>CM062600.1:24377604-25577604 GCA_031468815.1 Morus bassanus
AGAACTTATGGGTGAAGATCAGCAGGCAGACCAACACAGGTGCTGCTGTAGTGGACATCTGCTGAAGACTTCCTGATCAGGAAAAAGAAACAGATGAGACCTTTTCCAAACAACTAGAGGAAGCCTCATGCGTACAGGCCCTGGCCCTCATGGGGAACTTTAACCACCCTGGTACCTACTGGAGGATGAAACATTCTAGGAGAATTCTTGAGTGCTCTGATGACAACTTCCTGACACAGGTGATAGAAGAGTCAACAAGGAGAGGTACTGTCCTGGACCTCTGGTCAAGATGTGAAAGTTAGAAGCAGCCTTGGCTGCCATGGCTGTGACATGATAGGGTTCAGGATCCTAAGAGGAGGGAGAAGGGCAAAAACCAGGACCACAGACCTGCATTGCACGAGAGCAGATTTCAACCTCTTCAGGTATCTGCTTGAAAGAATCCCATGGGATATAGCCCTGCAGAGAAGAGGGGTCCAGGACAGCTGGCTGACATTCAAGCTGTCTGACGATCATCTCCTCCAAGCTCAAGATATCTCCATCCCAACACATAGAAAACAAAGCAGGGGCAGCAAGAAGCTTGTATGGATAAGCAAGAAGCTCCTAACTGAACTTGGGCATTAAAGGGAAGAGTACAAAAGGCAGAAGTGGGGTCAGGTGACACAGGAGTAAAAAGTTGCTGTCCAATCATACAGGGATATGAAGGGAAACAAGAAATGACTCTACAACTATATAAACAGCAAAAGGAAGACTAGGGAGAATGTGGGCCTTCTGCTGAATGGGGAAGGGGATCTGGTGACATAGGACACAAAAAAGGCCAAGGTACTCAGTGCCTTCTTTGCCTCAGTCTTTACCAGTAAAACCAACCTTCAGGAATCCAGGGCCCTGAGACCAGAGGAAAGGCAGGAGCAAGGAAGACCTACCCTTCTTGGGGAGGACCGGGTTAGGGAGAGCTTAAACAAAGTGGATGTAACTAAGTCCTAATGGTCTCATGGATTGCACCCACAAGTGCTGAGGGAGAGGGATGATGTCATTGAGAGGCCACTCTTGAATGGTCATGGCAGCAGGGAGAGGTTCCTTAAGACTGGAGGGGAGCAAATGTCACTATCTTCAAGAACAGCAAGAAGGAAAATTAAGGGAACTACAGGCTACTCAGCCTCACCTCAGTCCCTGGTGATTTAAGGTAATGGAGAAAATCCTCCTGGAAAGCGTTCCCAAACACACAAAAGACAAGAAGGTGACTGGGAGCAGTCAGCAGGTTTTAAAAAGGGGAAGTCAGGCTTGACTCTCGACTCTACAATGAGGTGACTAGCTTGGTGGGTGAGGGAAGAGCAGCTGATGTTATTTACATCAACTTTAGTAAGCTTTCAGATGCTGTCTCCCATAACATCATCACAGACAAGCTGACAATGTATGGGTTAGGTAAGTGTACAGTGACGTGGACTGAAAACTGGTGGAACAGCTGGGCACCAGAGGGTTGTGATCTGCAGGACAAAGTACCATTGGAGGCAAGTTGCTAGTGATTTACCCCAAGGGTTAATACTGGGACCAGGACTGTTCAACATCTTCATTAATAACCTGGAGCTGGGACTCAGCAAATTTGCAGATGACAGAAAACTCGGAGGAGAAGCTCATACACCAGATGGTTCAGCCGCCTTTCAGAGGGACCTGGACAGGCTGGAGAAATGGGCTGATGGGAACATCATACAGTTCAACAAGGGGAAGTGCAAAGACCTGCACCTGGGATGGAACAACCCCAAGCACCAGTACAGGCTGGGGGCCACCCAGCTGGAACGCAGTTCAGCAGAACAGGACCTTGAGGTCCTGACAGACAAGTTGAACATGCTAACAATGGATCCTCATGGCAAAAAGTCCATCAGTACCCTGGACTGCATTAAGAAGTGTATTACCAGCAGGTCAAGGGAGGTGATCCTCCCTCTCAGCTGGTGAGGCTGCATCTGTAGTACCATGTCCTGTCTGGCCTTCCCAGTACAATAAAGATATGGACTTACGGGAGCAAGTCCTGTGCAGGAGCACAATGGTGCTTTAAGGGACTGGAGCATCTCTCATATACAGAGAGGCTGAGAGAGCAGGGACTATTCAGCCTGGAGAAAAGAAGGCTCAGGGGAATCTCATTAATGTATGTAGCACCTGGATTGGCTAGTATGCCAAAAGACCAGGCAACTTTAATTATACACACTACTGTCTGCTTCACTTATAAAATGAGATTTCCCCCCAAAATCCTGGAATAATGAAACCATTATTTTTCAAAATGGAAAAATACACATGCCTTAGTAATACAGATGCTGCTCTGAGCTTTCACAGTAGTTATCTTGCGTAAAGACAAACCATAAAATATTCAGGTCCAACATACAATTTATGTTTAATATACCAGTACAAGAAATGGAGTTGACCTTGGAAGTGAATTTCCACTATGACAGCAGTTTTTGCTAATGGCAATTACTACTATGGACAGGAAACATTATCTTGTATTTCTTAATATAGAACCCAATACTTAAACACTAAGAATATGCCAAGCTTCTATAATGAAGTCTGACAGAAGCTATATTCACCCTTTTTTCATCTTATCTCTCTCAAAAGATAAGCAAACCATGAAGATGCTTATCAGAGATTCATATTTAGAAAGGCACGTACAACTGATTGTTGTAAATTATCTGCTAAAATCAAGACTCAGCCTTTATAATACATTGCACTTTGGCATTTTTACTGAAATTTCAAGTTAAACTTTTAACTGATATATCATTAGTGATTAAAGTTCAGTAATAGCATGACGACTAATCCAAGTATTCCATCCCCAGTTCACTGATAAGAGAGCAAGTAACAGCCTACATTTACTGACTAGTTGATTAACTGTGACATCACTAGCAGATGGAAATAATCCTGCCTACCACTTTATTCAAATAATTTTTTTTTTTTTTTTTTTTTTTTTTTTAAGAAAAAGATACATACCATAATCAAAAGAGGGCAAGTAATTGCTCACTAACCTCTGCTTCAGCTGCTTGTGTTTGCAGGAGCTGTCGTATACGAAGGATGTCCTTCTCTATTTGTTGAATTCTCGCCACCCTTGCCTGAAATGAATGTATTTTCATGTTTTATTTTGTTCAAAAACTCCTTTTACTTACCGTATAGAATGACAATATGAACAGTTCTTTGCAAATACAGCTGACTACAAAGCAAAACTACTTCATTCATGTGGTAATTCAAGTGTTCTTCGTAATAAAACAGGCATGATTGCAAACATTCAAAACAGTGAATAGCTGGCTTTTCAATAAAACTGATACTCATTTGGATATAATAGGTCCTCACACAGTACACACTCAGGTATAGAAAAATGCTCCAGTTAACTTGCACAATTTTCCTGTTTCTGAAACTGACATTTTATGCAGGTCTTTAGCAAATTATTTGACTTCCATCTCAAATGTTAGAATTCTACTTGCCTTACAGAGATTTGAAAGAAATTTATATTTGCAGAGTGTCTTGAAGGTATGAAATCCTGAACTACTTCTGTTATATTCAGTTACTGTAATGATTTGGGAGTTTTGCTTATGCACAGCTTCTGAATATTTTCTGCTCCTACAAATCTCAAAAAATTTAACAGGCTAAGTATGAAGAAAACTACACACTGCTTCTTTGGTTTGTCTGGGGTTTTATAGACATCTCTGAATCAGAGTCTTTTATAGCCACGTTGCTACTCATTTCCCACTGCAACCATTCTGTGGTTAGTAAAGGGAATGTTAAAACCAAACGTTAGAGGATATGTATACTCCATACAAGTTGTACTGAGAAGCACAGGATGCATTATAATTCTGTGAAACAGTAAGTGTATACAATTATATATCCCTGTACAAATTTGGTAATTCAATAAATTGACATTATTTGACTTTAAAAGTGGGCAAAGAATAATCAGCCAATAGTGTCAGCATATGAACAGAACATCAAAATGATTAAATAGTTACTTTTTTGTGTGATGGATAGCTTAATAAAGTGGACATAGAGTTGAAATAAAAATCTTGATTCTTTCACCCGATTAACATTTACAATGCTTTATTAAAAAAGGAAAGGCTTTGTGCACCTAGTGGATGCTGCAAGCATCAGCATTATAACCAATCTTATTTAACACATTTATAATCTGAACATAGAAATAAGATTAATTTTTAAAAGGTGCTAATGCCAAAAGATATATATGGAATAGAAACACAGTGTTATCTAGAAATTCTAGAAATATAGAAGAAAATATAATCACAAAATAGAACGAATTCCTGAAGCATACATCACAAGCTGCTATGGGAAAAGCATCATAAACATCAACTTTTAGTAGAGATGCAAAGTTACAAACATTAATCTGTAAGTTTGATTTGAAATTGTAAAGCAAAGTATCAGAAAAAAAGGCAATAAAAATCTGAAAGCTGCACATGCAAAAGCTTCAGCACAACATGAGGCAAACAGATAATTCATCTCCCTTTTGCTCCTGGATCAAGAAATTCTTCAGTATTAGAAAGATAATAAAAATATGTTCCTGGAAAGAACTGTCCATTGGTGAAGTGATGCATAACTGACAGAGTATATGTCTCATTGTATTTAAGAATGACTTGGATTTCCCAAGTTACTTTCTGAGTAACCAGCAATTCATTCCATAAAGGGCATCAAGAGAATCTGAATATCTGTATATACACACCTAAACATGGGAAAATATTTTTGTGCAGATGAAAAAAAATTAAATATTGCACGATTTGCCCAATACAACTGATGAGTCCAGGACAAGACCACTGACCTGTCTCCCCTCAAAAGGGACAGGAATTCAATCCACCCTTCCCAATTTTAGTCCAGAGATTTAAACATCAGACCATTCTTCCTTCTGCTAATTCATTATTTGTAATACAGGGAAATTGAGGAGTTCCATTAACAAGGAGCATATTTTGTACCAAACACTGTACAAGCAGAAAAAAGAATGTATTACTTGCCACAAAGGCATACAGCCTAATGGTAAACATGCAAAAACAGAGATACACAATTGAACAAGCACCAGGAATGGTTTTAACTTTAGAACCTATGCAAGAAACATCACTTTTCATTCCTATTTGTTCATAGTATATTCCCATTCATTGTTTAATTTATTCATCACCTTTATTAACACAAAATTGTTGGATAAAGTAACTTAACACTTAAATTTACAAATTATTTGGATTTCACTGCTCCAATAAGACTTCTAACAAAAAAATTCCTCCACACTCACAGTGATAGAAAAATAGTCACTTTCTAGAAAGTAAAAATAAGGAATATTATTTTGTTTTGAAAAGGTTGGTTTGTTTTTTTTTCAAAATAACATATACATAATAGAAACAATTATTAATGAGTTGGTCTACACTTACAATCAAGATCACTGTATGAATCTAACAGTGCTGAAATTTTCATCTGTGCAAGACTCTACGATCCAAATTTTCTTATATCTTTAGTGGTCTGTTTTTTGCAAACTTTTAAGGATCTTGGGATAAATTCTTACGAGAATGATCATTTCTTGTGAGATTTTAAGTAACTCTAAATCTAAAAAAATGAAAAAAAAAGAGATCCTTCTTGTTCTGTCATGAAGGAAAAATAAATTCTATGTGAACATGATTTCAGTCTTGGAATTTTTATATTTTACAGAAATTGAAGATTCCTTCTACTTATTACTAAGTATATAGGCTACAACATTTGAATAGCCAAAACAAAACATGGATAAGTGTGCTTTTTTGTTTTTCTCAAGTAAGAACTACCATGTGAAGTTATACACTTCAGAGTATAGTGCAAGTTAGTGTATACAATTAAACAAGCTAAAATAAATTGCTAAGAGTCTTCTAATCATCATTCTGAATAACTGCTGGGCATGTGCTATATACAATCTTCATAAAAGGTAACATAAACTGAGTTGCTGTGAGCTAACTTGCTTCAGAAAGGGCAGGTTAAAGGAAACAAAGGCCAATCATGACAGATGAAAGAGGGAGAAGGCCATTCCTCTAAGGTCCAAGAGAAAGGGTGGCTAGTGCATAAATTACTTCGGCAACAGCAGGTTATCAGCTCTCTCTCAGAATAAATCTTTGGGACTCTCTGAGTACGTCTATATATACAAATCCCTACGCAGCCTTTACATACACACCCGACAATTGCAGGATACCTGTTTTGCTAAATACTTATAACTATATGAATTTTCTGAAAAGTCCTACTAAATTACTCACTTTAAAACTTAAAGCAGCTTTTCTAATTATAAACAAAAATAATTAGAAATGTTTCTTTTGTCACAAAATTCTGTGTTGAGCAAACCCGGCAAGAAAACTAGAGCCTAAAGAGACTATTTTTATTGAAAGGGCTTATTTTTGTAACATTCACCATAAAAACCCAGACTATCTTACCAAGCTGGTTATTTAACATTTCTGGAAATCAATAATAAATAATTCAAATTGTCGCTCTACTGCTGTGGAGGATTAGTTTTTATAACCAACAAGCAACTGATTATTCCATTTACAGGTTCCACATAATTACATTTTGAGTTATACTTCCAAATGTGTGTAACATGTTTTGCATACAGAATTGTACATCACAGAATCATAGAATCATTAAGGTTGGAAAAAACCTCTAAGATCATCAAGTCCAACCATCAACCCAACACCACCACGCCTCCAAAACCACATCCCAAAGTGCCACGTCTACACGTTTTCTGAACACCTCCAGGGATGGTGATTCCACCTCCTCTCTGGGCAGCCTGTTCCAGTGCCTGACCACTCTTCCAGTAAAGAAATCTTTCCTAATATCCAATCTAAACCTCCCCTGATGCAGCTTGACGCCATTTCCTCTCGTCCTATCACTACTGACTTGGGAGAAGAGACCGACCCCCACCTCACTACAACCTCCTTTCAGGTAGTTGTAGAGAGTGATAAGGTCTCCCCTCAGCCTCCTCTTCTCCAGGCTAAACAACCCCAGCTCCCTCAGCCACTCCTCATAAGACTTGTGCTCCAGACCCTTCACCACCTTTGTTGCCCTTCTCTGGACACGCTCCAGCACCTCAATGTCCTTCTCGTACTGAGGGGCCCAAAACTGAACACAGCATTCGAGGTGCGGCCTCACCAGTGCCGAGTACAGGGGCACGATCCCTGCCCGGCTCCTGCTGGCCACACTATTGCTGATACAAGCCAGGATGCCGTTGGCCTTCTTGGCCACCTGGGCACACTGCTGGCTTGTGTTCAGCTGGCTGTCAGGCAGCACCCACAGGTCCTTTTCTGCTGGGCAGCTTTCCAGCCACTCTTCCCCAAGCCTGTAGTTTTGCATGGGGTTGTTGTGACCCGAGTGCAGGACCTGGCACTTGGCCTTGTTAAACCTCATACAGTTGACCTCAGCCTATCGATGCAGCCTGTCCACATCCCTCTGCAGAGCCTTCCTACCCTCCAGCAGATCAACACTGCCGCCCAACCTGGTGTCATCTGCAAGCTTACTGAGGGTGCACTCAGTCCCCTCACCCAGGTCACTGACAAAGATATTAAACAGAACTGGCCCCAACACTGAGCCCTGGGGAACACCGCTTGTGACCGGCTGCCAGCTGGATTTAGCTCTGTTCACCACAACTCTCTGGGCTCGGCCATTCAGCCAGTTTTTTACCAAGCAAAGAGTACACCTCTCTAAGCCATGAACTGCCAATGTCCTCATCATTACTGCAAAACAACTCCTGGTTAGAGCAAACAACTTCCAGATACATACATGAATTACATTTTGCCTGAATACCTTAGTTTCCTTGATATGTGGTTTCTGGTTAAGGAAACTTAACAGTAGTGGCTGGATTTTAATCTAAATTTTAAAGCATGAAAAACCCAGCATGACAGATGCAAAATAAAGCAGTTGCAAATATGTTTGAAGCTAAAATGGTAACAAAATGGTAATAAATTATAAGCAAATCATAACAAAGTATTTTCTTTTGAAGAAATTGTCTATGTCTGCCTACTAACAAGTCTTTTTTTGAACAGGCAGAGGAGGGTGCTTTTTGCTGAGTAGTTATTTTCTATGTTCTGATTCCTATTTTTGTATTTGAAAGGCTAACTAAATGCTCTAAGGTATCACTGTGTTTACACACAGTTTAAAGATACAACTACCAATAATTTAATAAAAATGCAGGAAAAGTTTTCCCATTCCTTCTAATAATGAAAGACAAACTATACCTGAGCTCGCTTCTCCATGTCCTGACAAGTACCTAGTTGTTCTTCCATTGCAGCTCTGATTTGCCTTGCTTCATACTCCAGCTGCCTTCTGGTCATATCTGTTTGCAAGGAGAACTGAAATTGAAGTACAGAGAAGGCATTTTAGTAAATAACATTTATGTACACTACTTATTTCTCTGAACAAAAGCAGAACAACTACTTTTCCACACCAAACTTCATAAACAAACAAAACATAATAATAGACCCTTAAAATATGACTGCATTATTAAAAACAAGAGCACGTAATGTTTCTCAACCAACAGACTACCTGCAAGTTTTGTCAAATGGCTAAATGCAATATATAAACATGGAGACAGTATCGTTCATTACAAACCTAGAACATCTGACTACTAATGTATGTCAGCATATCAATAAAATTGTTATTCGTGCCATCTGAATCAGTATTTTTAAAAATATTCAAAAGTATCAAACTACTGCACAGTGGTGATGGTATTCATAGTACTGCTATCTACCCTATTTTTAACCATCCTGTGAAAAAAGCGCAAGTGTTCAATTAATGAACAACACCACTGCTTAAGGGAAGACATTCCAATCGATAGATTTTTCAAGGCAGGAGGAAAGCACTTCACTGGTTTTGGACAATTACTTAGTTTGGAAATAAAGGAGTCTCCAAGAGTAGTCCAGTCCTCCCAGAAGACTTCACCAAGGTCAATTCAGAGCCAAAAAGAGACAATCATCTACAAATATGTAAATGGGATCTGTCATTCTATTGTGGCAGGAGTAAATAATAATGGATATTAATTACCACAAAAGAGATTTAGTGTCGATGTTAAGTACGACACTCTAATCATAAGAAGAGCCAAGTTAACTGACACCTATGAAACTGGGGAGACAATCTCCAAAGCTACAATAGAGTGACACAGACACAGCTGGCAGTGCCTTTGGGAATGTGTTGCAGCTGCACTTCTTCAAGATCCCTTTCAGACCTTCTCCCCTTGCTTCTAGTGTTCTGATAAGCTCAGCCATGACTCAGTGTTATATTTGCTGAAGTCCAGCTACTTCACCCCAGCCATGGAAGTGTTTCCATTGCCTATTTCCATTTCCAGGAGGCTGACTGATTCCTGATCATGTATGACTTTGTAAAGATGGGCAACCAGGTCTTCCCAACGCTGTATGGGTGAAGGAATGCACTGCAAATATATCCAAGCTGCTGCAATCTGACAACAGGAAACCCTGTATTATCTGGGACATCAGACATCTTTGTTGTCCCAAATAAAGGTGACGACTACAAATAGTTTGGAGATGCCAAGGCAAAAGCTTGGAGCAACAATACCTGCACAGGCTATAGCACCACTTTACTTGCTCCTGTGTAAATTGTCTCTTAGGCTAATATTGCTCTCAAAACTAAAAGAATCCATTAAATAACAGAATGGATAGAGAAAAGACCTTTGGGGGATAGAGTTAAAGAAGCAGCATACTGACATGTAGTTCATTTGTCACTGACAAATGTCACTGACTTTTATACTGGTAAGTATGAATTTTAATGTGTAAAATTATGTTTGAAAAAATGCATTATTTAAGCTGTTAGCTTTACATAGTGAATAAAACATTTTAAATTAAAATGACAGTAGAGAATGTCACCAAATCCACAGACTATACACAGCATCTAAACAGAGATCATAGCACCAGATACATGACCAAGCATACTGAAGGTACTTACATTTTCAGTAAGGGGGAGACTATCAATCCTTTTAGTTAGGTTCTGAAGCTGGGCGTAATACCAGTCCTTTTCTTTCTCCTCCTTCTCAAGCTCCGCAAGCAAAAGAGATCTATTAAAAACAGAAGTGGAAAATGTCCCACTAATAAAACCTCATTACCACATATAAGTACAGAAATAGGCATTGATACCCATAAAAAAAGTTTAAATGAGAAACAAGGTTTGAAGAGGGCACTAAGATCTAAGAAGGTGGGTGCAGTTCCCTGGCCCTGGCTAAACATCCCATCCGCTCCTCTGTACTAAGCAAGTACTTGCTTCTTGCGTATCAGGTCCACATCTAAGAAGAGGAAAGTACCTACATTTCTCTACAAAACCACTTTGAAATCTAAAGCTAAGAGGCAAATTTTATCAATATAGTTATATAGTGTTCATTGTTACAACACTTTTCAAAATAGGTATTAAAATTTTCTGGCAAAATCTGGCTAGTAGGAGTACACAGAAAAGATACTCTTGTATTTTTGTGGTGGTTTTTTGTTTCATTTTGCTTTTTTTGTTTTAAACACAAGTTTATTATTTTCTTATAAATACTTTCTGCACTCTTCTTCCTTCTGACATTTTAATATTGCTCATTAACATTAATGGAAACACTAAAATCAACACTTAGCCAGAGGACAGCAAGCTGCATACAAGTTTGCTCAGTATTTCCTATCCCTTAATTTCTGCATCTCTCTATAAACTCAGGTTGTGGTCTTTCTGAGCAAGAGCCATATAAACCTTTATAAAGCTGGCATAATGGATAATTACTGTAAATCATTAAGGAACAAAAACACAGCATACAACAAAAATATAGATTTCCCCTACCTACTTAGATAATGCATCCCAGTCATGATCTGAGATGAAGATAATCAAACTTCCACATGACAGAACTTCATGTAGAAGAATTTAAAAATGTGTATTTTAAAGGATCTGTTCAATTTTGTTCCTGCCTTAAAAATGTTTCAAACTAGTTTTGATGATTTAACATTTATAACCAATGCAAGTGACCTGACTTGCACTGTGTTCAAATGGAAGATTCAAATTGACAGGATCCCTCCAACAACGGCAAGAGACTGAAAAACTACACACAACTAAGAGTGCTAAATGCTTTTAAACATGAACAGATTTGATTCAACAGTTATGTAATACAGAACTGTATTAAGAATGTCAAGACTACACACTAAGTCATTTACTGGGCAGTTTTTACATCAGACAGGTTTACAATCAAAATCAGTGGAAAGAAGCCAATTAACAACAATTACCATACCGTTGCAGGTAACTTTAGCAGGATTACAGGAAGAGTAATTCTTCTGCCACAAGAATGGGGCTGGCAGGAATTCCTTAAGTCCTTTAGACAGACTGAAGGAAAAGCTAATAAATGGTGCTCAGGGAAAGCCTGTGATGAAAGTCATTTTTTCAGCCTCCCACCTGCCCATCCTCTTAACACACACCCCAGGTGCCTGACCTCTGCGCACGCAGGCATTCTGCATGGCTCCCCTTTTTATCACCTTGGGCGCCCATGCACCGGCTATGTCCAGTTTGTGAAATCAGATTTGCAAAAGCATAATTAATGCAATCCCTACTAAAAGTATTTTTATCTTATGAGGATTTGCAAGTGTGAAAGGACTGTTTCTGCCTCTGGATGTCAAAGAACTGGCAGTAGAAACCAGAGGGATTACTTTCAGCTAAGTGAACATGTGATTAAGTTCCTCTTGTAAAATGTAGGGTATTCAGTTTGTGAGACACTGTCATTCAACCTGTTTTGACATGCACAATGGATGCTAGAAGCAAGAAAATAACTCGGGAACCATCAGTGCTCCATAAACAACATAATGCATGACCTGAGGGCAACTCCCTTAATTTAATAGTGTCATTTTTGCTTCTGAGTAATGCTGTATTTGGGATTACTAGTTTGGTATCACTGCTCCATGAAAGTTCAGGTTTTAACAATGTCTTTAAGGTCTCTCAGCACAAAGCTTGAAGGGTTGGTACAACTATAGCAGGTTACAATAAGCAGTAAGTCTCTGTAGATGTGTCTGATAAACTGCTCCCCGCACTTAACCTTACTATCAGGTACTATGCCAACCAGAAGTATAGATCCTCAGCCTTCTGGAACTTCTTGAGGTTAGGAGAGCATTTAAGGTCGAAGAGCTGTTACTGATTGTGGGAGAAAACTGATGGAAAAACCCAGCACACTTATTCCATCCTTTTATACCCCAAAATTATTTATATCAGGACTTTCACAGTGTCAGAGAAAATTCTGTTCTCTGTCATACAACCATCAAGTTCAGTGAGAATGCAGCAAGGCAAATGAAGCAAGCTTTTGGAACTTCACACTATTTTTAAAAGTTAACAAAAAGTTTCTAATTTGAACTGCTTTTCTGAAGGGTGAGTATTTCAAAAGACTTCTGTAATGTGGTATTTTTGAAGCTCCCAACAATAGATGAAGCTTAATGAATGCAGAAAATTAGTTTCTTCTTTTGGAAATCTTTTCTGCGTAATTAAGTCACTGTTATTCCCAGTTAAAAGGGAGAAGGAAACAAACTATATGCTATTCACATTATGTAAGTTACAATTATAATTAATACTCTCACTTCAGTTGGTAGGTGATAAAATAAAATCTTGAAAATGAAACACTGCTGATAGATGCTGTAAAGACTTAGTTAAGTCATACAAGTCAGCCAAAGGGAGATAAGAGTAGGGGGAGAAAGAAGTCATGAAACAGAGAAAATGCTCAAAATCAACATTAAGAAAAGTGGCATAAACCAGAAGGAATAAACAAGCCATACAAATATTTTAATAAAAAATTCATCATAAGATTGTAATTTTTAGTGGTAAATTACATAATTTACGAAAGTGAGATTATTAAATTTACCGAATTGCAAAAGGCAAACCAACACAAAAAGTAACCTGCAGTGTAATCTGAAGAGTTTTGTTGTTGATACAGTGTCTTACCAGATATACCTGGAAATAGCCAGAAAGAAATCAGGAGATAATTTAATGAATAGCGTATTCTGAATTGGTAACCTAAAAACATACACCCCCCACTTTTTTCTCTTTTATTGACTTTGAAATTAGAGGAGAGCTAAGCAAATGAGAAACAGCCAATTTCATCTTCATTCTGATAAGTGAATCAACTGATTAATTTTCTTCCCCACAGAAGATCACTTTTAGCTGAGCTAAAGAATTTTTTCAGTACAAAACAAATTTTAGCAATTTCTTCTTGTTTTGTACTTGTTTACATTAATGAACACCTAGTGAATTAGTTTATTAATAAACATCTCGCGAATTTGCCAAGTTCACATACAGTTAATACATGATTTGGTCCTTGCCCGAACACTGTTGCCCATGAGCAGCATATATTGTGCCAGTGTGTTAAGATACTGAGTGGAAATGCTCCCCTGCTGCAGGTTTCCAAAAAATGTTATTTTCTTCTAAATCATTTTAATATTTTGAGGCTTTCTGTTTAAGTGCCAAAAAAAATTCTACTAGCAAATAACACGTGTTTTTATATATATATATGCATAAGTTTAGAAGCACAGAAACTTAGTAAGTATGCCAAACAAGTTCAGACACAAAGCACACGAAAAGAAATGGTTAATTTTCTTTCAGAAACTGTAGTGATTTCAGATGCATGGTCCTACACTCCATCCCAAGGTCTGATTCATTTGGCTACCCAGGGTCCACATCAATGCCCTAAGCATTCCTACACATCCCCTGAAACAGCATAAAGAACAGTGCAGTTTGGATTATCCATCATTTCACTAGTAATACCTCTACAGATCATCTTCTCTACAGCAGGTATCTTTAGCCCATCAGCTGTGACAGTAACACTGCCTCAGCTCATCTGAAATGAAAACAACCTTACTCCCTTTTTTTCCAGTGTTATTTGGAAGAAAGAGCAGTTCACTGCCTAAGCTGTCTTTATCACTGAGAAAAATGCCCAAAGACCTATCACCTTAGTGATAGTCCCATGAGAGTGGGAAAGGATCACAGATAATAAATCAGACATGCTAACCACCTTCAAGAACTCCAGCTGCTATAAATTAATATTCCCTGTTCTAAGTGACCTGGAGTTCACTTGAATCATAACTGAAAGTCCTAACTCACTTAAATACTTAAATATTTTAGTGTCACATGCAGTAAAAAAACAGCATTAGAAGAATACAAACAAATACACTGTTTTGTCAAGACAGAAAATGGCAAACATTAGATTCTTGAAGACTGGGATAAGCAAGTGGGAAGGGATTCCCAAATTTCTAAATATTCTTATACAGCTCCTCAGAAATCTAGGTTTTATGCAACAGAACAAATATGATTAGTGATCCTGACTAAGAAAATGAAAAAACAGAGTGGGGGCTAGAAGAGGCTCAATACGGACCCATGGGAAGTTACCTTCATGCTACTGACAGGACCAAAAGAAAGGGACCTAGACACAGTACCCTGGAGGAAAAGTGTACTCTTTTCCACTCTTGACTGCAAAAGTTTTACTGAACACCGGAAAGGCCCTTTAGTGGAGGGGTTCCTGGAGGGCTGGCCACAAACCACTTATTACTCACCGAACTTCTCTATTACGATTCCAAAGTGGATTTTTTTTGCTCATTAACGACTACTAAGCATAAAAATACTGTGTTGCTATTTATTTGGTTTTGCAGCCCCCAGCTTAACACCCTACCTATTAAGCAGCTGTCAATGACCAAATCTTTAGGAAACCCTGCCTTACAGGCAAGGCCTCTGTAGACATCTGGGATTTCAGTCAGGTTCATTTTAAGATAGAAAGATGTCTTCAGTGGAAACAGCTGCATGTCTCTTAGTTTGCATTTCCTTTGTAAGTGATTGATAAAGTGCTACAAATCTGTATTATGCCCTGAAAGTTATGTTCATCCTATTAAATGGATACCACTACCTTCCAAGAAAAGAAATTTCATGATTTTGTCAACACAAAACGTCAGACGGGTTACAACATCTTGAAGATAGAGTATTTTTGTTTAGCTGACATTTTTGCTGAGAGAGCAGAATCACTAGGTAAATGTCTGCTAATAGTAAGTAACTGATCAACCAGCTACAGTAGTTATAACCATCTGAAAAAGACATAAAGAGATTGCATCATCACGTTGTTACAGTTTCACCACTTATCAATAGTGGTGAGGAGATACAGAGATGTTTGGGATGCTCTACTCCCTCTCTCTAAATATATTCCAGATACTGACAATCTGCTGATAAAAATAAAATAAAATAACCTTCAGCTAACAAACAGTAACAATGAAATGCATATATGAAGAAGCAGTAGAAACTGTATGATGTGTTTTAAGATTTTTCACTTTTTTTTTGCGTGTGCATCTAAATATAATGTAGATTCCTGGTTTCCTTATCTGCCAAAATAAATACACCAGTGATCAAAACTGTATGCATGACAGTTAAATACTAGGCGTGTCAGTAAACTTTCATGTTAAAATTAGAAGTCAATCCTTACTGGATGAATAAACAAAGAAATTTACCTCTCTTTTTCTAGTTCTTCTAAATAACCAGTGCTTTCTCTGCTTCCATTCATAAATCCTCTTCTTGGAAATGATCCCGTGGGAACAGGACTGCACTCTCCTGAACGGCTTGACACAGACCCTTCCCGGCTCCCATATGAACGCACGGACACCTTTGGCCTTAACTTCACTCCAGGGAAGTTGGTACTTTCCAAGTTCAGCTCTGGATAATAAAGAGGAAACATTTGCAGAGTTGAAGTTCAGCAGCACAAATTCAAAAGACCACTTCTATCTTGATTTCTTATTTCCTGCATAAATCCATGATTTTTTGGACGGAAACATTTTGCACTGGAATCCACAGAAGAACATAATGTGAACAAAACCAATCTTAATGGTACACTTGGAGAATACTAGCCATCTGAGCAGATGGCCAGACTGCAATCCTCACAATCAGAACAGTATTCCCACGCAAGCCTGCCTGCCTCTTTCCCAGAGGACTTAAGAAATGGGCAGAGTTTTGCATAAATGTCATGAGTTGTTCTTGTGGCCCACTTTCTAATACCCTCTTTCTCAGCGATCCTGCAGATGCTTCACTGTCACGTAAATGATGACAAGTCTGTTCACCACAGGGCCCTTAAATATACATATCCCCTATGGTATTTCTGGTTCAGTGGTAGGGATAATGGATGTATGCAGGGAGTCACTGGTCTGGGCTTGCTCTGCACATCCCATGTAATGGGACAGTGCACATTCCAGCAGATGCTCTAGGGAAGGGGGCATCAATTCGCAGTATGACAGATACAATTCCAGTAATATGACATGGAGAGGGCAGGGCATGCAAACAAGTTTAGAAAACTGGTAAAACTAATGCATCATTAATTTAAACCAATGTATTTTTTCTGAAGAACAAGGAAATGCAAGTTGTATCAAAAGCAATTAATATGAAGCCCTAGGGTAACAGTAGCAAAAGCACAACAGCAGCATAGGAATGGATTTTTTTCGCGAAAGTGTATTAAAATGCTTAGCAAAAATAACAGGCACTGAGACTATGCCCAACCATCAAAGTCAGCACTGGAAAGAAGATGCAGCTGAGTTAGAAAATTTTATCCCAAACAAAAAACAACTGAGAAAGAAATGAACCTACTTAAAACATAATTCTAGATTTACCTTTAAGTCGTTCCAGTAAGTCAATTTGTCCAGAAGACGCCATTGCCTCATCTTCAATACTTCCTTGTAGCTGTTTCAGCACCTCCTGTAAGAAATTAAGCTTAATTAAGAAATCCTTACAACAATAAACCACAAGGTAAATACATCTTATCCTGCCCTTAAGTGCACATTTATGTAACAGCCACTGAGAGACTGATGTAAACTGTATTTCATGTGAGCAGTGATCAAGTGTTATAACTTTAATTGCCATCAAATATATTATACAGTATTTCCCCAAGCATTGTCACAATGTAAAGTATATCCTGAATAACTCATCCTCTCTGGTAGTCCCATGTATCGGCTTATTCAAAAGTTCTTCTCCAAGTTAATACAAGTTATCTCAAATTTACAGATGGAGAAATGGAAGCACAGAGAAATTAGTTAAATTTCTCCATCTGTGTATCTAAAGTTATTCTTGTAAAAAAAAAATTTGGATATGTAACCAAAAGTTACAAAAGGTATCTAACATAACACATTTTTTCAACCTCAAAGATATCAAAGCAGAAGTAATTCCCAGGAATTATTTTCTGCAGGTCCTCAGCACCACTGTAAATCAGCAAGGAAAGTCATGTTGTTCTTTACTACTACTGCTACCACCACCACACCTATGAGGAAAAGCCTTCAGATGCCTTCACGGTGTAATATTATTTGGCTTTTTACTACTACTACTGCCACCACCACCATGCCTACGAGAAAGAGATTTAGGTCTCCTTCAGGCAGTTGAAGCTTCAAAGCCAAGAATATTGCCATGTGCTATTGAAACTATGTATGATAGAATTATACAGCTGATGGAACATACTTCTAATGCAAAAAAAGATTCGTAGTAAACAATGACTACTACACTAAACAGGGCCTGTAAGCCCCTGGGCCCCTAATGCTCAGTGGACTAAATTCAGGTAGAAAATTAAATGTGAGTTAGTGAATGCATTTTCTATAGCATAAGGGCAGCTACATCAATAGCAAAAATGAATTGAAAAGACTGGCCACAAGGCAAAATGCTCTTACTGGAATTTGAAATATCATTTTTCATACTGTGGCTTAGAAAATATTTTTAGAAGCAGCAACAGTCAGGAAATGAAAACAATTCTGAATAATGAAAGGTACTCCATACTTTTCATACATAGACTCTACACCCAGAATTGTATTTCTATTCAGATCTGAAAAATAATGAATTTTAGATAATTTTAAAAAATCTCCACATCACTGTTTTGCTCTTTTAAGAGCCTAGCATACCTTACTGTCAACATTAATGGTTCTTGTGACTTGTACAGAAGGTACCTGTTAAATGCATTTTGCACTTTCCAAAGGAAACAAAACAGCATCTACAATATTCAAGATATTCTTTAAACAGACATGCTACTGAGCTTTTCTGCATTCAAAGTGTTGTTCCTTGTACAAAAAGAAAAAGTAAAAGGATTTTGAAAAAGGATTTTGAGTAAAGAATTGCACAGGGTTCTGGGGAAATCTCCAAGCACCAGACTCAGAGCAAACGGTAGCAGCACAGTCACTGCAGCCACCCACCATGTAATTAGATTCTGGCACTCGAGGAAGAGGGATTCTGGAGTATAGAAACACTAATTATGTTTACACTGTTTTGTGGAAATAATTCTGCAGGTGCAGTTGAGGCTAAATTTCCCATTTGACCTGTTGGCCGAGTAACAGAGTCAAGGCAAGGGTCTGCATTTGCGTTTTAGTGTGGATCAGTCTGACACCAGACTCCCATCTGCCCCACCAGCTCTACTTCGGTTCACATTGTAGGGTGATCTTGGAGTGTGAACCCAATTCCTTTCTGATCAAACCAAGCCAACAGTTACACTCAAGACTGCTAACGGGCATTCACTCCGCGGGACCAGGCTGGTGCTAGTCCAAAAACAGAATCCCCTGAAACATATATAGTATGCGCGCTGGATCCTCAACATAACTCATCTACAGATCTGCTCTTACTGCACTACCTGTTAACACCCACATAGCCTTTAGAATCAAGTCTGGTGTGATAAAATCACTGCTCTTGGAAAGACATCTCCACTGTGCTTATGCTTTTAAGTACATTCAAGGGCATCCTCATTAGCCATATGGCCCAGCCATCCCTATACATAACGTCTGCCTTGTCAGCTAAGTCAGACAAACAAGAAATCTGGTGTTTTTCAAAGAATGACTCCTACGTTATCTGGCAGATAACATTTGCAGACAGCAGTCTTAGCTTAAAAGCCTAAAAGGGCAACGTGGATATGTGGAGTGGTCTTGGGGAATTTTGCAGGCTTCTGGAAGGCCTGTCAACTCAGATAAATTTAGAACCAACTAATGAATCCCTTTCCTCTGAGAACAACAACTTGGTGCAGGAAAAAAACCCAACCCAAACTTCCAACCCCTCCTCTTGTTCCCTTCTCAGAAGCTTCTCTCTCACCTCTCTGCATGGCAGTTCTGGCATTTCAGAAATCATACGTTCAGGATACTTTCCTGCATAATGAGTCTTCCTGCTTCAAGAGGCATTATGAACAGCCAAATGGAAATACTTTCACCTTTTCCTGTGCTACCAAATTACACGACTGAGGTGTCCGGGCAGGTAGGTACTGCTCTTTCTGAATATTGGCAACAGTTAAACATTAGCATACTGGATCACCTTTCTCAATTTTCTCTGCTACAATTCATTATTTTGGTTGTAACTTTCAGATTTTAAATTATCCCCTTTTCTTCAGGAGCACATGCATTTTTTCAGGTTAGTAGGTAAAGTGTTCTTTTCCATATTTTTCTACATTTCTTTCCCAAAACAATTCATCCCATTGCTAAGGTAACAATGCCATTATGATGCTGTGACATCGATTTCAAACTTGGTCACTGCACACTTTCAAATCTAAGCTGACAAAGCAGACAAAGGTTAAAGAGGAAGATACAGCCCCTGGGCCAGGTACTGGCGGAAAATGAGGCAGTCTGCTAAAATGACAAATTGGGGAATTTACAATTTTACTTGAATAAAGGAACAGAGAAGTTTTCTGCAATAACCCATCTGGAGGAAACATGGCAAGCTATCTATTACTGTGATAATGTAAATTTTTATATATTCACCTGTTAAGTCCAGGACTCAACACTAATGCTGTTTACATGCAGTTCTCCCATTTTTTCCCCGAGATTAATACAGAGCTTTGAAACAGTACTTTTCCACAATATTTTTATATTACTTTTGATATCATGTTTGCTAAATAGTGTAAAATCTTCTCCACAAATAAACCTGAATAAATTTAAAGTTAAATTAATATTCTGTTTAGTTATGCAAGTTTGAATAAATATATTAGTAGTGGTTTATAGCATTGTTCTAAGCAAATTCTTTACTGACTTAGTAGTGTCTTACTGGTAAAACACACAAACGTAAGTGTATCTATAAGGAAGGCTGCAAAAGTTTTTTCCAGTTCTTTTAAAGAATGTAAGTCAAATTATTTTAATAGTCACTTAAATATAACCTAGTTTGTCTTGTCCTACTGGAGAAGTATAAAAGAATGCTTTTGGAAATGCAGCTGTCCCTATGACTCATCATCATTTAGAAAGGTTTCTTGTCTTCACAGTCTCTGGACTGTGAAGTACAGAAACAATGACTTTTTTTTTTGTTTGGACTCTATGAATACAGTCCTGACCTTACAACTACTTTATGGATAATTAAATACAAAAGATCAGACCTGTCAGCAAGTAACTGGAAAACTACTGAGAAGAAAAGCACCTTAACTAACAGTACATGCACCCAGCTAAGTGGTAAGGGTTGTAAATATAATTGCTTAAGGGCTGTGAAGTTACTCAAGCTGCTAACAAAGAATGGAACCACAGAGGAACAACACTAACAATGCCAGATTTCAAATCCCAATGAGTTAAGATTTAAAAGTATATTCAGTTTTTGAAGACTGTAAGTATAAATATTAATAGTCATATTTAGAAATATTTCAAAAGATGATATCTGTAAAAAGACATTCTGGTTTAGACATATACCTCTCCTTTGGCAGGAAAAGGACCACTGATGACATTTCAGACACATTTGGTCTTCTCTAAACAGTACTTGCTTGCCCCTCCCTTTAAACAGAATAAGATTTATTACTTGTATTTACTTTTTTAAGCGTTTTGTGTATTCAGCGAATGCCAAAATGTATGAAAATCATCATGAAAATTAAATATATGAAATTGCTGGCAGCAGCACACCAGATATACTCACAGGCCAGTATCAGCTGGAACTGTGAGCCAACAAGATGTTTTGAAATTTGCTGGATCTTTTAAAGGTAAGCATGAGTCTACATTTAAAAAGACTTCCAACAAAAACTATTCTATCAATGAATTTTTAGTATGACACTCTTCATACCTGTTCCTCCTTTTTAGCTAATAACTATACTAGGGCCTGTTCGAAGAGACATTCCTGTCATCTACATATAGATATGTACACACATAGACTTAACTGCTTCTTTCAAAGTTTGTAAACAAAACCCAAACTGAGTTATCCTTAGGTACCTTTAGGTTTTTTAGGTTATGCTTACCTTGGTTACCACTTGGTTACCACTATATTTACAACATTTGAGTATAAAAACAGGTTTAAATGCACAAATATAAAAAGTGTTTACAATTTCAGACAGTAATTGAACATCTATCTTAGCACCATATAGGATGGGACTAATGCACACTGAATGACTCAGAACTATTATTTTTAACCAAACCAGCAGTATTTTTAAATGAGAGTATTCCTGACAGCATTTGTGCTCATGTTTTAACCCAATATGCTGAAAAATTAATGTACAATTGCACTCTAGACAAAGTTATTTTTGAAGTTCAATGCAGTGTTGCACATTGTTTCAATGCATTACACATTTATAGACAGCATAAACTTAAATTCAAGGTCTTACATGACCCCTCATAACTATATGAACTTGACAGTGCCTCAATACTATCACACGTGGTTAGACACTCACAGAGGCCGAGTGCGAGCTATGGAAGAGGCGTTTTACTCCTATACGTTTTGGCGAATTACACTGCTACTTAATTCAAGCTTGGTGGGAGCCCTTCTAATTGCCTGAAGTGCCAAGCAATCACTCTAGTTGCTCAACCCTATAGTGAGGTCCAAATGATAACAGCAATGATGACAGCACTGCTGACTGAAGTGAAAAACTGGAGCAACTCAACTTTTAACCTTGTAGAAAGAGGAAAGCCTTTCTAATGTAAAATGATGTTGTTCATTTTGATTTCAAACAATGTCTTTTACTAGAAGAAAAATATTAATTTGGTGCCACCATGCTCAAGAGCTGTCAGTTGCTGTAACCACCTACTGAAGTCTACTAAGTTTTTAGTGCAAGTCCACTGTCAGATCAACTAACATCTGATTTTACGCTCAGAAAGAATGCTGTCTGAAGTAATGTCAGTAACTATATATATATGACCAGCCCAATTTCACCTAAATTCTTTAAAAAAAAATTCAATTTCCCAACCAATTTGGGTTTTGGTAGAATCTTTAGAATTGCACAGATAATGCTAAAAATAGTACCTATTGTAAAGTAATACCAACAAACTTAAAAAGACACAAATCAAACACACTATAATGCCACTGCTGCTTCTTTACTGCTTGAATAAATTCACTGATATTTTAAATGTCTGTGTTTTGTAAGATGCTAAATGACTTTTATAACCACATTTTAGTTCATGTGAACTTGAAGAGTTATTGGCAGATATCTAACTGTATTAGTTGTACAGTCAGTGAAGAAAAATATTTCCCAGAATTCATCATTTGGTTCAATTTGTAAAAATCAGTTCAGTTTATGGGAGTTCCTTCCACTCACACATTAGAATTTATGAAATGACCAATACATATTATCATCTTCAAAATTACTTTCATTTTTAGCAGTATTTGTAGAGGATCTATCCATTACTCTATCCCTTGCATGTCTACTGTACTACCAGTATTCTTCTGCCCCATTTCACAATCCTGATGTGACAGTCTCCTTTATTCGTCTTAAGACTGACTGACATCACCTCTTCCCTCCTGAAAAGCATGGGTGCATGGGGCACTGCAAAAATATTCTGCATGCGCAAAATCCAACTGACAGTAAGAAAACTAATCTGAGAAGATGAAAGCTCATATTAGGAAAAAAAGCACATAATGTTTACTGTGCTAACGATGATTACAATTCTCCCTTGAAAAACTTAAAAAGTTCAAGCACTTACATGTTGGAAAAGGAATTATTGAAATTAAATGGAAACCAAGCATATATTGGAAAGAAAATACTGGATGAATTCACACAGCACAAGTTATAGAAGCTCAGAATTTAGCACCTATTCCACAAATATTTATATAGGAAAGGAATGTTACTGCTGAATCAATGGCTTTTCTCCCTACTTGCTCATCAAACAATGCATTTGTTGAAAAACACTGAAAAACAGTATTTTCATGAATCAAAAGTAAAATCTTTAGAAATCTAGCCTCAAAAGAGGCATTGTCAATGTCAATGGAAGACTACTAGGCAGCAAAAAGATAGTAGCTAGTACTCTGCCAACTTGCCCCTAAGAATTCTCCAGACGAACAGCCTTTGTGTGTAAGACTATACACAGCTCATTTCACTCAAACTAGACTAGCTAGCTATTACCATGTACAGTGAGGCTGTTCATACAGGCAGTTAAATAAGCAAATATGAGGAAAAAGCAGAAATCTAGTATGGCTACTCAAAGAACAAAACAAGGTGTCATCACGTTCCGTCCATTTCTTCCACACCTGTTGTACAGAATGGGATGAATAAAAAACTAAAATAAGCTTTCACCAAGAGCAGGGGGTATATCCTTATCGGCTGTGCAAATGCTTATATGGCCAACCATTTGGAAGAGGACCTGACTTTCAAAGTGTCAGATCCTATGCTACTATTATATTTTCAAAATTCTCCCTCATAAAATAGGTGCAATGTGCAATTTCTACAGCTAGCTGATTCATTACTGTGCACAACAGTTAGCTTGCAGTGAATGTTTAAAATCTATATTACTTCAGAATACAAAACATAATTTAGTTACACTGAAAGCAAAATATACATTATTATTGAATTAAAATATATTGGTAGGTTGTACAGAATCTAACTGGGTTTTGAGCACTCTCTGTCCAGGATGCCACATTGCTATGAGAGATCTGTATCTCACAGTTCTCACTGAATTCTATCCTACTAGCTCAGCTGTCTGCAGACAGTGTTTCTGATGACTGCAGTCATGCAATTTCCATGATGTATGCAACCCACTCAGTGAGACCACAGCTCATTCAAAGACACATGGTTTGGCTAAGAAATCCAGCTAACAGAAGATGGAGTTTTAGTTTAGTTTTAGTACTGTAAAAAAATTATTTTTAGTAAAATGTATTTTCTGGAAAAAAGGTTCAGTTTCTTCCTTCCATTTCTGTCTGGAAGTAAATTTCGAGAGAAATACATGACTCTCTACAGATCATTACATACATGAAAATCTGTGTTTAAAGACTTCATTTGCAGAGGTAAATTAGAAAACAACACTATTTATACAAGGGTATATTTCCATCCTTACTGTGAGCATTGAGCATGCTAACTTTGGAAGGTTTTTTGTACCATAGGTAAAATTGTATCGTAGGGTGTACAAACCAGCTGACAAAATCAGGGTGGCATCGCCTACATTAAAGCTGGCATTTCCTTAATGTTTGAATGTGCAAACCCAAATAAAACGCATTTTAAGCCTTTTTTTGGTAGTATATTTTTTCACCTAAAGAGGGGAAAAAAGTGAAAATAAACTCTACTGTGTAAATTACTACTCTTTTGTAGTTCATCTCAATCACAACATTTGTTAGTGCTACAAGCAAAGAACAGATCTGGGGATCAGATTCATTGCAACATCCCCACCACCGAAAACTGATACAAACAGGAATTTCACAGAAATTTAATTTGTGCTTTCAAGTGATTGCTTCCCTCCCATAGCTTCCTCCTCAAAAGCAGGAAACTTATTACACAAACTCCTCGTTTGCTACTGCACCTTGAGTTGGTCTTCAAAACACTTCTAGTTCCTTCTGCATTTCCCTTTATTGTCTGCTGTAATTTATGTTCCTGCTTAAAGCTCCCCTAAAGCTGGGCCACAACAAAATTCAGTGAAGTATCAAAGAAATCAAGACAAAGCCTCTACTGTGTGCCAGACAGAGCATGTATCAAAACAAGCTTTAAAAAAATGGAAGTCTAGAGAATAAAAACAAGCTCTGTTAAGTCAGCAGAGTGCACAGTACCGTACAAATAACTCCTAAAAGCCAGGAGTACAAAGTATTAAAAAAAAAAACCCTTAACTTTGGCCACATCAGCCAGAACGCTGAAAAATCAGTCAGGCAAAATGAAGTTGACTCATTAGAGTTGGCTGAAAGATGCATGGAAACAATGCCAAGGCAAGGGCAGATTCAACACAGGCACCACTTTCTGAGGTATGCTACTTGCATGGCAATGAGCAAATGAAGAGCATGCTAGAAAGTTCTCATCAGTTGGTGACACACAGGCTAATTAAGGAGGGAAAATTTATGTTCAGCTGCTGCCAGTAGCAAGCAAAAAAAGAAGCTTCTTTCACTACCATCTCTATCCAAGTAAACAGGATTCTTCTCCGAAAAGCTTTAAGCCAGGGTTGCACAGCCAGAACTAGGATGATGTGGAAAAAACAAATGGCAGAACCAAAGGATACAGTAAAAAACAGTAATGTGTCCACAACCTCATAGCAGCATAGTATTGACATCACAGGATGACCATGATGCTTTGCAACTGCCTCATAAATTGTAAGGAAACTATGGGATCATATTGGCAACTTAAATAATCCAAATCCTCTCCACGTTTATGTAATAATCTAACAACTCTGGTTTCCTAAAAACAAAGCAGAAAACCAAAACCACCAAAACCAAAACCCACCACTCAAAACCTACCACTTTTTAATGTGCAAAAATTATCCTAGTGTCACCTCATATAGAATTTTTGAAGTTAAATTACCACACGTTTTAGTTCCGATTGACCTAAGTGCAAATTTTCACCGAAAATGCTTTCCTTAAATTATTTGATAACGTATTCTCCAGAAACATAAAACCTAAAGCATTGGGCACCATGCTATTTTTCAGGTGGCCAGAGCTTTGTGGTGGATCTGCTTTAGATCTTCACATTAACACTTTCTGTTGAGCTCCCAAAGAGACTGAAAAGTTTTTAAACAGAACAAAAAGCTAAACTATAAACCAGGGTAATTAGCTCACCTTTTAATTAAAAATATTAACCATTTAAATGAAAAAGAAAAAAGTTACTTGAAGAGACACTTCCATTGCTATTCTTGAGTCTCAGTACACCCTCCCAGTGCCTGCTCTGCCCTTGCAGGGCAGATGTGAACTGCAGAATACCACCTGCTCCAAGAAAGGTCTCTCCATCACTGGCCAGGCAGAGGTCTCCATCTCCTACCCTACCACGGGCTCTTCGGATTTCTTCAGCCATGGCCTCCCAGGCTGCTGCTGCCACCTTCCCTCCTTCACCCCCCTTCAAAATCCACCCCCTCACCCCCAAGCTCTGAAGGGCCCTCTCCCTCTCCTTCACGATGCTTGGGAGCTCTAGAAGGGAGGGAAATTACTCCTTGTCCTCCTCCCCACTTCTTAAGGGAGCATAACCCAGCTGGGGGAAAAAAACCAAACAAAACAAAACAAAACCAAAACCAGAATGAAGAGCAAACACTATCCTTCACACTGAGACAGACCAAACGCCCATCCACACCAACATCCCACCTCCAGCAGCAGGAACCTAGTGAGAATACATGAACAAAACAAAACCTACTGTTCATTTTTCTTGTATGGTTCCTCCCCAGAGCTTCCAGCTGGCCTTGACTTGCAGACGTCCTGAAACCACGTCTCCAGTGGTACTACCTCCTGATCAATTATTCTGGCATCCAAATGCTCCCATGGCAATGACTTAAGATGAGAAATGAACCTTGTTTTGTTTGTTTTCCACTTGCAATGCGATAAAGTTATTTGATGTCCCTTAGATCTGGTATTGAGGGAAACTAATCATTCCCTATTAACTTTGCTCATGCTATTTATGGTCTTTTAGAGCTCAGCCACCTTCTTCCCATCCTCTCCTCCTCTCTCCACCTCAAAAGTCCCATTCTATTCAATCATGCCACTTAAGGAAGCTTTTAATACAATTTAATTTTTTTTTTGCACCTATACTAATTCTACTAGATCCCTCCTGAGGAGTTTCATCAGAGCAAGACATACTACTCAACTTCTGTATGCAGCACATGTCCATCCTGACATAATTACAGCTTTCTTGTTTCCCTATTTACACCCAGTAATTCCCAATATCAGACTGACTTTTTTGATCCACACTAAGCACTAACCTGACAACTTATGAAAAAACCCTGACATTTTCAGGTATTTACAGTAACTCTAAGACCTCCTTCTATGTTGTTGCTATGCTAATTCAGTAACCCTAATTACGTCTATAAAGTTAAGGCTGTTTTCTGTCATGACTGTTCTATGCTTCAGAGCGCTGAATTTTATTTGCTGTGTATTCAATTCAGTCACACAATACCACAAGATTCTTCTGCAGCTCTTCATATTCCGTATTCATTTTTACCACACTCAAAATCATCGGTCAAACATTTTAATCTCATTCTTTTTTTCCAGGTAACTTAAAAATATGATGAAAAAATGCAGGTCATGGCAGAAATCTCACTAGGACCCTACTGGTAAAATAATAAAAAAAAACATGCAAACCCTGACTATTTATTCTGCTCTTCATTTTCTACCTTTAAGCTGGATAGTAATCAAAGAATGTTCCTAAATCAACCTAGGTTCTTCAGAAGTCTTTGATGAGGGACATTACTAAACTCATTTTTGGACACCCAAGCAGACTCATCAGTGTCAATATTGCTTACCTCCTACTCAATGATTCCTTCAAAGAACTTGTACTTGTGAGCTACACTTCTCCCTAAGAAAGGAATGTTAACTCTTCATGCACTAGTATTTTGTTCTTTACTGTGGTTTCTTACATGTCCATTACAAACTCAAGCTTGCAGGTCTGTAGATCAGCAGTTTTTCCTAAACTTTTCTTTTTTCTTAAGAAGTGGCATCACACCTGCCACCTTCCATAACTTGCATGCTGAGGCCATTTTAAACACAGAATACAGATCTTGATCTTAGTCTGACAATTCCAAGTGGCTGTTATAACCAGAAGGACTTAAATATGTAAAGGATCTTCCAGGAAAATTACATACATACACACAGATTTGGTAATGCAGATCTCTGTCTGGAGGAAGAAAAAAATTACTGAACTTTCTTCCGTTTGAATTCTATAGTTTTTCAAGGTATCAATACATTTAACAGACAACAAATAAAGGAAGATATGTAAGGAAGCAAGTGGAAGCACGCTGGCTAAGAATCTCAGGGGCTAGGGGGTACCTAACTCACAGAAGATCTCTCTTACGCAGTAGGGCTGACGTAGCTGAAGAAGAGAGGGTGGAACAGGTTATACCTTAGAGTGGACAGTTCAGCAATTGCATAGTCAAATTGCTTTCAAACACCCGGGTGAATATAATTTATTTCTGACATTTTACTATATCTGTTTTAACCCTTTGTTCTAAAAGTTTTATTGTTGACACTTAAATTTGAGAGAGGGCCACTGAGATGTTCTCTGCCTAGTAGGGGTATTTCCCTACGCTCCATATGGGCAATTACTGTGGAGATATCACAACATTGGTTTTGGTTCATGAAGCAACTATAATCCACTACATTATATCTGACTTGACCTCTTAGCAGAAATAACAACATACCAGATAATTCAGATCACCTGGAAATCTGATTTCCAGTGACAGTTCTGGAAATTATGCTAATACTCTAATGTGTAATAGGATCCACAAAGAAATGCCTATCATACTAAATTCAAGATTCAAATACAAACATCTCAAGTTTATACCGCAGTTTGCTTACTATGTGTAGCCTATTCACTAACAGCAATTCCAGATCAAATATATCTGTTTTAACATAAGCACTTCTCTTCTGTGTACTGAAAGTTTTGCTTTCATAGCTTAACATAATTTTTCAATTATTGTTTTATTTCTGTATGCCTTGGTGAAACATTTTTCTGTGTGTGATGCCAACTAAAAATCTTTTCTCCAAAGATAAGGAAAAACAGAAGAGACAAAATGAAACTAAAAACACTCTCCCTTTGGAAAGAGATGGGAAAGTCCTGTCATCTGACACTGTAAGCATCCCCAACAAAATGTATAATTTCTGGTACTTTAGAAGAAAAACCACTGTTAGATTTCTGAAGGTGGGATTGCAAACATGGCTATCCATTAAATGTATTTATCTACCATCTGTTTGAGGAACCTCATATACAGACAGATACGCACTACAGGTGTATATAGCACATGATAAAATTGTTAAGCTGTACGTATCAGAGGTCTCTGTGAACATGTTTGGCTTCAAATTATAATTTGGAAGCACAGGGCTTACCATGATACATTGAACTAAAAATTCTTGTGCCAGCTCCAAAACTATTTCCTAGCACCTTCTGTGCTTTACAATGAAGATCATTAAACACTGATGATCAGAGACAGTTGATCAGAATAAAGTAGGTTTTCAAGGTTAAAGATCAAGAAATAGAGGCTAAGCAGACTGTATGGCCATAAAATAGGGTTTGGTGAGTTAAAAGGTGATCAGGTGATCAGGTTTGCTGATCACCTGCTTACTTAATCAAGGAGACACCTGAAAATAGTCGTCACACATTTCAAAAGAGAGAATCTCTCAGCAGCCATTTTAAAGCAAACCTTAAAATTTGGGCAAGGGGGATAAAGCATACCAAGAGTTATCTGAAATCTTATGTCGCTACAAGTGTAAACTTCTAAAAAAAAAAAAAGGACGTGATTCAGCCACTGGTACACCTGATGTAAAGGACCAACACTCTATTTTTTTCTTCTTTTAACTCTTACGGCTTATAGATCACAAAATGCTACTTCCATATAAAGCTGACAAGAGTTCACATCCAGAAAGTGTAACAGAGTGTCAAAACATTGCAAGCCAGTAGTTCCTGGAACATTCCGAACATCCATCTTCTGTTTTTATAAAAAAATATATGCTAACAAACTCCAAGCTGGAGGTAGTACATTTTTCAGATTCCCTCTTTTTAATGAAACAAACAAGCTACTGTAACTGTTGAGTTGCTAACTTGCAAGTCAGTCTGCTATTCCTGCTAAGGATTTCTATATTCATCCCTTTAAATAATCATAAAAAGGTATTATAGGAAGTTATATTTGCAGATAAAATGCAACTTAATTATATTCAGTTATAAAATTACACTCAGTTCTTATAAGATATAAGCTTTCTCATTCTCACAAACCCATCATGAGACACACAAGATGAAAAACAGGCACCATGGCATCTTCCTTAGCAGGTTTATTACCATGCTGCCTAATTAGCAGAAGAAACCCACAAACACCACCCATGTCAAAAATAAACCACTCTTTGGACCTGCGCTGAACATCACAGTAACTAGCTCTCTACGACTTTGTCTTTTAAAACTGAATTTCTTAAAACAAACAAACAAAACAACCACCAAAAAACTCCACAGAAAATTACTAAAGCTAAAACCTTTATATGAGGACAATGATCTGCCAAAAAAAACCACCCTCCACAAAAGTGTAACAAAACCCCATGAATAAGCAGCTTATGATTTTCTGGGAACAAGAGTTTTAACTGTTGCCTTTCTTCTTTACAGTGTATGTTTCGCAGGTTAGAAGGTTTCTCAAAAAATTCAAGAAAACTGAAACAGTTCTACTGACAGTCTTCCTATTTTATTATTGATATGTGTGGACATAATATAGAGACATTAAATAAGCTGGAAAATCATATGTAGAATATAATTTTAAGTGTACTACATAAAGATGAAAGACAGAATGTTTTGCGCACAGAGCATCACATATAATAAAGATAGCTTTCTTACACAAGATAACATGCATTACTCATTTACTGTAAAATCCAAGCACTTGGAGAGCATGGAAATCAAGCCTGACGTTATTCTTTTGCTACTTCTTGAGTACTTGAAGTACATACACCTATTTCCCCCCAGATTTTATATGGGGAAAAACATTGATATGAATTAGCTATGACATTAAAAAAAAGGCAAGCCATCCTTAACAGAAAAATACTTGTCTTTTACAAGAACCAGGCAGGAGAGTCCTCTTTTGCAATGTAAGTCTCAAAAATTGAGGTATTTTTCTGACAAAAAGTCTCCTACATTTACATTCATCTACATCTACAAAGTACTGTAGCCGACATTGGACTGCTTTTTGTCTCTTCATGAATTTCCAGGTTTTGAATTCAAATAAAACTATGCTCATTTTCTAAATCTGTCCATACTCTGTATTTTATGCAGTTACTGTTTCTATCTACATCTAGACACTGAAACCGTTGTTCTTCACTTACAGGCCAACAGCATTATTTCATTGACCATCAAACAGCATATCTGTTGATTTAGAGAGAACATTGTATCATACCAAACTGCTGTATTTCATCTGATGGTAAGCCAATAGTAACAACTGAATTTCCCAAGTCAGTCATAATACTCTGAGGGATTTCTTTTGTTTGAACAGTTAATCTCTAGGACAACACAAATTAAAAAACAAAGTGGACACTGTTTTACTAATCATTTTGGCAGCCCCATTATCACATTTATCTTTGTTTACCCATCATATTGTTTTCTGGTCAGCAAATGTACAGTTTTTACTTTTAAATATGAAATTTAGCTTTAAACATGAAGCATTCAGACATTGTTCTTTTATAGGTCAGTAGCAGTTTATAATAAATACATGTGCAAGATGAGCTCATGTTAAGCTTTTAATTCCAGTATGATTACATTTCTGAAATTGAGCGATTATAAAGATGAGCTACATTTACACAGCATTTTAACACTACCACTTCCAAAATCAATTTCTTTAAAGATACAATATTGTCTTTAAAATGCCCTTCCTAATTATTGCCTTTCACAACCAATTAAAGAATGTAAGGCAAAAGAGAAGTCACAAGGAAACTCATTAACAGTCAAAAAAACCACTGTGAGATGTTTCTGCCCTAGCCCACAGATAAAAATTCATGGTGCAAGAACAGTGATGTTTGCCACAGAACCACAGCTTGTTTTCCCCACTGCTGCTCTCCTTCTCCCACTATTATTTGGCCACTAATTACTTGGTGGGAGGGGTTGCTAGGGCTCTGTGACATTTATATGCTCCCAAAAGATCTTTTTCTTCCAAAATATTTGGAGTTTTAACTGCTTATATGGTAGCCAAAGGGCTTTCAATCGCCACTGTTCTGGTTATTCTAATTACTTTTCTTGTAGTTATCCCTAATTATGCTACTGGAACCATACAGTTTCTTTCAGGGGAACAAAGCCACCGCATACTTTCTCCAAAAGCTTGCAAAACTAAAATTATCTCCTGACTAAAGAGAATCCTGCAACGATCCCCATCAAACTTCACCCACAGACTCCAATCAGATTCCAAGATCATTCTTATACCATCTTTCAGGTTCAAGTTAAGTCAAAGGTAGGTTTCAACACTTTCCAAATACATCTGAAAAACAAGGGAAAGAAGCAGCTTCTTGTTCAGGTGCAGGAGCAAGCACTCCTGAGGAACACAGCTGATCAGTACTTCTTCACAGAATGTGGATTAAAAAAAAATTCAAATTAATCTGAAAAATCTCCTCCCCACCCATCGCCTGAAATGAAAAGAAACATATTGAGTTTGATATTGAGTTGGAGTTTTTTTAGGATAAATTCCTTAGATCTAGAATGGCATTTCAGGAGAGAAAAAATGCAACATCCACTCTGAATATGCTCATAAGCAGTGCTCTGTGGAGTCACTTTCCGTTTGGTGGTCTGCCAGGTTTGAAGTAAGGACAGAAAGCTGTTCCACATCCCAAATTAATGCTCTAGAGACCAGCTTATAATACAGCTGGTCTGTCTCTAGGTCAGTGGAAATTTAATCATCTGCACAAAAGCTAAAAAAAAATAAAAAAGAAACAAAGAAAAAGAAAAAAGAAAAAGAAAAAGAGCTGTATGGGGACAAAGAAGGGAAAAAAAAGATGTTTTCGCTCTTCCTTTTTCAAACTATGAGGAAGATCATCTTTCCTGTTCTTCCCTCCCTTATTTCAGACTGCAATGACAGGGACAGTAGGGGAGTTAATGACAAATTTGCTATATTATCTTAAGAAAAGCAGTATAAATGACAGAACTAGCTTTCATATACATAACTGAGCAAACAAACAATTTTTTTTCCACAGCTGCTAATGCCAACCACTGTTTCAAGCAGCTGGTGTGAAGGACTGTTTAATTTCATTTTAACTCAGGCAGAAGAACCATTTTCATTTTACACTGCAATGCAAGGATTAAATGTATCTGAAAAATTTGTGCTTCTTTTAAGTGTTCTAACTAGTGATAGTGCTTCAGAACACAAGAAAACTTTTCTTCTTGCAGTGAATATACAGGTCACAACCTACATGCTGCAGGAAAATAAAGTTCAGTTCAAAGTAATTTTTAATTGCTATGTTCATCACATTACCATATTTTAAAAAATAAAGATTGGTTATAAAGCAAGTCTGTGACATGAAGATCAGAAAGCAAGGAAATGGACATACACACGTCATTTAGTATTTAGAATATGCCTACCCTATATGGGAGCATATGCAGAGATACCAACGATTTCTGAGCCGTATTAACTGAGGTACCAAAAGCAGTCTGGTTTTGCTGGCTGTTAGCAAAAGCATCAGGATTTGTCAGCTTAGGAAGAACACTACATTAACGTAGCTATAATGCTAGTGAAGTTCTGCCTTGTTCGGTGTCACGGACCACACAGATGCAGCTGTGTATGTATCTTCCTACTGATCAAAATCCATCTGAATTCCAGCTGAGCCTAGTATTTCCGCTTGGATAGGTGGCTCTGAAGGCCTACACCTAACCAATAAACACCAGACAGTAATTCCACCCAGATTTATCTAAGTTTTAATTTAGGCTTTGGGAGAGGCTGGAAAACTTGCGGTCCTATTTTAAGATGAACTTTTCTTTTTGGGATGTTAAACACTGTAATTGCAGTAAGCCCAAAAATTTTTAAACTTACCTTAAAACTCTGAAAACCTTCAGCCTCTCCCATGTTTTGAAGAGCTGAACAATACTTGCTTTGTCAAACTATGTCAGCAGACTGGCCTTCCTGCTGGCAAGTACAGCAGTGCCAAAATGGTAATACTTATCATGACACACCAGAAAAGAAGCTAAGAAAACTGGAAGCTGTTTCTAAAAAACTGTTCTGAAATATTTCAATTTTCAAATAATAAAAAAAAAGCTTCACTAAGTAGATTTGATAGTATTCCCTTACACAGCCTGGAAAAGGACTTCTGTAGTCTAAAAGCACACAAAACTTGTTAAGTAACTACTAGTCTATGACACAAAAGGCAGTAACAGAAATGCCGATGCTCACAGGCACAGAGCTTGCAATACCTTCATGTTAGATGCCTCAGTTTCCAGTTTTGTTAGGTGATTTGAGTTATCCTCTAGCTCTTGCCGAAGGTTGGAGTTCTCCATCTTTAATGCCTCAACTTGCTTTAACAACTGATCATATGAAGCTGCAGCCATCCTGGGCTACCCTTAGCCCTAAAAGAAGTAAGAGAAAATATTATATTTAAACATTTCAGAAAAACAACCCATAAAGTTATCTACGCATAAGATTATCTCTCTCTCTTTCCCACTTACCACTCAACTTTCTAAACATTTAATTTAAATCCACTAAACCAAACTATTAATGCCTAGAACTAATGCCAATTCAAAGACTTTTTTCAGTGGGCTTCCATTTGATACACATGATTAAGCAAATGAAAGACATTCATTAACAATTGCATTAGGTAGTAAGGGAAGCCAGAATACGTGAAAGAAAATCACAGCATTATACAAAAGCAACCTTAGTATTCATAGTTAAATTCTAACACTGAGAAACTATGCAGATAATAGACCACATTTAATCATTTCTGGACAGGCAACAAGCACTGTCAACCATATCTAAAAGATGCTGACTGTTTGCTTATTTTATGAAACGAAAGATAGTCACAGATGTTCCAAATTCCTAGAGATAGCACACACTAATAGAGATGTATGAAAGGCAAACAGTAAATATTGAGGAATTTTAACACAAAAAAGCATCAAATGTAGTAGTAATCAAGTCTTTTGTAAACACACCCCCCAAGGCATAAAGATTAAAACAAATATACTTTCAAAATTCCAACACAAGAAGTGGTGATGTTGCACAGAAGAATAAAAAGATAAAAGGCTATTCTTGATATCAAGATACCTCATATTATTTTCGGTAATATTGTAACACAGCCCTAGAACACCACCACAATTATTCAGACATTACGAAGGAAAAAGAAACAAATACTCTACTTTAAATTATAAAATTCAAACTGTTTCCCACTTTCCGAACCAAAATCCAAAGCTGTTCATTTAACAACGTAAGTTAGCTAAAACATGGCTAACCATGTTTGAAGCTCTTAGAGTTGAAGTTATCAATTTATTCATCAGCCATTCAAGAGAATAAAAGGAAGCCTAGTACTTCATACATGTACAAGTTACCCTTCCAATGTCATTGCAGGAACTTCCTAAGTACGTGGCCTGTAAATCTAAGGAAAAAAATGTAAAAAGCTTATGGGACAATATTAAATTTCTTTGTTACTCCAGCACTTTGGAAAAGATGAAGCAAATAAAAGCCCTTATTCAGCATTTTCTGTGTATCCTCTCAGTAAGCCTTTGACCTTACTGCTTGTGTAACTCCTTATGCAATCAACTTTTCTCTTCCAGAAGAATCTTAATTGAATTATCCAGCCTACTAAAAAATAGACAAAATTATTCAGAAAGGCTTCAGCTCCCCAATATAAATTTTGAAAAATATGTTTAATCCTTTCTAAATTTAAACTCAACGAAACGTAAAGAAGAATATATACCACTGAAGACAGGAACAATAACAAAACCTGTACTGCATTTGATATGACTAGTTTATTTCCTTTTTAAGAAGCAAGTCTTCACACCCTAAGCACCTGTCATCATCAAAAGACAGGAGAGTAAGAAGCCTGCCGCTTATGGAATTGTGATTTCCATGACTCTACCAATAAGTTGAAGAAAAAAAATCCCTAACCAATTTATTTTTCAAAATTTGGTCATGCCTTACTGGAGATCTCATTTTTAGAGAAATTAAGGCAATCTGAAACATCTAATCTATCCTGTGAATTCTGCGCTTTTACCATCAAGTTGTTTCATCTAAAAGGTGGAGAGCTGTCAAAGAGGGTTGTAACAAATAAAAAAATAAGTTAATAAAAAATCAAAAAGGGTGGACTGCTTTTCTTCCATTTCACGTACATTTTTATTTAATAAGGAACAGTTTCCATTCTTATTAATAAAACCAACAGTTGTAGTTCACATTTCTTTTCAGAACATACACTGCATGGACAATTCTGCACAAGCCTAAGGAAAGGCAGGTAGAAGTGAAAACATTTTCACATCAGTTGTCATAAGTTAGTATTGTATTGTAATATTGATAGAATCTGTTGGTTTCGACTCAAGTATATGACATTTATTCATTTACATCTAATTTACAGAAGCTGCTGCATGCCATGTATTTGACATGCATTTGACATGCATTTTGATTCTAGCTAGAATATCTTTTTCTCCCATTGTTTTAATTCATGAATGGTACGAAAGGACAGGTAGTGATAAAAAATACCAAGTTTGTCCATCTTCTCTCCACACTAAGGAATTCTCACTCACGAATCTGGAAGTTAAAAAAATTAGCCACACTGACAAGATGCATACACACCACAAAGACAATGGAGAAAACTGAGGGGAGGAGTTACAGTAGAAAGACAGCAACTGCATAGCTCTGATATTTTAAATGAATAAGATTAAATGTACTTATGTTAAATGAGTAAGGACCCAGTTTCTGAAGGGTAGGTTTGGTTTGCCTTCTCCTCCTCCTGATCTAGAGTTCCTAAACTTCCTTTTGTGTATTTTATTTTCGTAACATGGAAGTAGGACATCACCACTAACAGAGAGCATTCTGACTCAGACTAGGAGTCACTTCCTGATTTATTCAAATGTCAAACTTCACTCTGTGGGTTTTCAGATAAAAAACAAAAAAAAAAAATCGTCATTTTTTTGTTAAATAGATGCCCCAACGGGCAATAAGCGACACTGCCACAGGCAGAAACTCGCTCCTGCCAGGTTGGCATCCGGCAGGAGCCACGCTGCCTGTCTGCAGCTCTGCTGGCTGCCCAGGCGCCTGTCGGAAAGGCGCCTGCACCAGTAGGAATCGCAGCAATGCCTGGCAGCTGCTCTCCGCTACCAGGGCATTCACATCAGCACCTCAGGATATGGCACAAATTTTAAAGAGATGGGTGTGGAGGGTGGGAAGCATACATCCTGTCTTTTGGGAGCATGACAAGATTTGGGGAAAGTGCGTTTGCAGTCAGTACATCTACACTAAAAACTGTACTGAAAGCAGCCAGTCTCAGGCTAGCAATACGCTGCAAGCCACCTAGGCATCTGTTTCCAGCGATGCCTGCCACCGCACTGGCTGAGGCATCTGGACTTCTTGGGGGCACACAGATATACACCTACCTCCCTGGCCCTCCAGGATAATTCTCCTTTTTCCTGCCTGTAAAGGAAAGACTACCATGTATTTGAGGAGAACAGTAAACTACTTTTTAGAAATAATGGATCTCACCTACCCCAACTGCACCAAGGCGTTTGATACAATGCCACATGTAAAACCAGCCACAGTTATAATAGACATGAGCAGGAAAATTGTACAGGGGTAAGGAGTAGCTCAAAGACAAGATGACACTGGGCAGTGCTGAAAGCCAAGCTGTTGGGCTGGAGGCAGGTTGTTAGCAGTTTCCCCAAAACTAGCCCAAGACAGGTATTTTTAAATACTTCATTATTGACCTTGGCACAAGAAGCGGCATCAAAACTTGCTTCCATAATTCAAGAGGCTTCATGAGGTCAGAGGACTGCACGTAATACACAAGGAATTTGATGAACTGAGAAATGGAGCAGCAGAAACAGGGTGGAATTAAATAGCATAACATTGTAAGATCACTCATGTAGGAATCTCGTCGCCTGGAAGCAGTGAGTGGGGAGAAGCAACCCAAGCCTCTCAAGCAGCCAGCCTGCAGGGCACCCAAGCAGTGCCAACATGAGACTGCCACAAGGAAAGCAAACACAATCCCCAGAGTTATCAAGTCATTTTACACAGACATGGGTAAGAAAAGTGAATTTAAGTGGGTGCAGAGAAAGATGCTAAGTGATCAGGGGACTACAGGGTCTTCTCATGTGAGAATAGACTAGACAAGCAAGCCTTTGCTGCCTCAGCACAACAAAGGCTGGAACAAAACAGCTACACTTTGTTATTAGGGAGGGGAAAACATTCAAGAGAGAAAAATATTTATGTTAAAACACAACACTGACACAGAACAAATGGGTATAAATTGGTCATTTATCAGTGTAGGCTGGCAACATCCATTAGAAGTTGTAAATTCAGCAACATCCTTGCCTAGCTCACTGCACAGGAAGGAACCGAACTTAGCGGTTCAGAAATCTAATCTTATATTCCTAAACTTCAATACAGAAGAATACAGTAATTATTTTTATGTCTCCAAGCTATTTGTATCTTTTTCTCCTGAAATAATGAGATGCCAAAGCCATTTCACAAAAGGCACCGCTATTTAATCTTGAAGTGGGGGGAACAGACACAGGTGATGCATGACCACAAAGCAGCTTAGGCTCTTCTGATGCTGAACACTGCGACACCTCTCAGGCACTTAGTTTCTAGAGTGAAATCACAAGGCTCCACGACACACAAGCTGTTCCATGTATATTGAGCTAATGCCCTCAAAATTAAAATCTGCCTCTCTTCTGGAAATAGGTTTTAACCAACAGCCTCAAACTAGACACATCAGATCAGCGTTCAGGTCCCAAAACTAGTCCCCAGATTTATTCTCCAAATTATGAGTACAAAAAAACCAACTTTATTTTTAAACACAGAATTGATGGCATTAGTAGAAATTGACTGTATTGCTGCATCCCCTTCTGTAATTTCTCAATGTTCGAAACACTTGCCTTGGGGAAAGAGTCAAACTCTGACCGAGTCAAACTCTTGGCCAGACAGGGTTCGCAGCCACATATCACTTCATTCGCAGTAGAAGTAACCAGTAAACAGGCCAAAGGAAAGCAAGGAATAGTTTACACGGGGCCCACTAGCCTGAAGCTGTACCGCTGCACATACACACGCCAACATATTCATGATTACTGGGGCCAGAATCAGCTGAATCAAGAATAAATGAATCTTCCCCTCTGTACGAAACCACTACAGTGGGGAATGGAGGGGAAAAGGATGAACTCTGGACTCCAATACCCATTTTACATTTCACTCAGCCCACAGGAAAACGCATGACGTGTGCAACACAACCCACCTTTGCGAAGTTCACTATTATGCTTCAGTCAAGCTCCCTTTTGCACTCTAACTGCATTTTGTCTTTGCAGAGTGGTCATCATTCAAAGGGAGGAATGGAGATATCCCTTTCTCTAGGTTTACTCCAAGAAATAACCCTCTTTGAATACAGAAACTTTGACATTTAATTCCCTCATTGTAAGAAGCCCCTAAAATCTAGGTCTCCTACTTCCCTGACCCACATTTCTCATCATTAAGAGGATTCCTCTCCATCTCCTGTGAAGGTAAGGTGAAATAATGACAAAAAATTTCATGCTTTACTGAATCAGCAGTTTGCATGAATATACACATCAAAGAAGAATTTCAAGCTGGATGTAACTCTCACACACTAAAATCAAAATTAATGAGAAGCCTAAATTTATGCAAGTGTACTGTTAAGATTCAGATATGCATTCTTCTACATTAAAAAAACCATACCAGTAACAACTGACCAGAAATCAGGAACTTCGATGTACTCTTTTTAGTCTCAAACGCCAAGGGATAGGCAAACGCCCCAATATCCTCTGAAAACCTACAATTTTTTATTGACCAGAGACTTTTTTTTTCTCTGACATCAATAAGTGTATATACTCAACATGCCCTAAGAGGTTCTACTTAAGAACTCCAACAATTTGTGATATATTAATTAAATGTCCTTATGAAAATATTTCAGACTCCCATTACTATTTTTTCATCCATAAAAGCTACCATTACCAGAGCATCCTATTTTTATAAAGCAACTTTTAAAGAACAAATTAGTCTTAGTCTTTTCAGAACAGCGACTCAGAATAATCTAAGCTATAAAACCCTACCATGTGTTTTCTCGACAATAGAGACAGAGACCTAGCACTGTCTATATGTAAAGCTAGAGAACATTTTAGATCACTACAACCTACTTATTTCAATTTTAGAAATCTTCAGTGGAATAATAATTCTGTCACCCACCATAACTGCCTGGGGGTGATTTGTTTGGTTTTTGTTAGCAAATAAGTTGTACAGCCACTTCAGACATCAAAATCAGCAAAAAAGGCAGAACTACTTTCCTCAGTAAGGGCCAATCCAAAAAACACTGAAGTCAACCAAGGTTCCTGTTCATGTAATTGATTTTGGATTATGAACTTTGTTGAGAGTAGTAAAACAGATGTTCAGCTCTCTAATAAGCAAACAGAATTTGGCATTCTACTACCACCACCAGTAAGCAGATGTGCTCCTGTGCTCTGTAACTGAAAATTTTTCACAATGTAGTTTATCTTCTTAGTGTAACAACTTGTAATCATTGTGTCTAGTTCATGAATACCTAGATTATCATTCAGTAAGGTTAGAAAGAACCATCAACTGATTTCTTTCTACATCCACAAATTTTACCCAACTATTCAGTGCTGAGCCCAATATCTTGTCCTTATTATTCTTTACCATTCTGTCGATATTCATCATTCATTCTCATGTGACTAATGGGGAATTGTTTCTTCAAGGGCATATCACACCAAATACAGGGGGGAAACAGTCATGCTGTCATGAGATTTTTCCAATTAGTTTAGTTTAAATACATTTAAAAACAGATTTTTTGAAGCACTAAGTCTAAGGGTTCTGACTTGGAAGCACTTAGAGCTAATGCTGGGACAGCTGCACCAGTGGCTGCCCCCAGCTGTCTGCCCTACCCATCTCCACAAGGTTCCCACCCAGGGAAGAGAAAAGGGCTCAGCTGCTCAAGTGGCAGCTGCCTAAACCAGTGCAGATTACTGCCTGACTACCAAGGTAATCTGAAATAGGTGTCGGTTTAACTTACTATGCTGGGCCATTAACCACAATGGTTCAGCAGCTGTTACACGGATATTTCCAAAAGAGGGGCAAGGCTGAGACAGGGGCAAAAATCCAACACAGCTGTTCTAAGGTAAGCCAGCCCCACTTAGTAACTTCAGCCTTCAATGGACCATTTTTATATAGTTACCCTTATCAATACACTCAAGAGAATTAAGTGAGGGGATTTTTGGCCATTCTTACTTTGAACATATCAAACAAGGCCAATTTGCATTAATTCAATTTCTCCATTGACTGAATCCTGCATCAGACTTTCCACTATTTTCTTTGAAGCTTGTCTTTGGGTTAAATGGCTTATATGTAAATATCCTTCTCCTTGTCGTTTTTCAACTCCAGCAAAATATCAGCCCTCTAAGTGCTGTGTTTTAAGAACTTATCAAAAATTAGTATCAGTGGGCCAGGGATTGTCTTATCCATTTCAGTTTAGGGCAAGCTTTTCAGGCTGCTGATTTAAAAATGTTCGTCCTTCACAGGCATTGTTTAATGCTCTCCTTTCCTACTCACTGAAAACATTGGGCTCACATCATAAAAGCTCACTACCCTGATTCTTTCCAGACAGAACAGAAAAAGTGTATTTCTGCCTTCTGCAGCACCACACTGAACAACTAGGTCATTTCCACCTGGTGGTAAGTCTATGCTTTATTAAAATGGCTTTTGTTGCCAGCATATTTAATCCTCCTACCCCTACCTGCGTTTAACAACAAACCCCAAATCTTCTAGTCAGTAGCAGCTAGACAGGAGGCTCTTTTGTTTGGTTTTTCCTCAGCCAGGCTATGTGGGCACACAAATATAACAAGAAGTCTGAAAGTGCAGTAAGGCTCTGAGTATTATTAAAGAGAATTAAGAAAACACTCAGTACAGAATGAGAGTTGCCCATGCATGAAACAGCAGATCTGGTACCTTCTGTTCATGTTCCTGTTCGTTCTGCATTAGCATGCTCAGGTCATAAGAGGGATGCAGGAAGGAGCAGAAAACAACCATCACAGAAAACTGCTCTTCATCAGCTTGTTTTAGCAACAAGAGCTTCGACATCAGAAAGTGAATTGCAAGTTATGTAACAATACTTCTAATAGATTTGAAGAAGGTTACATTGAAAAAAACTGACAACAAATTGTATCAAATGATAATCTCTAGATTAGGTACCCTCTGAATTCCCAGGTTTTTCAGCCCTGTAGAAAAAACAAGGGCCAGATGAAAAGCCATTACTATTACCAGTTATCCTAATAAGACGTGTGAAAGGGTTAGTCCCTTTAAAAGGAGGCCACACAATTTTCTCTAAACATCTGCCGCATGGAGAGGATTTTCTGCTCAGTTTTTCTATCCACTTTGGCATGAAGGTTATCTTTGTGGACAGCAGACTAAGACACTGAAGTGTTAACTATACCTGACCTTCCTAAATCCTTTCAAGCGGGGGCGTAGGGTAGAGACATCTTTTGGTTTTGTTCTTCCATAAATTGGCAAGAGCTTTCAATCCATTGTTATATTTTGGGATACTTCTTTAAGTTCAATACTTGGCCTGTACTCACCAACCATCATAAGTAGAAGCATCATCTATTCTTCCTAACCAAAACGTAACTTGGCTAATGAAGGTTTGAAATAATAAGCCATGTTCTCTGCATTCTTTAAAAGTCCAGGAGGAGAAGGAAAGAGAAGAGAATGGTCTGAACTCTTGGCTTGCCTTCCCTATTACAGGTCAAATATGATGGGGGGTGGGGGAGGTCACCCCATGTTTAGGATTTTACTAAAGAATGCTAACAATCAAAAAAACATTCCTATTAATAAAAAAAGTGAAATGCAGAAGTCATACATTTCAGGCTACGAACAGTCAAATTCAGCTTTTTTTACATTGCCAAGAAAAAATCCCCACTTCTTTATAATTCTGGGTTGATAAGTTCCTTAGCTGGTTAGTCATGCTGCATTCAGAATACGACTGTGAAAATACGAAACATGATTTGCATTTAAATACTATATTGAACACAAAGTAGTCCAGACATCATTTGAATCATAACTTATATTGGACTAGGGATGATTCACAAGCCTGAACTCATTCTTCATGACGATGATCTTTGCTATTCGTGGCTAATTGTGTATGCCTTCACTGCATATGACTTGCTCCTGTTTACTTTTATATTTCTCAATCTTTTAAGGATTCAGTTCTATAAAGTTTAAACTATTAAGAAGTCTGAGACAGATCTTAATTTTATTTTTTTTTAAATTAAAATTGATTTATTTCATGTTAATGGTTTTGGGTTTAATTTCTGTTTTCATTTAAAATGGGAAAAATAATTTTATAATAAAGAAATATTTCCCCATAATCAGGTGACCTATCAGGGTCACCTTGAAGGTTCCCTTCAGCACTTGTAGGGAACAGAAGACCATTCGTCTTGCAGGAAGTATATCAGCATCTGTTCACACAGGTCCTGCACAAATTTTGGAAAACCACCAGTGGAGACTTGGTCTTCACTGACAATAACTTACTGTCACTGCATATCATTAGTAGTATCGCCCAGTTTAAACAGGATTTCATGACACTGATGAAAAAATAATTGATCACGTTTCACCAACAAACATTTTACCAACCGAATAAGACACATACTGATTTCCACCTTATGCTGTATTACTCCATACCGGTGATATACTAATAGTGTACTATGACAACCTGTTACCAGAACATTCATCATAACTGAATATTTTGTACAAATATTTTGGCAAGCATCACAATTGCATTTGAGGGATGACGTTTAGGAAAGTCTGCACTCATACTTTAAAGTATTATACTTAAAAGTGATCTTTTATTCAAGCTGCCATTTTTAAGAGTGTGACTACTGTTTCATCCAGGAACTCCTCCGCTTGTTACACAAAACAATACTAAGACTGCTTCTTTTTAAGACTTAAAAAGGTACAGGAAGAAGCATCACCATAATCACTACTGTGCTTTTGTCACCTTCTTCCCTTTCAGAAAGAAGTGGTGAAAGCCCCTCTGCACCTATTGTATCTTCTAGTATTTAAGCAAGTGTAATGGACATTCAAAGTGTTACAGGAGAAACATCTAGTATCACCAATTTACCTTTTGGAACCAATTATCCCAAATGGTAAGTCCTCCACTGATGTTTTAAAATTCAACATCATCCAAAGCCTCTCTTACTGATGAACAGGAAATCTATGATTCTAAAAAATACTGGTGTATATACAGAAAATGTTTTGAGGGAATGTTTACCATAAAGCGTAAATTTAAACTCGGCAAGTTCGACTTGCCTTCATCAAACCTTTTTTATGCACCATTGTACTTAACAGAATGGAGAAGGAAGAAAAAAATATTTTACTAGTTACTTCGAGTCTCCTTAAAATTGCAGGAGAGTCTGGTTCCGGGAAATTGCTTCCAGTACATACGTTTACAGGTATTTTCAAAGAACTGTAATTTTGACAAAATATTCATAAATCTGTTAACTCCATTAGAAGTAACAGAAAAATTGACTAAATAGTAAAAAACGACTGAAAGAACATTAAGGAGCACTGTCAACAGAACAAACAGCAGAGGGGGGAAGTATTTAAAAACTGAAATTGATCTATATTCTATTATTCATGAATGCACAGTAATTTACTGAAAATACTTCTATGCAAACTAAGAAGCTGTCCGTTTCTTGCTACGCCTTTAAAAGGCATCTTTCAGCGTATGACTATCCAAATCAAGTCAAAACTGGGCTCTGCCGATCCCCTGAAGAAAATCCTATCAAGTGAAAAATGCTCCTTACAGCTCATAGCCGGGGCCCTCCATGTAAACCAACAGGAAGGATTTTAAATCTTGACCCAAACAGCGAATAGGATGAAATAATCCAGCAACATACGTGTCTTCCAAATATCGCCGCAGATTTTTTTGCAGAAGCACGGAGCGTTCTGCTGGCAGTGACCTAATTGCTAGAATAAAAGCTGCGTATCTGACAAAGGCAGAGAAAGGACCCACTGCTTCATACATAATTTATCAAGGTTTCCCACAGCATTCAGGTTGAGCCGCGGGCCCGGGCGCCTCTTTGTGATGTTAAACGGACGTGTAAGAAGTCAGGGGCTGCCGGGGCGCCCCGGCCGCCCAGCGCTCCCCCGCCAGGCCCGCCGCCCGGCCGCCCTCCCGTCCCGCCGCCCGCTCGCCCTTCCCGGCGGCGGCGGGGACACGGCGCTGCGGCAGCGGAGGCACGGCCACCCGCCGCCGCTAACAAAGCCGGGCCGGTGCCCCCCGCGGGCAGCGCCCCGGCGCCCTCCCTCCCCTCCTCCTCCCCCCCCCACCCCGGTCCCGCAGCGCGCCCGGGGCCCCGCGCCAGAGGGCCGGGATGGGGCTCGGTCCCGCTCCCGGTCCCGCCCGCGGCGGCGCCCCGCCGTGCCCGGCCGCCGGTCTTCCTCCTCCTCCTCCCCCCGGCACCGGCAGCCCTTCTCCCGCAGCCCGGGGTTGGTTTTTTCTATTCTCTTTTTTTTTTTTAAGCCACAAAAGCCGCTTTCTTCTCCCTCCCCGGCGCCGCCGCCCTGTCAGAGGCGCGGGGAGCGGCCCCGCCCGGCCTCACCCGCCGCCCGGGCCCCGCGGCACTCACTCACTCACCCCATGTCGGCGGCCGCCGCGCCTCCATCCCGCCGCCGCCGCCAGCTCCCGGCCCGGCCCGGCCCGGCCGGCCCCGCCCGCCCGCGCGCCCGCCCGCGCCCACCGGCTGCGCCAGCGCCGCGGCCAATACTGCCCCGCCGGTCACGTGCCGCCCGGCGCGCCGCCGCAGCCAATGGGGCGGCGCGCCCCGGAGGATGCGCCCGCCCTCTCAGCGGGGCGGGGCGGGGCCGCCTCGCCGCCCCCACTTCCCCCCCCCTCGCCGGGAACCGGGGGCGGCCGGGGCCCTCGGCAGCGGGAGCGGAGCGGCCGGGGGGGGGCACCGCGAGCGGGCTGCACCGCCACCGCCACCGCCACCGCCCCGCGGAAGGCCTGCGCCCTCCAAACCTGTCACCGCCTACTGCGCACACATGACGTGACACACCGAGCACGACCTCTGCTAGCGCACGCAGGCTGACGCGCCGGCTGTCGGGCAGGCTCAAAACCGCCGAGGCGGCGGGCAGGACCGGCTCTGCGGTGCGAAAGCAGCCCCGGTGCCACGTTCGAGGGTCGGTACTCACTCTGCAGCCCCGGGCAAGGGACGGAACGCGCTCCCTGCAGGAGTTCGCTCACCGGCACCTGCGCCGCCTCAGTCGTGATGTCATTCGTTCGCCTTTCGGTGAAAGGACACAAGGACTAAACACCATGTAAGACTACAGTCTTCCGCATCTACATATAGGAAAATACTTCGCTTTTATATAAAAAAGAAACGAGGTTCTAGGATTAAAGCTAAGACATCTAACATAGCTAATCTTTAAATAAATACACAGAGACACTGCTTATTAATAAGGCGACTGCAAGCATATCCTTCAAGGGTATCTCTGGTTTATCTGCAGCCCAGTAAAATACTGTTTTCGCGTCCTTTTCAGATACAACGTTGTCACCACTACTTAGTAGCTGAGGAACAGACCAAGTATGTATACAATTTAAGCTATACCAAATTAGAACAAGTAAGTACCAGTTTAGTGATGGGTTGGAAAAAAATTCAAAAGGCAGATGAATAAACAGATCAGTTCATGAAACTATTTCAGAACCTCTTTCCAGAGCTGATCCCTCTCCAAGGATAAGGGCATAACAAAGTATTCAGGAAGAAGACTTAAAACCCCACAGAAGCACACCACTGAATACAATGGATAGCAGAAATTAAGACGTAGTTCAGCTGTCTGAGTTTGTATTTTTACTTTAAAAGAAGGTTGTATAGGTAACAGGTGCTATGGGGATGATATTTAGAAAAACCCCAGCTCTAACATAAAAGGCAGCTTTGTAGAAACAGCACAATATTAGGTCTTTTTAATCCTCTAGAAGCAGCATTCAAGAAAAAATGTATGGGCAGTGCAGTCCATCTCAACAGCAGAGTGCCTGAGAGAAGACACCTGAAGAAGTGCAACGGTTTCTCACCTGCAGCAAATTAATGTCCTTCCCTGTGGCACTTCACTATGGAGTTATATACTCACACAAGTGGACATAAGGACAGATAGCTCATTAAGAGCAGATATACTTACATGCCTGAGGGAATTTCATTCTTCCTATAATTTCTTTGATTTGTATGAAACAAGCAGGCTCGTGATAACCTTGTGGCTGGGACCAGACAAAATTAATGGCACCACAGGCCTGTGTACACATGTGAGCAATTGCACCACAGATATTTAAATACTACTACTTTAATTTCAGCTGTTTTCTCATGGCTCCTTTTTCCAGAGTCACAGACAGCAATACTACACTCTCACAAAAGATGCTCTTTACCACACAACCTTTCATCAAATGTCTTCATGATTAAGGAGATGCGTAACATTATGTCACCTGCTACCTTCAGCGTGGTATCACACAAAATCCTCTTTGACTTCACCAGTATGGGTAACTATAGGGGTCCTGTCACTTGAGCAGTTACAGTAAACCATTTTAAACAAAAGTTAAGTGGGCCAGTATTCAAGGGTGTTTCAGGCTATATGATTTTTTGCTATAAACTCCTATTAATTACAGCAATAGCTTACATCCTTCTGATTTTTGATCCTCTCAGTTTCATTTTAGACTTGACAGACTACAGAGACTGAGTTCACATTCCCTCAGCTGTAACAAATTATCACATCACTCTGAACAGGTTTAAGGTTTAGAACTTAGCTAGGCATTAGATCTAAAGCCATCTTACTTTATATCTTACTGACATACACCACTCTTCCTCCCCTCAGAAAAGCAAACCAAAATGCGCCCAGTTGTTATTGTGCCTCTTTCTCCATGCTAAAATTATTTACATTAGCTTAAGTGTATACTCAAATAAGTATAGACATAGCTCAACACTTACATTATCAGTTGGCAAGCTGTTGCAATATGAGTTGTGGCTTACATACCCATCAGGTTGGTCCAGTAATGGTTTTAAATCATCTTCAGAAGTTGCAAGTGTAATGCAGTCTGGAATGACTGCTTTAAGTGTGCAAAGCCAATACCAGAGAACTGATGCCAAAGAAAGTGCCAGGGAAACTGAAATCCTATATACATTAAAGCTAAATTGCACACTCCTAAGAGAAAAACCAAGCTTGAGAAGTACACTTCATTTTCTAGAATCCAAAATGGGAATCTGAAAGATTCGAACGCTACATAATGTATTCCATTTGTTTACGCACATCATACAGCATGTTCTGCAACTCTGAAAAACTAACTATAGTTTTCACCCTGTGAAAAGAGTCTTGTTAGTCCTGGCACTGGGTAGTCCCTTCTGAGCCTGGTAGTCAAAAGCTGCATAAGTTTGAGTAAATTTAGTGCTGATGAGTGATGTTAGATTCACTGCTCTATAGCCCGAAACCCCATATTTATTCGCAGAACAAGCAGAGCATAAGCAGCAGCACAAATTCTCCAATACATTCTGCCAAGATGAGAACTGCGTGAGAGGCAGAAAGCTTTCCCTTCCTTGCTCGTAGTAATGACCATTCTGTTATGATTTCATAAAAATGGCAGCTTGTTTTGTGTGTGTCACATGCACTTGCCTCTGAAGCAAAATCCAGTATTAAGTGAAATTCAGTTTAATAAGCAGCATGTTATTAGTAATAAGATGACCTTTCTCATACTGTACATTCCAGTGGTGTTGAAACATTGATATACAGCCAAACAGGTGAATGGTATTCTGACACAGTCTTATTTTCTTTCAAAACTGCTTTCTACATGCAGTACTGGATTCTGCTAATAGAACTGATACCAATGAAACAGTATGTGAATAAAAAAGGTCAGGCTCTCAGGAAAAAATAAAACACAGAAAGGAAATGTACAGAGAAAAGTCTTGTTTAGATTTAGTTTATTTTTGGTTAGTTATTTTCTATCTGGCAGAAAGAACAAGACCATTTTTTCATTCTTTGAAAGACACCAAGACAGACCTAGCAATACCTGCTCTGTATTACATAAAAAAGTCCTTTAAAATCTGTTAAAAGAATGACATCACTGCATGTAAGCTATCAAATCCCAGGAACACAAAATTTTAGTATTGAAAAATATCAGCTCAGTTTCAGCATTCAAAATACAATTACTTCCATTATTTTGGACAAGATCCCTGTAGTCTACTCAGCACAGCATTCTCAAGCAGCCAAATGGGAATTTGGCTCCAGAAAAGGAATTGGCAATCTTTTCATAGAATGTTTGATGTAATCCATGCACCAAGTATTTCCCAACTTCTTACTGTATTTATAGAAATACAGTTTGAGACCAAGTGAAATTGTCATAGTCCTGTCCCCCCCCCCCCACTAAGTAGTGCTAAATAGAAGCTGTCAGCAGATTAAGTTCCACAGTTTTAAAAACTTAAAGGACATTCCCCAAAATATTTATTTGCTTCATAAAATGAAGACTATTGCAACAGAAAATGCAAGAGGTTTTTTCTGTTTTTAGATAACTGGCTCATAAATGGGACAGCTCTCTGTGCCTTCACAACCTCACCCTCTGCTGCAGTACCCTTCTCCCCAGAAGCTTTTCACTATTTAATATATTTAAAGCGATTGATATTTCATTATTAGTCATTTTATATGCACAGTACTTCCTACCTCAGAGACTCTGGGCACAGTGAGTGGGTTGGATAATGAGTTAAATTCTCCCCCTCTGTTGCCAGGCACTATGGTGGGTATTACTTGCAAATGTGAAACGTAGTGTTGCCAACTTAAGAGATCTTGCCTTCAGAACTTCACTTACTAATATAAGCTTTACACACTGAATCACATCAGGCTGCGTCTTTTAGAAATGCGGTATAAACAGATTTTATTAATAAAATAAACTGAAAACATTTCACACCTGTTTTACATAGATGCAAATTCCATTTTAACACAGGACTTGATAAAATATTTTAGCAGCTGCTATAACCAAAGATCACCTCCTGCCTTTCAACTTCAAAAATCAAAGCTGAACATGCTCTCTGCTGCTCATTTCCTTGGAAATTGTGAAGCTGCTTTCACCTCTCTCACTACCACACACAGCCTATGTATTGTTCCCTCTGAGCCTTGTCCTTACCAGGTGACAAGGATGAGTGATAGTTTGTATATACACATATTGGGAATACTCATAACCTGCTCCCATCAGCATTAATACCAGTATTTTGACCATGAAAAGCTGTATTCCTACTTTGTCCATCAGACAATTTCTCTCAGAAACATTGCATATTATTTCCCCAGGCAGATGGCCTCCAACTAGGAGCATTAGAAAGATCACCAGAAAAAGAGGTTTCCTGAGGACCAAGAAAGTAACAGACCACCTTACTCATGCGGATGCAGAAAGAATGGAGAAAAGAACTCTGTCATCGTTCCTAATGCACCATCCAGAACACATGCACTCAACTCTTGACACTAATCCTACAAAAATAACCAGGAAAATTCCATACTGAGAATAGAGAATCAGAAATCAAGTTGTTCTTTTAAGATTTTCTATTATATTAATGTACTAAAATTTCACTTTTTTTTCCGCCAGATGGTTATGCTACAAGTTCATGAACTTTAAAAGATTTTCCCACAAGCAATGAAAAGGTGTGTCTTTCACAGGAGTCAATTAACTACCGGAAAGTCATGTAACATAAGCTAAATGAGAAAAGCAGAAAAATTCATGCTGTTTAATTATTTCATAAGTCAGTCAGATGTACTGAAAGCTATCACCTGCTCTTTAAATCCTTTACTATGGTCTCTATTGCTTGCCAATTCCTTAGTTTTGTCCAGAAGGACTGTGCGCTCTGGGGAATCTCCCACTCATGCTTTCTTCCCTCTCACTAAGTTTTCCCACCTGCGTGCAGGTTTCTTGCTGCAACTTAAATGAAGATTCAAGAAGCACTGCTTCCTTCCTCACATCTGTTAGATCTAGTATGGTGCCATGGCCCAACCTGTAGTATTAGTCACATATGTTCTAAAAACAGTACAACAATAATGAAAAGAGCATAGCAAACCATTAACCTTGTAAACTTCACCATCCATTTACCCATTCTTCTATCTCAGCTATATAATAAACCCCACCTGACCTAACTTTGGGTCACCTTAACCATGGTTTCCTCACCCTTTAATTAAGAGCACCAGTGTATCCTGGTATTGTATCACTTTGTTTCCACTGCTGCAGCTCTTTCAGGCCTGTTAGGTAGTTTACTCTATCTGCCTACTGTCATTACCACTTCTTTCTTCAGCCATGTCTTGTGTTTTCTTTCCCTTCTAACCAGCTGCATATTATATTTTCAGCCTTCTTTTTAGTTACCTTTCTTTTCCACCTCCTCTTAATACTATGGCAAAGCATGACAGTTGTTAGGCCTCATTTCTAATGGACTTTAATTTAGGGTACGAGTCTGCATCAGAAATATTTCTGTCCAAATACTAACAAACTGAGTTGCTACTTAACCTGGGCCTCACCTGTAGGACATGAGGAGGTAGCAAGTCAGAGCAATGTTGTGCAATACCTCAGATGAAAGGCAACAGAGAAGTTCAATACACACCTGCATCAGCTCTTACTTTCCCCATTAACTGCAGGTATCTTCATTTTACCATATATTAACATTGTGCATTAATTTTGACATAGATTTCTGTTTTTTAAATGGAAAAACAATCCTATCCAAAAAGCTCTATTGCAACAATGTAAAAGGAAGATAAAAAAGCTAAAAAGGCAGAAAATAGAAACAGATGGTGCTCATCCAATGCACTAAAGGAGTGGACTTCTACATAAATTTGGAAAGTTGATTTTAAAAGATGTGAGGTAGAAAACTTATCATTTGTCAGCAGCGTGCAGAAAATGAGTTCACATTGACCAGTTAAACTAAAGGGTTGACTTTCAAGTCTAGTTTCGTTTACTCCACTGATTCATGCATGTGCCTACCCACTCATTCCAAACCTCCAGCAAACTAAAGGCTTATTCGGTACTTTTGGAAACCTGCAATCACATCTTCTAATCCATCTTTAATTCAATTTCAGTAAGTTGTTAACAGTATTGAACGCTGAACATCTGTAGTGGTGAACATCTTCCATATAAAAGCCCTTGTCTAGTGCACCTCTGGGATTCTCTGGGGAAATTTTTTCAGAGAAAAAGCTCTTCCCAGAGGACTTTATTTATTAATACAGATTTCTCCTCTTTTCCCCATCTGGGCCATAGAGTAGAAAAATATTAAATGTTTAGAGAAAGATCAAGAATTGGATGTTTTCCAATGTTTCTTGGAGAGTGCCAGGCTCTGGATCTGCCTGGTCTCCACTACAGCTATCTTTGGCAATCAAAGCACTTTGTCCTTAGCCGTCACACAGGTCTTGGCTCTGATGTACCTAAACCCAGGGCTGCGCATCCATCAGCTGCTCAGAGACTAATTAAGGGTCAGACCTAGTAGAAGAAATTGAGCACATACCTAGAATACTTACAGTGGCCTGAGTTACAAGACAAAGCCCTATTTTGCTTATTCTTAATATTTAGCATCAGCTGTAAGAAGTTGCAGTATTCACATTTGTACATGACAAATGGATGACTATTGTAGATGCAGATGGATGATCATATTCAGGTTCTGGTTACACTGTGGTTGACAGAGGTCACTGCTAAAAAATGGGTGCTACAAGGTTATATAAAGCTTTATGGTGAACCCAGGAGCATCCCAGAACTCCACACCACTCTGACAAATGGAACCGCTGTCACTTCAGTGGACTATTTACCTTTTTCTTCACAATCTTCTTTTCAGTTTTCCCTTTGTTTGGTTTGAACCAGATGTTCTTAATGCAAGAGCTGATTTCTTGAAAGCATTCTGACATTTTAAAAAATCTATTTAGCTGAAGTTCATCAACATGTTTTTTTGCCCAGGATACTCAAAAGGAGGGAAGGTCAATTTTTGTAGAATCCTGTAAGCAAAGACCTTTTACAAAAAGGTATGTTAATCATCACCATTCTCCAAGTCTGCTAAGGGGAAAAAAAAGTTCCAGCTATAGGAAAGTTTCTTAAAGCCCACTGCATTAAGAAAGACTGTGACAGGGTCCAGAAACACAAAGATCTTGCTAAGTCATGGCTGTGAGTTCTCTCACCATAAGTACAATCTTTTAAACACTTAAATTAAGGCCTAAGCCTCAGAGGCTTTTAGCTAGAACACAACTGTATCAAATCAATCTAGTAAACCTGTCCTTTACAAGATACAGCGTTGACAAAGAATCTGAGGATACATATATCTTCCTTAAAAATCTCAAAAAATTCCACATTTCAGTACATAACAGTAATTACTAAGGAGTTCAAAGAAGGACCACAAAACCCAGCTCAGTTTGTTAAGGAAGATTTATGCTATATGGTTTAAAGAATATAACTCAGCTGGTTTAGCAAAAAGTAGGCTGGTTTTTATCACTGATATTGAAAATATTTCCAAATTTGTCACAAGCTTAAGGAGATCCATCAGCTGAAAATTAGACAAACTGGAATTAAATTTCCTAACATTGATGTGGTTAATCGAAGCACAAAAGCTCAGTAGGAACTGAGCCCACAAGGTGAGACAAGGTATTTCTTTAAAAAATACTGACTTTTAGTGTTTTGCAGCTTCTAATATAATGGTCATACTTAACAGTACTGGGATCCATTCTGGGCTTGAAAGTTCACAATTCATTTAATCCTGCAAGAATTTAATTCCTTGCAATGTGTGTACACTCATAATGTGTTGCAACAATTATCATCAAGTCTCACGCTACTGAGATTTAGCTGATCGTTTGTTAAGGTTAGGAAACAAAGTCCTCCAGCTCTTTGCTCAGGACCAATGCAGAACTTCACCATTAATTGATTTCTGTGTACGCAGAGATGAGCTGCGGCGGAAGACAGCACTCCTGCAGAATGGACTTGTGCTCCCAGGTAGCACAACCCCCAGACACCTGGCCCGCACACAGTTTTCCTGCTCACAGACAAATTAATCATCAAGCCTAATAAGTCATATCAGATTTTTGGGTTAGCTTTTGTTTTGGAAATGTTCTTGCCCTCTTCAGCTTATTTATTCACCATAAAAATGCCTCCTTGGATGACTTGGGTCTCACTCCCTTAGGGAATTTGCTGTTACAAAAGCCTCTAGGCATCGGCGGCACACTATGGTTTTTTTTCTCCTCTTTTGGCACACAGTTTAGCGTGTTTACTGAAAGTTAAAAATCCACAGCCTCATTTCAAAATATGGGGTTTTATGGTATTGGTGGGGTGGGTGGTAGGAGTTATGTTTTTCTTTTGGGGTTTTGAATGAACAGCATCTTCAAATCTTAATTTCTGTAACACTAGCGAGGTTTAAAAAAGACTTTGCTTCCATGGCAGGGGGGAGGGTTTCAAAAAATCTGACAAGTCTATAATATCTTAGGATATTTTCTCGTAGTAATGAATGTTCAGCTTACTGAATAGCCAGTAAGGAACAAAAATTCAAGTATAAGCTAGGGGCAGGTGACTCAGTCTGCCCTGTCCAGTATTCAAGCAGCATGAATACTTTTTGAAATTGATCAACCTGCTCAAGAGAAAAAGAATGCAAAATTGAAATACTCATTGCATCTCCAGGCAAGCTGCTTCCAGTACCAAGCTCTACACATGTAGCAACAGTGCTCAATGATCCACACTTTTAGGAATCACACAAATCTGGCCTTTCTTTGGGCCATTCTTCATCTTGGGAATCAACATGCAACTTCAAAGTAACAAAATCAGCAGCTGGGACAGCTACTACTAAAAATTTACCACAACCAAAGTTACTTCAGGAAAGTACTAAGAAAAAGCAATTGAAGAGAAGAAGAAAAGAGTTGATAGTCATGCCCAGAACAAATAAAGCATCAATGGAGTAATGGAGCAGAAAAATGCACTTAAGTTTGTCAAAACTGTTTTTAAATTCCTTGATCTAGATAAAGTGCATATTTGAGCGCCAGCTTCCCTTCCCCAGCTTGGATCCAGGGCCAGCTAGTCAACTTAGACAATCAAAATACCTAAGTTGCAAGCATTAAATCTTACAACTGTATGATACCACTGCATGATTAAAGTGTATAACATTGCAACTCTCTTTAAATATTCAGGCCAGAGGTATAATTTAAAATACTATCACTGAGAGGAAAAACATCTTACTAATTACAGATACATTTTGCATCTCAGACTCCAATCCCTACGGACATGGGAAGGGAAAACTTTAAATAATCACAACCATATTTAGAAAAGCTCTCTATCGCTAAGTGTACTGGAAGAACATTTTCCTTTTTTTTCTCCTAACGCATAACCCCAATGCTTCAATCTTAAATGAAAATATGCATTTTCAAAAATCCCCAAGGCAAGTCAGCTAGAACACCAGCCCCAGCTAGCTGAGATTTAGGGAAAACCATATCTGACACAGATCTTCCTCCTCAGCATGGATTTGCTTTTTATTGATTCATTACTCTTTTATAACTGATTATATTTTTAATCAAGTACTGAATCCCTTACTAGAAATAACTTGTATTGTTTTAATGTTAAAACTCAAACCATTCAAGTTTAACATCTGCTTGGCACTGAGTGATCCTGAGTAAACACTGGCAGACATAAGACACAAACAAAAATTCCAAATAAAGTCGTCTTGCAGGCAAACTTAATGCCTGCAAATCAAGATAAGTTGAGATCCCAAGAATTTTAAGCATTTCCTACAGCATTGAAGGGGTTAAGCTTGCAAGCTAATTACCCCAGGTGTCAAGAGAAAGGCAGAAATCTTCACAGTAGGTATTTACTTGTTCTGACAAGGAAGAAACAATGGAAGAGATCCCATGTCATTGGCAAAATCCCTTCTGTCACATGAACAGAAAACCACAGTCCTTCCCCAGAAACACAACTGGCAGTAATTGAAATGTTCTTATTTAAGATTATGGATTAATTGCTCCCTAGTCTCACTTAGTTTTTCTGCTTTCCCTGAATTTTTTTCCCTATCTTGTGACCAGACCTCTCATCACTTGGGAATTTCATGTGACATTCACATCGTGGCACTCATTCATCATGTGATCAAACATGTATGTGACTGAAGTCACCTGGATGAGTAACTTGACTGCAACTGTTCTTGTGTGCCCAGGTGTGCACCCATGACACAGAAAGGTACACCTATGTTTCAGTCCTGTGATAGAGCATGGCCACTCCATCAAGTCCATGCATTTCCATTAGAGGCTGTACAGCATGACTTCACTGAAAGACAAGCAAGCTACAAAAGCAGGAGCTTTCTAGTCTACACCTGGCTGATGCTTTCCTGATATTCTTTTATTTACTGTTTATTACCGTTCCTTTCCCAAAGAGTAAATGCTGACAAGTGCTAGTAGTGAGCCTCATGAAATGCTCATTCCCCAGTTCAAACGCCCAGTAACGTTCTACACCGCAGGCTGTGAGCAGTGTAACTGCTTCGGTACAGGAATTGTCTTTTTGCAGATTTGAGGTTTGCCCAACACAAAGCAATTCTGATGCTTACAGGGCTTCTAGAGACTCCTGAAATACAATTACATAACAACTTGGGAAATGCAGAACAGAGGCAAGAATAATGAAAACCACTATCCATCCATGTTTACAAATGGTGCAATAAACTTAAAAGAACATGAGTTTAATAAAATAGACAATTTGCCTTCAAATGGCGAACTAGTTGGCAAACTGCCCACACGAACAATTACTTGGCTTTGTACTCCATCACTTATAAGTCACAAGTTAGAAACTTTTCAAGCAATAAACACTGATTGAGCAAGTAACAAATTCATGCATTCCTACGCTACCTATATTCAGAGCAGTTGACTTTAAAGTGAAGAATTAATATATTGGCAGAGAGCAAATGTAAAACTCAGCCATGGTAACCCCAGTATGTTGAAGGTAGACGTTTTCCCATTATTCTCTGAACAAGTTAAAACATTCTAAAACACCTGAGACTTCTAAAATATGAAACAGTGAATTACAACCAGGCTTTGTCATTACAACTAGTTTCAGGTCTTCCTTGCTGCATGCATACTAGACTGTCACATGGACTCTTCAGTACCTTCAGAACATTCAAGGCACTCTTTCACTTGTTAAAGAAAAAAAGATATCTACATCTTGCGCACAAGTAAAATTGAGAGAACAATTTGGAACAGAATAAAAACAGTCATGTAGAGACAACTACTTTTTCATGCAAATAAAGCAATACACAAATCCATTGGTTTTAGAGGAAGACAAGCTCTCTTTCTCCATTCAATTTATTCTTTTCAGCTTCCACCACTTGAAACAATTTTTGGAAAAACCTTTATGAATCAAGTGTAGTTCTCAAGGTCTTAACAATGACATTTAGACATTTAATTAGCAAGCCATCACTTAGACTGGCATCTAAACCTTTTGTCAGAGACCTAATTCCATGCCAATTCAAACATCCCATTAGTCTTATATTAACTAACAAGTCCCATAAAATTCTGGCTACTTGATTGCACTGGCACACATTAACACAACAGTGGAGTGAGTCTAACTGAATGCAAGGACACAGATTTACAGTGTATACACATTAAACTAGCAAGGATATTTTAAAACAAAAATATAATAACCACATTCATGTATGAACTGGTAATCAGGCATATTCTGTGCTTCCTGGTAGCCTGGATGCAATTGCAATGACATCTAAGTGGGGGGGGGGGAAGATCTGATCAAATTAAAACTGCTTCACTGATTCCAAGCTGAGTCCTGATCTTAAACCTTTCTGGAGCTCATTCTGAACCATATTTAGAGATTTACACATGTGGATTAAGTACCATTATTCTATGTTGACATTTCTACCTTGAGACTATACAGAATTTTTAAAAAGTCATGAACATATATAACAATACATATAAATAAATAAGCTATATTTGGAACCAAAGATGAAAAAATCACATTAGCTAATGCCCTTTTTCAGCTTGTATTTCTAATTTAGATCTGCGGTTTCCCCTGAAACAAGAAGAAAATCCAAAATATAGAAAAATGCTAGAGCAAATGGCAGGAACTCTGTGGGTTTTTTTCCCCTGCTTTTGTGGAAATAGGAATTTTACAGAAGTTTGAGTCACCACTCCACTAGAGTGGGCTAAAATTAGAGTCCTATACAATGAAAAGCTTGTAGTTGAGCAATTTGAATACCAGGGAACAAAATCTCAGTAGTGTCATTCTGCTGAAATGGAAGGGAGGAGGAAGACTGGTACCAAGAAAGATTAAAGAAAGATATCTAAGTGAATTGGGAAGTATTCAGAGTTGTGCTTAATCCTGGTATTGATAAAGTCTGTAAATGAAATTTTCATTAATTTTCTGTTATAAAAAAATTCATTTAGCTTTCTGTTAAAAAGCAACAATGTGGAAGGAATACAGTCATGTAATAGATTCTGCTGACCTCAGAATCTCATGCATCTCAGCATTGCCTGATGATGTTGTCTTCTCGGCAGCGATAGGTGCCAATTATAGTGTCAAGGTTACTGGCACTGAAGCTTTTACTCCAAAACTGCTGACAAGGAGGCTTTTGATGCCAAAGTAAAAAAGTAAATTCTAACAAAATCAGCATTTTTTTTTTTTGGTTGGTCTACATCCTGGTGTACAGCACCTACCGACAGCCAACAATTTTACCCCAACTTCATTCCACATCCAAGCCTTTGGTGGCTAATACAGAGTAATCAAGGATACTTTACATGAGCCCTTGGATCGCAGGTTCTGTGGGAAACAGCTTAGAAAGTGTAGAGATCTTAAATGTAGATCTTTCTGAGCAGAAAATACAGAAGTTGCAAGCAATCTCAGTGACACAAGGCAGGCATTTAACTCCAGAAATACCATTATTCAAGGCATGAACAGTGTTTCCTTTGTGGAATGTCTAATTCAAATACCTAAATGTTTTTTTCCCCTCCACTAAAAAACATAGTTAAATTAAAAAAAAAATGAATCAACAAAACCAAACCAAACCCACCAAAAAAACTAAACCCAAACAAAGAAAGAAGTTCTGGGTTCAAAACAACTTTGGTCTTGTAACCCTTCTACTATAATAAAGGAACGACAACTACTTAGCCCTTTATGACCATATGCTTTGCACATAATTAATGGGAATCTTATACTCAAAGAACCCCTAAACATGAAGAAAAGAGACAATCCTTCCTGGGGCAAGCATTATGGGCACTGGAAGGACTCTAGAGCAGGACTGGTAAAATACTAACTTCTCTTTCAGAATGGAAGCTGACTTCTCTTTGTCACGAAAATGAAGCACCTACCTATCTATATGAAGCTTTTAGTGAGCAGTAAAATGATAAAATCACCAGCATTTTCACTGAAATAAGCAGGTTGCAACATGATACTATAATTTCAAACTAGGCCCTAGATCAGCTACAGGAAAGGTATTTTTTAGTAAGCAGCCAAGAGTAGTGTGAAGGTCACCCACTTCCTTAGGCCCTTACAAGGTATTAAGCAGACTTCTGACAATGTTTCAAAGCTCTGGGAACTAGAAGTCAGCATTTAATTGCACAAAAAAGTTCACAAATGAAGGCATGCTAAATTGCTGGTCTTAAGAACAAGCTTCTAGAATTCCAGAGTTTAACTAAACTGCATTTAATTTTTACTGGGTAGTAAAGACCAATATCACCAACCATCAAGATCAATATAAGAACCAAAGGACTTTGCAACAAGAAAAAATATTTTCAATTATAATTCCAAAATGCATCCAATATTAGCATGGTGTTTTGAAAACAAGTAACCACAGAAAAAAGATATTTAATCTGAGTAGCACAAACCAAGACAAACAGGCAGTAGCAGTATTACACTAAGATGTCAGCAACCTGAGGCAGAGTGGAATTTCTTTGCAAGACTGACATCTGAATTTAAATCTATAAAAACAGCACTACTATGACCTGCCCCCAAGAGGAACAACTGAGGAACTCACTATTTTTATTCAGATACTGTACAGCCAACATACAACTTAGTAAGATTATGAACTTGTTTGATCAAGCTATTTTGCTCCATTTTCAAAAGAAATGTCTTGTTTCACAGTTTGATTAATCTTAGCCTATTCCAAAGGATGTTATACTTATACAAAGCAATTGAGGTAACTGTTGCCAACCCAAGGGACAATTAACACTGCTGCAGTTAAAAACTGTTGCACTAACATCCTCTTTTCACATGGTTGAAGTCAGCAAGGAATGGATTCCATTACTAAAATAAATCAAAGAAATTACACATTTTTTACTCCAGAAATTTTTTTTTAAATATAAAAGCATTTTAAATGTTTAAATTATCAATGATAATTCAATGTTTTGATATTTGCGTTATCATTCAAATAAAACTAAAAGCTGTTGTTATACCACACTATTAGAAGAAGCCTTGACCATTAAAGCATCTATTAGCATAACAAGCAGCATGACTGCTTCTTGTACAATGTGAACATATCTGCTCAAATTCTTATACTACAGCCAAATGAAAAGCTTAATTCCTAGAGTTAATACATTCCAGAACAGTACTGTTACCATGTCTGAAATAGCACTTCTAAAAAATAAGGAAATGAAAGAGTTTAACCTCCAAACTACTAAATACCAATGCCAATAAATAGGTATCAACATCGTAAATTTACTTCCCAAGACATCCTTTGTATGCTCTCAAACATACCCAAAGAAAGGTACATTAACTACTCAGTAGGACTTCCTAGAGAATATTTTTAGCATGTAAGTAGTTTGTACATAAAAAACCAGTACATACAATCTATGAAAAAAGACTATCCTATTCCTTAACACAGAATCCGCATACATGTGAAAAGAGCCATTTCAATATGTTGTCCTTTTATAACAGCATATACTACCGCTTCTTAACGGACTGTGTAAGTTTGATCTTCAGGTCTATGCTGCAGGGAATAACTAAGCCCTCCCCTGCTCCTTCCCCAAACAAAAGCACTGAAATATAGGTACAGGTATATACTCACCTCAATTTTAACCTCCTCTGCACCACACTCCTTTGTTTCTCTTAATTACAACATATAACTACTCTTCTATCATCAATACCTTTTCTTATGTTCTCCTCCAAATCCAAGCACAACTGGCATGAAAAGCAACATTACTCACATCAAACTCCACAAGCTTGGCAAATCAGTCTTTTCTGAGAAGAGAGATCAACTGCAAGATAAGGGAGCAACTGGAATGTATTGAGCTCTGCCTACAGGTGGAGGGAGAAAGAGTCAAAAGCTTATGGATAAAAATTAAGGGGCAGGCAAATATGGGTGACACTGTTGTGGGCGTTTGCTACAGGCCACCTGATCAGGAAGAGGAAGTCAATGAAGCCTTCTACAGACAGCTGGAAGTAGTCTCACCATCGCCAGCCCTGGTTCTCATGGGGGACTTCAACCACCCTGATATTTGCTGGAAAAGCGACATGGCGAGGCACACACAATAAAGGTGGTTCCTGCAGAGCATCGAGGATAACTTTTTGACAGAGGTGGTGGAGGAGCCAATGAGGCAAGATGTACAGCTAGACCTTATACTAACAAAGATTTGTCTGGTTGAGGATGTGAGGGTTGGGGGTAGCCTTGGCTGTAGTTACCATGAGATGGTGGAGTTCAGGATCCTGCGTGGTAGAATCAGGGCAACAAGTAGGATTACAACCCTGGACTTCAGGAGAGCCAACTTTGGCCTCTTCAAAGACCTGCTTGGAGCAATCCCATGGAATAGGGCTCTAGAAGGTAGGGGGGTCCAAGAGAGCTGGTCAATATTCAAGTACCATTCCCTCCAAGCTCAAGGTTGGTGCATCCCTGTGAGGAAGCGAAGTCTAGCAAAGGAGCCAGGACACTGGCATGGATGAGCAAAGAGCTTCTAGAAAACTCAGATGGAAGAAGGAGGTTTACAGTATGTGGAAAAAGGGACTGGCCACTTGGGAGGAATATAGGAATGTTGTCGGGCTACGCAGAGATGCAATGAGGAAGGCCAAGGCCCACTTGGAACTAAATCTGGCAAGGGATGTCAAGGATAACAAGAAGGGCTTCTTCAAATACATCAGTAGTAAAAAAACAACTGGGGAAACTGGGCCCACTGCTGAACGAGGTGGGTGCCCTGGTGACGCAGGATGCAGAGAAGGCAGAGTTACTGAATGCCTTCTTTGCTTCAGTCTTCACTGCTAAGGCTGGCCCTCAGGCATCCCAGCCCCCAAAGGAGACAGAAAAAATCTGGAGAAAGGAGGACTTCCCCTTGGTTGAGGAGGATTGGGTTACAGATCACCTAGGCAAACTGGATCCTCACAAATCCATGGGCCCCAACGGGATGCACCCATGAGTGCTGAGGGAGCTGGCGGATGCTGTCGCTAAGCCACTCCCCATCATCTTTGAAAGGTCATGGAGGACAGGAGAGGTGTCCAAGGACTGGAGGGTAGCCAGTGTCACTCCAGTCTTCAAAAAGGGCAAGCAGGAGAACCCAGGAAACCATAGGCCAGTCAGCCTCACCTCCATCCCTGAAAAAGTGATGGAACAGTTCAGTCTGGACGTCATCTCCAGGCACATAGAGGAAAAGAAGGTTATCAGAAGTAGTCAGCATGGATTCACCAGGGGAAGATCATGCTTGACCACCCTGATAGCCTTCTGTGATGGTGTGACTGGCTGGGTAGATGAAGGGAGACAAGTGGATGTTGTTTACCTTGACTTCAGCAAGGCTTTTCACAGTGTCTCCCGTAACATCCTCATGCACAAGCTTAGAAGCGTGGGTTAGATGAGTGGACAGTGAGGTAGGCTGAGAACTGGCTGAATGGCAGAGCTCAGAGGGTTGTGATCAACAGGGCAGAGTCTGGCTGGAGGCCCGTAACTAGTGGTGTTCCCCAGGGGTCTGTGCTTGGTCCAGTCCTGTTCAATAATTCATCAATGACCTGGACAAAGGTACAGAGTGTAACCTCAGCAAGTTCGCTGATGATACAAAACTGAGAGGAGTGGCTGATACACCAGAAGGCTGTGCTGCCATTCAGTGAGACCTGGACAGGCTGGAGAGCTGAGCCAAGGGGAACCTCACGAAATTCAACAACAGCAAGTGTAAGGTCCTGCACCTGGGGAGGAACAACCCCATGCACCAGTACAGGCTGGGGGCTGACCTGCTGGAAAGCGGCTCTGTTGAGAAGGACCTGGGAGTGCTGGTGGACAGCAGGCTGATCATGAGCCAGCAATGTGCCCTTGTGGCCAAGAAGGCCAACAGTATCCTGGGGGACATTTAAAGGAGTGAGATCAGCAGGTCAAGGGAGGTTATCCTCCCCCTCTACTCTGCCCTAGTGAGGCCACATTTGGAGTACTGTGTTCAGTTCTGGGCTCCCCCATTCAAAACAGACAGGGAACTGCTTGAGCAAGTACAGCAGAGAGCCACAAAGATGATCAGGGGACGGGAGCATCTCTCTTATGAGGAAAGGCTGAGAGACCTGGGTTTGTTCACCCTGGAGAAGAGAAGACTGAGGGGGGATCTTATCAATGCTTATAAATAACCCAAAAGGTGGGTGTCACAAGGAGGGGGCCGGACTCTTTGCAGTGGTGCCCAACAAGAGAACAAGGGGCAATGGGCACAAGCTGGAACACAGGAAGTTCCACCTGAATATGAGGAAAAACTTCTTTACTGTGAGGGTGACAGAGCAGTGGAACAGGCTGCCCAGAGAGGTTGTGGAGTCTCCTTCTCTGGAAATATTCAAAACCCACCTGGATGCGGTCCTGTGCACCCTGCTCAAGCAGGGGGGTTGGACAAGACGATCTCCAGAGGTCCTTTCCAAACTCTACCATTCTGTGATTTTGTGATAAGACATTGTAAGCAAGAACTTTACACCCACAGTGGAATAATAGTGACCTAAAACAAACAGGAGAACCATCATTATAATTATAGTAGAGAAGACAGAAATCTATCAGCTCTATCCCAGCAGCGAAGGCCACCAACTTATTATAAAGACTAGTTATGAAAAACTATTAATTATAAAAACCCAAACCAAGAAACACTCTTCACAACAAGAGAAATCTCTGCACACTACGTGCCATATTTCTTTGTTTTTATTTACACCCCTCAATTTCTAGGAATCAATTAAAACACAAAGCCACATTACATAAAACTACTGATGCAGTAACACTTTGCTCCTATCACTCTGAAGATTATTCTGTTTCTCCAGGGGTAACACAAGCAGCACCATGGATTTACATCTGTTCTGCTGTATATACCTGAACATAAAGTCTGTGACCAAAGATGTTCATGGGACTTTTGTCCAAAACCAAAAAATCTTGCAAAGACAATCTGATGGGTAATTGATTTTCACCACCATGTTTGAACCTCATCTCTTGTTTATAGAACAAGAGCCTCTGTCTACATCATGCTTTTATTCACACTAACACTTAGCTTTCCATATTCCCAAAAATCAGTTAAGAAAAATACTTCTGTAAAACAAAAAAAAAAAACAAAAACCAAACCAAAACAAAAACTCCCAAACCATACAAAAGAAAAAACACAACCAAAAAAAACCCTACCAAGAAAACCAATAACCAAACAAATTGCACATCAAGAGAAACCAAAATAAGGAGCAGAAATCCACTTTGGCATATACAGTGACAGCTGTAAGTTCTATCCTGACATGCTTACTCAGGCATTCAAATAATTTTATTAGAGAGAAGTCACCCCACTACCTAAACAGGGAGTTTGCAATCCAAACGCAAACTCTAGTAGAGCCTGTAATAAAACAAACCAGAGGGGGCTTGCGGGAAATGCTTCTCATTGATCAACTGAATTTCAATTTATAGTATGTAAAAAAGTGGAAATCTTACTCCAAGAAATAGCAAAGCACAACCAAGTCATAAAACTCAATACATGACTCAATTAGCTCAAAACAAAAGAGCAATGAGATGAAGTAGGCATGTTTGAGTAATATAACTAAATTTCTGTATAAAATGTGTGTTAAACTGGAATTTTTAACTCTATTATATAAGAAAAATTATTGCTTAGTTCTAAAGAGATTCTTAGCTGAAGCCCTTTAAATGGAAGAACAGCAGCAATGTGAGATCTCCATAGCAGGGGTTTCAGAGAGGAGAAAAAGCTCATGTGATCCTGAGAACCTTTTTCCCTTAATAAAGGCAGAGCCAACTCACACAATTTATGCTTTCATGATTTCTTTGCACTCTTGTCACACAACAATGAGAAGTCCTAGTTTCCTTCCAGTTCCTTCCACATGCCAGTTACAACAAAAAGGCCAATCTACTAACAGCCAAATTCAGTTTTGTGAAACTCAGCACCTTTCAGAATCTATGTAAAGCAACCAACACTCATACATTAACTGCACAAATAACAAAGCTTTTTATTGATATCTGATTTCCAGAAAAAATACACAATTTTCACTCAAAGAATTTAATCTATGTGTGCAAACCTAACCCTTAAGTGATGCCGTATTGTGTCACCAGAGTTCTATTACAGGATAAGAATAAAAAGTTCGTATCTTCAAAAAAACACACAGCATTAAGAGAGGCATCATTATACTATGTCACACAAGCCTAAATTCTTTTTTTTTTTTTTTAAGTATAAAGCCTACATGGTAAGGTCTCTTCTTCCATTAGAGATTAATAGTCTATCAATTTCTGGTTAAAATGCACCCCTGAAGAACAACACTACACCTCAAAATGCTATTGATCCTCAAACTTCAATGTCTTAGTTTACTGTTTCGGTAGAGAAATCAAACTATTTGTGCTCTAATACAACTGTATTTGCTAATTCAAAAGACATTCTTGTCTACTGAATTTTTTTTTTCTCACCTTCTGAAAATCCACGTGGAAGTAATGGCGAAATAAACTCTCTCTGATCTCAAAAAGCATTTATGTTTTTAGAATTTCTCATTTCCACTAGTGATGGCTAACATTAAAGCAATCATCCTCTAATAAAGACACAAATGACCATACTTATGGAACCCCATTAATCTCTGGCAGTCAATTCAAATTAGCATGTACTAGCCTTGTGACCATGACCAGCAAGCAGTATCAGAGGTACTGCTGTAGTAGCACGTGGAGATAACAAACCCAAACAAGTATTATTCTTTTTAACCTTTTCGCCCACTACTTATCTCTCCCATAACTTCCACTGAAGCATACCATCCCTGCTGAATACAGTCCTCCAATATTTTGAGCAAATGCTTACTGCCTAGTAGCTCAATCGTCCAGCTATGACTGATGCAACAAGAGGCAAACTTTCAACTAAAACTGAATGGCAATCACCCAGCAACCCAAGTTCTAGAACAGCACATCATGACTTGCCGTTGAAATCACTATCACAGGTTATTTTAACACTATTTTAACAAACTCATACTTGAACTAAGAATTCAAGTTAATTAGAATCAGAATCTCAACAGTGTGGGGTATTAAATGCCAAAACATTAGAAGTTGCGTATGTGAGCCCAGAGGACTCAAACCTAAGACTACACAGTAAAGGCAGTTTTGCTTTGCTAATACTGGTAATAAGTGGATGATGAAAATAATATGAACTTGAACAGCAAACAACCAGAAGATCCATTTAAAGAACAGTTAAAACTACTGGATTCCACTTCCCAGCTGAGTCCATACACATTCTTTTAATACAGCCATATTGCATTTTTAAACTTACAATGGAGACTTCATTGAAAGCTAGGCTCATAAAATAACCCTGATACACTTTTTTTTCCTTTTAACATTCATAATATTGATATGCTTATTAAAACATGAAAAGTTACCAGTGTATGTTTTATTCACCAAGCTGACTACCTACATAATTCCAGTCCCTTAAACCATTGCTTATTCCATCACTATCCCCTGAATTACTAGAAATCATGGTGTGAAAACATGGTAACTTGATACGAAGAAAAGAAGACACACTGCTTTCTACTGTCCAGATTAAATCAAGACTCAAAGTAGAATAAAAGGCACAACAAAAACAACAAAAAAGGATTCTTACACTGACTTTCAGTGTGAGAGAAGATCACAAAATTAATAGGTTTCTACTGTATAATGCTATTAAACAACTTCTACAGCTCAGTTCAGAAATGGAAACAGGATGCACACTATCCTAAATCAGTGCTATGCTTTCACTTGCCACTCATGTTATTTCAGAACAACTTGCTACCACAAAATAGATCCAAAAGCATATCTAATACCTGTGTGAATAATTCTGTTTATTGTTCCTGAGCTGCTTGAAACAAACAAGAAAAGTTAACTCCTATAAAACAATCCAAACTATTTCGCTTTTACCCAAAGAAAGAATTTTCAGAGTCTACCCAAAATAAAGTTAGCAAAATCAGAATTTACTTTCTTGATTATTACAGGATTAAGGAAGTTTTATTGTTAACTATGCTATTTAGCTTTAAATACAACCATAGAGGGATGTAACTTCCTTACTCTAGAGATTATCTAGGTATAAGAAGGTTCTAGAAATAACCTAGAAGTCTTTATTGAAAGTAAGTATATAAGTACACACAAATACATATCTGTTTTTGAAAGCCTACACGAGGTACTGTAAATACAAATGCAGGTGTTTGTTGGGGCCAACAGCTATTAGTTTAGCACTAATACAGACCAAAACAGTTATCAGAAACTTTCTGCACAGCACAGTGTTGATGGTATTCATTGGACCTCCTAAAGAAACTGTAGTTGTGATGTTAGTTACTCAACAAATGTTTTGCACACCAGACGCCTAGGTATCAAAAGCTGACATACTTGAGCATGTATTTCATTGCATGGAAATAAGACACATGGTAAGACATTTCTTATGCTCAACAAGTGTTTCCTATTGCACTATTTAGAAATAAAAAAATATTTCATCAACTATATCACCATTTGGATTTCCACAGTTTGGGGTTCTTTGCCTTTATACCACTAAGTATAAACACCTTTTACCAAACGTTTTGGGTGTTTTGCAGGGTTTTTTGGGGTTTTTTTTGAAACCTAAAGCATCCAAGGAGAGCAAGTACTTGCAAGGTCTTCTTCACTGGCAGAACTATTCTAGAAATAGTCTTCACCATAACTAAAGGAAAAAAACATATCAAGGAAGTTGAAGCTGAAGCATAACAATGATCTCATGACATTCACTTTAAGACATATTTCTTGAGTGTTTAGGATTGGACGAACCCGTCTGGCATACATTTTTTCCAAACCCTGCTTAAACATATAAGATTACAGCACCTGAATCGGAAAAAGGTTCAGTTTCTCTGCATTTCAATTAGTGACCTAATCTTACTTAACTCTTGCTGTACCCTTAACTTACCAAAACATTAGCAGTACTCCTGAAACAAAGCTTTCAAACCTGTGCTTCTCTACTGGTACATACAAAAATCTCCTCTTGTTCCATCAGTAGCTGGTAGAAGTACATGAAAACAGTTTCTGCAGAACCTTATTTTATTTTTCAGAAAGTTAAAAGTTTCTACGACAGCTTTACCAACAGGCTTGTCTTCCCAGTTTTACAGGCCACTACCATCATATCATTTATAGTTACTGGGGGGCGGGGCAACAACAAACAAGTCAGTTATATACTTTAGTGCACTCGCACCTTTGCTTCTCCATTACTCTGTGGTTATAGAAGGAAGCTGACATGTACAGGAATCTGAACTATTTTACTTTACATTCAATCACTTCTGAAGCTATGAATGGCCACTGAGGCTAGAACAACTTCAGAAACTGAGGCCGTTGTCACAGACACCTGTACAGATCCACCCCTCATTACAAGAGGTCAGAGAGGGCACGTAACAGAAAAAATAAGCCCTACTAATGCTGAGTTTTGAAGTTAAAGGCTCATCTAACAGTTAGTTAGGTTTTGGCACGTCAAGGACTTTAAATGTCTTTTCACAGAAGACAGCAGCTGAGCTCTTCCTGCGACCCAGTCACTGGGCCTTGACCCTGTTGCCTTCATGCTCCCAGTGGTATTTGGGCTATCGAACATCTGAATACTTCCTGGCAGATTTTGAAGAGCAACACCACTAAACCAAGTCAAATCGCTTTATACTACCCCGCACACACCAAAAAAAAGCCACTCGCCACTGGCTTTCAGTCCCACCCGCCAGACCAGGCTCCTCCCGCCCGGGGGGCTGCACCTCAGCCCCGTCCCGGCCCGTCCCGTCCCGGCGGGGCGGGCGGCAGGGGCCGGCGCCCTCAGGGAGCGCCGCAGACAAGCCTTGGCTCGACCCCCGCCCGGCCCGGGGCTGCCGCCGGCGGAGGGCCCGGTGAGGCGGGCAGGGTCCACCCGGGCCGACGGGCACTCACCTGTCCGCCTCGCTCTCCCCGCCCGGCAGCGCCGCCGCGACTCCTCCGCCGCCTCCCGCCGCTGCCGCTGCCGCCGCCGGCGCGGAGCCGAGCGCTGCGCCTCCTCCTGCCCGGGGCGGCGTGCCGGGGCAGCCGGCGGGCGCGCATAGGGGGCAGCCGCTCCCTCTCCTCACCGGCCAGGGCCGGTCCCTGCCCCTGCCCCGGCCCCCCGGCTCCTCATCCCCGCGGCGGGCGCCGGGGCAGCCCCGGCCTCCTCCCCAGCTCCCGCGCGGGCCCGGCCCCCGCCCGGCAGCCGCCTCCCTCGGACGCACCTCAGCCGCGGCGCCGGGGCCCCTCTCCCCGCCGGCCCCGGCTCCCCGCCCGCCCCCCTCACTGCCTTCCCCGCACCGATCCCCCCGCCGCCATCTTGCCCGAGGGGGAGAGGAGCGCGCGCAGGCGCGGCCCAGGAAATCCCGGCGGCGGCGCGCATGCGCGAAGGCGGGAGCTCTCCGCCCCCGCCCTGCGGCGCGCACCTGCGGCGGGGGGCGGCCGCCCGCCGGCGGTCGGTCGCCGCGCGTGGCCGGTCACCCGGGGCCGCCGGGACGGCCCGCTGCCTGCCTCCGAGGCTTCCTACGGCCCCGTGTGGGAGAGACGGGCTGGAAGCGCCACTCGCCCTGGCAGAGCTCTGTGTGCCCACCTGCGGCCACCTGCGGAAGCGGAAGGAGAAGGCGGGATGCAACCCTTTTCTCACTGTGTTCATTGGGATCCTCACCCGGCAGTCTGTGAGGCGGTTTCCCTGCACAGAAGAGACATTCTTCCCTGTCAGCCCGCGTTTGTCCACGTGCTTAGTGAGCTTTTCCATGAACACTCCAACTTTGCAGCGAGAGACACCAGTCTCTGCGAGGCACCTCTCAGGGTGGGCTCTGGCGTGTCCTGAGTCAGTGGAGGGGCTTTGGTGGCCGGCTCACAACCCTGAGGATGGGTTGTACACCGCGACTGGTAGTTCCGCAGTTTGATAGCCAAGGTCCTCCATCGCTTTTGGCTGAATGTCGTCTGGTTCAGGTGACTTTCTCCACTTCCAGGTGACAAGCTTATGCACCTCGTATTTCACTTTCCTGTTTGGGCTGGTATTTCCAGTAACGTTACTTCACGTTGATACAGTTCCTCTGGCCTCCCCAGAGCGAAGCAGGTGTGGGGTTATGAATCCCCAGCATCCCCAACTGCAGCCTAGGGCAGACAACTATTTGAGCTTCTCCGTGCTAGCTTTGCCATCCTTTACACTGCCCCTCCCCCTTTTGGACTTCTGTCATTAAGTGATCTCACCAGTTTTGTAACTGCCTTCTTTCTTTTGAGGTATATAAAGACCTTTTTACTACCAGTCTGAGCATCCTTTGCAAGGTGCTCTACAAATTCTTTTTTAGTCTTCTTCATTCCCTGCTTAGATTTGACCTGCAGTGTTTTACAGCTTTCTGTTCTCCTCATTTGGGCCTAGACAAGTCCTGTCCCCTCGTTACTATCAAAGGAATTGCCTTGCCAAGCCCTCTCTCACTCCTCTTGGACAGAGATCATACCAGAGTCTGTCGCAAGCTGCTGTCAAACTGCAAGTGGCTGTGAGTGTTAAACAGATATTTAGGAGAGCCAGTGCATACTGATAAATAGCTGAGTCTGTGCATTTTATGTTTTGATATTGTTTGTGCTGCTCATTTTAGTAAAGAAATTTTCCTGGGATTCAAATATAATTATTAGTTGTGATTTCTGTCATTGCTGTGTCCTCATTATTGCCCTTTCCATTTCGAGGGCCATAAAATTATATCCTACAAACCATGGTCATGAATAGCTAAACACAAGCTGATACGAGTTTGACCAATATAATAAAAATGGGTGTGGTGAACTAATATTAGCTGTTCCAAGTGGTATATTTTACATAATCATATGATATATCACACTGATTGTGCTTTTTGAAAGACAATAGTTCTCAGTAATATTTCTGTAAATTCAGTCACCTTTAGTTTCCCTGGCATATTGCCTGAAAGCTAAAGGGTGAGAATCATAATAATTTAATATTCTAAGGAGTTTGGACTAAAACAAAGAATGTCCAGCCATGTGACAGTCTAAATAAAAGCAAAAATTTGAAATGTCACTGTGGTATACACAGTAACCTTCCTCTTCATAAAAAGAGAGAAACCTTCAAAATTTCTTGAATCCAATTTATGAGAGTCTGTCTTCAAATAAATTTCCGCCTGACTAAATTGGTGGCCTTCTGTGGTGGAGTAACTGCATCAGTAGACAAGAGAACAGCTATGGATGCCATCTACCTGGACTACTGTAAGGCCTTTGCTACAGTCCCCCACAACATCCTTATCTCTAAATTGGAGAGATTTGGGTTTGACAAATGGAGAAGGAATTGGCTGGATAGCTGCATGCAAAGAGTTTCAGTCAATGGCTCAGTGTCCAAGCAGAAAGCAGTATGCAGTGGTGTCCCTCAAGGGTCTGTACTGGGACTAATGCTATTTAATATCTTCATCAATGACATAGATGGTGAGATTGAGTGCTCCCTCAGCACATTTGCAGATGACACCAAACTGAGCAGTGCAGTTCATTTGCTAGAGGAAAAGGATGCCACCCAGAGGGACATTGACAAGCTTGAGGAATGGGCCCATATGAACCTCATGAGGTTCACGAAGGACAAGTGCAAGGTCCTGCACCTGGGTCGGGACAATTCCCAGTATCAATACAGACTGGGGGATGAAGGGATTGAGAGCAGAGAAGAAGGCCTTGGGGATCCTGTTGGATGAAAAATTGGACATGAGCTGGCAATGTGTGCTTGCATCCCAGAAAGCCATCCATATCCTGGACTGCCTCAAAAGAAGCAAGGCCAGCAAGTCGAGGCAGGTGATTCTGCCCCTCTACTCTGCTTTTGTGAGACCCCACCTGGAGTGCTGCGTCCACCTCTGGAGCCCTCAGCACAAGAAAGGCATGGACTTGTTGGAGTGGGTCCAGAGGAGGGTCACGAAAGTGGTCAGAGGGCTGGAACACCTCCCCTGTGAAGAAAGGCTGAGAGAGTTGGGGTTGTTCAGCCTGGAGAAGAGAAGGCCTTATTGCGACCTTTCAGTATAGAAAGAGGGCTTGCTCATAGGAAGGATGTAGAGAGACTTTTTACCAGGGCCTGTAGTGACAGGAAAAAGGGGCAACCATTTTAAACTGAAAGAGGGTAGAATTAGATTGGACACAACAAGGACATTTTTTACTATGAGGTGGGTGAGGCACTGCAAGAGGTTGCCCAGAGAATTTGTGGATGTCCCATCCCTGGAAGTGTTCAAGGCCAGGTTGGATGGGGCTTTGAGCAACCTGGTCTAGTGGAAGATGTCCATGCCCGTGGCGGGGGGGTTGGTCTAGATGATCTTTAAAGGTCCCTTCCAACTCAAATAATTCTGTGATTCATTTGTGTGTCAGGTGGGAGTTGTAACAATAAAAGCAACTAATGTTGAAAGCAAATTAATCTTACAGTCCATCTCATTCAAGAAGACTGAAATTAGAAGAAAGATACAAGGTGGCAACTCTTTGTTTGTATTTTCTTATTCAGTATTTCCTAAAGCATCTCTGTTGAAGAAATTGTAAACAAGCCAAATCAAAACAACTTGAAGAAAAAGAACCAAAAGCAGTAGTCGTATACCATTTGCAGTCCCTTGGTTCCTTGAGGTAATAAAGTGAACATATGCATTTGACTGTGAGCTGCACCTTTGTGCTGCCCTCAGGACTATCTCCACAGAAAAAAGTAGGGAGAGTATCTGCCCTAGCTGAGAGCATTTCAAGCAGGAGCTGCTGCACTTTTGCAGCTCTATCTCCTCCCTGGCCCCTGTGGCTGAACACCTGCTGCGCTGCTAACAAAGAAAGAAACTTTGGCTTACACAGCATCTGCCTCCATGAAAGAGAGAGCAAGTCACTGTGTCAGACTTTAGAGCTAATCTGCCTCGTACAGGATAAAGAGACACAAGAGAAGTGGAAAAACAATAACTACTTACGATTCTCAAGAGACCTGGCTGTAGCTGCTCTAAACTGTGGCATAGGGAAGCACATGTTATTAGAAATCAGTAGGAATTTGCCCCAGCTATGACTTCTTCCTTCCCTCCCACTGCTCCTTGTGCTGCTGCAACTACCCATTCCGGAAGTAAACACAGGATTTGCCTTGGCGCCTGCTGGGGAGTTCGCTGAATAAGGGTGAATGGTATACTGTGGTAGCATAAAAGTAGTGGACTAGAATATGTTTCTTAACATAACCTTTGAAATAACCTCCTTTCTTGTCTTTTCAGCCTGATGGCCAGTCACTTATCTGAAGATTATTACTGTTTATAGTTTAGTTTCTCAGAGCAGTTCAGATGATGATCAGACTAGTATTCCATTGCACTAAGTGTTTGACACATGTACATAAGTCAATTTCTGCCCTGAATCAGTAAACATAAGACCATATGCCAGAAAGTCCCAAAAACCTACTGGGCAACATAAGATGACAGCAGATCTAATTCAGTAGCTTGACAAATGAACAAGATGATCATACTGAAGATATGCTCTGAAAAGTTATAGCCTGTTCCAAGGGAGATTTGCCCACCAAGAAAAGTTCTCTAGCTATTGGTCCATATCTTCAGATGTTTGTTGTAAGATGGACCATTTTCAGAAGTGCTTTTGCAGTGGCATTTCTACAGCTCACTGTGAAAAGCTTTTCTGTTGGCCTAAGTAAATGTATGAAAAATAGATTATTTGTCAATGATGTTAACTCTATTACTAAGTAGAATCATATTCTCCACACTCTGAAGAGCAAGGCATTTCTCACAATGGGCAGTTTGCAGTATTGTGGATTTAAACAGCATTTTGTAGGAGCCATTTTGACAACATTTACCTTTCAGAACAAAGGCCAGTCCAGAGGACCTTCGGTAAGTAAAATTATAGAGAGAACCATTTTGATAGTAGTTTTACAGATGTCTGCTACTGAGAGACTAGCCTTCTCTATTTAAGGATTGCCAATCACAAAGATAAATGACCCTTAACAAGAATGACTTCCCTTTTCCATGTTTGGTTTGAGCAATTAATAGTTTAGTATTAAAATGCCACTCTTTAAAGTACTTAGTCTTGTGCTAGGCAACAGTAGATAGAGGTAGCTGCAAAGGAAGAAATGGGAAAGGTTCCGAAGTATAACAAAAGAAAAAAAAGATGCTTTTCAGGAGAAATAACCTGTGTCCTAAACTTGGATATTTTGTAACCCCAGAATCCTGAAGGTATAGTTAGAACGGTGAAACTTGTTACATTTTTTTTATGGTTTTTTTTTTTTTTTTTGTGTAATTGAGTATCAATCCATCAGTTCATTAGATCAGAAGACTTGGAGCAATGAAGCATATTACGAAAAATTGGTGGGTTGTCTGGTTCATGTTAAGGTTCACATTTCTAAAGGAAAGCAAAGCAAACAAACACTAGACACTAGTGCCAGAAAAGAAATCCCATCTCAGGGTTACAGGATTAAAAATAGAGATGGCTCTTAAAGCCACATAATTTTTAGTTAATTTTAACCTGTCAGTCTAAAGGAAAGTGATAGTTGCATGGAATATGTCCAGTTTTCCTGTGCTGGAACTGAAGTGGGATAGAAAATGAGATATGAGGATCTTGAATAGTCATGAAAAATGGCTTTGAGTTTCGTCCAGAGAATGAGTCGTTTTGAGTTATTCTCAAGTCCAGACATCAGAAGAGGTCAGGACTTGCATCCTAAATCCTCAGGTTTCTAAAAGAAGAGTGTTTTTTTTTGTGGAAGTCAGATGTCTGCATCTTTAAATAACACTGTTACCTCCCTTGAGAGATAGAAAGGGCAGAGAGATCCTAAAGACCCAATTCAGTTCATGTGCTTTACCTACAGATGTCTTTTAAGCCTAGAAGATGTTGAAATAGTTCTTGCTTTACAATAAGAGGAGCCAATAGGCAAGGAGACAGGCTTAGAAATTTCCTCTTGGATTACTCAAAAGACCTGAAAAGAGTAGAGAAGCTGGTACCTAACAGATGGGCAAAGGAAGCTCTTGAGGAGAGTTTTAGTTAAAAGTCTGCCATAGCTACCCAAGGTCAGGACACAAGTGGTAGAATCATCGGGAAAATTAGAATCCAATCAGTACATCTGAAACATTGCCCATGATCAACAGAATTACATGTGGTACCCCAAGCTACTATAAGCATACTAACAAAAATTGTATTATGAGTAAAGACAGGGAGCCATCTGCATGCTAACACTTCAGCACAGGACAAATAGTAATGGTAAACAGTTTACACAGCGAAGATACTAAAACTGAACTTATAGAATAAAGGTGTAAGAATTTCCAAAACTGGAAAAAATATACCCATGTTGAAATCTGTCTCTATTCTTCTGTGTATAGGAGTAACTTACTGCTGCAAACAGCAAGAATAATATGGATTTCAAATGAGCCCTAAATCCAATGGAATTAGCACTGTTACTGAACAAATTTTTATGGATTTTTCCAAATGAAGCAAATCTGTGTTCTTTCCCTCAGATTTTTCTCATGATCAGATACAACTTCTGACAGAGTTCTTTATCAGGGAAGCAACTATGCAAAAGTGTGGGCTTGACATACTTTTCTTCTCAATTTGTTGCTATGTAGAATAAATGAACTGACACTGCTGGTACCTGCACTTGCAGTTTTCTTGGAGGAAAAAAGTTAGGAACTGTAGGAGGAAAATGGGGCAGTACATTTCAGTGTTCTCCAGAATATGATATTTTACATGAAAGACTTCATACTTTGTTTCAGCATGCTTATGCTCCAGTACATACCGTAATAATTATTTCCATATTAAACCTGAATTTCTGTGAAATTTGAGTAAATATGGCAGATAATACAGTGTGCTATTTGGATAGGACATGGTTGTGGACACCTCTGTACTCAGGCATCTGAAGTTGCATTGAAGATACTACACGGAGCATTTAATCTAACTTACTTTAGACGTTTAGGATAAATTACCTGCTAGAGTTACCTGTTTCTGTCCGCTGATTTTAAAGGGAGTCTAGCGGGACCAAATTAGATTTAAATGTCTAGGATTTATGCAAACATATATGAAAACATAGGTGTCTTGTCTCATATATAAGTACATAAGATACAATAAAATAAGCCAAGAAATTAATGCAAATAATGCACTTTTAGCAAGCTATGTAAAAATCAACACAGACAATTTTGTGTGAAAGATGTAAATTTTGAAATTTTGACATTTCTGATTGTTACTGTCATTGGTCTAGTCTTAAGTCATGTGATCTTTATCTGAGATACCTGTACTATTTCACTGAAAAAAACCCTCTGGGGCCTGAATTATCAGACCTAGTTGTGCTGGTTTTGGCTGGGATAGAGTTAATTTTCTTCACAGTAGCTAGTATGGGGCTATGTTTGGCATTTGTGCTGAAACAGTGTTGAAAATACAGGGATATTTTTGTTATTGCTGAGCAGTGCTTGCACAGACTCAAGGCCTTTTCTGCTTCTCACCCCACCCCACCAGTGAGTGGCTGGGGGTGCACAAGGGGTTGGGAGGGGACACGGCTGGGGCAGCTGACCCCAACTGACCCAAGGGATATTCCGTACCATATGGCTCAGCATATAAAGCTGGGGGAAGAAGAAGGACGGGGAGGGGGATGTTCGGAGTGATGGCATTTGTCTTCCCAAGTAACTGTTACATGTGATGGAGCCCTGCCTTCCTAGAGATGGCTGAACACCTGCCTGCCGATGGGGAGCAGTGAATTAATTCCTTATTTTCTTTGCTTGCACACGGGGCTTTTGCTTTACATAATAAACTGTCTTTATCTCAACAGGTTTTCTGACTTTTACTCTTCCAATTCTCTCCCCCATCCCAACCCGGGGGGAGTGAGTGAGTGGCTGTGTGGTGCTTAGTTGCCGGTTGCAGTTATACTAGGTCAGATAATAACTCAATTTAAACTAATGCTTCAGTATGAGTGAGATCAAATGGCTACGCTCATTACCATCTCTACGCTAGATATTCTTTCTTTCCGAAAGTCTATAATCATAGTTTGCTGATAACAACAGTGTTTGCACTGCTTATGTAAAGTTCAAGATAACCACAGCCTCTCTGTCCACATAGTGTCCTGGAAAAATGAAGGCTGCCTAAATTAAAAGCGCATGAGTATAACTACATCACTGATACAAGTGGCAAATTTTGAGAAAAAAATGGTTAGAGAGTCAAGATGCTTCTTTGAAAGTTTGGTGAAAGCTTTATTTTGTGTAGTATCCAAGCTTCCTTCATTTACACGATTCATTTAGTGAAGTTCATATGATAATCAGTAATTTACAGGGGACTATTATCATGGAGGAGTGTATTAGGAAGCAGAGTCTCTTTAATTATCATTGATTTGATCATTGTGTTGCAGCATTGTTTGAAACCGTGAAAGAGAAATGCTGACCTACTACTGTTCACATAGCAGCTGAATCACCTGGCATAGTCAGGGTGCTGTGGGGTGAGCCACTCCGTGGGGGCTGAAGGAGACCCCCAGACCAGTGGGGCAGGGGCATCACCAGCCTGGGCCCGTCCCACCACCTGCAGGCAGGGAGCAGCGTGGGCCGGGGGGCAGCCAGCAGCAGCCCCCAGCCTGGAGCTTCAAGCACCTCCGTGGGGACAGGGATGGTTCAAGGCTGCACTGGAGCATTAATCCGCGGGTGTGGGTCAGGATCAGGCACAGTGAGGGGAACCAGCATCAGGCACTGCCCCATGACCGGTGGGCAGGTTCATAGTGAGGAAGCAGCGCCAGGGTCAGTCCAGAAGCCAGGCGGGAGTCAGTGTCCACGACCAGATGAACGGGGCGTGTGGCCAGGCACAGGCAGGGCTGCGAGGCAGCAGGAGCTGGGGCTCAGGTGGGGCTGAGCAGCAAACCTCAGCCTAGAGTGGCTCCCACGGGACGGGGTTCAGCCCTGCCTGGAAGCCTCACCCCAAAGTCACTGGCTGGAAGGGGCAGCAGACCTCAGCTGCATTATCCTTTGTTAGTCTGGAGCCCCAGCCAGGAGGGAGTGTGCTCTCAGGGCCCATATGGGCATGTGTTAAGAATTGAGAAATGGTAGGAATTTAGGAAAAATTAAGGAAAAAATATAGTTTTAGATTAAATTATGCCCAAAAAATTGTGCCAGCAGCCAGCTGAGCTTAGCAATTTCCTAAGAAAAAATAAGAGATACCTTTTGCTAAAGATAGACTATAGATTCTAGTATTACTGAATTCATCATTATGGGAAAGACCTCACAAAAGGTCACATCCATGATCACTTTTCAAAATTCCTGGTATGTTACTAGAACTATACATCATAATCTTCTTTTAGAAGTAAAACAGGTATTTTTATACTCCAGAGATAGGATGTTTCAGCTCAACTAAGATTTCTAGTGTCCTGCTTTTATGTGTTTCATGTTTTTATGGAAGATAAACTGCAAGAGTTTTAGTCATGATTCAGAAATAAATACTTCTAAGTAGCAACTCGGTTACTTGAAAAGCAAAGCTGTTCTGACATGCCCGTTAAGTCTAGACCATGAAGTGGAGACAGTATTTCCCCATTCACAGGTGTTACTACAATATACATTTTTTGAGGAGCTGCTTGGTCACAAATAGTGCTGATCAACTCGTAAATTCCTGCAGTAGCACACCTGATGGAAGCTTTCATGCAGAATGAAATTCACAAATGCAAATCAATTCTGAAACTGGTTAAAACTGCAGTGGGATGCTGCAGGAGTATTGATGAGAGTTGTATGTTTCTTATGCATCAGAATGCTGTCGTTTGCAGTCATTGCTGGGTCAGCATGTACCACTTCAGAGAGTGGTACGACTATTACGCACAATGTACAGATGACCTTAAAAAAGATTATTTGTAAAGACAAGCACTTAAATATTAAGAAATCTGAAGGTTTCCTGTGCAATCTTCATTAATTTCATTTGCATACATATACTATGAAGCAATGCTTGCTCATAAAATCATGGTATCTTTCCCACAGGAATCAAGAATCAGTCAGTGAACTGCATCTACTAAAAATGTAAGAATGTGGTGTGGCTTAGTTATGCTCTGTATGAAAAGCACATTGTTCTATTTGTTCTGAATGGGAATATTGCTAGTTTTATTTGAAGCCCCTTAGTTCATCTGTTCAGAGAGACAGTAAGGAGTTCGTCTCTATTAATTCTTTCTTATATGAAATGCCCTCTCAGTCATCTTTTTTTCCCAGGATGAACTGTCCTGGCTGAGCTTGTCAGTGCTGTTATGGAAGGTGTACCAAATCTTTTACACCAATCTGCGTTCCTTTTCAGCTTTTACTCTATACATTTTAGGCAGAGGCACTACAACTGCATCCAACCTTCCAAATACAGGGGTACACAGTGACATTGTTTAGAAATAGGAATAGACTACATCAGCAGGACCTTTCTAATGCACATGACTACTGATTCCTTCAAAGTATGCCATTGGATTCATGTGTAAAGAGAAGTCATACAATACCCATGCTGATTCTTGCCAGTTGAAAGCATTTACCCACACTCCCATTAATTTTATTCTTTTTGATGGCTTCCACTGACTTGCCCAAGGCAGAAGTCAGGTTTACTGCTCTGTAGTTCCTCTTGGGCATCTCCTTTGGAAGCCTTTTAAAAATCAGTGTCATAGTGACCATTTTGCAGTCCTCTGGTGCTTGGCCCTTTGAAAAGAGGTGGTGCAATCAGTCACTCAGCAATATCCTTCAGTTTCTTTAGAGCCCTTGGGTGAATGTCATTGTGTCCTGGTGATCTGATACTGTTCCTTTTGTTTTCCTCCTTAATGTGGTCTGCTAACACTTGGATTTAAGGCAGGTTCTTGGACACATTACCTGTATGGGAAGTTTGCATTCCTCTCCTCCTTGTCCTCTTCTGTAATTCAAAAAGCTTGATTCTCACAGACAAGTTCAACATATGTTGACGTTTCTAGCAAGTTAGGTACAAATGAATCATGTAATGTATTGAGAAATATCCTTGTAATGAAGCAAAGATATGGTTAAGCTGATGAAAACACTGATAATTTAAAAAAGGATTGGTTACCTCTCTGAAAGTACTCATTGCTTTTCATATATCGACTGTATTATGTTAATAACAAATAATGTTATAGGGAATCTTCCATCTGTAAATATAACAACAATTTTTTTTATTTCCTAGAATGTTGTCATCAGAAGAAGAGAAAAAAATATTAAAGGTTTGTGAAATCTAAGGAAGTGATGGAGCCAGATCTTGCAGGACTTGATAAACCAAGTATAATTGCATGTTAGTAAATGCCTGTTAAGGAATACTGTAAAAGTTACACTTCTGCATACTTATTTCATAGTGGAGTAGGACACAGTTAATAAGTATATACTTCAAGTCCATTTGAAAATCTTGAATATGCTTGTATGAAACTGCTGAATTTGAATATTTGTAACTTTTAGAGTGCTAAAACGAACTTTGCTTAAGCATGACTTAGTATTTACAGCACAAGCTAATTTTCTAAGTAATACTAACCTGAGATTTCTATTCCTGGTCAATTTTAGTTAATTAGGCACAAAATCTAAATAATCATATTTTTTAATATTTTTCTGAAGTCTTCTGTAAAGTTAAGTAAAAACACCTCCTGACTAGTATCAAGCATGTGTATTTTCAGACGCAGAAGATAATATACAAATCTTTAAGCAAGTACAAAAAAAGAGAAAATTGAATGAACTGGGATCTAACTATAATATTAGAATTTTTATGTACAAGTGAAGCAGAAAGTGTATTATTCATTGTGAAAGTGTTTTGGTAAAAACAAGTTTTACAGCTCTCTGTGATTATGGCTTAAAAGTCCTATGAGAGGTAGCTCCAAAATATTGACACATATGCCTATACCTCTGTGTGTTCAGGTTCTCTGCAAACTATAAACTACAGGGAAAGCCCAGTGTCCCCTAACTTAAAGGAAGATTTTGAATATGTAAAAAAAACTGAATAGAAACCAGAGGTAACATGAGCAAGAGAATTGGCTTCTCCTCCTCCCTGAGTGACTAATTGTTGACATCCTTGATATTATCTAGTTTGTAACAGCATTATAAAACCAGTAAAGAAGCTGAAGCCAAAGTCATCAGAAGCCTAACTGTATATGAAAACCTTGGCAGAAGCAAAACACAGGTTGGTTGACTGAATCTTAGTTATTGATATGAATATGTAATAGGAAGATTCCAGTCTAAGTAGCAATTATCAGGATAAATTTGCATAATTAGCAGCTGGAAGAAAAATCAAATATGGGATGCATCACCATGCACTTTTTTTATTTTTAGAACCTCAGTTTAATTATCTCTGGCACTGTCACAGCTGCTACATGATTCTTAAATACTTTCACTGAACAGTTTGCATCTTAACAGAGAGGTTGCCTCCTGTACACGTCCTGTCCTGGATGCAGTTTCATGAAATGATCTAACTGGCTGAACTATAAATATCCTATGAAAAAAAATCTGTGGTTCATTTCTTATGCAGTTCATTAGATGGAGAAAATAAAGAAGGGGAGAATAGTACAGGAGGTCATTTTATCCACCTTCTTACCTGTAGCTGTGTAGCTATTATAGGACACTTAAATAAGTAACCAGAATATATGGATTATGTACTACCTATCTGAAGAGTGGGCAAGTAACTATGCCCACAGCTCTGATAAATGTGAAACCTAATTTGGTAACTTCATTTAACAGTTATGAAAAAATCTGTGTCTAGAAATCTGGAAATTCACATCTAATGTGAATACTTGCAGAACCCTGAAGATTTATATAATTTCTGGAGATCCTATTCAATCAAGCTTAATATGATTATGTCAGGAATTCTGCCAGTTCCTGACATGAATTCATTATCACATATTATTCAAAATGTCTCATAATGTACAACTTCATTAAAAAACAGCCTAAATTCCTGTGTGTTCTCAAGACAGAATATTAAATTAAAGCAATGAATAAAAAATTAGGAACATTAACAAATAATGATAAATAATTAGAAGTAGTCCTGAGAGAAGACCTTATTTTAAGACCTTGAAAATCTTTGGCTGCAAACCAGGTTGATTCATAAATAACTGTTTGATATCCACACCTTTATGTTTTCATCATATAAAAGAAAAAATATTTACACCATTTTCTTTGATTAAAAGAAGTGTGGGCTTAAAGTAGTTCATGACAGGCCTGTCAGCCTGACCTTGGTATCGGAGAAGATTATGGAGCGGGTAATCTGGAGTGCGCTCACCAGGTGTGTGCAGGACAAGCAGGGGATCAGGCCCAGCCAGCATGGGTTCATGAAAGGCAAGTCCTGCCTGACCAACCTGATCTCCTTCTATGACCAGGTGACCCACCTAGTGGATGAAGGAAAGGCTGCGGATGTTATCTACCTGGACTTTAGTAAAGCCTTTGACACAGTCTCCCACAACATCCTCCTAGAGAAGCTGGCAGCTCATGGCTTAGACAGGTGTACTCTTCACTGGTTAAAAAACTGGCTGGATGGCCGAGCCCAGAGAGTTGTGGTGAACAGAGCTAAATCCAGCTGGCGTCTGGTCACAAGCGGTGTTCCCCAGGACTCAGTGTTGGGGCCAGTTCTGTTTAATATCTTTGTCAGTGACCTGGGTGAGGGGACTGAGTGCACCCTCAGTAAGTTTGCAGATGACACCAGGTTGGGCGGCAGTGTTGATCTGCTGGAGGGTAGGAAGGCTCTGCAGAGGGATATGGACAGGCTGCATCGATAGGCTGAGGTCAACTGTATGAGGTTTAACAAGGCCAAGTGCCGGGTCCTGCACTCGGGTCACAACAACCCCATGCAAAACTACAGGCTTGGGGAAGAGTGGCTGGAAAGCTGCCCAGCAGAAAAGGACCTGGGGGTGCTGCCTGACAGCCAGCTGAACACAAGCCAGCAGTGTGCCCAGGTGGCCAAGAAGGCCAACAGCATCCTGGCTTGTATCAGCAATAGTGTGGCCAGCAGGAGCCGGGCAGGGATCGTGTCCCTGTACTCAGCACTGGTGAGGCCACACCTCGAATGCTGTGTTCAGTTTTGGGCCCCTCAGTACAAGAAGGACATTGAGGTGCTGGAGCTTTTCCAAAGAAGGGCAACAAGGGTGGTGAAGGGTCTGGAGCACAAGTCTTATGAGGAGTGGCTGAGGGAGCTGGGGTTGTTTAGCCTGGAGAAGAGGAGGCTGAGGGGAGACCTTATCACTCTCTACAACTACCTGAAAGGAGGCTGTAGTGAGGTGGGGGTCGGTCTCTTCTCCCAAGTCAGTAGTGATAGGACGAGAGGAAATGGCGTCAAGCTGCATCAGGGGAGGTTTAGATTGGATATTAGGAAAGATTTCTTTACTGGAAGAGTGGTCAGGCACTGGAACAGGCTGCCCAGAGAGGTGGTGGAATCACCATCCCTGGAGGTGTTCAGAAAACGTGTAGACGTGGCACTTTGGGATGTGGTTTCGAAGGCGTGGTGGTGTTGGGTTGATGGTTGGACTTGATCTTAGAGGTTTTTTCCAACCTTTATGATTCTATCATTCTATGCACGTAAAGACATTTATATCAATACTGTCTCCACCATCTCCTTCTCTCCTCTCCGTTATTCCCTAATGTCTTTCTGATTTTCTCTGCTTACTTACCATGTTTACAGAAATCTGCTCTGCTCAGCTGGTACAATAGGTAAGGCAACAGAGACACAAGAAAGAGAGGTTAACATAATTGCCTTAATTCAACCATCAAATACACTGTACTGCAAGAAATTCAGGACTCGGTCATGGAAACATTTGTATTTTACACAACCTATCTGTTCCTCCTTCTTTTCCTTACACAATACTGCGTGATACAATAGCCCCTCATTAGAAGGAGGAATACTTTTACAGACTTAAAAGACTTAAAAACATGTTTACCTCTCAGAGTAATCATGAATGAACTGCTTAGTGTGAAGGGGGATTTGCTTACACGGAACTCTCGGATAAAATATGACTGTTCCTCTTAGGTAGTGTATTGATCCTGACCAGAAAAGCATTCCATGTTTAGGACCTAGTGATCCACATAACAGTTAACCTGTATAGGCGCAGGAGTGTGCTGCACTGTGCTACGCTAAGCTACAGGTATATGGTGGCTTTCACGGCTGTGCTGTGGTACACAAATTCCTTGGCTGCAAGATGAACTCAGCCAGCTCACTGGAACAGAGGAGCCTGCAAGCAGCTCCTGCTGGCTACCAGCGATTACACCACCTGCCTGGCCTTGCCTTTATCTAATAGGGCAGCAAGTTCTCATTACAGCATCCTTTAGGAATAGATATGTTTTGTTGTAAGGAAAATATATGATAGCTCACAGGACCAAAAGGGAGATCTTCTCTTTATGGACAGGACCTGCTCTGCACAGTGTGCCATGGGAAAATCCATCCAGGTTCCATCCGATGCTGCATAAATGCAGGGTGCCCAGCAACTGAGGGGACATAAGATTTACTCGCTACGTATATTACTCTTCTTATTCTGTCTAATTAAAGCATTATCTTATTAAGCCATTTGTTGTCAAGCCTTTCTTACTGATCAAGAAAAAGCCCTGCCACGTTTTCAAATAAATCTTACCATCTAACACCTTGCAAAGTCATTTTAGATCAATAAATGAACCACCTAGTAAATAAAAAAAATAATTTTCAAAAGGTATACTACAAGTGATTTTGTGTATGTATTCTAACAAGGATGTTTTCTGTTTCAGAAATGAACCACTGTTTGGAAGAAAGTCATGCTTCTGTCTGCTAAGAGGTACAGTACACACACCCTTCTTTAGCTCCTCGTGATTTGAATAACAGTATATTTCACTGCATCCTATCACAGGACCTCATGCATTATACTATTGTCTAGGCTAGTATTGTATTTTCTTGCAGATTAAAGAAAAAAAGGCAAGGAAAATAGAACCTATCTTCATGTTCTCTCCTTGGAAAAATGAATGGGGTATCATAGCAATGAGACGTCAGTTGCCCCTGTTGACTTTGGCTGAGATGTTTGTGAAGATCTAACTCCAAGCTTGCATATATGATTACATTTCTTTTTCATTTGCTTTGGGTTAATTTTTCTATTCAAGATTAACCTTTTTGTTTCTCTATGTGATATCATCTTGCTCCATTTTTTGCAGATTATCAACACACATCTGTATGTTGATGCTATGTTTACAACAGAGGCTAGATCAACACACAGACTTCTGTCTCAAGTACAGGCTTACTGTCATGTCAGCATGATTTCTGGCAAAGCTAATCATTAATGACCACAGTACAATAGGTATCTCTGTTTCCAAACATAAAAACCTACACTTTGGAAATCACTCCTTCAGTTACATTTCTCCACTGCTTACACACTGGCATTGTACCTTAATTTCTGGAGATTATATTTAATTTAGTAAATGTATTAGCAATAAACAAGTAATGATTTGTTTTGTTTGTATTTTTTAACTATAAACCCCAAATTCTAAAAATGTACAGGATGGAAATGGTAATGTCAGTTAAGCTAACAAAAAAGATCAAGCTTAAATATAAAAACATAAGTCTGCTTTCAACATACAAGTAGTTTCAATTTTGGCCTGTCTGTCTGGAACCTAGAAATTATTTGGAATGAATTATTTTGTTGTTGTCTTAAAATAATTGGTAAAATGTACTGGATAATGAGTATTATATTTTTCCTTCTTTCCTGTGGGTTTTTTTGGTTTTTTTTTGGTTTTTTTTTTTTTTTTTTTGTGTGTGTGTGCGCAAGATGGAAAGGACAGGTTACAACAACTCTGTTTCTAGGTATTCTCTATTTCTATTCTATAAATACCCATCTCCAGGTGCTTCTGGACTGTAATGAATGCTGCTAAAGAATGTGGAACAGAATTAACAATTACAGTTGTGACGTTGTCACTGGTCTCCTTTAAGCTTTTAGGCTGCAATTAAATCATCATCAAGCTAATCACAAGCCATTTCATCCACATTTTAAGCAGTAAATATTACATTGAATTTACCAAATCAGGATGAGCACTAGTCTCAGGGAGTTCAAGCTGGAGGTCATAAGAAAGGGAGGATTTTACACACAGATGGGGGTGCTGACAGCGCTAAGCTAAACCAAGAGAACCATGAAGACTGCACAAAAAGAATTGTGTTTCTGCCATATTCCAGTTTCAGTATCGCTACTGTTTGGTTCCTGAATACCAGTGGGGTTTAGGCAACACAGTATGCAAATAATGAAGAGGGAGCCAGGTGTATGACATTTCTTCTGAAAAGCAGGTTGCTTTTTTCTAACAAAGGGAACTGGTGTTTTAATTTCCCATGATCATCATGTAGGTTGCTTCAGTCTTCTTCTCCAGTATAGTGCATTGTCTTAGGGGACTCTGTTGGTTTTGAGAGAATCACCAGCAGCATAGCAGTACTTTCTGGGATGTTGCTGATTGCTGTGCCCATACAGCATGGACACATGCATATTGCCTGACAGCTTTTCCTCAAGTACACACCTCCTGCTTATTCTATGTTGCCATTCAGTCCTTCCATAACGGCTCCACATCTGTATATATTTTACAAAGAAAATATAGCCTTATGCATTGCCGCTTACATTTTCCAGTTTCCAAACACCTCCTAGTATGCTGAATTACTCTAATAAACATGAATATGCAACTCAGCATCACTTTCAAATATTAGCATTCAAACTAATATCACTGTACAACTGCAATGAGGGTGGTTTTATAGAAATATTCGCTGGTCACACATTGCATCAGTAAGCAGAGGATCGAACATGGAATTACTGGCCATACAAATCTTTATTTGGGATACTTTGTAAATAACAATTTGCAGTGCTGCTGTAATCTAAGGAATTTATTTAGCCCTTTGTGGTGTCAGGCAAGTACAGTGTAGCAACCTTTGCTGATAAAGGAAATAGAAATGAAAAAGAAGTGAAAGTGGACTGATTTAGTCAGTCCAGTCCATTCTGGTTTAATCTACCAGAATGGCTTCCTCTTCCAAAGAAGGAGCACTGGAAAAGGTTTGTAATGAATATATTCAGAACCACTTGTTTCACACACCTACTTTGCAACATTAGGTGCTTGGAGTCACCCTCTTGACTTTGACTAAAGGAGTCTGGAGAGATAAGCAGCTGAGATAGGTAGCATCAGTGTCTCAGTCCTGGTGCTTCCTTCTTGTCCAAGGGTCTTTCAGTCGGCTTCTTTCTCTGCAACCAGCCCTCTCTGTGGGCTGGTGTGGAGGACTATCGAAGGAAAAAGGCCACAGCTCTGCCAAATGAATGCTTACTTCTGCACCTAAGTGTTCACAAGTAGAGCAGAAGGACAGGGGCTGAACCACTCTCAGAGCCACATTTGTGATACAAGCAGCCTGAACGCATTCACTAGGAGGGTGACGCACTTTTCCCCACTGTTTGTTCATGTTAGAGTATTAGTGAAAATCCATCTCTCGTGACTAGTCATTTCCCAAAGGAAGTTTAGGGATTTTTTGGTATATCCTTTTACTGGAGTTGATGAGGAAAACCAGAAGTTTGAATGTTATTTTCAGTGGAAAAACAATGAAAGGGAGGTAAATGAAAAGGAGGAAGGTTGGACTGAGGAAAGAAAACACAAAACAAGGAAAAGGAGAAAGAAATAGATGTAAGGAAACCTGTATCTTAAAAACAAAGTAACAAAGGGAGCATTTCATTATCTTGTAGTTTTCTATCAGTCTCTGTATATTGGCACAGTCACTCTATTTTGCTTCTGTGTTACTGGTATTCTGCAACTTCCAAAAGTATAAAAGTGAACATAGCTATTTTACATGAGAGAAGGAAAATAAAATAGGAGACAGAGCTGTATTATGAGGGAAGTTATTTTATTCAGTGGGTGAATGAAGGGAAAGAGTGACAAGAGCTTCATTGCTTTAATTTATACCTTTTGAGCTATATCCATCTGGGAGCTTTGTCTTCAATAGAGGCAGCTTCAAGGTGGTGAAAAGGGGAATATTACTGTCCTCCATAGGCTGGAAATCATAGATCTGTTTCCTTTGATGGGGTGTTGAGATCCATTTTTAGAAATCATGGTAGAATTATTATCTTTTATATACACTTCAGAATTACAAAATTTATGAAGAGACTATTGTCATAATACTTGCTGTTCACTTGTTTAATTCAACCTCAGGTATTCCTGTCGTTTCTAATTAGAGCTGAATAGTTAAGGAAAAATTGAGAAAAAAAATTCATGTTTTATTTACTTTTATTTCAAGGTTAAAAAAATTAATACATAACTTGCTTACAGCAGTGTTCATCCACAGTTTTTAGCTGGGTTGATCTGTCAGGGACATGACTGTCAAATGGAAAAATAATAAGGTCAGGAATGAAGCTGTCTTGTTTGTAGCATAAAGGCATTTGAAATGTTTTTGCTAAAACACGATTCTAACCAGAAATGGCATTTATTAATAGCCAAAAGGATTTTGGCCAGTACCTAGTCATATTTCATAGACATCTGGAGTGATCATAGCAAAGGAAGAGCCCCAACAGAGGAACCCTGAGGTTGTTTACTTGCAGCATTGGCAGAGCACTGGTCAGAGATTTAATTCTTTGTAAGAGCATCCCTATTAGAGAAATGTTCAATGTTTTGCTGCAGATGTGTAAGCTAATAGCTTGAGTGGCCAGAGGGGATCATGAACCTCTCGTGGGGATTATTCCTGTTTTATGCTGAGTGAGTGTTCATCATAAAACACATGAACAGTCTTGGGAGGATAAGGTAAGAGTACTAATCACTAGGCTATGGAGAATACATGTGCATGACATTTAGCACAAATACAAGCTCTTCTGCCTGTTTGACCAAGCAGTCACATAATTGTGATTAGCGCAGTTTTGAGGTTAGGCTGGTAGTAGCTGTAATGCTAGAGGACAAAACGTACTTCTAGGTGACGGAAGTGGGTTGACTGGAAATTGTATGATGAATGTAGAATTAAACAGTACCTTAGCTCCCTTGAGGGAATCCAGGGTTCCAGAGAACAACCTGACACTATGAGTGCTGCAAAGTTGCATTCTTTTAACCAATACACAGATATGTGATTAACTTAAAAAAAAACCACAAAAACTATTCTTTAAAAACAAGTATTTTAAATTTTACCTGCTTGTCTTGTCCTGTTTTTTACATCTCTGCCTCAAGGGCTCTTATTTTTGGAGTCCTGTCTATTAATCACTCATTCTAATCTATGTTGTGTTTTTTGCTTTGGATAAAAATGGTTTTTCCCCACAGGCTAAGATTGATTGACAGCTCTCTCATCTTTAAATATTTCAAGTGCTATAGCCACTTTTGCTTTGTAGAGTAACACACTGTGCTGTAAATATGTCATATACATAATATTAATATATGTAACTTCTTTACCAGATAATTCTTTGCTCTACCTGTTTTAAGCAAAATTCATGATGTTAAGTATTAAATCTATATTAATTTTTTAGCAGTGCATTTTTGAGTCTACTGCATCTGTAGAGATATCTGTCTTAAAAAAATGAAAATTCTACCTCTGTATTAAAACACTCAGTGTTTGAAGATTGGCTCAAAAGGCATGAATTATGTATCATATCTGACTGCTGCTTGCCTGTGTTGGATTAGGAAAGAATGTTTTTCATCTTTTTTGAGCGCTTATAACCAGAGAACTAATTGAATGCAAAATTTGACACTTAATTTTGTTTCAGAAAAATGCAACCACTAATTTCCAAGACTGAAGGAAGTATATAAGGATATTTCTCCTCATGTACTGTTCCAAACTTGAACAGTTGTGACCTACAGGATTTCCTGAGTCTTGTAACTACATGTCAGAGTTTTTCTTAAATGAATTTGTCCAACTGATCTTTAAGCATTTATGTTTTTGATTTCCATAATATTCTGTATTAACAAATTCTACAGTTTAAAATTTGTAGTATGAAAAATTGCTTCCTACTGTTTTTCTTAAATGCTTTGAGTGGTAATACAGTTTGATACTCCCTCAAATTTCAACATTAAAAAAAGATTTTGTAGGGAAAAACCGTCACAGAAATGTTAAAGGACAAATAATATGGCATGTATTTTACTTAGCTGCTATTGGGAGAGAACAGTCAAGGAGACAGCTTTTGTCAAAACACTGTCTGAACTTTTTAATATCATGAGCTGCTTGGATAATAGATTTAAGACTGCTTTGAGCATAGTACAGTAAGGGTATTTCCTGTACATATGACATGTCTCATAATCATTCCTCAATCTCTGCCTTTTGTCCTCTTGAGAAAATTAAATAGAAAGCTTCTTTTTACATAACTTATCTTTGTCTTGTGAGAGAAAATGTGGTCAGATGTGGGAGCTGAAAATTCACCAGAGAACCATTGTTTTAGTGTGATCTTTGTCAAGCCCTGTTGATTTCAAATACTTACACTTTTAAAACATTTTAAAATTTACATCTAAATATCCTTTAGCCTGTTCATTTCCTCTTCTGAAAGATATGTTCCTAGTACCTTGTTATTAAAGTTTATATGTATGAAAAATTGGGTCAGAATACTTTTTATTTTAAATGAAGGGGTGAAAAGAGTCATTGAATACTTCTAATGTCTCATGTGTCCTTACATACTTCAGCTATTATCTTGTGCTGTCCTCTAGCATTGTGTCATTGCTTTCAGTTTTGTGTGACTTTTTTTGTTTTCAGAAGATTAACAAGCTTCTGATATAACTATTTTAGTCTTATAATATACTTCCTATTTTTCTTGCTTGTTGGAATAATTCACTGCTGTTCTTAATGTTATTTCTTTTAACTGCTAGTTTGTTGGACCCTTTTTTCCCCTTTAGATTTTATTCTTTTAAGATCAAGTTCCTTGAATTTGTTGAAGACCTTTTTGAGTGTGGTCTGAAAGGTAAAAAAGGAAATAATTTTTTTTTTAAATAAAGTATGTTAACACCAGTGTTACATTTTTTTGGGGACTGGGTTTTGGGCTTTGGATTCTCAGAATTGGCAGTACCATCATATACTACTATCTAACAACAAAAAACTCTTCAATGTGAGATACTATTATAGCAAGTTTGCTTTCTTCAGCAGTTTTGTTCTACTTGCATACATTCATTCTGTTGTGAGTTTGTTGCAGTTTGAAACAAACGGTTTACTAAGCAAATTGTCTGCCATAGATCTCTGAAAGAAGTTGCTGATACAGTAATGGAAATTACTTGTTTTATTCTTTTATCATTAGATCATCACATAATTGACTAAAATTGTAGCACTTATTTTGCCAAGGCAGAAATCAAGAAAAGATGTTAAATGACCTGCCAAAAATTACAGAGAGAATATGTGTTGTGACACATGTCACAACAACTGCTTGTTTTCACGTCCCCACTTACACCTGAATGTAGATCTGGAGGTAAAGCATATTGCCTACTCTGAAAACAAAAAGATGTAAAAATCAAAAGGAGAATAGACAGAGACCAATGTTTTTCAATTTTTCCATAATTAGTATGACCCATGGAGGTCACACCATCAGCAACAAAATTTGCTAGTAGGTTCAGCATTTGGAACAGCTGTGCATGAAGCACTGGATGTTATGTGCCAGCTGTGACTTTGTGTCTCTGAAAATTCCAGCCCATAGATACTCCTTTAACTAAGGAAACAATAAAACTGTCATAACTATATTAATGGTTTTACAGAAAAAAATGGGGGATGCCTTCACCTTATAAATCCATATGTGTTTCACCACCCGTTTCCTTAGGCTCTCTTAATATTCCTACAGATTAATTTGCTCCTAATCTAGTTAATGTCTACTGACTAGTACTCCTTATTTAAAAAACAGATACAAATGCTCATGAAAAATCTTCCAGAGAAGTTGCTTATACATGAGCTATAGTGTACAATCTTTTTCTAGAAACAACCGTACTCAATAAAATGTTCATGTAGTTATCTTCCTGAATAAGTAGACTAATAAATTCCTAGTTAATATACAGATCAAATTTATAACTGATCATTTTGGACCTATGAGAGTTTTAAGGACGACAGCCTTCATTTCCCTTTTCCTGATAGAAAAATAAAGTTGAAGGAATTAACCATTTGCATGAACGTCTATGTCCTGCTCTAACAGCAGTTCACCCAGCTACGTGTCAAGAGACAAACATTGCTTTGTCACAATGGCTTGAAAATAGTAACCAGACACAGTGATCCTGACTGGAAAAGCATTTTATGTCGAGCAGTTAGTGATCCACCTAACAGTCAACCCAAGTGATCCCAGGACTGTGCTGCGCTGTGCCGCACGTACAGGGTGGCCTTCAGGGCTGTGCTGTGCTGCACAAATTCCCTGGCTGCAGGATGAACTCAGCCAGCTCACTGGAACGGAGGAACCCACAGGCAACATCTAACAGCTTAGCAAGAAGTTCTCCTATGAACATCCTTCTTGTTTGGCATTGGTAACAATGAATAGAGTTGGAGTTCTGAAAGAAAAATCCTGTGATAGCTCAAATAACCAAAATGGGGTAATCCTGCCTGCAGATGGGGTCTGCACAGTGTATTGCATGTGGATGGATCAGAGGCTCGTTCAGTGCTGCACAACTCGAGGTTCCCAGCATCCATGGGTACATAAGATTGTCTATACTATTCTCTGTTTCTTTGTGGTGTTAGCTCTAATAAACAGCATTTTAAATGGTACTTTACAGAGTCTGAGTGTCTTTCTTACTGAGGCCATAAATGGATCAGCATCTTCTGGTGCAAAACATTTGGTGCAGTCAGCAGGTCTGAAGAGAAAGGCTTTTCTGGAGAAAAGATAGTGAAGAGGAGATAAACTTGTGCCTGACTGGCCCTGCACACAACAGTGAGGGGCAGTTGCAAGGCATTTGGCTTGGGTGATTTTCCCACTGAATTGGGAAAGTGAGGAGGAATTTTCTGCATGACCTACTCCAGCCTACTCCAAGTATTAACTTACCTCAGGAAACATAAAGCTGTGAAAGGAAAATTTGTGCTATGTTTGGTTGTTACTAATGTGCTTGAAATGGGTATGGGGATGTGTAGAGCTGAATGAGCTGCCCCACATAAGCTGCAGGCACAGCAGTGCACAGCAGCCCTCGGGCAGCAAACACTACTAGGTCAGTTATTTGTATAATACAGATGGCATGAAATGTACCAGTACCATGAGCAAACTATTTACAGTAAACTGTAAAACCAGATAAGTTGGAAGCAGTAAATACTAGTTCTGCACAGCACTGAATGATTTAGAGATAAATTTTCAGTCTAGAAATAGATGAGGGAAATACAGTCACAATTTTGCAATGTGATCCTGTCTGGAAATCCCATACTAATAATGTACTTTAGATTTATTGAGTTATGTGTGGATGACAACCATGTGGTGAAACTGTTCTAAGATGACATGCATGGGATTATTCCAAATGAGACTGAAATGAGACTGTATTCAATATAAACAAGTAACAGTCTTATGAAATGAATGGCTGTTCAACAGTTCATGTAATGTACTGTAATATAGTTTCAGTAAGGCTACCCACTTTTTAAGCATAATTCTATGTGCTAATATTCTTCAGAGGACAAAAATCTTTCTTGATCTTCACATGACACTGTCATTAGCCTTTGACTTCCAAGCAGTTCTGAAAATATGACGGAAGAACAAAGTAAGTAGCTTAATGTTTTAAATCTCATTTACCTTATTATAATTATGACATTTGTTTCCGAAATGAAGCTACTTACATACAGAGGCAAAGGGGATTACAGTTCTACTGGAGTGTAAGCACTCAGCATAGATCCCAAACTGTGATAACTAACTGCATTTATATTTCTAGTTGTTATCTATACAAATAATGTTCAGATCAAGACATAGACACAATTAAAACAGTGAACCCTCTGGGCTAAGGACCCAGATTTAAAGTTGGGATATACATCCTTGAAAATATAACAGTCCAGGTAGGGACAGTAAATGCCTAAACACCAGCCAGTCAGTCACTGAGAAGACATGTCCAAGGAAGTTTTAGATTTGTACACAGAGGAGCATGGTACTATTTTTTACCTTAGCACATACTGTTATTATGAAGAGGCAGTTACAAGATATCATTCCTCTCCCGTTAAACTTGGTGTGACAGAACATAAGTTTTTCAGAGCTTTCCAGCTCCCTCAAGGGAAAATATTTTTTCTTCACTGTAAATATAAATGAATCCTTAACGCTTTTGTAGAACTTATCTGATCCAAAAATATTTCATGTATAAAATGTCAAGCTTAAAAGGGAAGTGTTTAACTATAGAAAGACTTGGCATCTTGAAATAGCTCTCTGTACTTATGATCGGAAAATGTATAGTGTTCAGATAAAGTAGGCTCCATCTTAAAAGGTCAGCTGCAAGTGCATGGTCTGAGTTTTGATGAGTTCAAAGCCTGCTGGGCTAGCTTTCTGAATTATAGGGAGATGAAAAGTTTCATCACAGGCTGCTGATTCTGCTTCTCTGCTTCCACAGAGTTCAGCAAATCAGCAGAGCTGCACGTGAGCTCCAGTCCTGCAGAGCTCCTGATCTCTCAGCCTGCAGTGTTTAGCTGCTCAGCAAGACTCTTCTTGCTGCAATGTTGCCGCATTCCCAGATTTTGCAGGGCTGGAGTGCTATAGAATTAGATCAGTTCAGTGTGGTTAGCTCTTTCATCAGTCTCCGAAATGACACATGACTTTTTGCCTAAAAATCTCTAGGTAAAGGAAGCACAGATATTCTTGTTTTGAATGGACTATAGCAAAAATGTAGACTGTTTTTATTTCCTGTACAATAAGGCCAATTCTAGATTTAAAATAAGATATGTAAATGTAAGCAATTAATTATGTACATAACAATGGTGGCTCAAGACAATCAGTAAATGAAGTTTGTTAGGTGTTTTGAGATTCAGAAATGAGAAACTATATTGGCACAGCTAGCACCTATAGTTTTTATTTACATGTATTGAGTTTTGTTTCTTTTATTGGCAAAAGAAAGTTTATTTTGAGAGAAACTTATGAAAGGGAAGTTGCTTGGTTTTAATTAAACAAAAAGTCAAAGATATAGGGGGACTAAATGGTTCCAAGTACTCTTGAAATCATTCTTATCTAACCATCTGTTTGAATCAAAGACTGCAGAGTCAGACTGACAAGCAATGAAAGTCTAACTTGGGATGGCTGATGAGGTGCTCCATTCCTCCCTGCTATGCTCAAGTTTCAAGCTCAGTTTCTCAACAGCCAGATCTTGAAACACCATTGTTCATAGCCCAAGATTTTGAAGTAACCATAATCACTCCCGTAGTTCAGGAGATGCAGCTGTCATATATCTGTGTAACTGGTAAAGAATGGGCAGATGACAGTATTACCCTTGTAAGCAGTCTTAACCTGAGAGGCCCCTGATTACAAGTCAGCATCCAAAGCAACAGGTTTATACAATGGTTGTTCAGTAGCATAAATAAATTAACTGAATAGTGTGATATCTTTTCTTGTAAATGGGAACTGTCACATCTGGTGTGCTAGTAGGAGACTTAAATCAATGGAAACCTGTAGGGAGGGAAGACAAGTTTAGGAAAAGGGCACCCTAAATGAATGCCACCTTTATTATTGGTATGCCATGTGTGGTCTCTTGGGAAAACTAAAATGCAAGCTAGGAGTTAATCAAATGTATGTATAGTGAATACTTCTCGTACTATATTATTTATAAAGTTTTTGGCAGACTTGAAGATGTTAGTGAATTGTAGGGAGGGCCCTTAAGCTGAAAAGATACAGTAATGAAGGAATCCAGGAGGGCAGGGCTGCTCCCTGGAATTGAGATGACTGCATTTACACTACCTACGTCAGTGATCAGACTCAAGCACAGGTACCTTTGATTCATTATTGATGTAAGTCAGGAACTTTGGTTCCCAAAGCTAACATTTATCAGAAAAAAAGAACAAACAAGAACCACAAGGACAGTAGCAACCACTCACTTATTCTAAGGAGTAACACTTATTTCCTTCATTTAACATGTGAATAAAGAGGAAGATGAAACTGTTGACTTTTTGCGGGTTGAGCTAGATGAAGTAAATGATAAAGTCTTGTTTTAGACTAGGTAACTGTTGGTAGGAAATGCAAGAGTTCAGAAAAATGGTTGCTGTGGAAAGAACAAAAGTGTAACATTGTAATCTGCATCTCTTTAATGCTAATTAGATGGTTTAAACTTTTAAGGACTTAATTTTGCCATTGAGTATAATGGCAACAGTCATAATAAAACCCGATACCCTTTTCAAAGGTGATCTGGTAGGATTGGTCAGGTATATGACTACAGACAAAAGTGTGAAGGCATGCTAGTCTGCAAACAGGGCCAGGCGACACAGCAAGAAACATGATGTGTTGCCAGTATTCCCAAACTTGCCTTGGGTGGCAGGTACTCAGTGATTTTGTCTACAACACCATTTTGTTTGTATTCATTTTGTCTATAAAAGCAAAGGATACAAGTTTCTGTTAGCCAAGTAAAGGGTTGAGTTCTCAATTGCAAAGTTAGAAACTCAGTTACAGGTAAAAGTGTATTTAAACAAAATTATATGAAGAGTGCTTGCTATCAAGATTATGTTCTAGCTGCAACCAATTTAACAGGAGAAGGGAAATCCAGCAGGCCAGCTAAGAAGTGTTCTAACACATAGTGGTCTTTCCTCAGGACAGTCCTGCCAGGCTCAGATGCTAACTCTGCATGTCTGCTAGATGCTTCTCACTAAGGTTTACTGTTTCCTAAAAGGTCAGCTTCCTCTTGTAACAAACAGGAGTTAAATCTCAGTGAAGTAATTTTGTTCACTGAAATGTAATGAGAAACAAAAATGTGACATCAGTTATTTGAGAGATTATGTATTTCACTGGATGAAAATGCTATTTTAAATGCTTTGCTAAAATGTGTTTTGGAAATTCATGAAGGAATTTGCCAATAGCTTTCTAGCTTATTTTTCAGTTAGCATACTGTATCATAAAATTTAGCACCTATAAAATCACATTTTTAACACTAGCAAAAAATTAGTTTAGCAGTTTGTAAAAGAAATATAACTTGTCTAACATTTGTCTTACAAAAATTAAAAAACTGCAAATGGGCAATGTAATAATCTAATATTTTCAAAAATCTGCAGAACATAGTAATGTCTTTCTAACTAAAATATATAGAAATAATGATTTGTGGGATATACCTAACCAGAGGTACGTGCCAAGGGTTACAAATTTAAATATACTCAAGAATCTCAAATTCTTTTGATAGGTGAGGAAAAAAATGGCACACAACCCTCAAAATCAAGTCATACTTACCTATACTGTACTTGGATGAATTTTGTGGTATATGAGCTGGGCAATTAAATGGAAGCAAAAGTTCATTTTCATTTTACCTTACTTTAACAGGATGGTTGACAAAGTTAACATAACTACTGTCATCTGCAAATGGTATTTACTATCAACAGTCGAACCACTTGGTTGCAGTCCCCTTTCTTAAACTCAGTTTTCCTAAAGCATTTTCATTTCTGTCTTAAAAATAACAGGGCAGGCTTTGGGGTATTTCTTTTTCAACTGCACAAGTAGCAGATGACTATTGGAATCAATTTTTTGTTTCCAGAGCTCAAATCACCAGTGATCATGTGTAAATATCTGTTCTTTCTGGCCAAGTCACTAATTGCTTAAGCTGTTTTGTCAGCTGAAAAAGGAACTAATATCTCAATGTCAATACTTAAATGTATGTTCAATTCTGCCATGTTATAGCAGATTGGAAAACACTACTTTATTTGTGGTTACAGACAAGTGATACTCATGATGACTGTAAGACCTTTAATGGCAGCTCCTGCAGAAAGGAAGGTGAAAACAAACATTGTGCTTGACTGATGTAGTTTGAGGGATAACTTTTGTCACTGGAATTCGCAGATCAGTCTTACACTTTAACTTTATACTGGTGTAAAATTTCGCTAGGAGTGTATTTTCCTGTTGGTAATAGGGAGCAGACACACATTGTGTCTAAAGGAGCCATGTTGGTGAAGAAGATTGCTGCCCATCAGCCTCTCCCAGTTTGCTAGTTCCATCTGTCAGAATTGCTGGATGAACTACGTGCGTCTTATCTAACCTGTCCCTGGTAAACACCACTTAGGCAAACCTGCAGGCACACTGGAGGCAGAGAGGTGACACATTGCTGGGGGCAAGGCAGTTTATGAGTTCTGGGGAAAACAGTCCAACTGCAGTCTTAATGTCACAACTGCTGACGGAGACACCGTTATGCCAGCATGCATAAGCTTCCACTGCTAAAGCCTGTGCTTCAACACAGAAATGGCATAGACTGAATTCAGCTTAAACTGAATTTTTTCTGGAAAGATGATGTGCCTGAATTCTACTGTTATTAAAGCAGTACAACTAAGTGGCACATGAATTTAAAGGATTAACATGTGCAAGTAACAGTAAGTTAAGAAGACTAAGGCACAAATTGAGTTTCAGTGAGTTGCAGGGGCTGAAAAAATGTGCAAAGCAAAGCAAACTCGTGTAGGGGAGCTACAAAGGAAAATATAGGTCAGCAATGTAACGAAGGGGAAAGGAAATAATGGAAGAAGCAGAGAAGGCTGAAGTGTTAAGCTATGTCTTTTGCTCCTCTCTTCACAGAAAGGCAATGAGAGCTTATTTATGATTGCTGCCTTAACAAAACTTAGTTTTAACTAAGGGTTAAAGAACTAGCAGGGAAATGGAAGAGCGAGCCTTGAAAGAATACAGATATAAGTTATGTGTATTCCAGCCAGCACTCTGTAAACCTCCACAATTATTTTCAATATCTCTTCAAAGAAAAAGGAAGGGTAGGAGAAAGGCAACTGTGATACTTATCTTTAAAAGAGGCAAGTGGAAGGGACAACGTGAAGAGTTACAGAACAGTCCCACTTGATACTGATTCTTGGGAAGATATAGGAACAAATTATATGTGACCATTTCAAAGCACTTGGATAACAAAGCAATAAGACAGAGCCTGCATGGATTTATCAAGAACAAATCATGTCAAATCAATTGAATTTCATTCTTGACAGAGCGACAGCTATAGTAGACAAAGTGGGAAACAGCTGTTGTATCTATTGCCTTTTATGAAAAGCTTTACTGCTGATGCCTTTGACATTTTGTAAAGCAAACTAGTAAAACATGTTCTGGATTAAATTCCTTGTACATTTATATACCACTGGTTGAAAGGCTGCTCTCAGAAATTAGCTATCAATGAGCTGCTGTTAGAGAGAGAGAGAGAATTTCAGGCTGGGTCGAGAGGTTATTGTCCCAAATCCTTTGCTTAACAGTATTTCCATTCACATTGAATACATACTATATTTGTGCAGTTTCCAGATAACAGCATGTACAGGTTGCAGTCACTCTGAGGGGCAGTATCAGAATTCAGACTTGAAACATTTCTTTGCATAGAAAAGGTGAATGCCTTTTTTTCTTATTTTGTTTAAACATGACGCTGAAAAACACCAAAACGCTCTGCCAGTAGTAGGGCAGTTGTTCAGAAAGCTGTCGTTTAAATAAATTAACAACTGTTATTATCATTTGCATTAATCCTTCTTTCATAAGCACAAGCAGTAATTGCTTTCTGACGCCGGGACACATCTATGCTGATCCTTTCCTCTCAAAGTATAAAATAGTGAGAACATGGGTGTAGATGATGTTTTGCTATGTTTCAGAGAAGGCCCAAATGATAATGGCATTAAAAGGCTGTCATCTGCACGCAGCTGGTATTTTTTAGTATTTCCCATTGTTGTTATCACCTAGAATGCTGTAAGTGAAAGCAAGAGCAGAAAACTAAAGAAAAAGTGTAAGCTTAAAAGCAGACCTAGAGAACGTAGTTCATAGCAAGGTCATTCCCTCAGTCTTGATGTTAATCCCTTTGCTTTTATCTCACCTTTTTTATTTTCTCTTTTTTTTTTTTTTTTATTTTGCCTCAAAACAAAACCAGCAAAATGGATCTAAATCTTCCCATGTTGTAACCAGCATTCATGAGCAGAAAAGTACGAAAAAATTGCGTGATATTTTTCCACAATAATTTGGTTTCTGGGATACCAAAAAGCCCACAGAGTAAAGCAGGACCCCTTTTATATGACAGTTAACACATCAGGCACTTTTCTCCTCAGTACTTTTCATGCATGCTGAATTTGCTTTAAAAAACAAAACCAAAACAGAAGTAGTAAGATAGATTGCATTTTTTGACAAGGACAAGCCCAGTCAAAAGCTCAAAGGTTAGCAGTACCCTTTCAAAATCATTCTGGTTTAATATGTGAACCCAATGGGATATAAGGGAAACTGTTGGATAATGATTCAAGTGACTTAAGAAACAAGTGATTTAATTTTTTTCTACCTGGAGGGAATAGATGGAAGAGAATGGCAGCACAGAGGGGAGGAAAATTACCATCCTCACAAGGTGGCATCATAAGCAGCAGTCAGGACCTCATTGTCTTGATTTGCTGCTGTTAAAATATCTAGGGATGTTGCAAGGGTTAATTTGCTTTTTCCAATGGAAGTTTTAGGGCCAGTCACACAATTTTTTGTCTAAGCTACTACTGCTTTTGTAGAGAAATATATTGGATTTGTAGACAGTCCAGACTTACGATAGAAAAATAAAATATCTGATACTAAGTTCCCTGGTTGTTGTTGATTTTTTTTTCCTTTTTAGCTTCTGTTCAGCTTTCTTGGTGGTCCTGTTGGCATATTAACATGCCTTTAAGCTCACGTCTTGCCTTCTCAGTGTATCGCTTTGTTGGTGTATTTTGTTCTTCCAAACTTCTCCACCTTTTTCTTTCATTTGGGATATGTTTTTATTTAAAGATAAACTACCTTATAACTGATTCAGAACAAAGCACTCAAAACAACTAAAAAGGTGACTGAACCATTCTACCTACCCTAAGCTGAGGGTCATGGGGACACAGGTCCCAAATATTCTGACAGAGGACATTTTGAGTGTGTATTTGCTACCTATAGTCCCAAGACTCAGTGAACCACTCCCTCCATGTAAGCAGAGCTGAAAATTTTAGCAACCTTGGGGAGGGCTGAGTAGGAGGACTGCTGTGCAGTCTACAGAAATCAAACTAAGCCCAGGTCTGCATGAGGATCCTTTTTTTCAATATGACTATCCTGGCATGTATTCCAAAGAGAAAGCACTCCTCTCTGGAGCTAGACATCACAGCTCTTCCTCATGTGACCGACATAAAAATAAACTCAGTTTATTTGTGTCTCTTAATGAGGCTTGTTTGGCTGGGTCAAAGAAGAAACTACACAGCTTGAATTAGACCCAAAGGGAAAGTGTAGCCTTGTGCAATCATATATACTGACAGAGCCACAAAACGTGGTCCCATGTGGGATCTACATCCATACTGAGCAGAATCACAGTCCTATATTAACACAGAAATCTATATCAGAGCAGGCCTCTTGAGCTGAACTTCCTTTTCAGCTCTTCCCTCTTCACTGTCTGCCCCAAAAATGCCATTCAAAATAAAAGAAAAGAGCTGTTGCCAGGCAACCTCTTGCCATATCTTAAAGTCAATTTTTCATATGGATGCTAGATGCTGATGTCTGGATGAATGTATTAGGCACATGATACTTCTTGAACTGTTCATGAAAAAAGAATAATCACACCTTTCCTAATTATATAGGGATATTATATATCCCTACTATAACTAGGTAGGGATCAGGCTTATTAATTATTGACTGCCTTTCCAATTACCTTTTTCATTAATCTTCATAGAATATGAGTTTAAAATGTAATAAATGAAATAAACTTTGCACTAATATGAGGTCAGGTAACCAAACTGCAGAATAATTAGAAAAGGAGAACAGCATTATAACAGATTTTTCACTGCAATCTTCAGACCTCCCACTGTATGACGACCAACTCATCAGGACTTAAATAAGCTTACAAATATTTCCCTTGAAACATATGTTTTAAACCAAATAGTTATTACAGTGCTATGGTTTCATTTGTTAATCTAGATTTTGCATTTTAGCTTGATAATTTGTTTTAACAGAGCTTCCTGCTTCCAGATGGAAATGGGAACTAATCCATGTAATTTCATTTTCATCTTAATAATGAGGAGTGGAGGGAAAAAAAGAATAGGGAAGTCTAATTGATCACCCAGGGAGAGGGAGACTTCACTTCATTTCCTTTTCCTAATTAAGTAATGTAATAATGGATGAGTTAAACACGTATGTAGTGGAGATGGTCCTATCATCAGTGCAATGTCAGTATAAAATCAATGTTTTCCTTCAGTTTAATTGCAAAATTGTGATGAGCACAGGAAGCATTTATTAAAACCCATATTAAACTGATCACATTTGAAATAACATGTTTATAAGTAGTCTTTCATTCTGCATCTAGATTTTGTTTTTGAAGGAGAAAACTGATAATGACTATTATGAAAAAAGGATCTTTTAACCAATTCTTCAGATTAAAGGTAAAATATATGGGAAAAGTGTTCCTATGAGAATGCCACAGCAGTTAAATGCATGGATATTCCATTCTATTAATATTTCTATTTTGGAAGCATAAATGGGGAAAAAAGATCAGAAATATCATTGCATTGCCATAAACGACCTACTTTTGTAATTGGTAATCTATTATGCTTTTGTTACTGGTTAAGACCCTGTGTGAAGAAGTGAGATGGATATTTAACAGGACAGGAAGGAAAAAATTGTAAAGTTTCGTGAATTGTAATGAAGAACACTTAAATTTTTCTTTTTCCTCATATAAGCTGCAATCAGGTGGCAAAAGTAAATAACAACCTCTTTTGAACAGCATTAAATTGCAAGCTGATTCTCTTTGTCACTTGGTCATTCTCTTGTGATCTCCTAGGCTTGTATTCCTCGCTATGTAGTGGCATGCTTGTTTCCATCAAGGAGAGTAGAAGGTAACTTTCTCAGGCACCTATGCAGGACAGTCTAGCCTTTAGCCTGGTGACAAAGCCACCAGTTTAAAATATAGCTGCATGAGATGGGTTTAGATAATATTATAGCTTGTTGGCACCAAAAGAAGAACAGATTCTGTTCCTGAGTGCTATTCCTTTAACACTTGCCCCGATACTAATTAGACCTCCATAAGCTGATTTAATTCACTGACATGGCAGAAATTACCATAGGAAACGGAGGGTGGGTGTATGTTTCATTTTTTTGGTGTTGCTGTGTCACTCAGTTAAGGCATCTCTGTGAAGGGTCTGGCAAGCACCAGAGCAGGTAAAAGGGCATGGACGAGACCATGTGGCAGGTGGAGAGAACAAGGAGATGGGTATCAGAGGAAATTTCACCTGCAGGTGGCATCAGAACTTTTATAAAACCACAGACAAAAAACAGAGAGAACAGTTTTGATTTCCCTTGCACTCTGGAGAGCCACAAAGCCAAACGCCCTGCTTTCTGCATAGCTCCTTTAGCAATTAGCCTATTGTACAAAAGGTGACATCCTCTACCTGTTCTCTGTCTCTGCACACAGATGGTGCTGTGATCCAGGCATGCCAGCCAGCTCAGGCTCTGCAGGTGACCTGGCTGTGGTGATATCTACCTACTGGGTGAGACCTGGACTTGATTAGAGAACACGTGCCTAGATGATTAGGTGAGGCAGTGATACCTGTAGAGTTGTAGCTGATACTTTTAAATGCATATAGTAGTGGGGTGCTTTTTGTCAAGAAAAACAAATTTAGAGAGGATACTGAAGACACTGAGCCATCTCCCAATGATTGCAGGAGCATTATGAATGCCTTCTTATCAAATGGATCGCTATACATTGAACAAGAAGATTATTAAGTGGTACTTTTTAGTCATAAATAAATTCTAAAGTTTAAATTACACATTTCAGCTCATTTCTCATCTCAATAGTTCCTGTGGTCAATCAAATATGAAGAAAAACTTCTGACCACTGTAATATTTATGCACTGTTGTCTTTTATATACTGTATTTAATTGTTTAGGAAAAAGAATAGCAAACCAAACATGCTACATGTTAAAATAGCAATTAAATGTAGATAGAATTAGAGAATATTTAATACCTTTAAATCCCTCTTACCAAGTACTGTCAGTACTTGGAGTGACACAATGTTACAGTGTGGCCAGTAACATAATCTTAAAATATGGAACTTCATCTCCAGCAGGTATTAAGCAACTTTAAAATAGCTTAAGCAGCTGCTTGCATTGCACACCCATGTTGCTAGCACCAGTGGAACTGAACAGGAAAGATTTGTAATGGTTCCTTTTGTTGCCTCTGTCTCACTTCACATCTTTTTCTATCTGGTATAGGAGGCCCAGCCATCTTTTAAATTCTGTATATTTGCAAGCATTTTTGTTTACCTTTAACCTTCACCTATATTCTGATCTGGTCTTCAGTTCTCCCAGCATCCAATGAACTGGAGCACACATGCACACACTTTGCACACTTTCTAGAGGCAGATATATTTCCCTTATCTGCAGAACATGCAGCCTCCAATTGTCACAGCAGAGAGACTAGAGCGCGATCTAGCTTTAGCTGGCATTAATAATGAATTTCTACTTTCTGCAACTGACATTGCAAACCACTGATCCAAAGGACACATGCTTTTTTAGGTCTTTATGGGTAACATCACTGAAGTATACACCTAGGAAGGATTGAAAAATGTATAGTGAGCTGTTTTAGTTCTAAAGCTCAGTACCTCTGAAAATCAGGTCTAAGTCACCACATTCTGAGATATCTTAATCTGTTTTGTTATAGGCACTCCCAGCTGCATCACCCTAAGGCTATGATTAGAGCCATAACAAGGGTTGGGTACATGAATACCTAACATAGGTGCAGCTATTTTGATGAGGACCTGCACCGCATTTGTTTTATGAAGAGGACTATATTCATATAACCTTGACCCTACTAAAGTGCCAGGACTTAGTGTTTCTTAGTGGCCAGCTGCCCTACAAACTGGTCAATAAGAATCAATGAAAAACAATAGACAAAGGAGCTTAAGTAAAACTTTAACCTACAATATGATGTTAGTAATGCAAAGATTATGCTTGTATAATATCTTGCTTCAGGTATTCTGGGGGTGGATATCTGGATCAAACCAGAAGATCTTAAAAGCATTTGGTGTAGATATATCAATCTCTGTAATGAAGCCCCCCCTTTTTTTCCCCAAGTTAACCTCTGGAGTTTAGTAGTTTTCTGGGTGGTTGTTTACAAATCCACTTGTGTTGTGGTACTCTTGTTTTATCTGATGTAAAGTGTACTCTTGGCAGCTCCTCCACAGAAGTTCCACTTTGAAAAACCAGATGCACAAAACATAAAATGAACACATCTGTATGTGCTTAATAGTTTTCTTTAATCTTCTAAGAACTAGCCCAGAAAGATACAGGGAGGAATTAAAAAATATTCTATACATCTGCTTGCTTTTTATGTGTGTAAAACTGTCTAAACTTCCTGTTCAAAGGTTTTATTTTAAGCAATGGGAGTTGGAGAAGAAAGGTTAGCAGCCGAAAGGAAAGAACAAAGTCTCTTCAAGTGGAGTGGCAGTAGAAAACACACTATATTAAAATGGTATAGCAGCCAAGCATAACTTCACAGATGAGATGCACACAAACATCTGCTGCTGGATTTATTGATGCTTCAGTAAAATGTAGCATGTTGCATGGGAGATACAGGATGTTATAAAACAGAAATATGATAGCCTTACAATGAGCTTAGAAACTCCAGATGTTAGTGACACAAGCAACAGAAACTCAGCAGAAGCAGAACATTTTCAAGAGTTGCCCTGTCTTTTCAGCTGTATCCCTGCAGTGGTGGTGACAGATGCAGAGTCTCTACAGGAACTCTACCAGGCTACTACAGCAATCTTCACAATGAGAAGGAATCATCCTTCCTCTTCCACTAAAGGGACAGAGATATCCTGTCCTCCACCTCTCCAGTCGGTCCCTTCTTCTCTGGGATCCATACATCGGGACTCCATGGGCTAGGTGTCTCAGCAGTGCTGCATACCCCCACCAAAACAGTATTTCCCAGGATGGAACAGTATTTACCAGGACTGAGCAAGTAGTGCTGCAGAGGAAGCATGCTCTCTTTTAGCATTGATATTGACACGATTCTCTGAGAAAGAACTTGAGCTTTCAGTTTTTATTTACACACTGTGCAAAAAATATTAAAAATTAAATATTTAGATAATTACAAATGAAGAAATGGAGTACCTAAGAGGGTCCTCCCTTGGTCAGCAAGATATATGGTGTATTTCCCCTTTAAGGAATGAAAATGCAGTTTCCATTTTGTGCCTGCCTTTTTCTTGTTCAAAGCGCTTTAACTTCTTCCCTCTTATCATTCAATTTAATTCACCATCTGTTCACCGAGGACTTAGTAATTTCAGCTGAGATATCAAAAGGAAGACCACATTAATCAAATATTTGTACTTTTGAAGCAAGTAGGATCTAGAAGAAACAGACATATAAATCATGAAACCTAATTATTTATCACATTTTTCTTTAGCACTGCCTGTAGGAATGCATGTGCTTCACAGGTTGCTACATTCTCCTGAGGTTTAAGGACTCAGGCTGCAGAGACAGGAGAATTAGATTTTCTTCATGACATTAAGAGGACTCAGGTGTAACTCCTGCTTACAGCCAATAAGCTGAAACCAGAATTAGTGCTGTGTCAGCACATTTGCAACAAATCAGAGTAAGGTTAATAAATACATACAGGGAATAGCAAAATAAGGTCAGAAAAGACACCATTAAACATCAAGCTGTCAAAGGAAATCTGGCTATCTGTGAAAGTGTTGAGACAATAGAGCCAATTATTGTCAAAAAAGGGCATTGTAAGATAAAAAAATAGGTTGGAATAGGTAAAGAATGAGAAATACTGAACTGCAGTTAAAAGAGAGAGATGATCATTCACGAGCAATTGTTTTCCGCTCCAATTAACACAAGCATATTTTCTCTGACCTCTGTTTTTTGCTTGTCACCAAGCAGTTCAGAATCCTTTTCTGTAAAACATCTCACCTTATAATCTTTATCATATAGTTTTTCTTGTAACAGATTTCTGTAACCAGCTCTCTAATGTTTTATCTAGTCTTCATTTAAATTTAATATAATTTCTTTTGCCTGCATATTTTCTCTTTGCATAAGATGTTCCCCCTTTTTTGGGACACTTCCAACCTTTCCTGCTGAAGGTGTTTTTCTCTCTAATAATGCAGCTAGTTGGTTATTCATACTGCAGAGCAAAAGTCACCTGTCTGAAGGACCTTGTGGGAGGATCACAAAAACCAGCAAATAAAAAGTCCTGGCCAACCACCAGAGTTATGTGTTATATAAAGATCTTTCCTCAGACATTCTAGGAGCTCCATAACCTATCAGGATTGTGGTGTGAAAAGAGGCTATGTTATACATAACAGTTTTTGTTGTGTATCAAGAGGATATATAAAGAAAATATCATCTGTAGTCCAACCTGCCTGTATTTACGCTGGAATAGATTTGAAAGTTCTGAAAAATTGCAGTTTTGCTTACCTTTACACAGCTATCAACATCTGCCAGACTTGGCCATGTGGGAAGCTGCTTTTGCTGTTCACCACATTCCGAGTGCCCTTCATGTCCTGAATCTGATTCTGTTTCTTTTGAGTTTTCCTGCTGCCTCCATTAATCTTTGTAAGAATTTATGTGGCATGCTCACCTCTCACCAGCTCAGGTGCAGAGGTCAGGACAGAAAAAGGTTGTTTGACTCTAGACAATGGTGCTTCTATATTTACGCACTAAAACACTCTAAGAACAGTCTTTGAAAATGGAGGGCTTTCCTGTCCTTTGTCAAAAGCTTGTGGCCTCTAGGATCTCACTCTGATTTCCTGTGTACCACAGCTCAATTTATTTCAGTGGACTTGCTCCAGATATGTGTTGCTGTAGGCGAGCAATTGGTTTTGAAGTCTGTCATTAGGACTGATCTTAGGTATACCATCATTGTAAATACAGTTCTAGGAAACAAATTTACTGTCAGGCTTGCTGATAGGTTGTTACTGTCTCCTGGTATTTAGGTAATAGATGCATTTTGAGAGTTAATTTCAAACATATTGTCATTCGCATAATGAACTCTTTAGTTTCTACGGTCTCACTGGAGTTCATGGCTCACTGGATGTGCTGGCTGCCCAAGTATTTGCCTTTCATTCACATCCATTATCAGAAAATTATAACTATTTCTCAACTCATACCTACCTGCCAAGCAACTTCAAACTATGTATTTTTTAGAACAAATTGAAAGATGTGTCATGCACACAGGATCTTCAAGGATCCCCTGTGGCAGCATTACTTTGGCACCACATTTAGATTTTGCACTAGCTAGTGCAGAAAGAAATGTAAAAGATATGCAGTAGTTTCCTTGTATGGGAATCCAGGACTTCTCAACCAAAGCTGGACTGTGTAGAAACCTCAGTCATGCAGAGGTCTCTTCTGGGCTGAGACTCTTTGCAACGTGACACAATGTAATGTGACAGATTCATCTTTATGGGAGATGTTGGTTATGAAGGGAGATGTGTAATAATTTTATGTCTTCAGAGGTCAAGTGTAGGCCATTTGAAATGGCAAAAAAATGGCTTTCATTCTGATGCGGTCAGAAACAGTCTTACTCAGACCAGTAAGAACCTGTGAATCCCACAGAGCGGTTATGCCTTTGACACTTACCAAGGGTTAATTTATCAAAAAAAGGCTACTCTCACTAGTTGCTAGGTAACAGTGTAGTTCCCTCAGGCTGGTGATCAGCAAATGAATTTTTCTGATGATACACTGCTGGTAACTGTTTATCTTGCTGCTGAAGCAAGCATAAAGGAGGACTTTTTCTGGAACTCTTCATAACGGAATTAGTTTTATTTGCCTAGTTTACTCATATAATTTTATTTGACCCTAATGTAATTAGCAGTGTTAATAAAAAGCTCATTTTCGTAACTTCCCTGCATGCAAATACAGTTTTCCACTATTACATCTTAGAATAAACACCTGCAGTTTTAAATTATAATTGCTGTGAAAACTGAAGCATTAAATTTCTTTCCCCTTCTACATGTTAAATTTATATGTAAAATTGGGTCAATGTGTTCTCCAATTAGCTTTCTAGCCAAGGGAAGTAAAGAAAATAAGGAAGAAGGTTATGAGGAAAAGTGAGTGGCAAAGAAAGAAAGCATAGCTGTAGCCTACGGATTTCATTTTCTTTGCAGCAGACATTGCACCGGAGCACAGGACTGAAGGCTTCATGCTAGGGTTCTTTTTCTTATCAAGTTGTGCAGAACGGATTTCCACTAATGCCAAAGGACCCCTAAGGAAGGTGCAGAGGCCCATCCTCATGGACCTCATGAAGGATGCAAGCCTAGCAACAGAGTCTGTAAAAGCAGAGAACTAAATTCTATATCATACCACATTTTCTAACTGTATGGAATTCAGAATATTTCATCCTATCTTTATTTACAATGTCCTTCATATCTCCCCATTCTCATATTACCCATAATTGGCCATTATTTGAGTGAGATAAAATAATGTCCAATTTTTGGGCCCAGCATAAATTTTGACATCTCTGAAGAGATAAAAACACTGGCCTGCTTATATTGAGACAATCTCCCTGCCCTGCAAGCTCATGTTGGTTTGTGCAGTGTAATGCAAATTAGTGAGTTCCTACTGTGTCACTGGATGAATTCTTCCTGGAAAAAAAAACTGGCATGAAATACTAAAAACAGTTTCATTGCAAATTGGCACTGTGTGGATTCCTTCATATTTTGTGTATTATTGGCACAAACTAGTGCTACATGGGAAAAAAAGCCTGTCAGTTTTGTTTGTGTGCGAATTACTGACTCTCTTGCAATAGCAATCTCATTCTCTAAGAAAAGCTGCTGTTAACTCATTCAAAACATTTTTCTATGGACAGACACCGTCTGTGAAACAGTAGGTTACTGTATTATTGTCAATGACAGCGAGGAGCAGTTCTAGAAGTAGTTTGAGGCTCTGGAGTTGTCGCAGGTCTCTCTGCTAATAGAAGGTTACTTCTGCCTCATGCAGGGTGTGATGGCTCTTTTGCTGTGTTCCTGTGCAGTTGGTATCCAATTACAGGATGAATCAAGGTGACATATGTGCTATGTGTTGAGGTTGCAAATAAGATTGTGCTGAGATTAGAGGTTCAATAAAAGAATAGTCTGCAACAAGGTTATTGCATGATGTGCATGAGTCTGGGGTATCATTGTAATGGAGTAACTAATCTTTAAGAATTTGCATCCAACAAAGGAGGAAGATGACTCTAACTAGGAAGAGGGTGTATTCAAACATCTTTTGTCAGTTTGGATAGAGACAAACATTTCACTCAAAGAGAAGACACCTGAATTCATTTTATGCCACAAGTGTGTACAGGAAGGAAGGAAAAAAAAAAAAAAAACCAAAACCCAAAAAACAACAACCCCAAGCTATTGAACAGTAATAGCAGTAAAAAACTTTTAAATGAAATGTTCTGTTAGATGAATCTTGCTGTAAGTAGCAACTAGGTCATGTTGAAAGAATTATTCTACCAGCAAAAGATTTTCCTGATCTGAGGTTAAACTGGCAGGAAAGCTCAGTAGGTCAGTAGGATACCCTGAGGGTGAATGCTGACCATCCAAAATGTTAATGGTCAACCTGATTTCCTAGAACAGTGGAGAATAAATATCAAGGGATAGTACTTGAGAAAATCTGAAGACTACAGGTGACCAGAAGAATGACTTCTAAGTATATTTTTAACTAATGGAAAATACCCATTTATTGTTAGGGTTTAATGGCAGGGTACTTCATTCCTCCACCCTTAGACAAACAAGCCAGAAAAATTTAAATGGAAATAAAGGAGTCTTATTAAAAGCAGAATGTAAACTGTAGATTTTGTTCTGTGGAAATTCCACAGTCTGAAAATTTAGTTTCATCTCAAGTGATTGAAGCTTTTAATTTTCTTTAAGACCTCATTTTTATAAAAATACTTAACCCCCACCCCCTGCCGAATGTTCTGTTTTGATATAAGCCCAACATTTCATTCTATATTTGGCTTTTTCATTTACAATGATGAGCATATTTAGGGATGTTGGTAGAGTACTGTATTCTGAGGAGGAATATGAATCATTGTGAACACACTGACTTTTGGAGTAATTGGTTGTCTAATAAAAACTATGTTTGCAGAACCTGTAAAATACACTTGGACAAGTTCCTTTTGAGTTTCTGTCAGCTGCTGTTCTGGTTGTTTCATTCAAAGTAGAAAAGACTGGGTCATGAGGTAAAAGAAAAGGAACTGGCAGAAGTTCAATGTATCACCTTTTCTTTATGAAATTCCTTGTCATCAGTCCTTATCACAACACATTACATAAGGCACCCAGTTATTCTACTTAAAAAACTCTGCCATTATCATCAAAAACTGTTATTAAGGACATCCATTTACATAATTTTTCTATATTACTTGTTCATCTTTCCCTAATCATGACCTCTTTTTCCTGTTCCTCTACCTGCTCATATCACTTACAATATGTTTTAATTTTATAACATGAAAAAAAGTAATTTAAAAGAAAAAATTAAAACATATTGTTAGAGATATGAGCTGAAGTTGACAGGAGACCAGAGTATGACATTCATGATCTGTAGCCTTTTAATATTGCTGATCTCTGTGTGCCAGAGGTTACTGCTGTGAGCAGCATGAGAAGTAATATATTAGTAAGAAGTGTGGCAACCTTTTTCTGCAGAGCTCTGTAACCTGACATAGCCTGTCAGGTCAACATCAAGATACATGTGTGTTTCTTCCTAAAAATAAGTCTCTTCCAGGGTTATCTTACTTTAATTACCTAAGAGTTCTCTTTTCATTTTTCCATTGGTTTTTTAATTTGAACCTTTGCCTTTGACTCTTCTTCCTTCTTTTTCTTACCTAATCAGTGGCATATGTTTCCTAAGGCTAAGAATGGCAGCGTTTGCATCCAAAATTAGAGTAAAGCTTGCTACCATTGCAAAAATATGAAGACAGAGGCATTGGTTGAGTTGGGGAATTTGCTAATGGATAGGAAGGTGCTGGCCACAGAAACTCTGCTTGGAGTTTGATCCTGGCTAGGTAATAGCCACGTGTCTCTGGCATCTGGTGACTGCATGTTGCCTGTGGGAAATTAATTGGAAATCTCAGTCACATTCACACTGAACTTTAGCTTCTGGCTTTTTACATTAATAGATGATCATTTTTAAAACTGGCACTGTTGTGGCGTTGACAGCTTGAGACCACAAGGTCATTAAAATGCAGGGATAAACTCCTTGCTGCTCCCAAGCATCTCCCCATGCCTGAAATGACTTATATCTCTTTGATACTGTGGCTGGTTTTGTGTCAGTTCGAGCCCTAGACCCAGCATATTTTAGATTATACTGCACAAAAATACAGGGACATAGAACTGGGTCAAAACAAAGACCATCCCATCTCAGACAGTCTCTCTTGGCAGGTAGCTTAGGAAATTATGTAATAATATTGAAAGTGTGTAGAATTGTAGTCAGGAGTATCTGGCAATCAGTGATTGAGGAACTTGCTAAACTGGAGGTTGAATCCTATCTGTTGTGTTTAATACCCACCCTTGATTTTGTCTGCTGTTGATTTTTCTAATCCCGCTCCTAGTCTGACTACTTGTTTTTTGAGGATGATTAATTCCCCAGTTTAGCTGTGTATTATGTTCCTTTTACCTGTTTTAAGCTTGCTGCCTGATAACTTCATTATGTGCCCCTTGTGCTTGAACTAAGAGAAACAGTAAGCAACTGTCTCCTGTTCAGCTTCCCCCTGCCTTCTCTTCCACTTTTCCAGACTGAATGGTCTTGGTCTACTTGGATTAAGCCTATATAGAAACATAAAGCTGTTCTACACTTCTGATCATCCCTCTTACCAAATCTGCTATCTTTTGTACTTCCACTACATTCTTTAGACCTGCATGTAATGTTCAATATGTGGGAGCGACAGAGTTTATGCAGTGATATAATATTTTCCAATTTATCCTCTATTCCTTTCTTAACATTCCCTAATTACTTATCCTTTAGCATCCTACATGACTCTATAAGCACAACTGAACATGGTGCTGTCATTTTCAAAGAACAATGACTCCAAATTCTCCTGCACCTGGATGTTGTGATTTGGAGTCTATTACTGGGTATTTGTAATTATATTTGGTTTTCCCGGGTGATAGGCACTGAATTTCACTTAACATTTTATTAGCCAGTCACACAGCTTTAGATTAGAGCATCCTGAATAGTTTAGTATTATCAGCAGATTTCCTCACCATTGTATTTAACCTCTTTTTCAAATCCGTTTTGGGATTTATTTGACAATATAGTCACCTGTGCTCAATGCTCGGGATCCTGCTCATAATTTGCTTTCATTATGAAGCTCTCCACTTATAACTGGGGTAACAATCATAGAAAATGCAGGAAAACAATGAATCAGACCTTTTCAATGCTGTTTGAATGATTTCTGCTTGAGCCACTCCCTTTCCAGTTAAAAGAAGGAATCTGGCTTTCTATAGTTGTTAGCTTAGTGTTTTTAAAGCATACTAAATTCACACATATAGAGACAAAAATAGCTTTGAAGATTTTCTTTATGCTTATTATCTGGAACAAAAATGCTGAAGGAAGGAGCAGGTAGAAAGATGCCTGCAGCATTTTTATAATGAATGACATTGCAGCAATGCCACTACAGTATATCACACTTGTATATGGATCTGCAGCTATCTTTTCATGTTAGATAGAGGAGAATCAGCTAAGTATGGGGAATTTGTTCTTCACTTCTTCAGTCAGATGCAAATGAAATGCATGCAACTCACTCCAAATAGTCTTTTTTAAAAAGTCCTTTTGATGTTCTCGTTATGAGTGAAAGAGTATATTATTATGACTACAATGTACTTATAACAACACTGATATTTAAGGTACTATCTGTTTTTTTAATGGATTTTTAAAATGTTTTAAGTGAGAAACCTCAGGCAAAAAGGTTGACTTGCTAAGATCCTTGACAACATTTCAAAGACAGAAACAGCAATCTTTCAAATTAATTTCTTAACCCAATTGAAGAAGGTAGTCTAGAATAGACTGGCTGGCAATAACTGAGTTCTGTTTTATGCAAGTAAAGGTAAGAAAACAGGACTGAATTAAATTTTTCAAAACAATGTACATCTTTCTGAATGTAGTCATTCTATTAATGGAAACTAAAGGGAGAGACTTCTATATTGGAAATCGTTTTGAATTTTCAATATCCAGTGAAAGGTAATATAACTCAACAGCATTTTATGAGAGAATGGAGAAACAAAAAGTAATGTCAATTTAGAAAATCAAGTGTTATATTTTTAGAAATAAACTTTTCTGAAGAAGTTGAACACAGAAAATGCAAATTGTTTTGTCTGTGGACAAAATGCTTTGCATGGATCTGACCAATAGGAAGTATTTTGCTGCTTCTCTTTAGAACATTATCACTATTCCTTTAAGAAAGGGCTATTAAAGGAGGTGCCCTTTAGTGTGTCCTAATCTTTAAAGGTGCTGAGATCTTTCTCTGGGAATCTGATGCTGTTTGCCACGTTAGTCCTTATACCAAGTCAGTGCAACACAACTACTCATATACTGTGTCTATTAGAATTTTTTACCTGTGTCTATATGTAGCATTTTCTGAAAGGGTATGGAGATGAGTTGTCCAACTGGTCTAGAGAAAGCTAGAGAGTTTTTCTTGTTCTAGAAGTGCAGCTGAGTAAAGTCAGGTAGTAAGATCAGCTATTCTTTACTGTAACAGGTGTTGAACACCACAAATTGCTGTGCAGGGGAACTGCCAAGTTCCAAAAGAGTATTAAGCGTGTAGGATGCTTCTTTTTGACACCTACTTCAAATATCACTATTTCTTTAACAGTGTAGGATGTATCCCAATGCCATAGTTAATTAGGAATGTGCAAGATAAGCCCCAAAGAATAGAGGTAAACAAACTTAATGCTGGCCTTCTGTTCATATTCCTTACAGCTGAGGAGCTGTTCTTTAACAGCAAAATTTCAAAAAGTATCTGCATTATTTGGGACCTGAACTCCTTTTATAAATAGATGTATAAACAGAGGTTTGAAGAAGGCTGACTCTCACTAGAGTCAAACTTCTAGACCTACTGTCCTCTTGAAATGGAGACATTTGTATTATATAATTTGGGTAGTTATGAAAATTCCACTTCTCTTCTTTTAGAGAACACATTTTTCTCTTCAGCTCACAGTAATCTCCATGTAGAATAAGACTTGAGAAGCTGTCCTCTAGGAACGTCACAAAAAATTAAATGGTATACTTGCTGTGTGTTTGATAAGCTAGACAGAAGCTGTAGCTGAATATGCTCTGTATCAAACAGGAGTTAGTGATTAGGAAAGCATTTGTAACCCATTGTGTGTGGTTATCAAATAATTTGGTTTGGCTTTAAAACCAGAGACTATCTTGTCAATCTATTTGGCAGTGACCTTCTAGCTTTTTATTTCTTGAAGTGTTCGCTTAAAACATCTAGAATATTAATTAATGTGTGTTGGTGAAGTAATTTGAGCTGCAGATCTTTGGTAACATGCTGTTTCGCTTGACAGCTCTGAGTTACTATGGTAACTACCAGTTGCACATGTTTTAGGGAAATGTTTGTTCACTGTGGCCAGCGCTGCTCTGATGTGGTCTAGAAAGCACTGAACATGGCACCAGTGCAGTGGAAAGACAGTAGCTGTAGAGTGGAGTTTCTTAGCTCTGCCTGGATCATCAGCATTAGAAAGCAGACCTTCATTTCACCTTTAAACTACATTTTATAGCAGAGGAATACACAGAGGCATATACATTTTATAAGAGGAACATTTGAAACTGTACACATCAAAGAAGCTGTGGAAATCAGTAGTTTGGGAGAAATCTGGGGAGAATAAAGATGCTTTAGTAGCAATTGGGCTGGTGGCTTCAATACCAGAAAAAAGTCAGTGGTTGCCAGAGGCGGGACACCTTCAGATCCATAGAGAAAAGGGAAAACTTACAAGACCAATTTCTTACATCCCACCATGGCAAATGCCAATGCCTGTGCTTATGCTGAAGCAAGTGACCCAACAGGGGGACTTGAAATGACATGTACGCGCTGCGTCCATAGCATTGAGGCTGCAGATAGTATGTTTTATTCAGAGAGGGAGCACTGAAGAGTGAGTTTTCTAGAACTGTTTAAGAAGAAGCAATATTGTTGTTTTGTATCGGAAATGTGAATGGGAATAAAAAATTATTTCAAAGTAAATAGCTTTGTTTAACCCTAGTATATATATTTGTACCATTTGATTTTAATATATTTAATGAAATTCTTACTTAAATACAGTTTACATAAGGATTTTTGTGTTTTTCTTAATGAAAAAGATTTGAAATAGTATTTCAAGGAACTAACAAATTCTGAAAGTGTTGAGAAACAGGCACATATTTAGTAGCTATGCCATTTGATATGACTAAAAAGATCTTGCAATTTGGACTAGAATTATTAAAAATTAATTTATAATAAAAATTGGGCAAGGGCAAAACTTTACGTGTTGTTGCTGAAAAGCTGCCTTTCTAACCTTAGCTGCTAGAGGAAGCACAACAAGGCCTAAAGAAACAGCAAATAAAATTGGTCCTAAATACTGTCTTGAAGTGTACCTGTTCCAAGATCTGATACTAAAGAAAGAATATGAGCTGCATAAACCAAGTTTAAGTTTGTTTAATTTGCAATGAAATGAAGGTGGGAAGGACAGTGAGTACACTAGAGGATAGGTTTAGAAATCAAAATGATTTTGGCAAATAAAATAATTAGGATGGTGTTCAGAAGAAACAAGGGCAAGGTAGATTGTTATCACTAACAAAAAATGAGGAAAGGTGATGAGGCAGCAGTCCTTCAAAAAGGCAATTGGAGAACACTGGACTACAAGATAAACTTCAGTTAAAAAAAAAAAAAAAAATGCTGTTTGAGAAAGGGAAACAGCATTCCAAGATGTGTATATGTGAGAATAGTAATGGGTGATAAATATGGCCAGTTGAGCAGCTCACCACTGAGGCAGTCTGCCTCTGCACACACAGACATTATGGATACAGACATGGATGTGCAGCACAAAGTGGTTGGCCATGGAGCCTAAAGCCCTGGGAACCTGGAGAGGGCACATACCAGAGATCTAGGCACAACTAGAAGCATCTCCTTTAACTTAATGAGTCTATAAAGTGTTCCCAGTTCTTTGCTCAGTCACTTTGCAGTTTTCCAGTTCTTCATCTACACGTGGTATTGCCTTCACTCACCTCAGCTGCTCCTTTATTTGGACTCAGCTGGTGTTTTCCTTTCTGTATCCACCCGTGGCCAATTTCCACAACCTTCCTTATCTCTTTCAGTTCTGCTTAGGTGGCAAACACTGTTCTCACTAATGGGAGGGGGTTCAGCCACTGGCTACTCCTGCTCACTGTTGCCCATGGCAACAGCAGGATATTTCGGGTATAATAGAGCATTAATCTGTCTGCTCAATGCAGCTTTTGTAAAGCTCACCTGGAGCCTGTCCCAGGTTTAGTTATTGCCCTTAAGAAAGATGTAAGTAATTGAAGACAGTCTGGAGAAGACTGAAAATGATCAAATATGACCAGTAAGGAATGATCAGAAGGTCTTGTGTTCTTTGGCCTAAGGAAGACTGATGGGGCACATGATAATAATCTGCAGCTGAGTAAAAGGCTGCCATAAACTCAAACACTTTGCTACCTGTGCAAAGTGGGGAGGATAAAAAGTAATGAGCTTAAATCAGAGCAAGAGAGATTTTACCTAGATATTGGGGAAGATGTTCTAATGGGAAGTGAAGTACTGGGAGAGGGACTGCCAAAAGGGACAAGAGTAGTCTTGGACAGGCATTTGTCACAGGAATTACAAAGGATGAGATGATCTCTCAAGGCCCCTCCTAACTGTGCTTTCTTTGATTCTGTAACTCTAGTAGTTTTGTTTCTCTCCTTATTTTACTTTCTTTTAGAATAGTAACGTGTATTCTAATATCTTAAAACTTAGGAAGATTTTTTTTAACAGCGCATGTGTATTTATCAGTATCCACAGGAAAGTTATTTTCTATGGTGACTGTGTGGTGACACCTTTAAATAAGGGAGACACCTGCTCTCAGTAAGCCTTTCTTGCTGGAAAGTAGGATGGGTGATACTGTAATATGATACTGTAATATATAACCAGGAAAAAAAATAAAAGTATGTTTGTGGCCTGCAGTTAAAGCTTCATTTTAGGCAGAGAGAAGGAGGTTGGCCTGCAGCCCTCTGGGTGAAACAGAGGCAGGAACGACACCTGGTGTTCAGAACTCTTTACAGAATTTCTTGGCTGGGATGGAGACCAGCAGCCTGAGTAGGGAAGACAGGTGCTAAGTCAGAAGAGAACAGGAGCAAGACAAAGAGCGGTGGTTTAGGAACGCAACTGGGATGAACACAGTGAAAGAAACAGAGAAGAAGATGTTAAGCCTGAGCGACAGAGAGCAGACAAATCTGTGTGTCCAAGTCCACGGCCCTACCTGGTGCTGTACAGTTCCACCTCAGATGCATGTGAGCTTTGACTGACGCCAATGAGTTGTCATGCACCTCTTGGCAGAACACTTGCTGGGATCCCAGAACAGCAGCCACCTTGGTGTGGTGGTGCTCCTGGGCTGCTAAGTTCATTGATACATTGCATTGATACAATTGCATTGATACGGCTAGTCCTGGAATTAGTTCATATAGTGCTTGTGTGGGGATCTCTGTACTGGGTTGGACTGCATGTGCCCTGAGTTTCACTATACTTTTACAGCCAACAAATGTACATGAAACTCAAAGGCAAAGCATCTTGTTCATTCCCTGGCCATATACTTCATCACCTTCTGCAGAAAGCAAAGCATCCTAATACTGAATCCGTTACTCAGTTAGCTCCAGTGGCAGAGGTTTGTGCAATGGACTAAGAGCTTCCAGAAGTGCTGCTGAGCAATGTGGGTTATCAGCAGGATACCACCCACCTGGCAAGTGCTTTGTGAGTTTATTAGTATTGGTGAAGTAGTTGGATACTGTTGCAAGGAGCCTCATAGAAAAGCCCATAATAATTCCCCTGAAGGAAGGGCTTTACAATTTGCAGAAATCCTCCTTAAGGTCTATAACCTAAACTTTTGACAGTGGGTAGAAAAAACACCAATTTACTGAATGTTGCCCTTTCTATATGTTGACTCAGGCATGGGCTCTGCAGAGACAAAGCAGATGTAACTAAAAGCTGTCTCAGACTGTTTATACAAGGTAACCTTAATGCTGGCATCTTCTGACATTCAAAAATTTGCAGCCTAAATAATATAGAGACAGGGCTAACTCAAGCAGCCCTCAAGGATAACAGACTGCTGGGAGAAACAAAATTACCTTACCTTTTTGGCCTATGCTGCAGACCAGGAAAGCCAAACAGTCTACATGTTGCTGCTGCTGAGGAAGCAGCAGTGTGTGGCAATACCTACCCCAGGTAAAAGCTGGCTGCTCCAGCTGGAACAGCACCCATCAGCCCACTTCCTTGGCAGCAGGAGACCAGCAAGCCTGGCTGCCTGCTGTCCTGCCTGGCAGCTCCCTCCTGCTTCCCATGGCAGGCACATCAAAGATCTCACCAGTCTCTTGCTCCAGATCTTCCATTTTGCTCACACTGTGGGCAAATGGAGGAACACTGCATTTCAGCTTTGATGTCCAACTCCTCCTAATCTTTTCTGGTACTGACAAATAGCCAAAGCCCAGTCATGTGAAAGTATCAGAGCACGGATATGTCTGAAACATGTTGAGGTTGAGGAGAACAAACTCCTTTGCCTTCACTGCTGCAGAAGCACCAGTACAACTGCCTGCAACTGCTACCATGGCTCAGGGGTTATCTGTGCAGCTGCTTGTAGCTGCTTTCCCCCCCACCCCCGCCAATTTATCAGTGGATTTGCATGTTCAGGCTTGTTTGACCCCTGGTGAAAGCCTTATGGAAAAGCCAGAGCAAGTGGGAATGTGGAGAGAGAACAATTAAGAAAGAAAGGAGAAATGGTAGAGCAAGGGAAACTTTTAGAGCAAAGGGATAAGGCTGAAACAAGGGGTTTAAGCCAAGAAGGGGGTAAGGGAACAGAGAAAGGAAAACAAAGCTACTGAGTTATGAAGTAAAAATTAACCTCATAAATAGACATATTCAGCAGCCACCTCTGAATCAGTTAACTCATTAACTCAGCCAGAACAACAACTTTGGGCTTCTTTATGCTATACAGCTTAAATGATAACATCTCTGCAACTTGGATGCAGTGCACAGTGGGCCTCAGAACCTGCTCTGTGGATTACGCCTGACACACCTAGTTGTAAACAAAGCAAGAAGATGTAGTGAAGACTCTGGGATTTCAAGGTCTTATTTTACATCGTGCAAAAGGCATTGAAGCTATTTCTGTTCCATCAGCCTTGGAGTGCCTTTATGGTATGATCTAATAATAATAATTAATAATAATAAAAATCTAGATTAAATGGCAATAAACTTACTTTATTTGGTTCATTTTTCAACATGTAGTAAGATTCCTCATGAATGGGTGGAAGTAAGTTAGGCAGATCCTACCAGATTTATTCCAGGTATCTAATCTACTCTTGCACTTGAAATCCGCCTGTACGAAACCAACAATTTCTGATTTAGATTAAAGAAAGAAGTAGGACTGGGTTTCTGTGTATTCTATGGTATTTCTTGTATAAAGTAGCTGAATGGCTTTTCTTTTACAGACACTGTGGTTTGCTGTGTGAGTTCTACTCCTGCTAATCCATTTGAAGTGAAAATACATCACAATCTACTGCTTGTGTTCATTTTTTTGAAGTAAATGCAGCAGTCCCATATAATTTCATATGCCACTGTAGCTAATGAGGGAAGGTGATATAAACAGTGTATTACAAAGACCACTGTGTTACACTCTACTATATTGAATGTCTGATCTTTACTTTTTCAACACATCATATCGAAAGGTGTCTGAAGGTTTCCATGCTGAGGAATAGTCAAGGTAGTTCAAAGGGGAATCCACATAACAAAAATATGCCTCTAGCATCTGTAAAATTATTAGCATAATGAATTTCCTGTTACGCTTTGCTCAAAGAATTAGCAGCACATGAAATACCAGAATGATTTACATATTTTGGCCACTATGTGTTGTAATGTAACAAACTTCTTGCAGTCTTTCAAATAGGTCATAAAATACAAATTGTGAATGTTGATTTTTGTGGCAGAGGTTACATGTACCACAGTGAAGTCAGACTTATATGGGAAACACAGAGAACTCATTGTCATTGCAAGCATTTGCTGGCTACCTTTGAAGTCCTTCATGTGGCAGAGGATTTTAAACCTTTGAAAAATCAAAAGACAGATTCTGGCTTCCTTACCGACCAGTTCCTTACTTACCCTGGTCCCTGTTTGATTTTTCTATGAACTCCAGAGGGTGATATGTTCCTACCAACCTAGAGCTCCATCCTTTTCTCTTCAGCTCCTAACAATCTGCCTTTTACTCCATCATCAGCCAAGACTACATTGAATAAACTAAAAATTGGCCATAATGACCACGGCCATGTCTTCATTCTTCTTCAGAAACATGTGGTTATGCCTTTATTTGTGCCCTGTTGTGTTTGGCTTCCGGGATATTGGCATTATTTTATTCAACTTGTCCAATTACTCCATTGGGCACGGCTCTAAGTATATGACATCCTTTTCCATATGACGTTGTCTTTGTTAGCCTGCCATCTTTTATCTACTGACTCTCCAGATGTCTTTGATCTTTCCCTGTGAGTGCCAGTTTTTATTATCATGATGATTACAGACTTGTTTTGGAGTAGCACAAACATGACAATTTGCACAAACCAGTCTCTCTCCTCAAGAGTTTGTAGTACAAGCATTTCATTACTTGCTCCCTGAAAAACAGAGAAAAACATACTTCACACTCTTAGTCTTCTATTTTGTCAATATTTTTTCCTGTAAAAGGAAATCCTCATATATGTTAATTGACAAAAAAACAGTATCTAATGAAGATCCACAGTGGTCCTGGATAACAGACTAGTTTCTGTTTTGCTTACAGTTGGTTCCAATATATTATTGGTCTGTGGTTCCATTACAACATAAGGGCTGCAGAGTTTCTATAATTGATTGCATACCAAATCTACTAACTGATCTTCCACAGGAACTGTAAGAGTTGGCATAAAGACCCTGTCCCTCTTCCATGTTCTCTTGGCAAAGGCTGAATTGAGGATACTCTTGGGAAATGGGAATGAGGAGAGGTGTCCCCCCGTTTTTGCCAGGATGCTGCCAGGTCTTTTTAAGAAATGCAGAAAGGTAGCATAAAACTTCCTCTGAAAAACCTACCTTTGATCACCTCTTGCATACATATTCTCTTAAACTTTGAAACTAATAGTAGGTGTGTATATTTGTTTTTGTGGGACCCTGAAGAAGAGAAACAGAAGGAAGATGTGACAAGAGAGAGAAAACTGAAACTTGCAGGCATTCTGCATTCCACTGCAATTAAGACCTTATTCTTTCTACTTTTAAACTGTGGCACCTGTATTCTTAAATAAACTTCCCTTTCTGTGTGAATTGATAAAGTAGTTTCAGATAGATGAAGAAGACTGAGCTCAGGATGTCTGGCCGGGTTCATTTTTGTTTGGAGGCTAGGCCATCAGTTCTTAGCCGTGCCAAGAGGCATAGGTGTAAGTATAAGATGTGCATACAGGTTTCGCACATATATGTAGATAGTGGTTTGCTTCCATCTCCATAGACTTGTACTTTTCTTGCCATTTTTATAGTTTATTATGTCTCATTGGAACATTTCTGAGATACTTCATATATTTCATTTCAGGGGGTCATATTGTCCTCTCCCTCAAAATTCCTGCTTTCTACAGTACCGTAGAAGTGCCCTTTAGCTACATAACTTTGGTGCTTCTCTGTTTCAAGATTCCTTTGAGACATCAGTATCGTTATTTAAGAATTCACTGAATAAAATATCATGGTCTTCTGGGCAAATAATGTCCTCTCCTAATTTGCTACTAACGAAGTCTAGGAAATCCTGACAAGCCTGCAGTGACGTTTATGGCTCATGCTTTGAGTGCCATCTAGTGGTGTAACGGTTTATGCAGTTCCAGAGATACTAAAGGAGAAGTGAGCAATTTCCCATGTTACTAGTCCTGTGTTCCACAACCATGAGGCAGGAATACCTGTGATGAACCGAAATAAATACAGTGTGATGGATGGGTAGTATTAGTGGAAGAAGATTAAATGGCGCTGGGACAACTAGGATTAAAGCTTGCCCTGACTGTTCTTTATTCAGTTCTTACAAGTGTTCAAGAGTCTTTGCAGGAATATTAATGGTTACTAAAGTTGTCACAATGGTTTGCAGAAACCATTACACAGTCAATTTTCCCTTCTCCCTATACTTTACAGTGCACATACAATATTCATCTTTCTTACTAATCTGCAAAATGTAATAGTTCACAGAAATTGGAACAAATCAGCAGCATCTTTATGGTCTTATTTACAAAGGGCAAATCTGCACATTTGATTTGTACAGCTGCAAAAGGCAGATTGTTCTCCCCTTAATCTTTTGCACTGGCTATCGAGATTGGGTGCGAGGAAAAACCAGAGTATGGCATCTTTGGGACTGCTAGTCTTTGCTGCCTTGATCCTTCTCTCCTACGAATGAATGAAACTCAATCTGCAGAAGGTCAGTGCAGCCCTACTCCATCTGGGCTGGCTAAGAGCAACTGCCCACCTGTAAAAGCGATTACGAGACTTTGACAAAGGCTACCCAACTTGTGGGGCACAGACTCCATGCCATGCATACCTTTCTAACTAGCAAGCAGGACAAAGATTTCTGGCCTCTCAGGGAGCTCTGCTCTGACCTGTCCTCCTACCCTGATCCTTACCTCAGGTCTAAGCTTGTGTTCCTGCTCTTGTTTCTTGCCCCTGTTGTCCCACTTACTGTTACTTACTAGGCTGCTTAACTTTGCTCAGATCTTGGCCCAAGTACCAAAATGTGCTCTGTTGGATCCTGGGCTGGTGTCCTTTTGACTGTTTCTCACCTCAGTCTGACCTGAACATGATGTTTTTTTTCTACATCTGTTGGCTTGTTCATTGATGTAGTGATGTGAGCAGGTTTTTCTGCTGCAGAGGAAGTGCAGAAAGTGACAAATGATGGCATAATTACACAGCTACTGTGACACAGGTCATCAGTCTCCCTAGTACTTCTCTGAGTTTTGTCCTTTAATATTGAATTATCCTCTCCTTCTACATATAACCAAGGATGGGGATTGCCTTCTCTACTAGCCATTTACTATGTACTTCTATGAAATAATTTACAAAATCTTAAAATAGATTTGGAATTGTGTCATGTTCTAGGGCTCCTGAAAGAAATTACAACAAAAACTAGTATACACCTAAACTTCAATGTGAAAGGCTTGATTTCACTTTGAACATTTTAACCAACTTTGACTAGATCAAGTATAAACAATGAGTTTACAGTCCATGTATATTTAGATTTTGAACAACGCTTTGTCTTCATGAGAGCAGACTTCCGATGACAGATTCAAATAGAATAGAACAGAACAGAATAGAACAGAATGCAATAGAATATTTCAGTTGGAAGGGACCTACAATGATCATCTAGTCCCAATGCCTGACCGTTTTAGGGCTGACCAAAAGTTAAAGCATGATATGAAGGGCATTGTCCAAAGGCCTCTTAAACACTGACAGGCTTGGGGCATCGACCACCTCTCTAGGCAGTCTGTTGCAGTGTTTGATAACCCTCTCTGTAAAGAAATCTTTCCTAATATCTGACACAGCTTTGAGCCATTCCCAAGTGTCCTACCACTGGATACCAGAGAGAAGGGATCAGCACCTCCCTCTCCACTTCCCCTCAGGAACCAGCACCCCCAGCTCCCTTTCAGCAGGGTGGCTCTCCAGCCACTTGTCTCCCAATTTATTCTTTTATCCAGTGTTACCCCACCTCAGGTGCAGAAACCAGCATTTGGACTTGTTAAATTTCATGTCATTAATGATTGCCCAGTGCTCTAGTCCATCTAGATCCCTTTGCAAGGCATCTTGCCCCTCAAGAGAGTCATCAGCACCTCCCAAAAAAATTATTCTGTGAATTGCTTTGATAGTACCTCTTTTTTCCTGAAATTAAACATCCTTTCCTGTCTGTGATCTATCTACTAAAACCTTCTCAGACCAAAATCAGAGATTACAGTAAGGGTAGAGAATCTTACAGATTCTAATTGAGCCAAACCTTGTTCAAAATGCCCTTGTTCAAAAATGCTACCTTATTTCAAGTAAACCATACAAATCCGTATGTGCCACGTAAACTCATGTGTAACATGAAAATCAACTGGACAAATTAGATCTATCTGAAGTATTTCTAGGTTGCTCACCTTTATTTACGGAGCTACTGGTGACAGTCCAGTGAAGGGTCACCAAGATGACAAAGGGACTGGAGCATCTCTCCTATGAGGGAAGGCTGAGAGAGCTGGGGCTGTTCAGCCTGGAGAAGAGAAGGCTCAGGGGAATCTGATGTGAGCAGCCATAAGGGCAGCCTGGTGAAAAAGTGAAAATTACGGAACAAAAAAAATAATGCCTGCCAGCCTGGGAGCTGTGAGCCTAGGAACTAGGCCTTGGAACCAGAAACATCCTTGAAAAGTGCAGCTGGCTTTTTTGAAGTACAGCTGGGGTACCTAGAAACCAGAGACATCCTGAGATACCGTCAATAAACACAAGAATGCAAAGAAACTGTAAGAGCAACATATCATCTAAAGAAGTGGGAAGAGTCTGAGAAAATAAAATTGGTCTGAAGGAACAGAAAACAGCATCATCTATTGGCTGTTTAAGGTGAAAAGTTAAAATTAACAGCATCTATTGGCTACTCAGTGTGGTGATGTCCTACACCCTCTTATATCTCTATGATATATAAAGGACTTAATTTTTATCCAGAATGGAGCCTCTCTCCCTGAGAACTTCCTGTGCTGCATCTACTTTTCCTTGGTTAAAAAGGTTGAATTCTTCACAAACTTTCTATGAGGTCTTAGACTCTCACAGGGGGTGCCTGGCTGACTCCAGACTCTGTGATGCAGATCACCTTTGAAGAGGGACTGTGCCTGTTTACCTTATTTGTCCTCCTTTGGGCCCAGTTTTGGGCTTGGTTTGGTTTGCCCTCCCACCTCTGGGATGGTTGGGTCCCCCTCTGGGATTGGTTTTTCCTCCCCTTTGGGATGGTTTGGCCCCTTCCAAAATCTGTCTAATTCACTTGATACACTTATTTTTTATATATATATATATATATATATGTGTGTGTGTTATCTATGATAATTATATCTGCTGCTCTATTATTGATAAGTTGCTTCACTAATGTTTGTAAAGTTTGTAGTAACCTGTAATAGTATATACCTACTTGGCTGTTGCTGTTGCTAGTTGTTGCTATAGAATTGGTTTGCTGCTATTGTTAACTGCTGCCATACTATTGATTGATACTAGATTACTGATTGCTGGTAGTAATTTGCAGTATCTTGATATATATTTTTGTTTTCTTGTTAAACATAGGTATACTTACTAGTGGTGATTTTTTTTTTAATTTGTGGTAATTTGTAATAGAGAAATTTAGAGGATAAAAGCCTCTGTGTCTTTGTGTTATTATGGAAACCTACAAACCCATGTTTGAGATCTCTACACAACTGCAGGCTGTGTAACTCTTTAGGCTGTGACAGGATCTTATCAATATATATAAGGGAGGGTGCAAAGAGCCAGGCCCTTTCCAGTGGTGCCCAGTGCCAGGACCAGAGGCAGTGGGCGCAGACTGAAACACAGGAGGTTCCCTCTGAACATCAGGAAACACTTTCTCACTGTGAGGGTGACCGAGCACTGGCACAGGCTGCCCAGGGAGGCAGAGGAGTCTCCCTCCTTGGAGATATTCAGAAGTCATCTGGACATGGTCCTGGGCACCTGGCTCTAGGTGGCCCTGCTGGAGCAGGGGGTTGGACCAGGTGACCTCCAGAGGTCCCTGCCAGCTTCAACTCTTCTGTCTTTCTGTGATTGTGTGATATGTGACTTAATTTTGAAAAAATGTTCTTTTTCCCAAATAGTAATTTTTCTTCAGTATTGAAAGTTGAAGGCAACAGACTTGTTTGTAGTAACAGAACAGAATGAGTTGAAATGATGTGAAACTTGCCACCTTGCTTTAGTGATTGAGCTTAGTCAGGAGCACATAGAAAATCAGAACAAATTGCAGGGAAACTTAATCTAGAAAAAATCATATTTTCAGTGGCACAATGTGGTGTTAACATGACAAGCAAAGGAAAAATCTCTTTCTAAATCGGATTATTATCTTGGTAATGTCCCTTTAGTTGGGAGGGTGGGGGGAAACATTGGCTCCTTGTCAGTTGCTTTTGGCAAGTAACTCAGCAGTGACAGACCATCTTGACTTCAACCTGATGTTTGGCTGCAATGACCAATGTTAATCAAAATCAAAATAATGCCTCTTTGTCTACCACAAGACAAATAGCACCAGTAGTTGGAGCTATCACTCGTCTGACTAGTTTTGCTTGTAAGGATTGTCGGCAAGCACTGAATAAAATGCATTGAGCTGGGTGTGCACAGAAAAACTAGTAGTCTTGGTCTCATAATTTAATAGGTGACCACTGCTCTCCACAGCTGTCTGATAAGCCTAGGCATTAAATATTAGCTAGTGTATTTATTTGGAGACATATTCCAGCTTTCATGGAAAAGGAGGAAAACACATAATTCCTTGTTGTTTTCTAATGGCATAAAGTGTGATGTCATACTCTTTATTTTTATTACAGTGGTATAGTTGAGTACTAGATAAGAAGTGGGAACAAGATGTGGAGTTCATTAGACATACTATAAATACTATTAGAAAGCTATTTTAATGAAATCTACTTCCAGAACTACTAATATAGTTTACTGGCATTTACTATTCAGTTTTCTGCACCTCTGACTTTAGTGTTGTCTTTGGATTTCTTTCAAGGTAGTTAAAAGCTTTTCACAAGAGATTTTATTACCATGAATCTTTATGAATATTTGTATGATAGGTTTTTGGTGGCACAATATACCTAATAACCTGGTAGTATTTGCATTGTTTCTGGTTTTGTTAATTTTGTGTATCCATATTTTGGTGTGTCTGGAAACAAAAGCATAGGAAAACACATCAGCATTATCATACCCAGAAGTGAGATTTTGGTTTTCATTGTGGATGTACAGCTTAACCACTATGGAGTGAAAAATGGCCTGTTCTTCTGCAAAGAGGAGTAGCAGTATAATAAATTATAACCATGTGATTCATTGTATGAAGGTCACACTCCTGATACTTCAGTACAAAATAGTTATCTGAAGGCTGTCTTTAAATGATCCATTTGGAAGTGATTAGACAGGAGCCACAGTCATCTGGTTGTTTTTCTGTCATCAGGGAGCACACAGAGCTTTGCTGTGGGCTTTACTCTTCACATGGTCCTATCAAACCAATGTCATTGCCAGGAGCAAATGAAGAAATGCCCAGTTCTAGAGCAAAAAGATAAAATTGAGAATGTAGGTCCTATGGCACAGCAAAATAGATGGCTATGAGTTGTATTTACAGAAGGCTAAGATCCATGAGAAGAACAGCATGTCCTTACTCCCAAGTGGTTTCTCATGACAGCATCAGCTGTCTTAATAGGCTGCTTAAATATCAGCTCTTAAATATGCTGCTTTCTTGTTGGCTAGGCTGACTCAATTCACATGTCCCATCCTCATGCTGCAGTCTAGTTAATGTCATAGAAGATAATTTCCAGACACTTAGGGCACAACTTATATAATATATATATAAATTACATACTTCTTGTGTTCTGCTGATTGTCTTCATTCCTGTTGGCTTCTCTGGAGAAAAAAGGTTGGGTTGATCTCAAGACCCTAGATTATACACAACAAAGCTGGAACATATTATTCTGTCTTTGAGTAAGATGACAAATTGTTTGATTTCTCTTTTTTATTGTACTGACACAGATTGGTTCACACACAATCTCCCTACCACTTCTTCCATGTTGAAGGAGGCAACATTCAAGGCTGAATTCCAGATCTATAAAGATGTGTTCCTCAGGGAAGAAGCCCGCTAATGTTATCCCTGTGGGCCTGTGGGCCTAGGAATCTAAATATTATCATAGGACACACATAGGATTTTTTTTACTGCATGAAAACCAAACTAAAACTAAAAATAATGGAACAACAAACATTAAGAATGACCTTCAGCATACTGAGTTTTAACTATGTCTGGTTTTGATAATCTAAGATTTGAAATTTGCCTTTTTTAAAACACAGTTTAGTATATTTATCCTTCTAATGTTCTGGGCCTGTTAACATGACACTTATACTCTCTTCAGAAGTCATGAGTTACCATGCTCACTAATATTTTAATCATAGGCATTTTTTATGGAGGAGATGAGGAGAAATGGTATGTCAAAAGGCAATAATTAACTTGTTTACACATAGTAAACTGGCATTTGAGATGCAGTTCCTACTCTTCCATTGACTCAGCACAACTCCCTGGTGAAATTACTGTCTATACCTCAGTTTTTTCGGCTATAGAAGAAGCATAGTGACCTTTGTCCATCTTACTTACTCCTCTTTGTGAGGATCAATCAGTTATTTTTATGTTTTCACAGTGCTTTGAAATACTAAATTTTATGTTTTATATTCTCTTAATTATTTTTTTAACAATGTTATTGTTATTGCTATAAGTAGATGTTAGAGTTTCCTGCCACAGAGGATCAGAAATTTATCTCCTTTGATTTAGTATTATAATGGGAAATAATGGATATTTAAAGAAAAAGAAACTTGAAGGCAAATTAGTGTGCAGCAGGTGTTGTTCTGGAGGCAGTGGTAACCAACGCTGGATGTCAGAAGAAAATGGTTCAGTGGGGAACTCATCCTGTGAAGAAGACAACTGTTTTCATGGGCCATAGCTCAAGGACTTTGTCATGTAAACCAGTCAGTTAATCACTCTTCTAACCATTCACACAAGTTGCTGGAGAGGGAAGAAGATCAATAGGTACCTTGCTGCTTCAAGAGTCTTCTCTGTCAGCTGATTAATACACAGCAGAAAAAGGGGAGTCTCTTTTCCAAATGGCATATGAAAAACCAAACCTTGTGATTCTCTTTCTAGGCTGCTGATGAATGAATAGCCCCAGGAGACTGCTGAAAAAGACCATCCTTCATTTAGAAATTGTATGTGTTTGCAAGTAATTTTTATGTGCCCAGTTCAGATAAAGTGATGTGTCGTAGAATGACCTGGAACAAGTCCCACCCCGAGGTGGCATAGTTAGCAAAACAGACTTTCACTGAATCTGCCTTACTAGGAGGGAGAAATGTAGGAATGGAAATTACCGTTGCTCCTAATCCACTGTTCAGTTGTTGACACTGTGTCATAACATACCTTCTGCAAAGTGAATAACTACTGTCCTAACTGTAGTAAGGTATTGAGCACATGCTGCCCTTGAAGAGACTGAGTAATGAAATATCAGAAGGTATAACAGGATTTCATGCAAGATCAGCGCAGGCATTAGAAATGGCTTTAGATGTTACAAACCAATTCCACAGATAAAGAACCATTGGCTTTTCTGGCTATGAGTTTAAACCCTGAACTCATTATGCTTGGACATGATGAGTGGCTATTGCCTACTTTAAAACCAGCCTTCACAGGATGGATCGTGGTGTTAGGCTGGCTTCAAGGATCGTGTCTTCTAGCTAGCTCTCCTCTACATGGTAGTGGTCGTGCCAATGCATCCAGCCCTTCCTGAAGAGGAAAACCAAAATGATTCTTCATTAAAGCAAGCTGTTCTGAGCAAGCTGATACCATGGAAGTACATCCTGGAAAAAACTTGCATGGAGGAACTTTTCTAAGTGTTCTTCCCAATAACCTAGAGATCCTGTCTAACCAGCAATCAAACTCCTGATAAAGTTAATAATTTAATTATAACTGAATAATTTCTCAGTAGTCTTTTACCAGGTATGTCTCTGCCAATGAAGAAATATACAGGATGATCTCACAAATGCTGTGCAGATTGTGGCCAATGCTGTAGGTGTCTGAATAATCTTAAAATCCTGTAACTGTTCAGTTGCTCAGATTTCCTCCATGAACATAAATCTCACGCTCTTGTAGAAGATAAAATGAAAGCTTACACTGTTAATGAATTTTCGTTGTGATTGTGGCCAAATTATTAATCTTGTATGAGGCTTGTCTAAAGGGCATCAGGCATACTTGTGTTGAATAAGGTATGAAGTGAATGCTCTATGGTCAGAGAACCCTGGCATGTTCAAACACTCATGCAAACTAACATGGTGCCTGATTTGGTGGCTGTCTTGTGCATGTTTATACAGATGCAAATATTCTGCCCTGATTGCTGTCATTTACTTGTGTGGGCGTATAAAGCTGTGTAGTCTCCATCCTTTGAGGTTTTAAAAACTGGGGTGAGTAATGTCCTGAGGCAATCTTGTCTGGCCTCAGAGCTGATTGTGCTTTGAGCAGGAGTTTGACCTAGAAATCTCCTGAGACCCCTTCCAAGCTTATCTTTTGATACCATGATCCTAAGGTTTCACTGTGACATCAGCTAAATTATCGTCAGTTCTGTGGTGGGTCAACCTTGACTGAGTACCAGATGCCAAGCCACCTGCTCTTTCCTCAACTGGTCAGGGGCAGAAAATAAGATGAAAACCTCATAGGTCAGGGTAAGGACAGGGAGATCACTCATAAGTTACTGTTATGGGCAAAACAGACTTGACTTGGGGAAGATTGATGTAATTAATTGACAATTAAAAATAGAGTAAGATGGTGAGAAACAAAGACAAAACCTAGAAGACACCCCCTCCTTCTTCCCAGGCTCAAGAGACTCTCCCTCACTCCTAGCTCTTCTACCTCCTTCTCCACCCAGCCCCCAGCAGCGCAGGGGGATAAGGAATGGGGTGAGGAAAGGGGCCTGGGGTCAGTCCATAACAGTTCCTCTCCACTGCTCCTTCCTCCCACACTCTTCCCCTGCTCCAATGTGGGGTCCCTCCCATGGGATACAGTCCTTCACAAACTGTTCCAATGTGTGTTCTTCCCACAGGCTGCCATTCTTCACAAACTGCTCCAGTGTGGGTTCTCTCCACAGGGTGCAGTCCTTCAGGAGCAGACTGCTCCCATGTGGGTGCCCCACAGAGTCACAGGTCCTGCCAGAAAACTTCTCCAAGGGCCACAGCTCTTCCAGAGCGGGTTTTCTGCGGGCTGCGGCTTCCTTCAGGGCATTTCCACCTGATACAATGCGGGGTCCTCCATGGGCTACAGTGTTGATATCTGCTCCTCTGTGGTCCTCCATGGGCTGCAGGGGGACAGCCTGCTCCACCATGGTCTTCTCTATGGCCTACAGGAGAATCTCTGCTCCAGCACCTGGAGCACCTCCTCCCCCTCCTTCTTCACTGGCCTTGGTGTCTTGTAGGGCTGTTTCTCAGATTTTTCTGTCCTCCCTCACAGCTTTTGTGCAGCATTTTTTCCCTTTCTTAAATATGTTATTATGGAGTCACCACCATCTTGGCTGAGGAGCTCAGCTGTGCTCTGCAGTGGGTCTGTTGGAGCTGGCTATAACTGTCTGTGTGTGGGGCAGACCCATCCTCTTCCCACAGTGGCACCCCTGCAGCTCCGCTTGCCAGCACCTGGGCACCTGCACCCAGTACAAGTTCTGCTCAACAGTATTCTAAACTTGGTTGCTCCAAGGCCAGAAGCATTACACAGGAAGGAACAAGAAGCAGGTGAGCTTCTTAAATTTGTTCCTGAAATGGGATCCTTGTCCTGAAACTTCATGCTGATACCAATTTGAGTAGTGTCATACTTTCTTTCAAAGCTTCGAAGTACTGGATGAAACAATCACTTTAGAAGACCCAATTTTTATTCTGAGAAGGTCAAAATTGTTTCAGCCAGCTCCCTGCCACTCTTTACACCTTCTACAAAAACAATGAAGCATTAGTAATGATTGGTACGCACTCAATATTGCTTTATTGGTTTTCTTTACACCTCTATAAAGAAAGCAGTATAAATAGAAGACTTTTACTTAATTTGTAATGATCTATTAATTTATTTTTGTCAGTACAGACAGAAGCAAATAGAAACACAACATAATTAGGCTTACATTTTAATTGGTAAACTTAGTAACATTATAGTCCGTGCAAACACATGTCTATAAATATGCAAGGAATGATGTAGAACTTGGCTATAAGCATCAGTTAGGTTCACAGACTTTAAGGTATAAATAAGCAACCATTCAAAATGGTATTTCAGGTATGCTGTTCTGGCAATGAAGTAAGATGCTAGGAATCCAGATCCTATCAAAACAGCATGAACATGATATAAAATGCATGCACAAGCAAATTAAGAATTCATTGTGATCATTCAGTGCTAGCAGCAATGGAAACATTATCAGTGAACTTGACATTGTGAATATGGAAGACTATCAGATAGTAAAGAATAATATTTTCTGTAGAAGTATTAGTAGGGAAGGAATGGCTTAATCTCATTAATCTTCTCTTCACAGATGCTGTGTACAGAGCTCTTACATCCTTGGAGGACTGCTATATCAATCCCTGGCAATCTGTGCTATTCTGTAATGTGGTGGGTTTGAAAACATGCATATATTAGAATAGTAATGCATTTTACATGTTGTGTTAGCTGAGGAACATTCCTACTTTTGTGACCTAGAAAATATATGAATGTCCATGCTGTGGTCAATTTTTGTATAATATATATAGTGTGCTATGCATAGAGGTGTACACTTTAACATGGGCTTATTCAGGATCATCTACCAACATCTAATGTAGGATGTGTTGTTCTCCCAGACTGTGACAAAATCAATTTCTATTTTCAAAGTATAGAAACACACTTTGCTTCGTGAGCTTCATTTTGTACATTCAGCTGCAAAAAAAAAAAAAAGCCTTGCAAAGGCCCAAAAGACTTTATATGAGCAACTAGCATATGCCTTGCTGTTTAACCCACATGGTTAGGAGAAGTTATAGTGAGACATATCATTAGCTCCCTGCCTGAAACACCAGAAGCATGCGTTTAAAAATTGTGTTACACCATGTAGCAAAGTAAGAAGCCAGGCGAGGACGGCAGCTTGGGACTGTCAGGAGAACAGGAGGGCTGTGGAAGCAGATAATGGGGAGGAACACCCATGGCGCTTAGACCACGATCCAGTTGCCTTGAAGGCGAAATGTTACATTGGAGGATAAGGCCTGTGCAAGCAGCATTTGCATTTCAATTCCATCACAGCTGTTTACATTTTCATGACCCAGTCTGATGCTGCCTTTCTGTCCCTGTTCAGCAGGCCCACCTTCTACAGAAGCATCTCCTGCTTACAGCATTTTTACTATACTTTCATCCTCTATTTTTCAGTTTATATGCTTTTTTCCTCCACTTTTCTTCCTTTTGTTTCTCTCTTCTCTGATGTGCCTCTCATTGTTTCTTTTGTTTTCCTAGCTTTCACCTCTGTATTGTATTCTTACTTTGCAGTTCTTGTCATCCCAACAACAAACAGGTCAGTTTGTTTCTCCTCCTCTCCTTTCTCTTGCCCTTTCCATGTATTTTCCTCTTCCCCTATACTGGAAATCGAGCTGCTTTTCAGCCAGTTGAACATTAGCATGACCAAGCAACTTGAAATCAAAACTGGGGTGGCAGGAAGTTGACTGCTAGCTACCCAGAATGATGAGGAACAGTAAGTATTGCTATACTCTTAAAGGCCATGTCAGACTTACACTATGACAATATGAAATGCAGTCATACCAGGACTTTAAAAATGCTGTGAATCTCTTATTTACCTCACCCAGCTTCTTAAATAACTTTAGGGGCTGAAAAATTTTTTTCTGAAGGCAAGCGGAGTTCTTTAATTTCTTTGGTTTATTAAGGGACTTCCTGTCCCATGCAGTTCTCATTTGCATTTCTTTTATGTTTTAAGGAAAGAATCAAAGGCTATCAAATGATGCACACACAAACATGTCAGTCAGGTGTAACCACACTTACAAACAAACTCCCAGAAAAGGGGCAAACTTTCCAGATCTTCCTGCCGTTCAGCCTGACTTGATAATTCCAGAAAATAAGCTTTATCACAGTGAGTTCCTTGGCTCTGCAGCAAGAAATGTTCCCCATGTTCAAGGGGATGTGCTAAACAGGAAATCAGTTAGGGGGTTTAGTGGTCCAATCTGACTTTGAACTGGAGCAATCCCTCTGCAGTCTCAGCATCACTCAGATTCCATGACTGGTGTAGAAGCTTGAGGGACTCCTTCCCATCCTCCGACTACAGAAAACAAACTTGAAAGGAAGTCACAGCAGCCTACATGTGACATGCTTCAGTCTGTATTTTCACTTATCAAGTGACTGAGTCTACAAGATATATGACGAGCTGGTTATTTCCTTGATCAGTTGCAGGGAGCTGCTGAAATCCTTTTGCTTATGAAATCAACATAGATAAGCGTAGTCACTGAAGGAAAGACTTATTTCTTCCGATTACCTACAGCATCCCACCACCATCCCATCTCATCATAGCTCACGGTAGGTGATGCTTTCCAGACAATGACTGCATTTTCTGCATTCAAGCTACAGCTAAAGAGGGCTGCTTTTCCAGGAAGGGCAATCCTTTGTACAAACCATACTAGAAAATTTCTAGATTTTTGGATTAACCAAAACTTGAAGTCTTGCTGCATACTACAGCTGATATTATTTTAGAATAGATCTCACAATATTATAAATTGAGTTAGCTATATGAGAAAGACAGCTGTAATTTAGAAACTGTATTTAAGGTTAGCACTGAAGGTCTCAGTCGTGAATGTGTCTGTAATATGCAGACATCAGAAGACAAACAGAGTAAAGATCTAATACCTGTAAAGAAAAATTTGGACCTGACTTTTTTAAAATTAAGGTTCACAGCAATGAGTTTAATAAAATTTATAACACTAATTGGTAGTTTTCTCTATCATTTCTCTTGATGGCTTGTCTACAAAAACACTGTCTTTTAATAGGTGGGAGACATTCCCTGTTAAAATGTTCATCTCAACTGGCACCTGTGTCACTTTAATGAGGTCTTGACAGGTTGCCTCCCTGAACTGTCTTGGAGTTCTGGCTGAAGGAATCCTCTCAGCCTATGTTTGGCTTGCCTAAATCGTTGCTTAGGTTTAGTGTGTCCCTAGGTTTATTTCCATGGTGTGTGGAGCTCTAATGACCCTCTGGGAAACAGAACTGAAGATCTCTTGGCAATGATGTCTCCCAAAACTTGCATTCAGAAAGTGGGGGAGAGGAAAAGAAGAGATGACGGTTACAGACAAACATGGTTTCTGTTGTGTTTGAACATCGTGGGGCTCAAACAACAGCAGACCGACTGATTATCTGAGTCCCTTGTAATTTGCGAGTCAGTGTGGCCAGCCTATCTTTGGGATAAAAGATGCTTCACTAAGTGTATTCAGAACAACTGCCTTTTACAAGAGTAACAGAGTATATCGAAGGCCTTGGAACGTGTATAGCACCAGCTCCCTGGGCATAAAAGTTTTGGCGCATCATTGCTCATTGTCTTACCCCAAAGATACACTTGTGGAGCTCCTCCCGTGTGGTAGGAAAGAGTGTGGTAGTCTGAAGACAATAATCTTCTCTTTTCTGTGCTTGAGCATAGGTTGACTCAGTCCTGTTTTACCAAGAAAGGTGCCAGTTTATCCATTAGGTAGCATTCTTTGAAAAAGATATGCTTTTCTCCACAGGAAGCTCACCTCTTAAATGCCCACAGATCTTCTCAGCCTCTATTTTTCTGCTGATTGGGGCCACAAAGTACCAATCTATATTGTCAGAATGTGACTCAAAATCCCGCCGAGAATGTATTTTTTTTTCTCTTGGTAAGTTAGATTGTTACATCTTGCCACCCAATTATCTTTACTATTAAAACTTACTTAAGTTCTGCTGAGGAAGCTGAGCATAAGCAAAATAAAACAGGATCATCTGGTTCTTCTTTGCATAGGGGTAACTTGTCAAAATCTTGACAGAGATTCTGGAAAACCACATCACACACAAAATTAGGTTCAATAAACCATAGCTGAGGACAGAATTTTTTCTTGCTTTGATAGAAGTATACAGATTTTGCAGTTTCTCATTTTAGCTCTACAGTTTACTATGAATATCCTGAAAGCTCTATTTTATATTTTTGATGGGAGGAAGTATAGTTAATGTCATGTTTTCTTTATTAAAAAATCAGAAAGTGAGAGATGCTTATGATTTCCTTAATTATTGTGTGTTTTCAGTGCTGCAATCTTCTAGGGTCTTGTTAAACAAGCAGAGAAAAAGAACAATGGATTTTTACTCAGTGCCATGTCAATTCAGAGGCCCTCAAGGTGTTTATTGCTATAGAAGTACTAATACATGTAATCAGCTGTTCAAGTATACTTTGGGGCCTTTTAAGTTTTTTTTTTTTTTCTGATTATCACAGTGTTAGAGATATGAATATTGGCCTTAATTTAACATTTCTCATCTTTAAGTGGTCTTGACTAGCATGTCTTACTTTAAGGGCTCTCGAAGTGTATTGCGTACAGTGTAATGTCAAGTCACTACATTTTTGGGGGAAAAACAAAGCTGATCAATATATGAATAAATAAATTTTTGCAATGTTTATGCTGGCAGACTGTTACTGTGCAGTGGATGCATATGTGTGTGATGTGCAGCAGCAATGCAGAGAAATCATTAAATGATGGCATCCATGACTGTGTTTTAAGTAAAACCGTCATTAGTGCAGTGAGAAATGTGAATTCATGCACCTCTGTAACACGCTCTGAATGCCGTAAAATGTTATGTGGAAATGATTCTTGTTCCGTTGCCTGCTTTGGTCCTCTTTTTGGGTGGAAGAGACACAGGTTAAGTATAGCTCTGAATACCATGTTGAATGTCTGGAGAACATCTGGGCAGACATCTCGGTGCAGTTATGTATGGGCAGGTGGGCACGTGTTGAACCAGAGCAGTGCCGTGCTGCTGCAGGTGTTGTGCCTTATTTTTCCTGTAAACACCCCAGACCCTACCAGACAATAACTGTTGAAAAGTACTCTTGGCAGGAATTTTTTCTTTAATGAGAAGGTGCATTCAGGGTTGTACATTTAGCCCAGAGAGGATGCTTTCTGTTTTCAGTTTAAACCTTGCATTAGACCTCAGCGCTTTTCTCTGCTCACTGTGTGAGGAGGGAGCTGAGTCTAGGAGACTTGTCTTTACATGAGAAGGAAGATGAAGAGGTTGCTCTGTGACTTGCTTTAACTTTTCACTCTTCCCCTGGAAGCCCACATGGATAAGACACAGGAATTGCATCTCTACAGATTGGTAAATAACAGTGATAGGTAAGTGATAGTGATATCAGCTAAAACAGGTCATCGTGCCTCTTACTACATGTTCAGCTACTGGCAGCAAACGTTTGTGAGCAAAACTGTGTAAAAATTAGTGAAAAAATGGATATGCTAACCTGTTTCTTTTGGACAGTTAGCCTCATTGATAATATGTTAAAATATGATTGTAGGTCACTTCATATATAGAAGTCCATGTGGTGCTCAGTGTCTTATTTATACAACCACACTGAAAATACTTGATTACACCTAAAACTGATCATTTTAATGAAGGTGTACTGGATCACAGTGGTTGTCGTGAATTGTGCTGGGTACCTTACCAAACAGGCAATGGACAAAAATACCCTTATGCCCTGGTCCTGTACTTACATGCCTGAGTTAAACATGTCCATAGTGTTTTTGTGATGAGAGCTTATGTCAGCAAGTTTTCCTTTGGCCTGCTTGACCTGTGTTTTTTCTTGCAGAGAGAAGTAAAAAGGAGCTCAGTTTCCTAATAGAGTTGGAGAACAGATGACTATCTTATGTTTCTCACAAGTTGTGAGCTGGCCTGATACTTGAAATGCTGAGGCAGGGCTGGTCTTGTGTAGCACGGAGCTCCAAGCGCAGCTTGTGCCCTACATTTTTTCCCCTATAGTTGTTCAGCTTTCCTGAGTTCCTTGGGGCTCATACTGGCTCTTAGTATAGATCCCATCCCCTCTTCCTCTGCTCCCCTGGCTAATTTTCTCACTTCTTTGGTCCAGGACCCCCTCCCAGGTTTTTACTGCAAATAGTAGGTTCTGGTACTGCTGCCGAATCAGCAGCTAGCTATTGGCTGTAGCTGGTCAGGAGATAAGTTCATACATTGATGGCTCTGTGCTCCAAACACTGGCATCAGCTGAACATGAGTGCATATTTTACATATTCTCTGTGGACCAATCAGCTAGTGTGCAGTAGTATGAAATGGATCTTCAAAAACAGAAGACATGAAATAGTTCACTTGGACTGCTTATAATCAAGACGAGTCTTGATTTAAAGTGCTCAGCTGTGGGACTGTGACATAGCTATATGAGCCATTTAGAAATTGTAATTAAAGTTTTTAAAACAGGTTTTGAGTTCACTGAGCCCTCCCTCTCACTTGATTAATCAGTGATTTATACATATATAATGACTTTAACTGACTTAGGGGGTAATTTATGTCATGATGTGCATGATGTATGGACCTAAATAGACTAAAGAGAGGGAAAAAGGAACCATCTGTTCTCTAGAAAACAGTCCGCTGTCGGAAGGATTCAAGAACTGTGTTTGAAAAATGTGGGTAGAAAACCAGGAATAAGTTTATCTAAATTTCTTGTGCTGTCTGGATGACATTCTCATCAGGTATATACTGCTCAACAAACAAGGTTGGGAACTTGAATTTTTAAACTTTTGCAAGACTTCATGCTCCGTAAGTTATTCAAAAGGCTGCATGTTTATGAACATACATAATGTCTTTTGACCTGATCGTCACAGTGCTCATGGAACACTGTTTTTGCAGCTACTGGATGGATACAGAGATCCCAAGACCCCACTGCCCAGGTTTAAACACTACCTGCACCAAACAAGAAAACAGAAGTGATAATTCCTGGGAGTAGTGGGGTTTTATTCAGGGCAGGGGTTTAAAAGCAGAGCTATCGTTCTCTTTGTCACTTACCTACATACCTAGTTGGGTTTGTCAAGTGAGAAATCTCCTTGTGCCCTTCTCTTACGCAATAAGAGCAAGGTAACTATTGTAAGAAAGACATTTATGCATATTTTTAAATTTGCCCATGCAAACTTCGTATGATATTCAGTAGGACGACTCATGCATGCAAACTTAAGCAAATGCACAGGCGCTTGTGGGATCAGGGCTTAACTTTCTGCCTGAGGGGGAAAAATCATAGAATATAGATGTGTGCAGCAGTTAAAATACAAAGGTGGACTGGTGTGTGCTCCAGAAACTATAGACAGCAACTGCAAGGGCAGCTGCAAGTTCTTTTATGTTCTACCTTTTCTTTGCTTTTTTTCTTTTTTTTTTTTTTTTTTTTTTTTTTTTAAATACTAGAGGGTTATTGGGTTTTAGATTAAACATACCTGTAGCAAGCTCCGTATTTAACAGCATTTAACATTTCCTGCCAAGGCCACCTTTGAAGCCAACCTCTCCCGGCCCCTCACCGGTGCCTCCCGAAGCCCTTCCCCGCGGAGGACGGAGGCCACGCCGGGTCGCCGCCCCGCGGCCCGTCGGGGAGCACCCCCGGTCAGTGCCGCCGCGGCGAGACCGAGGGGGGCGACACCGAGGGGGCCGGCACCGGCACCGGGGCCACCGCCGCAGCCGGCACAGCTCGGCCCCGCGAGGGGGCAGCGGGGGTCCGGCTCCGCACCCGGGGCCGCGGCGGGGCGCGGGGCGGCCATCCCGCGGGCGGCGGCAGCGGCGGCCCCTCGGCCGGGCAGGTGCCGTCGGCCGGCCGCCCTCTCAAAGCCGCCCCCCGCCGCCGCCGCCGCCCGCCCGGGGGGGGATCCCTGCGGGTCCCCCCGCCGTCCCCCCGCCGCGGGAGCAGGCGAGCGGCGGCCGGCGGGCACCGCCTCCGCCCCGCTCCGCTCGCAGGCTCCGCGCCCGGAGGTGGCGGCTGTCCCCCGTGTGTCCCCCCCCCACCCCCGACCACCCCGACCACCCCTCCCCGGCCGCGGCGGAGAGCGCTCCCCGCCGCCCGCTGCTCCACACAAAGAGGCGGCGCGCAGACGTGCGCGGACGGGGCGGGGGACGGGGCGGGTGGGCGGCTCGGTCCCTCCCCGGGGCGGCAGCGGCGGGGGAGCCGCCGTGACAGCCAGCCGGGGGCGAGGGCTGCGCCCTCGGCTCCCTCCTGAAAAGCCGCCGGTCTTTTTCCCCCCGCTTTTCGCACAGGGAGCACCCGGCACCCCCGCCCCCCGAGTCCAGGCTCCTCCGCCGGATGGCGGCGGAGGGCCGCCCCGTGGGGCTGGGCGCTGCGCCTTAGCCTCGCCGGCCTCCAGCCGCTGCGGCGGGGCGCGGAGCCGGGCGCGGAGCCGGGCGCGGAGCCGGGCGCGGCCCAGTGCCGGCTGCGCCTCAGCCCCACTCCGCCGCCGCCGCTCGGGGCTCTTCCCGCCTCCCCGCCCCGTCCCCGGCCACCGCAGCAGGCATGGGCTGTTTCTGCGCGGTCCCGGAGGAATTTTACTGCGAAGTTTTGCTCCTGGACGAATCCAAGCTGACCCTGACCACCCAGCAGCAGGGCATCAAGGTAAGGGCGGCGGGCGGGGCTGCGGGGCGCGCCGCGCCGCGGGGGAGCCCCCGGGGAGCCCCCGGGGCCGGGCGGTGCGGCTGCCCGGCGGCGCCCGCCGCCCCACCGACCTTCGGCAGCCGCCGAGGGAGGGGGGGAGGGAGCGGGGGAGGGAGGGCTGGCAGGAAAAAGGGATTTCGGGATCCCGCAGGGGGCGAAAAAATAATTTTGTAACTTTCACTGCGGTCGCGCAAGGGACAGATGAACCGAGAAGACGCGTGCCGGTGGGGTAGACGTGGCTTCGGAGGCTTTACTTTGAGATACTCATTTAAATGAGCAGGTGCCGACCGTTCCGGAGCACTCGGGACACTCGGCACGAGTGTTTTTCTGTACATGCTACCAAAAAAAAAAACAAAAACCCAAACAACAAAACCCCCCCCCAAAAACCCCAAACAAACCCCAAAGAAAAAGGCGGCTGTGCAGAGGGGCTGTCTCGCACCCGCCGTGAGCCACTCCCCGCTCCCCCTGCCTTTGGCCGCTGCTCCCTGCCGTGCCCTGCCGGGAGCTGCTGGCCTCTCCGGGGGAAGGGCCGCCTCCCCCGGCCCCCGGGGCCGGCCCGGCAGCAGCTCCCGAGCCGAGGGGTGAAGGTCCAGCCTCCTCCCCTGCCCCGTGGCCGGTAGCCCGGTCGGTGGGAAAAGCTCTTGCGCTGCTGCAGCACGCTGGGCGCGGATGAACTCTTCAAAGTAGTCATCTGCCAAAGGCTAATGAGCCCTGGCAGAGCATGTGAAAACTGAGATTTTGCTAAAGGCCCTTAACTTGGTCCTGTTTGGTTAAGCCTGATGACAGCAAATGGCATCTCTCAGGCACTTGAAGCACTTGTTTGAAAAGCCGGAGACGTATATTTATTAGCAACATGAGAGCGTGGTTTCAGGGTTGGATCAGAGAAAAAAAGAAAAAGAAAGAAATCAGTTCTTCTAAGACTTATTCTTGGAAATGGGTGATCTGTTTTGCCTGAGACATTCAAAGAATAAAAATCTGTATGCCTGTATGTTTCAGCTTGAATGATTAAAGTTCGGTGAAGCAACTGGGGAAAGGAAAACCCAAGGAGAGGGAGACAGTCTAAATTTAACAGTGTAATTTTAACTATCATCTGTGGCACTACCAGCTTTACGTGTATGGAGAATTGTCAAGCTTTGCTGAATCAACTGCCTACAAATAGGCTCATAAATCCATGCTTAATGCAGAGGAATAAGCAAATCACTGTGACACTCTTGAATTCAGTACCTACATAGGGTCTTTGAAGTCTAAATTTAGACACTTCTGAAAAACTTACCTTTATATGTGCAGATGTGGGCACGTATGTTATGCACGCATATATGCTTTTGTTGCCTGTAAATGTGCAGTTGCAGAAGAAGTATATTAAAAGAATAATCTGCAAAGATAGTCCTACGGTTAGCTTCATGATCCCAAACCCTGAAAGGCAACAGGTTTGTGTGGTGTCTAATAAAAATTAATGTCCCATTCAGACCCCCCAAGAAAAGGTCTGAAGATGTAACTTCTTTTTAAGAATGCGTGACTTGCAGTGTTGGGAACTGTCTAGTTTAAGATGAGGGTGTGGTTTCCTGCCATTCTTAGTGTGATCTGAATGTGGTATGATGCTAAAGATTTCACCACTTCCACCTGCTCCCTCTCTGTCTTGAATCTAACCATGGAGCAGTCATAGGATCAGGTGGAACAGTGCGTGCATCTGACAGAAAAGTAGTAGTTTGTTAATATTTTGGGGTATGCGCTGAGACTGCACAGCAGGGAACTTCAGGGAAAGGAGAATCTCGCTTTTTGTAGCAGCCTGTTTTTTTTTTTTAAGATCAAATTTGTATAATGTAAAACCACACCCCAGCGCTGTAGCTCCATGAGCCTTTGAAAGCCTACAAAGAGGAACTGCGTAGCTCTCCCCTAGTCAATGGTTTCCACCATTGTGTTCTCTCTTGCCTTTGTACTCCCACAAGTGTTTGTGCAGCTGCGTGTGAAGAGCAGCGCACGTCCAGCTGGAGGGATAACCCCTGGTTTTCCTTTTGCTGGCTTAGTCTTCATCTGGATCAGTACCTTGATCCACTTCACAGCTGGAGGAGAGCAGAACTGGCTCTTTCAGCTGAGTCCTGGCTTATGCCGTTTTAAACTGCTCAGGGAGCATTCATGTTGTTTTTATTCTACAGGTTTCCACTGAAGTTATATAATTACGTCTTAGTAAAACAGAACTTAAAATTTGTCATGTTCTGTCATTTGGCACTTTAACCTTGAAATATGGATGTTTTGTTTCAATTCTTTTGTTGGCATGTACACATCTAAAAATGCAGTCTTGTATTTGTCTTTCAGGTTTGGCACCGAGGTATAGATTGTAAATGTTCTTACGTATTTTATTTTGAAACAAAGATTTCCTTAGAACTTCCAATCCTGGATGAGATCTTTCTTTTGTCTTCATGCTTTTAATTGGGAAACATGGCTACACAGGAAACTTATGGTTTTGGTACTGTTTTACAAATTTTGAACTATTACAAGAGCAGAGATTTTAAGTGATTGTAGAAGCAAATCCATTCCCTTCTTTCCCCCCAAGCAGATGCATGTCTGCTAGATATAAAAACCAGAACTTAATAGCTATTTACTGTGTATGTACTTGATATTAGTGGACTGAGTCCTATTTGCTTTAAAGGGTGAAAGACTGAGCTCTGTGACTGTAGGAGTCCTAGACAACTCCATTTCTTCAGTGAATCTGAAATAAAGGCATGAAGTAGATACTTCTTTCTGAACGGATGTAGAGTTTTGAAGATGCATTGCTTAGTTATTTAGTTAGTTATGGTAGTTATTTCTGGCTTGCTATGCCTGACAGCAACTATACGCAGCACAATACAATATTTTTGAATTACAGTTTTTATTAACACATTCTTGGTACTACAGTGGGCTTTAAATTGTACTTCAGATTAAAACAATGAGCAGAGGTGGCATAAGACCACTACTTTGAGTGCAATTCAGAGATACTTGTCTCTTCTGTGTGGATTTCAAAGAGCTTGTTACAGAAAGGAAAGGATTGTTTTTTTTCTGGTTCCAAGTGGGGAAGCTGAGGTGCAAAAAGGTCAAGCAACTTTTCCAGGGTCATGTAACAGGTCACCATCAGAGCCAGGAATAAAGCTCCCAGCTCTCTAGGCCGGTAGCAGCTGACCAGTCTGCTGTGAGCCATGCTGTCTGAGGGGTTTGCAACCCTCTATTCCTTCTGGTTGTTCAAACTGACTTTTGCTTTTCATAGTTTGTTTCTCATTTCTCACTGTTAGCAGTGCGGTCTTCATCTTCTCCCTTTATGTCTTTGTGGTTTAAGGTCAGAGCACTGTTGTGTGAAAAGGTGGAATCTAGCTCTCCATCCTTCAGGTTTACCGCAGGCTGATGATAATAGCTAGATAGTCAGGAAAGGGCATCACATATCTTATAATCTCAATTTTTATGTTTCCCTGTAGTGCATTAACATTGAGAGAGATTTTGGAGAGTGCATGTTCTGAGATAATAAAGCAATGGTGGTTGTTAGTCCAAACAATTTTGGATTAAAAGAGGCTATTCACCAGGTTCTGGTACAGTTTGTCTAATCAAAGTATATGGTCTCAGTTTGGGGCAGCTTTGCCTCTAAAAAGAGAGTTCAAGATGCCAATTAAGAACTGGGTTTTTAACAGATTTATGCTACAAATATGGTAAGAACCAGCTGTTAACTGAAAAATAATCACTTTTCCAGGACTGTTTCTTTGATTCATCTTCACATAGATTAAACAATAACTTAGGCATTTTTATGGTACAGTACTCCTACCTTCTACGTAGGTATAGCTTATTTGTTGATGTCACAAGACATGTCAATAGTGTTTTGACACGATACCTGACTGGTGGGTTATGGGCATTACACATTTTGACTCTGTTAAGAATTGGAGTAATTGTCCTCACAGAAGGAGATTGGTGTGCCTGTTGCACAAACTTGTTATTGGAGGTCTAGGAAGCCTCTGTGAGCCCTTAGAAAATAGTGCTATGAAGCCTATTTGTGATTAACTGTTTCAGAAATAATGGTGTTCCTGTAATGTGTTTGTAACAGGAATTTAACAACTCTTTTACTTATTTTTCTTTAAACATTATTTAAGGCAAATGTTTCTTGTCTTTTTCCTGAAGAAGTGAAAAATATTATGAAATATCTCTATATTATGTTTGTATTTCCCTGGTTGGAATGAAGTTCTTCAAAAACTATTAGCTACTTCTCCAGTGGACAAGCTTTCTAATTAGTCTTAAGGCAACTGGTCATTGCACTTTTGAAGTATTCCTTGAAACGCCTCTTTAAACGCTGTTTTTTTGCTGTCCAAGTCCTGTTTAATTTGACATGTGTAATGGGCCAACAGCAAAGTTTCATTATCAGAGAAGTGCTGAACAGGATAGGTATTCTAACTCTTCCTGGAAATCTTCATTTACAGTATATGTTCTGTAACATTATTTTATTAGGTATGTCATGGTTTAACCCCAGCCGGCAACTCAGCACCACGCAGCCGCTCGCTCACTCCCCCCGGGTTGGGATGGGGGAGAGAATTGGAAGAGTAAAAGTCAGAAAACTCATGGGTTGGGATAAAGACAGTTTAACAGGTAAAGCAAAAGCCCCACATGAAAGCAAAGCAAAACAAGGAATTCATTCACTACTCCCCATCGGCAGGCAGGTGTTCAGCCATCTCCAGGAAGGCAGGGCTCCATCACATGTAACGGTTACTTGGGAAGAGAAACGCCATCATTCCGAGCATCTCTCCCTTCCTTCTTCATCCCCCAGGTTTATACACTGAGCATGATGCCATATGGTATGGAGTATCCCTTGGGTCAGTTGGGGTCAGCTGTCCCAGCTGTGTCCCCTCCCAACCCCTTGTGCACCCCCAGCCACTCACTGGTGGGGTGGGGTGAGGAGAAGAAAAGGCCTGGACTCTGTGTAAGCACTGCTCAGCAATAACTAAAACATCTCTGTACTATCAACGCTGTTTCAGCACAAATCCAAAACATAGCCCCATACTAGCTACTGTGAAGAAAATTAACGCTATCCCAGCCAGAACTGGGATCTAGTAGTGATGTTCTGGCCAGTATACCACTTCCTTGGTGTGTTAAGGTGTTAATTGGTATTTCTGTAATGTAGAAGGCTGTCTGGCCTTCCATATATGGCTCTCCATACAGAGATGCATTTCTACTATTACAGAGTGCAGTTGGTAAGCTACCCTTACAGGTCAAATCTCTGTATAAGGTACTCAGTCTCCAAAGAAAGTGTGTGGTTTTTTATCTGGGAAGTAAGCAGACAAATTTTTCTTCATGATGATTTACTAAGAATTTAACAAAATGAGATCCAACAATGTAAACGCAAGCTTCACTATCTCAACATGGTTTAAAAAAAAAAACCAAAAACCCCCACACAAACAAACACCTGAAATAGTGAGTGACTGAGGTTAGGAACACTGTTAAATGACTTGCTCTGTAAACAAACATGAGTGGGTTCATCAGAATATGATGCACGTTCTTAAGAAACTTATGGAATAATTGACAATCTGATTTAGTATGACATATAGTAATAGATAAACGCACCTTAGGAAGTTTTCTGGGGATTATTTTGGCATTATTCTTCTTGTTTCACTCCCCAGTGAAGTTTTTTTAAATCTGAGCTGTTAAAAATGTTCCAGCCTTCATGCCTACAAAATTTACTGTATACAGAAAATGTGGGGTGTACTTTTGGATCAAGTTAATTTAGCTCCAGGGACTCCAAGGAGACAATATGGGAATGGTAGGATCCTATTTTTTCCCTGGTGAAAATGCTTAATGAATGCATATGTCAGCAGAAAATAGAGCCCTATGAATAGAAAGATCTTACAGTGTGTTAATTATTCTAACTGAGAGTTGGCATTAAAAGTCAAATTGGTAGTCTTTTGCTATGTGAATATGGAATGTATTCTTTGTGATAGTGATTTCTGCTGTTTCGTACTTCTACATTTTTTAAAAAGGAAAGCATCTTTCTGTGAGAAATTTTCTTAATTCTGCAGGTACACTATTTCAGAAATCCTAAAAATCTTTTAAGTGGTCGATTGCAGTTACTTTGCATGCGTGGTAATCTACTTACCACCTACAGTAATTTCTAAACTGTAATGTCAAAGCTCAAGCATATTAAATCATATTCTTTCCTCTGCCCTGTTTGGTATTGATTAATAGAGACTTTCAAGGCAGATTCTTGTAGATATTCAGAATATTGTTTTGGAAAGAATAGTTAATAAAAAGTGAGTTGGTTAACAGGACACAATCTTGAAATCTAGCTTTTTTTTTTTTTTTAGACAGTGAAAACAGTATTTAGAAAAACTGCTACCATTCTAAGTCTTGTTGGCACCCTCGCAATTTGTTTTCTGTATAAAGCTACACTTTTCTGTTGTTTGTTCATAATTTGCCCAGCAACAGGGAAACTAAACAGATAATATTGTCAAGCTCGAAGTGTAAGTGAGTACATGTTTTCTTCTTTAATGTTGTAGATGCAATACATCTAAGGATTGTTTGTAACAAAAGCAACAAAAAAAAGTTTTAACAAAAAAGTAAATTAATGATACTCCATAGCACTTCTATGTTAGAAAGATGCTATTCTTTTTTCAATTTCTATTATGGGTACAAAATAGTCATCTGATTGCACACTGAGTACAAGATGGTGCATGTGGAATTGTGCACTATTTTAGTCCTCTAAAAATGGACTGAAATAGTGCACAATTCTAGTTAATGAAGAGAACAAAAGGGCTCACAAACCTTGCTATTAACTACTTCTCAAAATTAGTCACATATTTGAAATAGATTACTAATTTCACCAGTATCTTTACAGATGAGGCCAGCAATTTTGAATACTCCAGGGAATAACCATAAAATAAATGAACACTGAGACACTTTATTTTCCCTAGGTGTGCACTTAACTAAATTAATGAAACCAGCGTGACAGCAAGAAGGAAATCCATTAATTTTTAAATGAAGTTAACTCTTAGTCAACCTGAGGTTTGAGCAATAATATTGTCAGAGGGGTTTGTTTTGCTGGTTTCAGTGAGCAATAATTTCTTAATATAACCAGAGCAAATGTAAGTTGTGTGAGGTGGCCTTTTTATTAAATGCTTTTGGATTTCTGTAACTTGGATTGAACATTTCTTATATTAGAGTATTTAGTGTAGTTAAATACCATCTGTTGATATTTTAGTCATTTTAGTTTATTAAATTTCTAAACTAAAATTCAACTGTGGAATTGCAACCCTTCCCCTCAAGAAAGAAGGCTGCTAAAAATTACCACGTGATGGTGAGGGGAACTCTTGAAAAGACTGAGTAATTTGAAAGTTGCTTCAGAAAGAGAATTTCATTAAGAAGCTATAGTTTTATGTCACTTCACACTGTAAAGAATCTGTTGCGAAGATGATACTGAACATGTATGAAAAAATGAGACATTATGTATTGGCCATGTTGCATCATTACTAATATCCATATTTTTCATAGAAAGGTGAGACATTACTGATACATTCTACTTTCTTCATTCTTGTCCACAGTTTTTTTATTTAAACTCTTACTTTCCTCAAGAGGATTTCATTTTTGTAATAATAGAGCAGCTATCTTAGCTGCATTTTATTCAAAAGTGAAATCTTTGCAAGTGAATAATCATCTTTGCAAGTGAATAATCATCTTTGCAAGTGAATAATCATATTTCAATATCTAGGTAGAATTTTGCAGACTGCATTTTTAGAACTCATTTTAGATACTGCCTTTTTGATCCGTTCTTCTGCTTGCTGCATACGAATTTAATTTCATAGTTTAAAACAAAGACTGTAATTTCGGTATTGATTGTGCTTTTGTTCCCACTTCTTCCTTTACATCCTGTTCGGGGTGGTTGAACACTGTAAGCAGTAAGGTCAAAGGGACACACTTGGGGTTAACCCATGCTATCAATTAGAATTGGAAAACCAATTGAAACATTGCAAAATGAGAGCACTGCTCCTTTGGTTTTGCTGCAGCATTAAGAGGGGACTCTGCCTGTTTTGCCAGTGGGAAATGTGCTTTTTTACCTCTGATAGAAGGCTATATTGCTTGGTTTGTGACCGTAAATATTCATTTTTTTTAAAGCTAAAATTTCAATAGCCATATTTAGAGATTTAAATATCACCATAAACACACCATACCTTGTTTTGCCTGTTGTCCCACTGGTCAGAAGTAGACTGTGCTTAGTGACTCTTTGGGAGGCAGGTGCTTATCTGTAAGAAAATGCGTCAGGATGGTCCAGTCTGAGGCATATAAGGGAACACAGGCAGTAGTAATCGCATAGCCAGTGGATTTGCATTCTTTATTTAAGGGGTAGGAAAAGAAAAACAGTAGTATTGGGAAGGTTAGAAATCAAGAGAGAGAGAAACAGTTGGGAATATGAGTGAGAGAGGAAAATAAATGCTGTGATGACAAGGGAAGAGACCTTTTGTGAAATACAATTCTAGTAGTACCTTTTTAGAGCTGGAAAAAAGACACTTCAGTAGTTTCTTTGAATTGATTGTACAAATCATCATTATTGAAAATAACAACTAAAATTTAAAATACCTGTGTAGGGATTTTTTGATCATTCTTCATGGAAATCTTCAGTGAGTTGAATGCATCATTAACCTATAGCACCAGGGGTGTTATGTTAAAGCTTAGTTGTTAGAAGTCTCAGAGGTTTGGAAGGATTGCTTTTAAACAAACTGTTCTCTCTCATTGCCCCTGGTGAATTTTTTATTTTTTCTTCGTGTGATGCGAGGAAAGTGCTTACAAGTGGCAAACCCTCCCTCCTATCACGTATTTGTATTAGTTACATTAAATAAGAGGAATCCTTTACATCCTGTGAACTCCAACTGCTCCTTCCACTTACATTAAAAATATGTGATAAAGTCATTATAGTCATGGATAGTTACTAATGTGGAGGAAAAAGTGGGCAATATTTTGTATTGTTGATGTACTTATTTATGTGTCAGTATTTACCTTTTAAACTTTGTAGGGTTACAAATAGCTCTCTATAAGCCAGACAAGAAGACACTCTGTCTTCCTCTGGTTCTTGAAGTTTTGGGTATGTGGGTAAAATCTGTATGTGGTTGAGTGAGCCAGTTTGATAATAAGTGGCTCAGCACTTTACTATCTTTCCTGTGCTCTCAGGAAAACAAGAACTGAATGCACTGAGGAATAAATTCTTTGACTGTGTGAGACAAAATGCCTTTTAGTAATGGAAAAGGAGGATCTTTTTATCTCAATTGCATGAAAAGTATTTGGAAGGCAGAAAATGGCAGTTTCCCTATGTAATTAGTGGTAAAATTTGGCATGGCTACTAACGTATGTAAGCACATGCTTTAACACTTTGCAGAACTAAAGGCAGTTGAGCATCTTGCAGGACTGAGCCAGAAGAAAGATCATCGAGATAAAAAACACTGGACCTGGTTCTTCTTTTCCACATACTATATATTTCACTGTAAGTTCTCATTTGCATCTGAGAATAGGTTATTTGTACTGTCACCAAAAATACTTTCTATCTAAATACCCACTTAAATATTGAAGGTCTAGTTCATTATTCGTCTTTTAAATAAACTAGATATGGAAAAATTACAGTTCTGTTTTTGGTTCATCAGTTTTAGTCAGATTCTCGGTGTCACAGTGTAAAAAAATTGTGACAAACTTCTTTCTTATTTGGTGGATGAATGGTGGCTAGGAGGAATGTAATGGGGTTTAGTTCTTTTTCCCCTCAGAATACCGTAAAGAGCTGTCTTTATAAGGGGCTACATTCAGAACCATAAAGGAAAATAAACTTTTTTAATGCCATGTGTGAGTACCACAGGAAACTGGTAAAACTAGCTACTCAGAATTAAAAAAATGAGTAAGAACACTGAGGTAAGTAATGAAGAGTGAGTTCAGCACTGATATACACCTTGAAGCAAATGGTTAGATATCCCTTCTGAAAAGAGGTCATGTCTGAACATTGGTATGACACATAGTATGAAAGCAGACTCTCCACATCATCCTACTGGGAGCATTTTAAACTGTCCTCCAAACTAGCTGGTGTTGGCCAACACTAGAGACAGGAGAATACTGCATTAGGCCTTACCTCTGCTCTAGTTCTGTTTTAGTGGTGTTATCTATTTGCCTATGGTATAGAAGATGGCTGTTGTTTATAAAGTAGTGTAATCTTCTCATCAAGGCTGCTGGAGGGAAGGGAAGTCATGTGTCAGAACCAAATGGGACTGGAAAGCCATGACTGCTACTACTTTTTCAGATTTTGTTCATGCTGAGGAACCATTAGATTCTTGTCTCCTGTGTTTTTCTGTGGCCACGTCTGTACTACCTGGGAAGACAATATGAGGGAGTGCAAGGAGCCCGTTGGATCCTGGGCTAAGTGGTGTAGCTGGCCACATCTATGCAGTGTTGCACACAGCCCAGACCTCCCCCTTTGGGTGTCCTTTGAAGCCTCCTTGATGCTGAGAGACAATCTTTTGTTGTATGGCTGGGTGATGTTGAAGGCGAGCTTGAACGACTGAAACAAAGCTGTTTATATTGGGGATCACGCAGCAGATGATCCTGACAACTGTGCCTGGATATCTCTTCAGAGAAAATGAGGACACTTTAGAAGGGGTCATGGGAGAAAGGTAGCCTAAATTCAGTAGTGCTGCTCAGGAGAAAAAGGCCCTGGGCAAGTGAAGGAGAGATGCAAATTGACAGCATGGTTACACTTGCAAAAAAACTTTCCTCGTATCACTGTTCCCTCTGTGAAAGAAGTGAAGAAAGCCACAAGACCTTGTAGCGGAACCTTTTGAAGAGGTGTGTGAATGTCCTGACTTGCCCTCAGCTTTTTAGGTTTAATTTGCATTGGCTGCTTTGGGTAGGGGAGGAGGGAGTGGGCTTAAAGTTGTTTTTTAATAATATTTTCAGGATGGAATAAAGCCCTTAATTTCAAAAGATCAAATATTTTACCTCTGTTTTGAAGTGCTGTCAGATTCTTCAGCCATATTCTTCCCCCTGTTCTTTTCTTCTAAAAGTTCCTCAACAAGTACCTAGATGTTCCAAAACACGTGCCTATATGCCTTTTCGTGTATAACATTTAAGTTGGCTGAACACTTCAGTTCTCTTTTCAGCACGTGCTTTGTTCACCTGGAACATAGCAAGCTCTAAAGCCATAGGATCATACTTGAAAACAAAAGCTTTTGGTGTCCTTCAAAGGTACCACATTTATTCTGCATTATTTTGAGTAGTTTTTTGTTCCTCTGTGTTATGGCTTGACAAACTATAATGCATTTAAATCACCTCTACAAACTGTCTTTCTTTTGAAAATGGGATTCTCTGCTCTTCCAATGCTCCAGATAGGTATGGGTGAGATTTGCTATTAAGAAAATACTTTTGGCCTTGTGATTCCTTCAGCTGTTCCTCCAGTGTCCCTGCGCTGTTCCCGCAAAAGCCAGTTCTCTTCCTCAGGCAGTGATTTGGTAATAACATTTCTTTTTCTTGCGAAAGCAATAGTGAGTTACCAAAGCCTTTCCTTGATTTGGGAATACTTGAAATTGTGGACCCGGTTTCAATTCCAATGAAGACAATAAGTGTTTTGGTGTGCTTTGGCACCAACTTAAAGAGGAGCCAAATTGGACCCAATTTTTCTGCTAGCAGGCTCAATTAGTAAATGATGAGGTTGAAAATAAAATGTGTTAGATCTTGTACGAAGATCTTAGATGTTGTTCACATAAAAGAAACATAAACTTTCTACCTTTTAAATAAAAGTTAAACTTTTTCTTAGTCATCCTTGGCCTTTCATCAGCATTCAGATCTTGAGTCTGACTGTTTAGAGCATGAAAGCTGTGTTTGTTGCTTTCATGACTGAATCTTTATTCCAAGATCTTAGATCTGTTTTTCCTCTTTTCCCACTTTCCTGAAAAAAATCTGCTATAGAAGCAGGTTTCACAAACTGTCTCCTGAGGCCTTTATTTAGAGACAAACTGCAATGCAAACCATGTTTGTTTATGGTGTCTGCTGCTTTGTGAACAGGTGAACAAAAGTCAGAAGGTATGGTCAGAAAAAGAATAGTTTTATTTTTGATATTGTGTGCGTGTCTGTACAGAAATTGGAGGGGTCTTGGTGAAATTAAGATGTTTGGGGAGAAGAATCTATAAAATGTCAAGAGGAAAGAAGGTCCTCAGTACTTTCTTTCTTTTGTTGTAAATCTTTCTTTGCAGTGATTTGTCCTGTTTGTGTTTTTGTAAGAGCCCCAAATTTTTACTGTAGCTTGCAGAAACTCCAGAAGAAGACAGAAGTCCCGCAGGAAAGCATGCTTCTGACTTGGCATACTTTGTTGAGAGGAGGGTTTGATTGGTAGGGAATTAAACCACCAGTGTCGAGTTCACTGAAAATGAATCAAACCCAGCTTTTTGTTATAGAGGTGGGTTTTTGCCTGTTACATAGTCTGTATCAGAGCCCATGACACTTTGTATTTTCTTGATTAAAAAATAATTATTTTTTTTTTATTTTATTTTTTGTCCATGAGTATCACGTAGGTCAGGGTTGAAGCTTTACAGTAGGGCAGCATACAGAAATACTTTTGTTGCTGCGTGTGACATACATGTAGTGTGCTTACAGAACACCCCCTCCAGGAATATTAATCCAGAACTTTACATAAGCAAATAATGCACCCAAAGAAACTCCAAAATCAAAAGTGTAGGTGAAATTTTCGTCATTATTATTTAATCCTACCAGTATCTTCTCTTGATGATGATTCAAAACAGCTAGATTTTTATATGCCTGCTCTACTGAAGTTTAAGCGTGCCCTTCAAAAGTCACAAAAGTGCAAGCCAATGTTCATTACTGCATTCACTTGTCTTTCAAAGTTATATAAATGTATACTATGCCCATCTCTGTGCTCAGCTTGAGGTGATTATACTGTGTGTGTGTTTGTATCTAATCTGACGTAATTCTGTTGAGATTTGTGGAGTTTCTTCTGCCTCTGCCTGTAGTGGGTTAAGGTTCTTCATCTCAATATGCATTTTTTCCTACATAAAGCAGGAACATACATACATACATACATACATAGAGCAGATGGACATAGTGTTATTATCTGTAAGAAGAAGGACATCTAACAGGCTGCTGCTTATTACCTAGTTTCTCCAGCTTGCTCTGATTCATATTCCTTTTCTTGCATACAGAAGGAATACGGGATAAGAAAGATCACTTGAACTGTAGAGAAGTAGTGTAATTGAATTTTGAACATTGATTTCTGAGTGTACAAAAAATGAAGTGAAAGAATGTACTCAAGCAGTAAATTACAGGAGCTAGCAGAGTGTACAGTGCCTTTAAGAAGCAGGTGTTTGCTATGAAGTTCACCGTGCATACTAATGTGCTTGCATTTTGAAGTCAGTTAGGAGCAGTTACCGGGGAACAGGAAACCTGACTGGCCCGATACAGGCTTTTTCTATTCAGTACAGGCCTGCAAAACGGAAAGAAAAAATTGCAATGCAGGGAGAAGCATGATTCTTCTTAGCTCTTTTATGTCTGAAGCAGGAGGGGGGAACTAGAAGAACAATTTAAAGGAAATTGCAGTAGCGATTGTTTTAAGTATACACAAAGGAAGCCTTGCTCTCTGTTAGGAGCACTAGCCATTTTCAATCTGGAAAACGGACTGAACATTTAATTAAATAATGCCTTTGTCTCTATTAATTTATGTTCCAGCATTCATGACACATCTAGATCTAGGTTATTTTTCAGGTGTACAGCTGTTTCCTCCTGCACCAAGTTGGGGCTCCAGTTTTTGTAGAGTGATACCTTGTTTTAGTCATGGTAGGACTTGAGCACACCGATAAAACATCAAAGGACTCCGCAAACAGCCAACGCGAAGGCTGGCCCTGCCTCAGAGAGATCTCAGTCTAGGGCTGCAGCAATGCGCGGGTGAGCAAATTGACAAGTGTGGGAGGGAGGCAGGTTCGGTTGGAGGGGAAAAGAGGCCAAGTTGTCAGTTCACGGAATATTGTCTCTAGGCAGTAGAATAACTGATTAGTCTGTGTTGTTGCTCTGGTAGTAGAAATTTGCAGAATTCTGCTGTGAGTAAATTGCACCAGGCATCTGTCCCAAAGTGTAAGTGCATATTATGGGTAGCTCTGGACTGGTGTGTATCCAGTTCTTGCACGGCTGTCATGATTTTGGTTGTGTTCTGTTTTCATCGCAAAAAAATTTTAAAGCATGGAAACAGTTTATACTGACACAAATAATTTTGTACTTACCTAGCTTAACCTTTCCTTAAGTGAAAAAGAAAATAGGTTAGCATTAGCAGCTTGACCGCCCTTGCCTCGGGCAGGCTGGGAGGGAGGTACACTGTGGTTCCAGGAGCAGTGTGAATTAAGGAAGGTTTCTAGGCAAGCCTGAAGATTTTAAGCATCTCTGACACAAAGCTGCAAAGGTAGCTCATCTGCTGAAGGCCTAGCACGTCATTCCACAGTAAGTGCTGACCTTATCAAAACACAGAACCCACAATCTATCAAACTCATTTGACCAACCCATCAGCCCTGCCAGCCCATCAAACCCCCAAACCTCAAGATTTTCTTTGCATGCAAAAATTGTCTTTCTGACTAACTGGATGTGCTTTCATGGGGAAGAAAAATACAAGTCCCCAGTAGTCTGTTTGGCTACACATTACAATAGTGCTCATGTTATATAGGCCACTCACTTGTGAGAAAATGAATATGTTAGATAAGGTTAAAGCACATTGAAACATGTATGTCTATCTATCTGTGCTAAGGATTAGAGCAGAAAAAATATTTTGGTGAAGAAGCAGACTTGTTTGAACCCTGGTGGAACAGATGACTTTTGTGATTTTTTTTTTTTCTTTATCTGCTTTATTTAGATAGAAGGGTAAATCGGCTTGAAAGGACTTTTTTTTATTTTGAACAAAGGCTGTTGCTTCAACTGGGAATTATATCCTGCATTGATACTGGGAATCTTTATCTAGCTTGATTAAGCCAATGGTTGGCCATTGATTAGTTAAGCCAGTGGTTAGGCTTTAGTAAGTTCACACATGTTCTGCTACAGGAGAAAAAAACAATACTATATTTTGTTGAATTATCTCAAATGTAATTTAAACAACAATGTATCAAAGCAAAAAAAATTCAAATCAAAACAGAAAAAATTAATGCACATGAAAAAGAAAAAATTGGAAGGATCTGATCTTGCTGAGGAAAATTGTGTTGGTGTCAATGGGGATTATCTTGTATCATGTAATCACAGGCAGGACTGGAATTGTGCACAAAGGACACAGGCATGATACTTATTTTCAAAAGTATTCAGGTGCTTGCATAAGAGTCTTTCAAAAGTCTTTTCTAAAGATCGTGCTTGGCACGCAGGTAGTTCTGAAAAACTGTCTGAAGGCCTGAATTACCAGTTACAGAGTAAATATCAGTACAACAGTATTACTTATATTGAGCTGCCCTTATGATGCCTGGTGTATGAGAGCTAGACCTGTGAGCTTGAATTGGGAAGCAGCATCTTAGTATTATCAGTTGGCATTTTCTTAATGCGAGAAACAGAAGATAGAGGATTTTATGCTGTTGAGTCTATATTTTTAATAAAAAAGAAAAAAAAGAAAAACCAATCCCAGATAATGAAGTGTGGATTTAACAGTTTCAAGGAACAGCTGCTGCTGACACAAAGAAGTGTTTGCCTCTAAGCAATGCTGTAATTCTTTACATAACATTAAAACTGTATTTCCGAGGAAGGTTTGACTGTCACAGAGTAAATTATGTAGTGACATGGAGCTGAAAGTTCTGTGATTCAGGTAGGTGTGTTACCCTATCTAAAATTAAGTTCTCCAGTGGGACTACAGTGTCTAAATCTTTTACTTGGCATGCAGTATTTGTGGTCTCTGCTGATTCTTACAAGTTTCTGTCGAAAAGTTTGGGCACATGATCAAGCTGGTAAGTGTCAGCTGTGGTAGCTATCCATATGCATGACTAGCAAATATTTAGTAATTCAGTTGAGTTTAGATTGCAGTCAGAGGATTTAGTTGCATTACTTTTCATTTGCTGTTGGCTAAAAGCCTGCACAGGTTGTGGGTAGTGGTAGTTCAGCTTACATCGGTATCTTCAAGGGTATTCTGTTTCTCTGGAAGTCTTCAAATCTGCAGTCTGATTCTTATAGTGGATTTCATGCTGGTGTTTTCTTCAATGCAAAGTCCTGGAATTTCTTTCTTCCTCTCATTTAAAATAACGTAAACTTTCTGTTGTCATGGTTGCAGAGCGGAACTGAAAAGCATGAACCCTGCTGACTCCTAAAACCAGTAAGCCTGCATATTTCTGTGAGGAAGGTCAGAATTAAAGCAAGTGATTATTTTTTCTTCTTTTCTTGAAGGTAAAGTCATCATTTCTCAATGGCTAGGATGGCTTCTGTAGAGCAACAGGGGTAGAAAGGAATTAGATGAATAGGATATATAGTCAGTTTATAGTGAATTATATTACATGAGGGCATGGTCACAAATATGTGGTTCATTCTTTACAGGTTTTTTGGTCTGATTTGTTTTTAAAAACCTCGACTAAAGGAGCCTTCCAGGAGTTCAACTGCAGTCCTTCATTACTATTCTAGTTAGAAAGCTTTCCTTGACATCTAGCCAGGGTCACTTTTGTTTTCAGTTAGGAAAAAATGAAAGTAGCTTAACTTTAGTAGGTCTTTGCATAGAGTACATTTGATCCTTAACCTTTTGTAACGTGCTTTTTCATATAATGTTAGGAGACTTCGTGCTAGGAAATGCTGGAGAGCTTTGACTTTGGGTAGGGACAGACAGTCATTTGTCTGGCACCCAAGATGAGGGAGGGTATGCATATATGGGGCATTAGGTTGTATGCAGATGTCTTCCACCACCATCCATATTCATGTACCTAGGGAAAACATCAGGACTGGTTTGCTTTACCTTAGCTGTTTCTCTTCTGCCCAATGTTTTTGTGTACCCTGTGAAACTCCATCTTTGTTTCTGCGCTGTGTCCTCACTGAAGTTCTGCTTTGCAGCTCCCTTTTGTCTTTCTTGAATAGTTCTTCTTGTTCTATTGTTTCCTTCCTGGATGCTGAGGTGAAAGGACTAAATTAATCTAAACAACCTTCTTAGTCTCCCCCCACCTTCATTGATTTGTTTTTTCCTAGTCTGGTAAGTGAGGGGGAGACATAGGCCTTGAACAAGTAGGAGACAGCATATGCCTTGCACTGTCAATGAAACAAAAGCAAAAAACTGAGCAGTAACTTCATCCATGGGTACAAGGTTGTGCATAGATTCCCTTTCTCACTGTGTGCAGCAAATCAACTAATGTTGTTAACACATTTTAAATAGCATATACTTTTATCCCCCTGTATGCATACTCTTATTTGAGATGTTGAGCAGCAGTGGTCCTTAGGCTGCTGCCTCTAAGGATTGTTGTTCTGGTGTGTTTTGCTGAGAGTCTCCATGCAGAGACAACTTAACTTTGTGACTCTGCAAAAGCTTTGGCAGCTTCTCCCTCCCCTGCTCCAAACCACAACACGCTTTCTGAATGCGTATCATTATCTCTGTGCTTCATGTTGGCTGTCCCTGGAGCTGTTTGCTTGGCAGAATGTTGCCTCTTCCGAGGCAGCTTTAAACTGAGCCAGGCCGGTATCCAGCAGAAATCCAGAAGATGTGATATGAAACAGTCCTCTGAGGAATGATGAGGAGACTGAAAACTGGTAAGATTGGTCTGCTGGCCAAAGCCTTGAGCAGAATGCAGTTCTTGCTTCTACCAGTCTAACACCCTTGGGAGGGTCTGGACTTCAAGCCTTTGTGCTTAAGAAAGGGGGAAATTGTATTTCCTTTCTTCTTCTGTTTTGTTTCATTATTTTGACTAGGTTTTGGGAGTTAGGGACTAGCAGATGTATTTTTCACAATCCCTGCCACAGGGAACTACAGTACTTTGGCAGTCTCTTTGTGTCTCATCTCTGTAAATGACAATGATGGTAATAGAGCAGAAAGAGCAAGTGATGTGAGGGGAAATAAGCACTGCAGTGTGAAACAGCTACTTTATATTTTAATTAAAATCGATCTTATCAGATACAAGTCCTTCTACCAGATACAAGTTCTCATACAGTTCTTTGTTAGAAGATCTGAGAGGATCTTGAAGACTGGAAATGTGTTCAGGCAAAAATCTGGGGCTTTATTTAACCTCAAAGAACATGGGTTGACTTAAAACAAACCCACAAAACAGAAGCAGAGTAAAAAAACATGCAAACAAACCTTACCACCAGCTCTGCCAACTTCCTGACCCCTTTCCCCTTAAAAAGAATGCCTGCAGCCATAGACAGATTTATTTCTCTCTGCAGACTTAATTTTTAAGTTTGTTGACTTGGTTTTATGCATCTGATTTTTGACATCTCCATGACACTGTTCCATCCAGTGTCCCTTCCCATTTTTAAAAGTTTGTATGAATTCACTTCCCAAAGGTAAACCTCATGATTTTAGAAAGATCTTAGAAAACTCATGATTTCTAGAAGAGCCCTCTGCTTTCAAGAAGTCCTACAAGTGAAGTCATGTCCTCCACAGGCAAAGCTCCTTGCAGTTTGATGTCAGACTTTGAAGGACCTGAATGTGTAATGGCTTCTTATTAGGCAGTTCTCATCTTTCATATTTGAAAAATTCTCCAGTGTCTTTGTGGTCATGTTGTTCTTCTGACAGTGTAACATTAGGCTGAATCTGTAAATAGTAGTAACCACCTTTCTTCTTGCCAACTGCTATGCAGGCAGCAAAATTGCGGAAGCAGAAGGCAGCTGTTGAACCAACATTTTCCAGTGTTGTTCCAGTTTGGGTTCAGTTTTACCAAAGTTCTGTACAACTTAAGAATAACAGTTTATGTTTGTCTCTGATTTGGCTCTTGGCTTGCTGAGATGCTGAGGGGGCATCTCAGAGATGCTTCAGGGGCAGCCTGATGAATCCCCTGGGGAGGAGGAGTACCTTCGCTCAGCACTGGCATTGCAGTTGAATTTTTGTCATCTGTCATTCTTTTAGGATCCAAAAATCCTGAGTGCAGTAGAAATACAAATGACAGGGCAGAGGTAATATTCCCTTCTCTTCATGCTTCTTCCCGCCTAGACTTGCTAGTATTTCTATCTGTGGATGCAGAGATGGGAAGGTCAGGAGGTATGCTACAAAGACCTTTGTAAAATTATTAATGCTTGACCGAATTAAGGAAAAAATGTTTTTGATTAAGAGAGAATGTGTTCCTTGAACTCCATCCTAATTACAGCTGCATGTTTCTCCTCTCCTGACTTGGCCCAGCCCTATCTAAGGTAGCCTGAGGACTACTTTAATTTACTCCAGTTGGCTGTGATTCCTGAGGAGTCGTATGCCACCTGGCTATGGCTAAAACAGGGATTATCCCAGCCACTCCCTTTCCCCACCCTGAGAAGGCGCTGTGGGCAGGAGTGTGTGGGAGCTGGATCTCCTGAATCACGGCCTGCCAGGTTGCCCCGAAGCGGGGAGCCCCCACTGGGGAACTTGCTGAGAGTTTCCACTTCGAGCTGTTTGGGGTGCAGAGAAGGACCTCCTTCAAATACTCCCATACCACCACGATGAAAAATGTGAATGCTACTCTCCAAAGCCCTGTAATTTTAAAGATAGACATTACAACCTCTGCACTGAAGTTAAAATGTTTTGTCAGGGACCTTCTCTACTTAAAACACTTCTTTAAACAGCACTGTAGTTTATAAGTCAAAGGTGCTAATATTTTGTCTCTGAAGCCTTTGCAAAAATGTTGCTTGCACAAGCAAAATAGGAATATTCCAAAAAGAAGTTAGTTGCCTTAGTTAATTTACAAAAGATGAGTTTATTGTTCATGTTGCTGCAAAGAGTTTTATCATGCTGTTTCACTTAACTGAGGGCATATGAATAGTAAATGCAATAAATAATTACAGAACACAGTGTTACACAATAAAGTCAGGTCATACTTCATTCAACCTGTAAGCTAATTTTTTTTCCCCATTCTTCTGGATCAGAAATACTTTAATAAATGTTGTTAAATCTACCCTTTTTCCTTCACCCCCTTATATAAGGCCATGTTTTAGGAGTCATTATTAAAAATGTGCTGAAGTGTAAGAATTGATTTCTTATCAATGGTTTTTCTAGAGCTGTTGTTTCTTTAAAGAAAAACAAAAGGCACCTCCAGTAATGTTATGCTATCACCAATACTGTTTCCAGTGTTATTTTCGCGCTTTATGTATTTATTAAACTTCATGATTTATATCTAGGCCCAGTATTGACTTCTGTCTTTGTTGATGCTTGAATTAATGCAACCATGCTTGTAATATGTTAGGAACTGCGATGTCATTGCAAGAGTTTACAAAAACAAAGTTTTGCTCCAATGCATTGTATCAGTTCTAAGAAAAGTGTTTTTTAATACATGGGGAATTGTTCTCCACAGCCTTCCCAATAGGCTTATCATTCTAGAAGACATATCTTAAGATGTGTAATATTGTTTTGCCATAATGTTGTCACAAAAGCAGAACAAAGTATGGTTTTTTCTTTTTCCCATCTTAGCCTTTTTCTTTTACTTCAACTTTATGTTGCAGTAGCCTGTTGTCAGCAAGAAAAAGTTTCACTTCAGAGTTCAGAAGATTAATTAGTAGTGAAAAAATTTCATTATCTGTCTGGTTGACAGGACCCGGGCTGGTTTAAGATTATAGTGAACTACAGTATTTTAAGCTGTGTAAATGGAAATCTGGAACTTTGAATAAATATTGATTGTGAAAATTAATTTTCTGTATTTTCAAGCATCTGGATGTATTCTGTGCAAATTACCTGCAGAGTTTTGTAACTGGTTTGGTTTTATGGAGCAGTTATTGAAAATGCTACCCTGAAATTGAATAAAAAATTACACAGTGTAAAAATGCCTTTCAAAACCTTTTCCTGCCTTTTGTGTTATAGGGAATGTAGTTAAAACATGGGGGAAATAAATCCATAGTCTCAAAAAGCTTATGAATTATAGTCATCAAACAAACCCATTACCTAACAGTTTGACTGCATCTTTATTTTATACTGTAGTCTCAGCTTGTTCACAAAGTTATTTTTCATTCTTTCCCCAGAACTTTACTTTTCATCAGTAAATTTACTATGGATTAATAGTATAATGTAAAAATGGAGAAATTATGCTGATGCATTTTTGATAAAGTAATATAGTTGTTTTAATTAGTATTATATTGAAGCTCCATGCTTGAATGTGCAGTATTTGGTGAAAAGAAGTATAAATTTTCTCAGTTTATGAAAGGACTGAGCTTTCATACAAAACAGACTCAAACATTTTGCTGTCATGCATAAAATTGTTGAATTGTGTGTGTTTAATATTGCTTCCTTTGATCTGGCAAGTTCAGTAGTTTGCTCGGTGAGCAGTTTAGAGTGGAGTTACAATAAAGTGTTGGCAGTTTGTAATTAAGCTTAGGCTTAACGGTGGCAGTGCAGTTATGTTAGATCGTTTTAAACTCATTTTACATTTTGAGGAATTAGTATCTTTCAAGTCCAGCGCTGGATGTTGATAGTGTTATTCCCAAGTAAGATGTGTTAGCAGTAGCAATTCTTGATAGATAAACAAGTGGAGAGTGTGTGTGTAGATTATACATATGTGTGTATATATATAACATATATATATATAAAAAAGTGTAAATATATTATACAACTCCCTCCCTCCCAGAGCTCTTTTCCAGGAGACTAGTGGCTGAAGAGTGCAGTGTGCTGAAGAACTGCTGAACTACTGCAGCTCACGTGCCATTTCTAGAAGTCTGGAAAAGGTTTCTGAACCCTCTATAAAGGAACAGAGGGTGCTTTTAGTATTTTCATGTGAGCTGGTTGGTGATGGGATGAAAGTTACAGATGTGTGTGTAATGTGTGGTATTAGTCATCTTCACTGACTAGGATGTTGTAAATTTGAAGAATTGGAATTGTGTCTTTGTATACATAGCTTAGTTAAACATGGCACTCGGCATTGTGATGACCAAGTGAGTTACCAAAGAAAAACCACTCACCCTCCACAGCCACTGTCTTCATTCCCCACTTCTCTACTGTGTGCATGAGAGCATGTTTGTGAATAGCTCTGCATTTTTTCCCTCATATATTTAGTGATCTAGGTTAGATGCACAATTGTTTTGTCAATGGAAATTTTTCTACTGATTTCAGAAGGCTGAGAGTTGGACTGTTGTCAGTTTCTTCTTTGTTGAAGGCTACTTTTGATAACCTTGACAGGGGCCTGGAAAAAATGGGGGTGTGTGTGCAGTTTTCTCAAAAGAAATTTAAAAAATTCCATTTGTGTTACGTAGATGTTGTACTAGCAGAACTGGAATTGGTGGAAAAAGCTTCAAAACATTAGTATTCACTGGGATCTTTTAATTTTAGATGCAATTGTGCACACATGCACATGATAAAGATTGCTTCATGTGTTAATCATCTTTGACAAAAGACTAATTTAACATGTAAAAACATTATTTACATAAAAAACATGATTTAACATAATATTATGTGATTGCATGAACTCACATTTTTAGCCATTTAAATCCCAAAAGTAGTGTGTTGTTTCACATTTTCCAGTACCTTTTCGAGAAAACATAAGGCCAGGATCTTCAGGTACAGTTTTCAAGTGTTAGTGGCATATTTGGTATCTTACATAGCACTGTAAGTTTCCATTGACTGTGCATTGAACTTGTAAGCTATGAAGTTTGTAGATCTTCTAGAACAGATCTTTTGTATGGTTTGTGTTATTTGTATATGTTTTATCGGGGATTTTTTTTATCAGTTTCTTCTGCAGTGTTTTTTCTTTGCAGCCTTTCTTTTCTGGTTCAGCTACTGACTGTTTTAAAATGTCATTAAACAGTCTCTTCTTATTGCTTGCATTGGATACTAGAGATGATTCTAGCTGTATAGTGTTAATATTGAGATGCATTTCCAGGTATTTCTGCCTATGAAACGGAAAAACAAGGTATCAGGGAAATCAGGTCAGTGGAGACAGAATTGCTTGCTCCAGTGGCAAAACCTTCACAAGAGCAGGGAGCATGAAATCTCCCTGGGAGCAAAGAGCTCATTTGTTTTTGGTTTTCTGAACAATGTTTACAATGCATTGCTGGAGTAGGCCAGGTGTGTTTTTGTGCTTTGTGTGCAGCAGTGTGTTCTAAGTAGAAGCGGGGCCAGACTGGGAAGCTTGTGGATACAATCTGAATATTCCCAAAGTTTCTGTTAGTATAATGTGTAGAAATGGATTTATAGCTCCTGTCTGGATTTTAAATAGTTTGGGGGCTTGTGAAGAAAATAGCAGTATTACAGTTCCTGGTTCATGACAGGTTTTGTGGAGCATCACTGTGGAAGTAATCTGTCTTGACATGACTGCAGGGTGCCAGTCTTGGCTTGATAAAATCAGCTGTGCTTCTGACAGTGTCACAAACGAACGTGGTCTTGGCCAGTTTTAAAAGTGAATAAACAACAAATGTCAACAGCATATCTGGGTCTGTTTCAGAGAATTTTGCAGGTTATGTGTGTGGTTACTTTCTGGCACAGCAATTAAAATGTTTCCTTCATCCCTGCTTGGGCAAAGAGGGGCTGCCAAAAAGCCTCTGTTTCTAGATCACTTCTCCTAAATTACTCTGTCCTTTATTCTGTTTGTGAAATACTAAGCCAGTTTATCCTTTTACCTGTGTAACAGCAGCAAGCCATAGAGAAGGTAGGGACTGGAGAAGGCACAGGATTTTTGCCTTGTAGACTGTGAGAATATAAAGCCAATCCAGGCTACGTATACTACTGTATACTTCACCTGAATGGGAGTGTTCTGTAATTAGACTTACACCCAGTACCCAAGGGGAAGTAAAAATTACACTTTTAAAACCAGTTACGGATAAACTGCAGAATAAATTGATGCCTGACAGGCTCTTCTCTGTGCTTTTCCTTGTGCAGTGCACTTTGGTTGCTGCTTGGTTCCTATTCCATCCCCGCTCTCTTCTTACCTTTTTTATTCTGTTTTTATTAGGTGTTGTGAGTGTATAGGTTTTTCTTTCTGTCTCCTTGGTTGCTTGCATGCACTTGTTTTGTCTGGTCTTTCTCACCATGTTGTGTATCATCAGGTGATGGTTCTGCAGAGCCAACAATTTCACAACTGGAATCTCACAACAATGTGAGAGTAGGAGGACGGTGCACAGGGGATGTGCAGAGCTCATGTGCTGCTTCCTGAAGGCAGACATTTGTGCTGCCCTCTCTGTTAGGTGGGAGAAGGTTGCTTGCTATTTCACACACGGCAGGTTTTTTGCAGTGGGGAAAAAAGAAGGAGCCATGCTCTCTCTCCCTCTGCCTATTTCTGCTCTTTTGCTCTGCATTCATTTAATGCATCTGTGGCTTTCTCCCTCCTGATCGCAGCTCCAGGGACACCCATCCTTCCAGGTGCTATCTATATTCTTTTGGGTTTGTAGCAGGAATAAAAAACTTACTTTAAGAAAACAGACTGTGGGGTTGAAATCTATTCTGTTGCCCAACTGTGCTGAAAGTAGACCTCAGCTGTTATGTTTTATGTTGCTTATCAGTACATGAAACCTAATGCATGACTGCTTTCAGTACAGCTTGAGATCTTTTGGACTCAGGCACGTGGCTTTCAAGCAAGAGGCAAATTTTGTAAGGTCATTTTCTCATTCACTCAGCCAGAGAGATCCCACAAAAGAGAACTCTTAATTTTAGTCTTTTCAAAATGCATCCATGTCTGTAATTAAACTTCACGTAAAAAGAGTCATCAATATAACAGCACTGGTTGAAAATGGCTAATTTTGGGTGCATTGCTGCAGCTCCTAGGGCCTCCCAGCTGAGCGTGGCTTACCTGCCAGGCGTGTGCGCCTGAGTTGTGTACCCATGCCTGTATCTACAGGGTGAAAGGGTTTGTTGCATAGCAGTGGCCAGAATTGTTTGTAAGGAGCTTAGAGCTGGTGGCAGTTAACAAAGCCAGCCCTTTTAATAAATTCAGTTACTATTTGTACAATTGGTTTCCATAATTTTTTAAAACAAAATCCATTCTCCTCCGGTTATTCACTTCTTTTTGAGGAGGGGCTCTAAAGGACAGTTTCTAAGTATCCATTATCCATTTTGGTGTAGATCAAATCAGTAATGATAGGTTAAGTTGTAAGTGTAAGTCAAAGTGTGACGCTTTAAAAGCTCAAAGTGCTTTATGTCCAACTTCTGAAGATAACTGTGAACATGGAGTTTGTGGCATCTGGTATTGCATAGATAGATAAATGTGAGTGAAATACAGATACAGAAACCTGACAGGGTGAAGTCTGAAAAGATCTGCTCAGAAATTGCTTCTATTTATTTCATCTAAAAAATTTAGTAATTCTTCACTGAAGAATGCTTTACTAAAAAAGCAGCATCCATAAGAAGAAGATAAGAGTGCATTTTATTTATGGCAGATTTTGTCAAATTAAAGCAAAAAACCCCCATCACTGTGAAGGAGAAGGATTTTGTTTCTGCTTTAAGTGCTAATTGCAATGCAACTTCAAATTTGGAGCAATCCTTATATAAAACTACCCATCCTTTAGCTCATTTCTGCTGGTTTATATAGTTCCATGAACCTGCAAAGCTGGGTCTGACAGAATAGCCTGTCTGGTAAAAGAACTCCAAGAAAGCTAAGTGCTTAAAAATTGGCATTCATCTTCTTTCAGACAAAATGCATTAGAGTATTCCTTATACCTGAAATGAAATAACTGTTTTCTTGAGCTACTGTCATGTTGCTTCGATTATTTTACCTTTCACATAATGAAACCCAGAGCTTCAGGATATCTACTGATACAGCAATTGCAGTGGAACGTAACAATCATTTTTCCAGCCCTTTCACGTTGTTCCTGCTTGTTTGAGAGCGTGGTAGACCTTTTATCCATCAGCATTTGAATGCAGTACTGCTTTCTTGCTGTAAACAAAATGACTTTTCTGTGAATAAATCCTAAAGACGAGTGAAGGGATGTAGTCTGTTGGAAATAGAGAATGATGCCTGGTATCGAAGTGGGAGCAGGGGATGAAGTGACCTAGTGTAATTACTCAGTAATAGTCCATATTGTTTGTATGATATTATGTAATATAGCTATGACATAGAGCGCAATGGCTGGTATATGTTTCATGTAAAATTTAGCTTAACCTATCTCAGGAAGAGGCCCACAGAAGTTTCTGCAGGTTCTGCTGCTACCTCATGCAGTGAGAAAATCTGAGCACCACCAAAGCCAATGCTCTAATCTAGGGGAATTAGAGTTTTCCCAGCCAGTAGTGCCTTTTCATCCCTTCTGGACAGAAAAAAGAAATTAACTCCTTCACCACAGAAGTCTTTAGCTTCAGGACTGTACCCCACCTCCCCTCACGGTGCATAATTTCTTCATTCACTTTCATGGTGGTGTGCCTGTGGATCCTTAGCCTTGCTATTGAGGAGAAGCATGGAGAGTGTGACTGGCAATAAGCCCTTCTGCTCCCCGCAGGAAGGGTGCATAGGAATGAGTGGTGATGTAGGATGGTCATGTGAGTGAATTGGGGCTTAATCTAGAAGAAGCAGAACTGTTGAGGTCTTCTTTGGCTAATGATGTATTTGACAGAGCATGTGTATATCCATTATTTCTCCCCTCTATCCTTGTCCAGTTCTACTCCAATTCTTCAATGTGCCTGCACACAGATAAACTCATTCAATACCCATGTCTTCCCCTACCATGAGCAAATAAGGCTTCATGTAAACATTTATAAGCTGAGCGTAGCAGGGGAGAAGCAGGCGTAGGTTGCAGCACAGCACTGGGTGGGAACGGAGGGTTCAGGAGGGTCTGCTGGGTTCTGCTGTCAGTGGAGAAGAGGTGTGAGAGGATGCAGGGATGTGGGCAAGGGTAAAGGGGGAGCACCTTGTGTGCAAGGGGAGTGGTAAGAAATAGGTGAAGGGGAGTAAGACCTAGTGCATGGTGAAAGCCATTTATCTTGGTATGTGTGGAGCATGATACCTGCTGACAGAAAATGTACCCTGGGAAATGCCTTCAAACAAAGAATGTTTTGCAGCTCTGTGTAGTTGATGTCTATTAGCAGAACAAGAACTCAGGAGGTTTATTGTTACTGGTGCTGGCAACTGGTTAGGCAGATGAAAGCTCTGAGGAAGCTGGGAAGATGAACGTGTGAATCAGGTGTCTGGGCTTTGGAGTATACGTGCATCTGATGTATTTGTAGACAACCACATGTCCTTCATTGGAGCTGTGATTAGTAATTACAGTAAGTACATCCTTCATTTTAGGGTGACATCCTGCTAGCAGTCCTGACCCAGAACCATTCTGTTTTCATTAGTTGTTGATAATTTAAATATATGCAGTACTGCCTCTCCAGTAATTTGTGCTCAATTTTTAAAAAGGCAGTGATGAGAATGTAAGGTTTCAAATAAAGAATTACCATATCACCTGTTAGGTTACTTGATATATTTATTATTGTCACTGTTAATTTTTTTTAATGTTTAAAGTAAATTTATGTAGATATCTTTCACCCATTTGACCTTACTCTGTCTTTTGTTGTTAAAAAGCCATCTGTCACATATCTTCCTTGTTTTGATACTGGGAGGCACTGACCAAGTCACCCCTTTAATCTCTTTCTGATAGACTGAGTATTTCAAGTTTCTTTTGCCTGTTCCCAAATGACAAGCTTTCCGGAGTTTCTCTGGTTTTTTTTTAAATCCCCAGTCTGAACCATTTTTAATTTCTTGAAGTATAGATGCAAAGACCTAGCTATGTTTCTTCAATTATGTGAAGGTGTTGCCACCTTCCTACCTGGATACTTTTCTGTTCATAGGACTGTTGTATTCTCCCCCTACCCCTGCTTAATAACTGCATCACTTGGATCTCACATTCACTTGCTTATTCATGGTGATGCCCAAGACCCATTCAGAGCTGCAGCTTTTCAGGACACAAACCTTACTTCATAAAATTGGCATAATTTGCTTGTTACAGATGATCTTGCCCTTTGCAGTTCTCAGAATGCAGGCTTTCAGAAGAGCCTGTCTTACCAAGTGACTTAAGTTATTTTCGCATATAACTGGCTTAGCTCATTATTTGTCACTTTAGCAGTTTTTGGGTCTACAAATTTTACTAGGGTGGTGTTATATTATCTTACAGGTCATAGATAAACTGTTGCAAAACCCTGCCTGAAACTGGAAGACAGTTCTCTATTGAAAACTGTATTTTGGGATTTATAATTTGCCCCATTTTTATTTAATTTAATTACTAGGTTTCTTTTTTGTAGTGTTACTTTTTAACATTGGCTAGGTTAGATTTACTTCTTGTAACTGCGAGAGCTCTCCAATGCAGTGTTGCACTTAGAAGTGGCTCTTAATTTTGAGTGTGTGTGTGGGGAAAAACCAGATCCTATCATAATGCCCATTCATTTTATACAAAGGAAGTTGCTGATTTTTATTTTTTCCCCTGACTGTGGTTAATTATGTTGGGGAAGGAAATGTTACATGTAAATTTCTGGTGTTAGAGCTGAAATGTTGTAAAACCTCTGAACAAAGCCTTCCCCCCCTCCCATCTTCCAGAATCACATCGTTATTGAACCATATCATCAGACTCCCAAAGGCTTATTCTGTTATCTATTTACACAATTGTATTGGGTTTACATGGCAAGGTTTTTGTAGCAGGGGCCTGCAGGGGTGGCCTCTGTGAGGGAAGGAGGGGAAAAGCGGAAAGGAAGGAGTGGCAGAGAGGAGCTGTTGTGGACTGATCACAGCCCCTATTCCCCGTCCCTCTGCACTGCTTGGGGAGGGGAGGAGGTAGAGGAGTCGGAAATGAAGTGAAGTTGAGCCTGGGAAGAAGAGGGGGAAGGTGTTTTAAGTTTTGTCTTTGTTTCTTGCCTTTAATTGGCAATAAATTAAATCACTTTTCCCCAAGTTGAATCTGTTTTGCCCATGACAGTAACTGATGAGCGATCTCTCAGTCCTTATGTTGATCCATGAGCTTTTAATCTTACTTTCTGCCTCTGTCCAGCTGAGGAGGGGGAGTGAGAGAGCAGCTGGGTGGGCACCTTGCAGCCAGCAGAGTCAACCCACCATATCAAGATTTTTTACAAAAAATGTTAGTAGTCTTGTTTCCTTGAATTAGAACAATAATATGTTACTGTAAAGGGTTACGATTATGCTGCTAATATTCATGAATAACATTATTGGATAAATGGAACTATAAAAAAAAAATTAAGTCATACACGTGCTTGGCAATAGTCATGGTGGACAACTGCTCTCCCTCCCCAGTTGTAGTATTGAGTTGATGCATTTTGTTTTATTCTACCACAGTACGTAGTTCAAAAATACTTTGTCATCTTTTAAAAATTAACTAATTATAAGTTATTTATGCTTGTTTTAATAATCTTTAATTTTATTTTGTTGCTTTTAATGTATTTTCAAATACAAGTCACCTTAGTCTGGCTGCAGAAGGAACAGCTTTTTGACACTTTTGATAATTTCATTTTATGGGTTTTATATAGCATTGTAGACTTGGTGTAAAATAACTACTCCTTTATGTTTTTTAGTATTGGTGCATTGTAATACTATTCTTCCCTTAATGAAAATAAAAAAAAATGAAGAAAGGAGGGAAAAATGCCGATATTTATTATTCATGGAAGATCTTTGTAATTGTTTCTTACTGCAAGCTCCAGTCCATGCATTTTCGAACAGTATATGAGAAATTAATGCTGATAATGAATTACTGATAATTTATTTTGGAATATGACCAACATAAAAGTTTTAAAGCTCTGAAGAGCGGAGGGTGGTAAATTAAAATATGGAGAAAATTCAGTACCTTGTAAGGTGTGCTTGTATTTATCTACTAACATGTTGAACATTGACATATCTGCTCTGCTAAGGGGGACTTGCTTTTTGAGTTTTTGCTTTCTTCTCTAATCCCATGCCCCACATAGGCTTAGTTCTTCACTATAACTTTATTTACTGTATTTAAATTAACAGGCACAGATATATCATGGTGGACTGTAAAGAGTATATCCTCTGCCTGTTTCATTAGTCTGTCCATAGAAGCATGTGGGTTTTTTTCCAGTTATTTAGTGTCATAGTAGTTGTGGAAACACAGAAGTCACCTGTTCATCTGTGTACCCTTTGCTGTCTTCTGTTGAAGCTTCTTCTTAGTACAATCAAATTTTTCAGTGGACTTAAAAGTAAAGTGCATATGTTGAGATCTGTTCTGCTACCAAGTGTTAGTAATAATTTACAGTGAAAAAGACTACTTTTATTATTACTGTATGGATAGAAAGTAGCAGACATGAGGACATCTCCAGGTCTTTCCACAAGGTTTGTGATACATGCACTTGTGAAATTCACTTGTTTCATGCTCTACAGAGCAATATGTTTTCTTTTTGTACCTTCTTTAACTAATACCATGTATATCGTATCTCAGAGTGGAGATTGTATTTTCAAATGCACTCCTAGAGACTGAGTTAGCAGAATGAGACCTAGTGTTGTGGCTTTGGTTTCATACAGTCAAGATTTTGTTTCTGTTTAAAGTATTGTTGTGCTGGTTGAAGACCAGCAAATGAGGAATGAAATTGGATTGGAGTTTACTTAATGTATATCTTTTTCTCAAAGAAACTGAAAGTTTCTCATTGAAATACATGTTAACTGGGTACCAGAACCTCCTGTTGTGTCTTTTTATTTCAAAGAGATAAAATGGCCTGGGATTGAGTCGCCTGTCCTTCTGGATGGGTGATGCAAGCACGGGCTGAAGTCAAACTTGCCAGATTTCACATACTAATCATGAGAATTGCTCTTTCTCTGCTTGTAACAAACTTGTCTGCTGGGATGCTGCTGGCATCCCACACGTTAACAACTCCACAACTTCCCATGCCAGAGGCAACTGGCAGGCACTGGGGCTAGGACACGGCCTTCTCAAGCTTGCAACAGGTTTGCTGTGTACTCCTCAGCCTCAAGGTAGCTCCGTGGCCTGCCAGTATCATATGATCTGGATGGGGGACGTGCATCCTGAGATGCCACTGAGATGTGTCTGTCTCATAGACAGACATCTCGTGGGCTAGATTTCAAAGAATTCATTGAGGTCTGAACGAGACAATAACATCTGAATAGTTAGGTGTGTTATAACACAGATGAATGAGCCAACAATGTTAATAAGCCTTGTTAATGCCAGTTTTCTGTATTCTTAAACTGGGTCATTTGAAACATTTGGAAACAAGTTCTCATGTTTAAAATGTGTTCCTTTTGTGGAACCTGCCCATAGAAAATGGTGTGATTTCAACTAACAGATGACCTTCTCATCCACAGCATAGTTTGTGGATTGATACCTGATTCAGTTCTCCTACTTTATAGAGGAATTGGACCAATGCCTAATGCAACAGCTTTAAATCAAGATTTGCTGGCATATCTGTGTGGGGTCCAATTATCTGAATATTCCTTTCCAAAACAGTGCCTGGAGCTGCAGTACCACAGATTTGGGCTGAAATTTTGAGTTAATTTATTTTCCTTCTAACAGCTTTATAAAGATAAGAAAATGAAGGACCAGCAAGATAAATATCTTTTCCTGTGCATTATTAACATAAATGTCTTACATGCTAATTGATTGCACCTATTTAAACCAGTGTACAGGTGTAACCTGATGAAGGCATCAGTTAGCTAGCTACCTATATAGCAGAGGTTATGAAAGAGGTTATGAAATAGTATTTCACCCTGGGAGATTAGCTTGACATTTTAGGCCATGAAATTACATAAGATCGAAATGTTTTCTTATATTTTTCTGTATAAAACAGTAAACAAAGAAGTATTAGAAATGTCCCCTGAAAGGCGTATAAAGTTTTAAGGATTACACTGGCTTGAAAGAAACTTTCCTTTTAACTGTTAAACTTACACAGTTGTGATGGAACCTAGCACATTATTAGCTGAGCCAGGACTTTAAAATTACCTTGCTTGTTGCAACTAAGAAACATGTCCTGCCTTTAGAACAATCAGCTTTTAACAAATTTGGGCTTAAAATATTTAAAAATAATTAAATTACTTGCATGAGTTGTTTTGGAGATGACTTTTGAAGTGTGAGGGTGCTATATCATCTGCCTGAGTTTTGCAGGCAGATAGCACTTGTTTCTCCCTCAGGAAAAAAAAAAAGGAAAAGAAAAAATTCAGGTAAAGATACTTGGAATTTGGTATTCAACTTAGTATTTTTCAGATACTGTCTTTCTTATTTCCAAATATAAATGAGGGATGAAGAATAATCTTAGCTTTAAGAAGAAAAATTGATACATCCACAGATTTGGCTGTGAAATGATTGAGCTATAAGGCTGTCCTAAGAAAACTGTCTATGTCTTTTAACAAAAGTTACATGTGAGAGAGATGTTTTTCTTTCTCAGCAGAATGTTTCCAAAACATAGCAAATTTGGCTCTGCGACATAGATGGCAGAAATTACACCATTAACAGCTACAGCTCAGTGCTAAGTTCTGACATATCTGCTGTATATAATGGCATGGCTCTTTTTTAATTTTTGCCAGTTCATGAACAGTAATTACTGAAGAGTGAAAGATTGATTTCTAGTTTCCGTTGGGACTGGTTTGCTTTCCTCATCAAGTTAGTGAGTGTAAGCAAATTCAGTGTTGCATTGCCTTTCCCAGAGGAAAGTCAAAGCATTGTTCTGTTACAATAGAGGTGATTATAGCTAGCCCTGTTTAAGCTGTCCAAACAGTTTTCTGTTGTCACAAGTAATAGTTCATAGTAGTACGTATAGCTAAATCGGTTGAATAAAAACATGAAAGACAAAAGTAAATGTAAAAATTGCAAAGTCAGTCATCTATGTTATAATTAATGCTAAGCTATCAGATCATACTGTACTTGAAATGGCTTCTATGTGGGTCACTGAGATGCTTGTGCCATTGTTTCAAAGTGGAACTGTTAGCAGCATGGTAATTTATTGAAAGTAGGCTGCTCGAACTAAGAGTCTTCTGTTAATAATTATTTAAAGGAACTCATGACAAGTATTGCTGGCCTAGAGGTTTCTTCTAACTATTCTCTTTTGAAACTCCTCAGAGGTAACATTTCTGGAAATTGTGTGAAAGGTAAACAGAGATTAATGGTATGATTGACTTTATGTATAACCTTTCTTTTCGTGTGTTTGCTTTTGAAGTTAAGCAGACCTGCTGGTTACACTAGAGTATTTCACTGTAGTTAAGAGCTGTAGTTAATATCTAAGAGCTTTGGGTAAGTTTTTTGAACTCCCGCTTTCCTTTTATATAAACATAAGCAATATAAAAATGCACATAAAATATTTTTGAGGGGGTAGTCTTTATGAGTGTGTGCACTGTGAATTAGCCATATTTTATCACACTTTAATAAAAATATTTTTTGGTTTGTGTATTTATACCTTCAAAATATGTTTCAAAGTTAAAGTGAGTAGCATTTGGCTAAACAATATTTTATTGTCTTGGAACAGCAAGTGTACTATTTTCAAAATTTTCAGTAAAAAAGTGCTGATAATGCCTGTTGACTACACATCTATACAGGCTCTGTTAGGAGTTGGGAGTTTTGCAGACCACTTTCGAATTATTTTTTTCCCAGTGTTTATAGTGATATCTGTTATATACATTTTTTTTAATATTTTCTCTATAAGGAAGAGGTTTCTTACAACATCCCTTAAAGGCAGGGATAGGAACATCCTTACTCCAAACTACTATTTCCATGAATTCATGCTCAAGTCTAATTGCAGCCAAATGCAAGTAAAGTGATGCAGCGTTACTCTCTTCTGTAGACTGTGTAATGTATGGCTGTTAAGTTATGTGATAGGATCATTTAAGTAGGAAGGAACCTCTGGAGGTCAGGTAGTCTAGCTGCCTTCCAAGTTAGAGCAGATTGCTCAGGACCGTTCCCAGACGAGCTTTGACTGTCTCTAATGGTAGAGGCTCCATAACCTGTGGGCAACCTGTTATGCACTTACTCACTCTCCAGCAAGGAATTTCCCTTACTGCATCTTGTGATCATTTCCTCTTCTTACTGCGTATCTTTGAAGAGAGTCTGGCTCTGTCCTATCTTACTGCAGCTACATTCTCCCTTGACTACTCTGCAATACAAACAAGTTACCCTAAGAGACTTGTATGTTCCCGTGCTGCAGCCCCCTAGCCACGTTTTTGGCCCTCTGCAGAATGGCATCCCAGTTTATCGTTGTACAGGACTTGGCTGAACTTACTGTTGTTTCCTTTTGTCTCTAGCCTACCAAAGATCTTTGTTTAATTTATGACTGTAAGACTGCAGACGTTCCTTGCTTTTACATTAACACCGGTGTAGTGTAAACGAAATTTCAAGTTGAGTGGAAAACTCAGAAGGCGTGCTGGGTTCCCATTGGTGTGGTAATCTGTGTGGCTGCAGTACCAGAACAGTTTACAGCACTCTGCCCTTCAGCTGAATATCAAAAAGGTGGTGAAGTGTACCTTCACTGAAGCTGCATCGGACCATCTTGTGAACTGCTAACTTGGGGTCTTCATGACAAGTGCTAGTGGTGCTGTGTTTGATTAATACACCTTTGTCCTTTGTACCCCTTTTATCTCTGCTTAGTGACATTCCAGATGTAACAGAAATGTACAGGTTTGGTCTGTAAGAGCATATCCTTGCAATTTTGTCTGGTTGAATTTAATCTCATTTCTATTGATCCTGTCCTCCAGGTAGTTTTCTTTCTGTAAAGTATGCCTATCCTCTTCCTTTGTACTTCTTAATTTTAGACTGGCATTTATAACTGCAGAAATGCAAAAAATATTAAGTGGGGTATGTTCTGCCTTCAACCTTAGAGGAACTTGTTTTGGTAATGTTCCTTTAACAAATGAAAAATCTGCTGTAATTTTCTTCAGCCAGCCTGTCTTTTTTACAGTTCCTCTACTAAACTATCCAATTTAATGAATAACGTCACATGTGATATCAAATCAGATATTTTACTGAAGTTCAGACTGGTGAGACATACTGTGTTTTCTTTTCTTGAAGATCACATCTCAGCAATGAAGGGTGGTTCCTTCAGAACAGCCTACAACCAGTAAAAATGTGTCTTGTTGCTTCCTGTTTACCTGTTTGGCTTTAATAGTTGTTATCTTCAAAATTATTCTAAGTTTTGTATGGTAGAGGGGCCAGAGTGGCAACCCATTTTTAAGGAAGAGGAGGCTTAGTCAATGTGATGTAACTCAGGCAGCCAGTACGGAGTGAGGAACAGACGTGAATCTTCTCATGCCTGCCCATATGTAATATGCAAAAAAGCTATCTTTTATCTCTGTCTAGATTATGATGATAATAAATTATCAAGACTTGTGATGTGTAACTTCTGAACCTAATGAGCCTAGAACTCTCCCAGAACAGTAGAGGTGTGAATATGCCAGATTGACTGCAACCAATCTTAGCTATTTCAGGTCTGGCTTATGAAGAAGGCAGGCAAAAATAGGCATTATAATATCTATAAAATGACTTGGAGGGAAATATTTGTCCTCTTCATACTTCTAGTGGCAATCTACTCTGCTTTTTATTTTTAATGAGGCATCTGTTTCTCAAGTAAATTACTAAAAGAATTTGGTAGCAAAATAGCCTTTTCCATAAAACAGAAAACTTAGACTTCCCAGTCTAAGTTTGTTAGGTCTTAAATTAGTGCTTAATTTGGTAAATGCTATCTGTTTAAATGCTTCTGTGAAACAGAGTTTCTTTGAGTAATACCTTGTTTGTGCAGTGAATGCAGCATTAGGACACAATGAGTTGAGTGTCTGCTGTCAAAAACGGCTATGTCACCAGTTGACTTGTCAAACACTGAAATATGTTGAAGCCTAGTTAGGCCACTTGGTTTTGACAGTGGAGTTATATACCTTTTCTCCTTCATGACAGACCTGAGAGCAAACATTGAATAGAAGAACATAGTAAGGCTTACAATATTCTGCTGTTCGGTATACCAACAATGTTTTTGACTTTTCAACAGCTGTGCATTTAAATGGTTCAAATATTTCCTTTAGGTTTGCCACCTGGAACAGTACAGCCAACTGCTTTCTAAGAGTTGTTTGAACATTGGGTGTTTTCAGGTGTTGTAAATTGCCTTGTGGACCTAACTGAAGCTATTCTAATCTGTATCGGATGAGGACATTGGAAAGTCTTGACTCTCTAAGGACTTGTTGCACTAATAAAATTAAACACATGGGGAATTATCTTTTGCCATTGTTCAGTTAATCTGTGGCAATGCATTTATGATCCTTAAGGAGTGAAGTTGAAATTGGGTTTCATGACTAGGAGTGTATTTTTTTTTTTTCTTATAACCTGAAAGGAGCAGTTGCATTATGAACACAAGGTTCACTGGTGTGTATTTGAAGTGTAGAATTCCTTAGTGTAATTTGGGTAATTAATTTATTTTAGCTACTTGGATCTAGGTATTGTGTGATGATACTATGTCTAGGAAGAAAAGGCTGAATTCTCCTCTGACAGCTCAGCTCTATTGACTTAAGTGGATTTATGCCAAAAAATAAGACGGGGCCAGTGAATACACAAATAAGCATTTTGGTGAGTAGCATTTTCTTTCTTATTACAGAAAGGATGAATGATCATGCTTGTAAATGTGGAGGTGAAAAATGGAAAAAATTTGATTCTTACTGATGTACTGAGGGAAGAAGTCCAGAGAAGGCTTTCCTATCAGATCAGGAGGAGCTTTAATAATTATACTAAAAATACATGTGGACAAAAGGAGGTCAATACAAATGTGCAAACATCTCAGTCTTTGAATATTAACATACTCTTGCCTTCTTACCTTTAGTGTTAGGTGTACTCTAGTTTCAGTAAGAACATGCAATGTTTTTGTTCCTGATAATCGTTGGGTTTTTTAGAACCAAGATTTAATCCTGTATTGACAGACTAAAGCAGAGTGATATAGAGGACACATGTTAAAGTGTTACCTCAGGTGTATAGTGATGAGACACTGCCCCTCTCGCATCCAAGCGGTGTTGTTAATCAAATAATTTGGCCGAAGTGGTAACTGTCACTCTACCTCAGCTGAAAGCTGTAGTGTTGTTTGGGTTATTGCAACTCTGAGTAGGACAACAGATGAGTTCCCTTCATTTAGCAAAACAGTAGAGTCAGATGTTACTTCTGCACCAAAAATGTGAAGTTGTCAAAACCAGCAATTCTGAATTGCGCAAAACGTGTCTTGGTTTCTTAGTACAGCAGCCTGGATGGACCGTTCTAAACGTGGCTGTGCAAGTGGAGGTGATGCTTCCTCCTATTTTACTTGCCTTCCATTGTCTGCACTTGATTATCATGCTGTGCTGCTTCTGTGCCAAAATGTGACATCCCCAAATCCATCAATTCCCTTTCTTGAGGAAATGTCAGCAGCTTATTTCAGGCTTTGATAATGTCTTCAAAGCATGGTGTCAGGGCTGCCTTTCTTCACAGTGTTTCCAAGAGAAGTTTTTGCTCTCATGGCAGGGAGTGACAGCCAGGTAATAGCTGAGTTTACAAAAGCCTTCAGACAACTCTAAAGTGCATAGATATGAACAGTTTGAATGTGAAAAAGTGAGAATTTGTTCATTCTGGGAGAATGTCTGAGTGTGCCTAGGACAAGGCAAACCTTCAGTGTCCAGCTTGTGTATTTTCCATATTTTGTTAGTCAACCTGGATGATCTTTGATCATCCTTCTATCAATAAGCTTCATTTTTTTTTTTTTTTTTTTTTTTTTTAATTTAGTTGAGAATACAGGGAAGATACTGCAATGGTGTTGTCCTCTCATCCATGAAAGAGAGCAGTCACTGCCTTTTGTGGGGTGTTGCATAGCAGCAGGTCCAGGCTTGGCCTTAGAAATATCAAAGCCACTGACATTAGGTAATTGACACCTCCTTAATAAATGGATGAATGACATGTACATCACTGGCATAGTGTTGTATTCCTCTCAGGCAGAAGTTAGATGTAAGTCTCGTTTTTTAACAGCATAACTATGTCTAGGAGTTGGCCAACTTTCTGTTAAAATCGCATGCGTTTTACATAACTGGATATACCAGGTGCCTTGGAGGCCTGTGCTGTGGCTGGGATAACTGATTACTATCCCAGTAACTCGTACAGTTTGGGGGACTTGTTAATTTTAATATTGATTAGATATCTATAGCCTAAAACTCCCAGCAGGTTTCTGACAGAGACATCAGCAGGATATGGTAAGTCAAAATCTGTTAGATTTGTACAGTTTAACTGAGAGATCTATGCTAGCCTGGTTTATTTTCAGTGAAACCAAATGAATTATGCTCCTAAGAGCAGCTCGGTGGAGTAGGAGTAGCTGTGGAGGCTGGCATCCATCATCTCTTCAGCACAAGGAGAGGGGATGCGTGGCACTTTTGGTGGCTGAGTGAGCAGCACCTAGATTTGTTACAGTTGGCAAGTTGAGCGAGACTGTCCTTGAGGATGTTTGTTTTGTGGGTATTTATATTGCACAAAATTGTAGGATAGAGTTTACAGGGCAGATAAATTAATGCCTTGGTCCTTTTTTGTGGCTGGAGGCATTGTGGTACATCATGGTGTCTTGGGAGCAGAGCCTGGGAGAAATAGTGCTGGGATGAATCTTTACTGTGGTGTAGGTAGATACTGGGCTAACACCGTTAGGAAATAAAATATTTGGTTTAGACTTTTATGGTAGAAAAACTTTACTGAAACCTGCCTGAGAGGTTTTGACTCACGTAGAACTGCACCTTTCAGTGGGAAGACAGTCTGCCTGCAGTCCTTCTGTATGTCCTCCTTTTATTAACTACATGGGATGAAGTTTCAGATCTCACTCTGGCTGGAAAGCATCAGTATTTTGGGGGCTGCTTTAAATAATAAAACAGCCTCCTCAACTTTTAAACAAATATAGTTATTTAAAAATAATTTTAGATATACATTGTAACTGTGTACACTGAAAGATAGATATATTCTGAAGTTCTGATTTTGGGTGTTGTCTCCTGTAACAGTATTGATGTGGTTATTGTCAGTCGAGAAGTTTTGTGAGTAAGAGTTTACATCAACAGAAAAAAATTATGCAAAAATTAAAAATTGTTATTTTACAAGGAAGAGTGCTCAGTAATATTCACTCTGGAATATGAGTGTCACTGGCTTTGTATTAGCGCTTCAAGAAGTACTACCTGGGCGCATATCATTTACTAGCCTGTTGCTAAAGTGATGAGTATAGGCATGGTTGAGGTCCACATGAAATGGCATGCCTTAAAAATTTACAGAAACCATGTCCCTTAGCTAAAATGCAAGGGGCAACCTAGGGGCTATTACTTTATTCATTCTTGCTGAACATGCTGCTAGTTTTACTCTAAGTAAACCATATTATTTTATCCTCAACCAATCAGATCAAAACTGAAGGATGTGAGCCTCCTGTCTTCAAACTAAAGGTTTTTTTTGCCTTTGGACTTCAGTGTGAATAGTATCATGTCCAAATCACACAGTAAGCTATATTTAATGTAAACAAAAGTAATGCTGCCAAAAGTCTTGCATTCAACACAGATCAGAGATGAATCATTTTGGCTTCAAAAAATGGATATAACCAAGTCCATTTCAAGCAAGCTAAAACTGAAAGTATTGATTTTCTATTTGAAATTTAACAGTCTAGTCTGCAGAACATGTTATGATTTGCCTGCAGTAAAAGAAGTGCACTGGGCATACCCAGTACTTTAATTCACTTTAAATCATGACTGTTTGAGGTTTATCTAGTACTCTGTGGCAGGGTACAGCTGCAACAGAACTGGGGATACTGTGATGGAGACTCCTGACGATATACTAGTGGCTTACCTGCAAGCTTGTGATTTAAACAGAAAAGCTTTTACAATCAGTCTTCAGTTTCATAGTTTATTTTGCTTTGATTACAATCATCAGTTTTTACTCTGTTAGATTATTGGGAGGGAGCTGGGAGCTGTTTTCTGCTTGGGTCCAAACAAAGGTGATTAAGCTCATGACTCCAGTAGCACCACTGTGAGCAACTGTTGGCCTTACACAGAGTTTAGGCTGAAGGCTTGAAATTTTATTTCTAATATTAATCTAAAATCCTCTGCCTCAAAAGTCAGTAATAAAATTGATTTAAATAGCATCAGGTTTTCACTCTGTCCAAACTCCCTCTGAGTGAAAAAGCTGAATGTGTTATTTTCACATCACTGGTGGATTCTAAACAGACTTTTTTGTCTTCTGGTGTGAATTGACATTTTTTTCTAATGTGAAATATGTTTGTGATTTCATGTCTTTATTCAGAAAGCTCTTTTAAAAGTTGTTCTTGCATGAGATGTGTGAGCAGACTCATGGAGTACAGTAGATAGCCACCCCCATTAGCAAAGGATGGCATGCCTGAGGCATTTTATTAATTAACCTCTTGAGTATCATACTGAAGAATCTGCAATGATGCATTTTTCATTATTGTCACAATATCTGGACTATGAGCATGCAGGGGTTAACTGCTCACATGTCTGTGGACACTTGTTGATAAATAGACATATTCATTAGTTTTGTACTAAATGTAGAGAAAAAGGTCTAGTTCTGCAAAATTCTGTGTGCCATATTTATGTATAGATCTTTATGCTATGCTTATCACTAATCTGCCTATCAGCTGGGAGCGAAGAAATTAATCCAATGTTTCACATGTATATATCTCTTTATATTCTCCTTCATGGACATGTATTACTGCAGTGCTGATTAAGTAAGGTTTTTTATTTTTGTTTCTTCAGTATGTGGAATATTTTCATTAGCACAGGTAGGCAGCCACCCTATATATCAATATATATCTCATATATATATGTATCATACATACTGTATTATACCATGTATAAGATGCTCATTTTCTTGTAGGTGCCATATCAGAGAACAAAAACCTTCTGTAGGAATAGATTTCAAAGCCAAGGTATAGCAGTTCTTTGATTTGTATCCTCATGTTAAAAACACTTTTCCTCAAAAACCTTATATGTTAAACATTTGTTAAACATAAAGAGATAGTGGTAATTTTATTTTTATTGATGAGTTTACAAGTTAATTGTGACAGGTTGTACATACAGTTTTAGAAAAATCATTCTGGATGATCTTTAAAGATATACAGTGCATATGAAATCTTATTTTCTATGCATAATCAAAACTGTGCTATATCTGAAATTTTTTCAGGTCAATAAAAAGATTTTTCAGAAGGCTGTATATAATTTTATATGCTATAAAGTTTCAACACAGGTACAGTATTTCTTGATGGTCAAGTAGCTACTGAATGTTGACTGGTTGAACAGTGACCTACTGTTCCTTGTACGTGAACATACTAAATTGTGTTCTTATGTATACGCAGTTTTCCCATAGCATATAAAGGCACTTCAAAATATACTAAGCCTTTTTGGGAACAAATGAAGACTAAGCAGTGAGAAAGTAGTGTCCTTGTCTGAATCACTGGGATTAACATCAAGTTAGCACTTGAAAGGTTTAATTACTAAGAGAGAAAAGGAATGGAGATCACAGGGGAAAAAAGAACTGGCTAAAGTATGCCGCAGTTTCCCTTAAAACACAGAATATTTTGTGTATTACTTTCTCAGAGGAAGAAAGCTGTGTTATCACTATAGCTCCAAACTCAGGAACTGGTTCAGAATAATACTGACTTTCTAATAACATATCTGAGGAAATAGCTGTAAATTCAGTGTGAAAAGCTTGTGAGATCTTCCGGAATGGAAGGTGCTAGGGAGAGGATTGTTACCACTACTGAAGTTGCTTGGTCTGTTTGTAGGTTTGTCAGTCATCAAGTTTTGAACTCTGTGATGAGTTATGTTACTTCACAAGGTTTAATTCAAAACAGTTTAGTTATTCTGAAGAGTGAAGCAAGGAAAAAAATTGGCTGCCAAAGAAAAAGAAACAAGACAACTTTTGTCTGAGAAACTCTTGAAGCAAGGACTTGATAATTGCTATCAGTATGGTCACCATGCCAGAGATGTATTGTTCTCTTTCTTTTAAAGATATGCCCACAGTAAGCCCATTTGTGACGCTGAAGTACCTCTCTCAGAAGAGATTTCCTCAAACTTTATCAGTTAAATCCTGTAAGGATGCTATCTCTTACCATCCTATCAGGTCCCGGTGGCATTGCATCATCTGTGTAACTGGTGTTTTTGGTGCTTGAGTTTGGGCAGCAGAACAGAAAACAAATTTCTTGCATCTGGAGCTGTCAGATGTGTTTCTGCATTACCTATCCCACAATACAACACCGTGGAGAAATCTCCTGGCATGATTCATGTGGGGACAAGGGCCAAACTGGCAGAGGGAGTGAAGAAGTAGATTGGAGAAGGGAAAAGTAGAGGAGGGAGGAAAGGCCTGTGATTCAGTGCATAGGGAGTTCAAGAAATATGCAGGAACCGGTGGGTATGACAGGCTGAGGGAAGGGGAAAAGTATGTTGCAAGGAAGTATGAGCATGGAGGGTGCTATCCAGAAAGAGACAGGTAGTAGGAAAGGACAAGGAACTGGGAAGTGGTTAGGGAAAACAGGGAAAAAAACCCTGATATGGTGGATAGATCTAATTAAGGAGTTCAGGACTGGCAGCCAGCTCCGAGGAATGATGGCAAGGAGAAGATGACAATAGTCCTGTGTGAGTTGGGAGGAGGGAATAATTGATGGTAGCACTGTCACAGTACATACATGCAAGAGGCTAAATTAGCAGTTTGCAAGTTGCTTTAATGCTTTAAATTTTTATTTTGTGTGTTGTTATTTGAACTTAACACTTGCCTTGTGTGTTTGTTTATGTGCAGGGATATAATTCTTCAAAAAAACTCTGGCTCAGATTCTGGTTTTATCTGAATAATGCAGGGCTGAAATCTGCAGTGATTCAGGAATTGATTGACAGCAGAATGAGGCACCCTTGCTGTGAGCGTGGGGGTGAGAGGGCAGTCAGTACTAGTCAGAGGGTGAAGAGTAGCTAGGAGCTGTGACAGATACGTCCTTTTCATCCCACTCTGTTGCCCGGGTCTGTGAGTGTCCTTCCTTTCCCATGGAGGGGCTTTTTTGTTTTTTTTCTGTCAAGGTTGTTAAAGTTGAATGCAGCCCAGTACCAGTAAAATGGTAATATGACCCTGTGCAGTGTGTGGCACTGGATAGCAGCTCTTCGGAATAGCCAGAAACTCTAGAAGGGGCAGGAGAGAATGCAGGTGTATAGAGTTCCCCATTAGCAGCCATTACAGCCTGCTAATGGATAACTTAATTCCTGTCCTGGTGCAAACATGTTGACTGTTTTTTTGTGTGTGGGGTTTGCTAGTGAGCATATCTAGAAAACTACTTTTAGAACAAAAATACCAGCAGTGTATCTTCCATTGCTCTCATGAGGAATGTCTATTAAAAAAAAAAGGGGGCATTTAAAAAAACTCAATCTTTAATTTTTTCAAACAAAATTCGAGATGATTATTATGAGAAATTTTAAAGAGAATTAACTTTCTTGTAGAATCAAATTACTTTTATGAGAAGCACTATGGCAATCAAGTTATCAAAGCTGTACCAAAGAAGTATGTACATTTTTTTAGGAAAAAAAATGTATCCTTTTTGCCTTCTGTAAAGATTGCAGGAGTAAGTAATTTTCTAGTGTCAGTTAAAATGAAAAAGTTAAACTCCATCAAACTGGAAATAAAACTTTTAAATAATGATATAACATTTTGGAAAAGCATTTTGGGGATGTGGTGACATATTCTATGATTACATGATTATTACGTAGACTGTAAAAGGATAGTATGTATTTCAATGAAAATATGTTCAAACACAGGTGAATCTTAAACAGAAAATAAGCACTCTCATACAGGAACGACAAGATTATATATAAAAAAAGTTGTTGATTGGTTGCAGTGTAGACTCCATTGAATTCAGTACCAATATATCCCATTTGCAATTGACAGGTGGACAGAAATAGCTTAATGAACCTGTAGGACAGCAGCAAATGAAAATACGATGATGTTTTCTTGGCAGGCAGGGGCTCTGTGCATCCTGATTAGGGATGCTCCAGAAATAGACCACAAGCACCTGGCAAGGCAGAAGACAAGTACGTGCAAATTTATAATGCATGCACTTCTCATGCACTCTCACAGATTTATTTTAAATAATTCCCCATGAATATGGAAGATGCATCCCTTCGGACCCACCAAAGGCTGCGAAGCTGCGAGACGGGAGGAGGCCCTTTTCTCTGAGAAGCTGTGAGCGGCTCCGTGGTCGAGCAGGGCTCTCCTGGGTGCGTGGTGGAAGACGAGAGCGCACATCCCAGCCCTGCACTGCCCGGCAGCAGCCCGTGGCTGCCTGGCAGGGTGGGAAGGGGGAGCCCGACATGCCATCTGCTCTGCAGGAGGCCCCTTTGCGGGCAGGCTGCCTGCAGAAGCACACTGCCCTGGGGCTAGGGGCAGCAGGGGTCACGCTGCCCACCCGGGAACAGCACCCACACGGGGAGCCCACGGAGGCTGCTTCACCTTGACCTCACCCTCCTGCACCGTGCCACAGCCCCCCACGGGCAAATCCCACCAGCAGTAAAAGCAGTGGGGCTCTGCGATTCTTCTCCAAAGGACAGTGCACAAAACCACCCTTGCTCCAAACCCAGGGAACACGTGAAACCCTGCAAGTGTACAGGTGGCGGGCCTCGGTCGTTTCTGCAGAGCAAAGCTCAGTGCACCCCAAGACTCTTCATTCTGACATGCACCACCCCCAGAGGACAGCGCTGGTTCACACCCAGCCTGAGCTGCCTTCAGAAGTGCCTCAGCAGAGCTCACTCTACAGAAGGGTCAGCAGTACATCATCAGGGTGTGCATCTCGTGGAGGGAAAGATGCAAAAGAGCCAAAGATAAGTGCGCTGTGAAAGGCTTGTTTAATGAAGAGGGCTACTCTTTTTTTCTTGTATTTCCCCCTCTTTTTCCCTGCGTCACCCTTGTCAGAGCCAGAAAAAAAAGTAGCCTCTGTCCTTTGAAGAAATGAATTCTGTCTTTGTCTCTTCTGTTAATTTTGCATCTAAGAAGGATCCCACTGTTTTTCTGGTAAGTTTTTCTCTTGAGCTTCCTGTAACATCTCTTGACTGAATAATAATGAGACAGTTCAGTTAACTGAATGAAATGATAAACAAAACCAAGTCTGATATGAACACGCATTTTTGAAGAAGGAAAATATGAGAAATTTTTCAGAAATGTTTTTTGAGCTGAGCTTGGTAGAAGGCTCTAAGATGTGAATTGACTTGAAGACACAGACTTAAACCTCTGTGTTATTCCAGCATAGCCCTTACTCTTGAACAAGGGGAGTGGAAAAAAGGTTAAATAACAAACTGAGAATTACCATCGTAAGTTTCTGACTCCATCACCAGAGCTTTGAAAAGACTTAGAGAAAGAAAGTGGAGGCTGAAGGGGAAAGAAGAAAAAAATGTGGGATGACAGAGGTAAAAATCAGGGAGTAGCTGAAAGAAGTATCCTAATAAACAGAAGAAGAGGCCATTTACACTTAGGAGTCATACTGAAGGAAAATATGGTCAAGAGGTTAACAGCGTCACCAGGGCTGAGAGCAAGTGCTAAGCAGGACACCAAGTCTGGGCTTTGCTTGGGGAGAGGGAGCATGAGAAGGTAGTTTGCTCTTTGGTCAGAGCGTCTTCTGGTGCTCTGTACAAACAAGCTTTTGCAGGTATGCTCAGCTCTGACAGGACAGCTATTCATTCTGAATGAAAGAAATGGCAAAATAAAGGATTAACAAGATGTATACCAATCTTTTCTGCTTCCCATTCTTCTTGTTCCTAAGAAATCCCCAAACAATCCAACATAAAAACCCACCACCATTCTACTAATAGTTTGAGAAAACTTCTTACAAGACTGTAACTGTATTACTGCTTTGCTTAACAGCTGAAGAAGTAGTAAAATCCTGAAACACTTTGACAGAATGAGTTTCTCCTCTTTAATTTTTAACTTTTTCTCTTTCTGAAAGCCTTTTAGCATTTAGCTCTTTACTGACATTCTCCCTTGACAGTCTTGCACTTAACGCAGTTAATCAAAGCATGTGACATATTTAAATTTTAAGTTCTTGTGCTCTGAAACTGCCATGCATAATGAGTTTAATGTGCTCCATAAAAATGCATACAGCACTGAATTTAAAACAAGTATTTAGACAAATGACCATATGAAAAGTTAGAAATGTTAGAAATGAGGCTTTGGTACTTAAAGTGCCTCCCTTTTGCTCATAGGCAGAAATCACAAACTATTGAAGAGGTGGAATAGAAGAAGCATACCAGAACTGGATAATCAAGATGAAAAGATTGTACCTTTGTATTTATTCTGTAATTTGTATTTTGTATCTACATTGATAGAACCCACCTAAGAAATATTGCTCCAGTAAAATATAAAGGCGATAGGGCAAAAGAAATAAGAAATAAGGCAGAAACTGAAAAAGGTGACAAAATGGAAACTGAAAATGCTTCAGAACATATTTATTTCAATACAAGACAAAATAAGCAACATCAAAAATAGATTTTTAAAATTGCAACAGATGTATATGAGAAAGGTTTCAAGGAAGGCTTCAGTGAACTGAAAAAGGTTTTGCAGAAACCATGTCAAGAAAATTAACTAGAAAACATAGGCTACCTCCTTTATTTGGAATGAATGTGCCAAAAGTAACTACATCATCTTTACTCTGCCAGGAGAAAACTACTGAGGCACTTCTGAAGGCAGCTCAGGCTGGGTGTGAACCAGCGCTGTCCTCTGGGGGTGGTGCATGTCAGAATGAAGAGTCTTGGGGTGCACTGAGCTTTGCTCTGCAGAAACGACCGAGGCCCGCCACCTGTACACTTGCAGGGTTTCACGTGTTCCCTGGGTTTGGAGCAAGGGTGGTTTTGTGCACTGTCCTTTGGAGAAGAATCGCAGAGCCCCACTGCTTTTACTGCTGGTGGGATTTGCCCGTGGGGGGCTGTGGCACGGTGCAGGAGGGTGAGGTCAAGGTGAAGCAGCCTCCGTGGGCTCCCCGTGTGGGTGCTGTTCCCGGGTGGGCAGCGTGACCCCTGCTGCCCCTAGCCCCAGGGCAGTGTGCTTCTGCAGGCAGCCTGCCCGCAAAGGGGCCTCCTGCAGAGCAGATGGCATGTCGGGCTCCCCCTTCCCACCCTGCCAGGCAGCCACGGGCTGCTGCCGGGCAGTGCAGGGCTGGGATGTGCGCTCTCGTCTTCCACCACGCACCCAGGAGAGCCCTGCTCGACCACGGAGCCGCTCACAGCTTCTCAGAGAAAAGGGCCTCCTCCCGTCTCGCAGCTTCGCAGCCTTTGGTGGGTCCGAAGGGATGCATCTTCCATATTCATGGGGAATTATTTAAAATAAATCTGTGAGAGTGCATGAGAAGTGCATGCATTATAAATTTGCACGTACTTGTCTTCTGCCTTGCCAGGTGCTTGTGGTCTATTTCTGGAGCATCCCTAATCAGGATGCACAGAGCCCTGCCTGCCAAGAAGATATACCAGGTCACACAGCTATGTGTGAAGAGTATTTTCTGAAAAGTAGAAAACTAATAGTAGCCAACATCTTAACCATTGTAAATGAGTGGTTATATGCTGTATATTTGAATTCCATTTTTATTATAATGGTTTCTTTCTTTGATGTAGGAATTACTCAAAGTGTACCAGAATGATGGAAATTATCATTGGCATTCAGTTCTTCAGAAGAGCTCTCTTCTGTGAAAATTTGAAATGCATTATTGTTGGTTCCTGAACTCATCTGTCATACAGTAAATGTAGATGTTAATGAACTGGATAATTTTAATATTAGGGGATAGATTAGTGAACAGATTTTTAAGTAAAATTTATATGCCCAGAATCCCTCTCAGCAGAACTGTTTGCTGCCATTTTACAAACTATCCTTCATGGCTGATGAGAGATAAGTTTTAAAGCATTGGTAAATATGTAATTACATTTCTAAAATTCAGTTTTCTTTCCATTACTTAATTGCTTGCTCTAATTGTCCTTTGTTGTCTTCACTGGACTTTGATTCCTGCTTGGAGCATTTCTTATATTGTGTGTGCATGTGCAAATTGCATTACTACACCAAGGAAATACAGTTGCTTCTATCTACCCTCAAAAAAGGAGCTCACTGAGCTGAAGTAGTTTCCCATAAGCCAAATATTTTGTTAAATATTTCTTTTTAACTTTTTTCTTTTATGTATCTTTTCTCAGAGTCAAGTAGATCAGTTTACATCTGTCTGGGACGAAGCCTCAAAGTGCACTCTAGCCAGTAGTTACAAGGGGAGAGGTTTAATTAGCTGGAGACCCTGCTCCCAGGAATCTTCCCCTCTCTCAAGGAGTTGGCTCCTAAGTGGATTTTTAAAGGTATTTATAAGTTCAGAACAGATACACTAACTGCAAAACCAGACAAATAAGATGCACTATTTTCTAACTGGAATGCATTAGATGGATCATTAGTAAAAAGAAAATGAGTCTACAGGGCATCTGGACATAGAGCACTTAAGTCAGTGCCGTATGTTACATTGAGCAGACAGATCAGGCACTGTGTTGAGTTCCTGGGAACAGAGATGGGGAGGTCTGTGCATGTGTCCATAAATTTTTGAGGAGTTCTCAGAAAAAAAACTCTGAAAACAGGTTGGCATGTCTGCTGCCAGTGAAGGATGAGGAGGGAGGGAGGGATGGATTAGTACAGTTTGGATGGTACGTTTGTATGATGTACACTTCGGGCAGACTGTGGTATTACATTTGCATGTGTTAAAGCCTCAGCTTCTCAAAGTATTTATTTCTGTTATGTGATTATGTTGGGGAATGTCTGCACATATAAAGTATCACTAATGCAAATTATTCTCCTTTTGAACATGCGTTCTGCAAATTAAGGTCAAGCTGTAGTATCTAGATGAATATTTGTAAATATTTAGCATTGTTAATTTAAAGATCTGTCTGCTTGAACACGCAGCATGCAAATTGAGACCTGGCTGGCTGACTGCCTTGGGGAAAGGGGGTGCTTACTCTGTGTTGGTAAAGGCCACCAAGAACTCTGATTTTAGAGCCTTGTGCCTTGCTGCTTTTATAGATGGAAGGTGATGGAAAACTGTGGTGGTGACTGGTCTTTTCTGAGCTTGAGGTTAGGGGAGGAAATGGATGAAGAAGAACAGTGAGAAAGTGCTGTTTGGAGACACCTGTTTCTGTTATATATCTGCCAGGAATGGGATGAACTGGTGGCTTTGCTCACCCTCAGTTGCATGACTGTATGCTGCTTTTGTGCATAATTTTCACCTCTCCTTAGTAACCTTTACTTAGGACAAAATACTGCAGTTTGGTCTCTGAAAACACTGTGTAAAGTTTACTGTTTGGAGTACGTATGCCTCAGTATACTGATGATGTCTGTCTGGTCGAAGCACGTGGGGTGGTGCTGACAGACACATCAAGCTGTGCTTGCTCTCTGCCCTTCCCTGCGCACCGGTGGGGAAGGTGCTGGTGCCCATGCTCCATTACCAGCATGTACAGAGCCTCGTGTACTGGATGGGCGCTAGCTGCTGTATATAGCATTTAGGTAGCAAATCAAATGCACTTCCAGCTTGGAGGGCTTCTTAGCAGCATAACCCATGCAGCCCTGTACTTGACAGGGAAATGTGGTGATGTTACACAGGTGTTTCTGAATATCTCAGCATGATTGTGTGTTGTCCCCCATAGCATCCTCCTTGTTTTTCCATACTCTAATATAAACTTCCTTGTTCAGCATTAGAAACCTTCTACTCTTATACTGTATTGTTATCTCTTGCCAGTATATAAGCAGAATAACTAATTCAACATCAGGGAGACTTTCCAATAGACTCTAACAATGGTTGGGGGAGGCATCTCAAAAGACAATGGTTATGTTCAACCAAAGTTTTAAGCCTTTTTTTTGAGTAAAGGCACATGAATTCATCTGTATGTTCCTTAGCATTTATGAGGTTGCAAGAGGTAGTCTGTGGACTGAATTACTTTCAGGAGAAAGGTTTCATGATGGGTGCTTGAACTAAAAGAGGCAATGTGGGTTTTATTTTGTTTTTAATAAAAAGAGGCTTCACTGCCTACACCCCTTTTCTTTCAAGAGAGTGGCTAGCATCCTACTGAGGCAGACATTACTGCGCATCTTGCTTTGTCTTTAAATTCAGTTAACATCAGTCATGGATCTGATTTGGCCTGCACTGCTGTGTACAATACAAAAGAGAAAATTAAAAAATACCCAACTAGAAAAACCTCACTGGAGCTAAAAAGCAATGAGCAGTGTGGAATACAAGAATTCCTGGTGACTAAATATACAGTAATATGAATATGTAAAAATACAGTACTCTATGTACCATTTTAAAAAAAATTATTTATTTTTGATTAAAAAAATACAGTTAAATCAGATCTCTCCTGAATGTTCTGGCTGTCATTTTCTTTAGCCAGTAGAAACCTGCCTTTCTGGTTTATGAAGCCATGGTGCTAACGTGTAAAGCAAGATGTTATGACTCATTCAAACAATTCTTTGTTCTCTCTTGAAAGCATTGCTGATGATATTTTCAAATATGCTTGGGTTTACCCCTAAGTATGCAAGCCTCTAGCAAGTCTGAGCTTAATGCAAGGCAGATTATGTAATTTTTGCAATGCCGTATGATGTGTATGTAATCCTGTTAACATCTTTGATAGTTTTAGTTTACAGTTTTGCTGAATTTTGCTGTAATTTTATCAGGAAATAAGATAGCTTTTCTTAGTTTGCAAAACTTTCTTCAAATGCAGTAATAATGTATTTCAGGACTGAGAAGTAGACACGGATTCATCAACAAAGCTGCTTTCTTAACACCACTTGAAGAGGCAATTTACTTGCATGAAACCCTGAAATCATGTGGCTTAAAACTAGAACTTTAATTGACAGTGAGGTTGCAGTGGTTTCAGCAAGGGTCAGTGTTTTACCTTAAGAGTGTTGCTCAGTGCTGGGAAAATATGAGGTTGAGGAAGGTGAGGTTAGAAGGGTGTGGGGATACCTGCTGGCTCTCATCCTGGCAGTTCCCTTGTGAAGCACTGCCTTGTGTACACGCAGGCATTGCTGAAGGATGTGAAAGGGTTTGGTGAGGAGGGCTACAGAGACTACTGCACACACTCTGTTTTGGCTGAGGATAACGAAAGTGTTGAGGATCTTGCTGATGTAAAGGTGGAGAATGCCCAGCCATTGTAAATTGGATCATTTCCCCACAGCTGGACCACCTGTTTCTGCAGGACCTGCAACAATGGAAGTGTTAACTGAGCTGTGTCAAGAGAATAAATTAACAGACATTTATGTTTTCTCTCAGCCTAGCAATATAATTAAAAAGCAGTTATAAAGCTTTTTACACACTGTTACGATTTATCTCTGAAAGGAAAGAGGGGAGTCCTTAATTTCAGCCAAACCAGGTGTGAAATGTGCATGTTTCTTGGGGATAACACAGTAGCTTAAGCCGCTATGGGAGGAAAGCTCTCCCAAAGACTCGTCACATAGAGCCCATTGCAGTCCTCAGCTGACTGAAGAAGACTTCCAACCAAGAAGGCTAGCTGAATCCTAAACTTGGTGCAGAGTTATGTAAGTTAAACTCCTATAAGACTTGAGCTTTTTTGTTATGTTAATATCTTTGATTATGCCCAAGAGTGTGTATTATTATTGTAAGATGCCTGAATGGAAAATTGACAGCTTCATCCTTGCCACTGGATTACTATTAATTAGTTCTGCTAATAAAACTAACTGACACTATGAATAATGTTACTGGTCAGACAAAATGTGGAAGGCTCATTGAAAGCAAATGGATTTGAGCTTCACAATCACAGAAGCTCAGTATGCTCTTGGTGGGCACCACTCCATGTCCCCTGTAAGCCATGGTGCAGGCAGCCCTTTTTATGCCTTCTGCAAGGGTTTACTAAGCACACGTTGGTTAACTGTGTCAAAACCCTGTGGTTCTGAGCAGCTGGTGGTGGAACTCCTTCTGTCTATAATATTCCTTTAACAGTTAGTACCCAGTTAGAAGTTTCGCCATTGTCTGCACAGGTCATTTGGAGTCAGGGCTGCTTGTTTATTTTGAGTTTTTCCTGTGTCTGTTCTAGAGACGCCTGTCCAGTCCTAGGTTCCCAAGACATTGTTGTACTGTTTAAATGATAATGGAAACAGTTCCAGTGGTGAAGGTAATTTGCCTTATGCGACTTTTGAATGATAACTACATGCTTTTTAGTGGGACATCTCTCCTGCTTCTTTGAACAACTACTGAAAGAGTGGTCAGGCATTGGAACAGGCTGCCCAGAGAGGTGGTGGAGTCACCATCCCTGGAGGAGTTAAAAAACATGTAGATGTGGCATTTTGGGACATGGTTTCGGAGGCATGGTGGTTTTGGGTTGGCGGTTGGACTTGATGATCTTAGAGGTCTTTTCCAGCCTTAATGATTCTGTGATTCTATGATTTAAAGATAAAATGAGGCAGGACAATTACTGCTTTAGTCTTGAATCCCTGCTGTCTAATAATTTAACCTGTATTTTTTTACATTTTTTTAAGGTGTGTTTTGTTTTGTTTTGTTTCTGTCTTTTTTCTGTAGTGCTCTTGATAGTCACTCTATAATTAAGACGGGCTGATTCTTCTCCCACATTGTTCTTACAACCCATTGTAAGAACATTCCTCAACATTCTTGTTGAGGAATCTGATGATAAAATCACTGTTTCACTCTGCTTTATCCAAAATGCTAAAATGAGATTTAGTGAACTGCTGCTTACCTGAGTCATGTTTTCCCCAAAATTGTTTTCTGTTTTGTGTCTGATCATTAAGTCTCACTGTACATGCTGAGGGACTGTGTAATGACAGTTGCTTAGTGTAAACAACCTGTATGATGGCTTTAGACTGTTACACACAGAAAACCTTTCAAGATCATCTCCTGATTTAGGTGAATATCTAGTAAATCTGGTGAATAGCACGGATACACAATTCCCAGCCTACCAGAAATGTTCACCTTGTCATGGCTTGCTTAGAGTGTGAGTGGCCATCTGAAATTGTTGTATTGGCCCTGCCCGTGTGACTAGGTACAAATCCTGACCAAATGCATCTGATGAAAAAAAAGGATGCATCCTCACTGTCGTTATGTGATTGATACCTCACCAGCAATGCTAAATTAAATTATTTTTTAATAAATATTATTTGCCATTTTAGTTTTTAAATTATTTGTTCATAGGCTAAAGCACAAACAATATCCTACAGCTTCCTCTTCCTGTTTCTTTTCTCTCTGGTGATTTTACTACAGTCTAGCAGTTTATATAATATGAAGCAGTTAACCAAAACCTAATTATGAGTTGTGTCCATATTTTCTTGTGGAATTTAGGACTGTAATAGTCAAAGGCTCTAGTTGATTCTGTGGGGGGACCACTGTGTATAATTATTCTCAGTCTTCCTAGTCTGTTTGTTGTTGGCTGCCAGGTGAACCAACAAATAAGAGGCATTCAGGTGGAAGTGAGCTTTTTATAATGCAATCTCAAAGTACAATGTTGTTTGCAATGTTGTCCCCAGCATTGTTTGCAAATACTGGCATAGACCCTTAACGAGGTAATAGTCAAGAAAACAGAGGGATTATTTCAATTCAGGGTGTTGGGTTGCTCCCACTTCTACTGTCAAAAATATTTTAAAAGAAAACAAATAAAACCTAACCTTCTTTACAAAGTGTAGTAACAGAGCAGCTAATGATGATTTTTAAATTTAAATTAATAAATTATTAAAAAATATTTAATTAATTAAAGTTAATTTAATGATGATAATTTAGATCTTAAGGGCAAAGTTTTGCCTCCCGATCTTTGTTTTTATTTTGAGTGACAGGCCCATACTGGAAGGAAGAGTATGGTTTTAGAATTACAGTATGTCATAGGGATTAGAATTTTGATCAGAGAACAGAAATTTTCTATAAAAATGCAAGGTTCACTAGCATCGTGTATATGCAAGTCCACTTGAGTGTTTTTTTGGTTTTTGGGGTTTGGTGTTTTTTTTTTTGTATTTTGTAACTATTGATCTGCCAGCTACCTAATAGTATTTACAGAATGATTGACTAAACACGTATAAGGACAAAATATCTTCTGTACAGCTGAATTTTTTTGTTAAAGGCATTGGGAACTGCCTCCTTTTTTTTGTAGACAAAGCTAACTGAATGCATGAATGCCACTGCACACAGCTGACAAAGGCAGAGCATCTTTGTGAAAAGGCTCTGTAAATTCTTTCCCACAGAAGTCAACGAAAGGCTCGGTTGTCCTGGGCTACGTATTTCGTCACTTAAACCTAGTGGAGATAGATTACTTTGGACTGCGCTACTGTGACCGAAGTCATCAAACGGTGAGTAAAAGACATGGCAGATGGAATTTTCCATATGTAAAATTTACCCTGTTTGTGCCGTTTGCCTGTAGAATGTTAGACTCATGCTTCCACTAACTTTCACTGTTTCCTCCTCAGGTTTCCAGTAATAATTTCTTTGAGTTTGTTTGCATTAAAGTCTTGGAATAGCTGTTAATATCTTGGATAGGAGCAGAAGCAAATGCTAAACGTTGTTGAAAACTCTATGAAGAAAGTGTAAATAGTACAAAATTATGATAAGTGTTTTTTCCCTTTTAATACTGTGCCCTGAAGCCAGTGCTTGGTGCACTACGCTGTCTGGCTTCGCTTGGCCCTGCAGTGTCTGGGAAGCAATGTCCCTGAGCGTGTCACAGGCTGCTTCACTTGGACCACTTGCTGAATGCCTGTTCCAGAGTGTATTGTGTGGTTGGTGCGGTGGCTGTTCATTGGTAGAGCCCCAGGAGTCAGTGTGTTGGCAATGACATTTTCACTCTGCCTGAGCCATCTCTGCGTCCTTCAGCCCATGCTCTCTTGAGCCTTTTTGACAGGGACTCACCAGATATCTGAGAGCTTTTTATGCCAGATTACAGTCCTAAACAGGCAAGGAAATCGGAACCAGGCTGAGATGTTCCAGACAAAGCAGGCAGTGGCTTGGGGCAGCTCTGTCTGGAGTGCCCCCCCCAAATGGCCTGTGCAGGGTTACTGCAGTCAGAGGTGAGGAGCAGGGGATGCTTAGCAGGTGGACCAGTGCTGTATTCATAGGGTGGTCTTCATGTTACCTTAATTTTATAAAGGCAATAATGCCTGGCCTGTGGCAAGCAGTTGTGCTTTTAAACTCGCTGTTCTGAGTTGAGAGTACTGCACAATACCCTGACCTCAAGAGATGTTATGTTTCATTTAAAAATAATAACGTTATTGAATTGGCTAAATGTTTACCAATTTGTTCCGTTTAGCAGAACCTGAACATGTAGAGTCTGAAGTCAGAACAGTATTAGCAGAAGGTTATTGATTGCTGCTGAGAGCTACAGACTGCCCTGCTCAGTATATCTTTATTTCTGTGCCGTAGTCTAGACATTTATGAATTCAGTTCCTTGATAAGCTTCTAACCAAGTTTCATTCCATGGAGATGAAAGTCACATTCAGCTGTGAACTAAAGATGGACTGTTAAAACCAGTATTTTTGATTTCCTGAGGAAACTGAGGTGTGAATGAAAAGCAGGTAGGTATTTTTTGGTTTCAAAAGTGTCTCCCTTTTTCCTGTAGAGGCAAATGAAATAGAAATGACTCTTACTAGGAACATTTCCGGAGGCACACACACTGTGTATTTAATGGTGTGTATGGCATTATGAAAATAAGAGAAGATTACATATCTCCTGTGAAAGGCTTAACACATAAAGGCACATTTTAGGATGCATCCTGCTAACAGACTAGATGATTTGATTGTATGATACCAGTGCATTTTGTATTATTGTAGTGTGCATGAGCTGTAGGCCATAACCCCATTAACTCAGCCTTTCCAAATACAAATACAGCCTCTTTTTGCCTTTTTCTCTCACATGATGCTCTAGTAGTGTAAATTTAATGTTAGCCTTTACCTTTATTCTTTGGCCAGCCCAAGGTCAGGAAGCCACCGTGCTTCTTGATTTTCCCATGGATTAGGAGGGCATTCATCCCACTTCCCTCGTTTGCCTGCTCTTGCACTGATACTGGTCATGTCCTCGGGATACAGTTTGCAGTAGCACAGATGTGGGGCTCCGTCCTCTCTCCATGTGGAGGTCTCCTTGCCCATGTTTTGCTTGTCTTCTGCTGCCTGCCTGTGTTCCCATCCCCTGATAGGAGTACTGTATGTCTCCCCCCGCCTGCGGGTTTTCTTTGCAGGGAAATCCCAGGTGTGTGGGAGAGCCGTGCACACATCAGCTCTGTCCTGACACGCAGCTGGGAAGCAGCCAGGAGGTACAACCAGAGACCACAACAGTGGGCCACGTTACAGAGTGCACCTGCCCTGCCATGTAGGTGCTGCCACAGTGACCGACCGAGTCTGTGCTGCAGGCTTTGCACCTGGGCTGTGTTGTAGCAAAATATTGTGAAATTGCCTGTTCCTGTTGTTTGTGTGTGTATGGGTAATTAACAGTTGATGCTGTTTTATCTATTTTTTATCTATGTTTTATCTATCTATTAGTAAACCTGTGCTGCTGTGTTTAGTTTTACATGTTTTATGACAGTTGTTGCTAGCTTGCTATTTTTAGTGAAATCCTGTAAGCTCCTAAGAATGGCCAGTGTAAAGGGAAAGCTTCCATGCAACAAACAACACCTTGTGCTTTAGCTGTAAACATATATTCAGTTGAGCTCTAAATATGGCTAAAACTCTCTGGGCTGTTGTGGGAATTAGTCCTGTAATGGCTGGCAAGAAGCCTAGATTTGAATTTTGGATTGGATATGTTTTGGATTAGCCACAGTAGACTTCCTAAGGGAAGGCGAAAAAGGTTACCTTGCTAATTAGTTTTAAAACCGTGCTCCTGTGTTAGTCTCAAACAGAGAAACACGTTTGGAGGTTTGCCTACCTGTTAATAATTGCTCCTGGTGGGGAATATTTTATTATTTGCTCTGTCAGTTTTTTTGTCACACTATGTATTTAACTGAATGATGAATAAAGCAGTGTGGACAAAACTATGTATTTTAAAGAATACAACCCAGTCACAAAAGAAACATTTTTTTATTAAGGGTTTGAAAGAACTTGTTTCTTTATTTTTCCCCATAACTTTTGCATGCCTCAGCACTTGCAGGTGGTCTTTTAATGCTGTGTTGGTGTGCTACCTCTTATGGGGTGGTAAATTATTTCAGTAGTACCAGTAAGGCTCTAATCAATGAACAAGGTTTCACTGTGCTATTAGTATATGAATGCATAGCATTAAAATGGTCTCTTCCTGAACAGCTAACAAACTAATTAGCATGTGAGAGAGAATAGCTGGATGCAGCAAACAGATTGACAGAACTGGATGGCACTGAGAAGACCATGAACAGTAGGATAAAGCATAAATTGGATGATGCTGTCTCTAGGGTAGTAATTTGGTTTACACAATTTATTACACAAATTACAATTTATTACACAAATTTCACTTTATTGACATTCCAGGTTCCCCCAAACTCTCCATGGTAAAAGGACAGTATTTAATTTGCAAAATCAAGCTCTGGGAGATTATGAGTTGTCAGAACCGCATAAGCTATGTCTATCTTGTGCTCTGAACAAGACAGGACTCCTAAGGAAAACCAAAAATTATCTTGTAATGATCAATTAAAATATATAATTTAATTATGAATTAAAAATCTTGTAATATAAAACTACACCCAAATGAACAGATGGGTTGACCTAATGCTGTTGGTTGTCAGTAGTGTTTCCTAACCTCTGAGTGCTTTGGTTGACAAACTACATGCTTTTTAATGTAGTACATGAGTACCTTTTTTGGTGCAAATACTTTACAAGGAAGACCAGTTTTCTTTGAGAGCCACTGAATCTCTCAGTGGGCTTCATTGTCAGCCCTTCACCTGAGCCTTTTGCATTGCTGCAGAGAGTGCTGACACTGAAGTTAGGCTAAGCTGAGACCAGCTGCAGTCTTCATGCTTCTTAATGTGGATGGTCAGCTGGGTCCTGACTGACAGGGCATTTTTGTCTTCTGCCTCATTTGCCAGAAGTGCAGGACATTGTGCCCCATCTGATATTTTCAGGCGAGATGTGATTGCCAGAAGCTGTGTTGCAGAAGCTGAAGGTGGCTTAGGAAACTCTGTCCTGCCTTTTAGTCTCTCATCGCTTTAGTATTTGGGGAAAACGGCAGCCCAGTGATGTACCTCTCCTTTAACGGAAGAGGGGCCAAATGCTGGGTGAGCCGGTGCTGGGAAGGCCGTGCAGGTCCTCTGCCCCTCTTGCTTCTGTTTCCCACCGTGCTGCAGCTCCCAGGTGCTCCCCACATGGTCCCTTTGCTACTGCCTTTGTAGCATCGCCAGTGTGCCTTAGGATAGTCGTGCTAATTACTGTTCTGGCAGGAGGCCAGTATTTTCTTGAGGCACACAAAAGAGAGAATGGAAATGGCAATTTTAACACATAATATCTCAGGAAAACCTGAGCAGAATTTGATGAGGGAAAGGGTACTTTCGAAGCCCAAAGGCATTCCCTTGTCAAATCACAGCAGTGTTCTGAAGAGAGTCATGCTATTAGAGCTTCTCTTACAAGAAAGATTTTGCAACTCCCTTATTGCAGAACACTAGACAATCAAAAGCATTTTAAAGGTCTGTTGATAATAAAAACTTTTTTTTTTTTACTTCCAGAAATCTCACATTGGTCAGGTTGCCCGCTCACCATCCCTAACTGAACTCTCACACTAAACCTGCTTAACCTAAAGCCCCAGGAGGCATGTCTGCATTGTAGAGCAGGCTGTGATGCAAATATCCTTCTTTTCTTATCCTATATAATGCTAATCTGAACTATTATATTCACAATGTAGAGTGTACTGATACTCTCTTAGCACTCTAAGGCGAGAAATACAAATACAGAAAGCTGTATCACCATGTTAATTCAGTATCGCAGCCAAGCTCACTTCCCCAGCCCCAGTTAGTTCAAGTGTAGTGCTGTGCTAACACATCTGTACTGCTCCAAGATCTGGAACTAACATGAGATGGGCTGTGCTCTGTCTCTACCATGCATCCACTCTGTAGCGTAGATCTGTTTTTTCTCCCCTGCTATGAGGAAGCTCTGTTTTGAGCATACAGACCTGACAGCACAGCAGGTAGGAGGTAGCCCATGGCAATATACTTCACAGCTGCGTAGTCTAGAGGTCACGTAGAGACAGAGAGGAGATCCAGGTCTCAGTTTCTCCCGAAGCTGAACTTTATACTGTGAGTTGCTGTGCTGCAGTGATAGATCAGGAAGCGAGTGCCATGAATTGCATATCCTGGCTGTGCAAGCTAATATGTAGGAAAGATGTTTCTTTATCCATCTAGTGTGATTAATAAAGTAACTGCAGCATGCTCAGATTGCCAGACTACTATACCAAATTGGATAAGGTAACAGATTGAACAGGCTGTATTTACCGTTAGAAAGAAGGGCATGATTTTAACAAATGGTTTGCTTACAATCAGAAATGTCTGTTCTCTAGGGAATTACTGTCATATAATGTAGTGTGTGTTTTGATCTCAAGATCTTAGAAAAACAGATGAACTGTACTTAGCTTGTGTTTTGGTTTGTATGGATTTTTGGTTGTGTATGGATCTGACATTTGCCCACAAGCATGGTATACTAAATTATCTAGAAAGAAAAAGACTTGTTGTGCTGTTAAAATAGATGGCATAGTCAGTGGAAAGAAAATGGAGGCTGATAATATTGATTAGAAGCTAGAAATTTTAGAAGATTGTTAATGGATTAAAACAACCTAGACAAAGCTGGTGGTCAGGTGAGTTAAAGGCAGTAAGAGTAAGCTTTTAGAGTGTAGCAGGATCAACAGGATACTCACACTGGTGATCTAATACTAAATAAAATCAACATAAATTCAGATTCTAATAAAGAAAAGACAGAAGTTTTAAATACAGCTTTGTATGTAGGAGTTGCCCGATGGTGTATACATTTCTTATGTAATGATGTCTTGAGCTTAGCAGATTTACATTCTTTGCACTGAACATTTGCAGAAAAAACTGACAAAAACTCTAATTGTTAATGTTGTATTAGAATGTGGGAAAATCTTGATAATTTCAGGTTATAATTGAAAAATACTGGGTTTTCTCTTGAAAGTAATGTTTTTTCCTGCTGTAAATGTGAACAAAAACTGGCATGTGTGGCATGATGGGTACAGCTCCGAAAGAATCTAATTAAGACAGCCCAGGATTTAGTTTGAAGTTGATAGATTTTTCTCCACCAGACACTTCATTGATTAATACCACAGCAAACATTTCAACCTAGTTAATATTTGTTTCAAACAGATTCATGGAATTTGACCCAGGTTTAACCCTATGCAGATACAAGGAATGAAGATTCCAGATTTGTGGAAAAATGTTAGCAATCATTTAAAAGGGCTAAATATGAAATACTGCATGGTGCTTGGATGCATAGTGCTTACACATCTGGCTCATATGGGAGCCAGATTTGTAAAAGTACAAAGGACAATAAAGCCCATCTATTCTTAGATATGCTGTACTTTAAAACATCTTTTTTTTTTTATAATTTCCACCTAAAAATTAAAAGGCAATTATTTACTTTAATAACATTATATGTTTATAATCAGTCTTAGTAAATAAAAAAATTATTAAATTAAACTAATACTATATGGTCTTTGTAAATAACAATTAGTAAATTAGTAGCCATCACTTTAGTAATTGGATAGTTGCATTAATTAGAACTATTTAGAAATCATTCTTTTTTTTCCCATTTCTTCTGTAAATGTTAAATTTCCCTTTCAGATTCACCAAATTTATCCCCTGCAGTTGGGTGGATATATGTTGGGCCCTCCACCTCTTTGCATTAGTGGTGAGCTGTTTTTAAGTCAGATAACCCTTGCTGTCTGTGCAGGAGAGATACAGGTAGGAAGTCACTGAGAAGTGGCATGCTGACTGCCAAACAGATAAAAAGAGTGAGGCTGCGTGTTAGAGCTACTTTGGCGTTCACGAATGCAGAGTTTGTTGTCAGCACCTGCTGTGCAAGTGTATTGGATTAAAAAGGCACTCTGCTTTTCTGTTCCATTTCTCTGGGCATTTTAACATGTGAGCTCAAAACTGTAACTGTACCCAACACTGTTTATATGTATATGCAAACATTTCACAGGTATCTAATACACAGTATTACGTATGGGTATATACGTGTGCTTAGAGGGCTCTATTGTCTGGGTTCTTGGTTTTGTAACTCTTCTCATCTTTATTGTCTAACGTTAGCTTGAAAAATGCCTTTTCATTATCCATGAAATTCCATTCATCTTTGGCTTACAAATAAAATGTTAGAAATCTCCCTCTCCTCCCCCTACCCCTTGCATTCTTCAGGAAAATTTTGGCAGCCTTTGAAATAATAAATAGCTACACAGTGATTTTAAGCGTGGGTTTGTGGCATTGCCACAATGCTAAATACTTACTGGAGAAATGAGAAGGCAGACAAGATTCTTGCGTCTTCCCCACCATTCTCTGTCCCAGCAGTAAACTGGTCTGAGCTGAAGTATTTAGCTTCACCTATACAGCATGCAGATCTCCAGCCCCGTGGTACCCTCAGAAGAGCGTATTTCCTTGTGCCAGCTGATGCTTATTATCACTAGCATGAATAGCAGCAATCTGTCTTACAGGGATGAGGGCTGAGAGTGCAGTTCCTCCTGTCAGCTGAGTTTGGGGGAAGGAAAGGAAATGTTTAACGATACTTATAACCAGATTTATTCCCTCTCCTCTCTGAATCTGAAGTTGCATTTTTCCCTCTGATTTTACCCCTCCCCCAAGCTTGGAAATTTCCTTCAGATGACCATACGAAGAATACAATTTGACTTGCAAGTCAAATACAGCCTAGTGAGAATTAAGACTTCCAATGCAACTCTGTTTTGATTGTATTGTCTACAAGTGCCTGTAGAGTCTTCAATGACCTGGCTCAATTCTGGTTTGTCTCACGGCAGCCCGTGAATCACCTGGATACAAGAGGCAGTGGAATTCAGGTTGCAGAGACAACCTGAAACTTACAGAAAACTTTGTGTTCTGTGCTTGACTTGCAAACTTGAATAGTGATCCATCAATTTTTTTTATTTATTTTTTTAAAAAATAATCAATATCCCTATGCATGTAAAGCTAAACTGCAAAGAGGACTATAAGACTATATCTTGAGGCCAATTTCAGTTCACTCAGGAAAACTTAACGAAGGAGTTATTCTGTGATAGATTTTGACATGATTTTTAAACTCTTGCAGTGTAACACAAAGCTGTCAATGATAAGCAACCTATCTTGACAATGTGTTGTTCATACTGTGATGCCACTTTTGGGAAGAGGTCAGACCACATTCTAACTGCATTGTATAGCCAAAATGTGCACTGCAGAGTCATTTTGCCTTTTTTCTGCCTGTTGAATGTAAAATCTCTTTATCAGCCAATTGTGCTAGCTCAGATTATTGCTGATCGGGAGTTCTAGTACGATGTTTGAACAAGTGTGACAAGTTTTTCTTTCCTTCCGACCTTCTGTTGAGGTTAAGAGGGCTTATATTTGAATAGTTATTGGATGTATTCGATACAAGCATGTACTGAATATTTTTTCCTTCAAAATGTAGGAAATTTTCTTAACAAACATTCCTGGCTTTGAAATAGCAATGGCCAAGAACAAGGCATACAGCTGTTTCTATTGCAGGTGGATCAGCAGCTAGTTAAAATAGTTTGTTTTCACGTTTTGTCACAATGATGATAGTTGTTTACAGTCACTTATGAAATTAGTTGCTTGAAATTTATTACTCAAATGCTTTGTAGTGTTTTTCCCTCCCTTCTTTATGCTACTCCTTAGTGTAGTGAAATTCTCTAGTCCAGAGAAGTTCTCTGGATAGAGGGAGGAGATTTATTTATTAATCATTTTATTCTTATTCTCTGTAGGGTTAGTTCAAGGGTACAGGTAAAGATTTTCTTTATTCATTGGTCTATGTAGTTCCTCAGTCAGAAAAGGTGTGGGTACTAAGGGAATAGATTCAATCCGCCTCAATTTGTTCTTTATAGCAGCCGTGTTCTGCAGCCTTTTTGTTTCCAGTGTTTTAAGAAGGGATGCCAATCTCAGCTGGTCCAAAAAGTTTGTGTATGAGGGAAGATGATTGAAAAAAAGGAAGACAAGAATGATCTTGGCAGCTGCCTCTGCACTTTCTTCCAACACGAAATCATAAAAATGTCAAGCTAAGGAAGAAATAAGTTGCTGGAGGGATTACAAGACCAGGATGTTGGTGACCTGTGTAGCCATAATGAGAAGTACACAGCTGGTCTATGGTCAGCAGTAACATCAGAATAACTTTTATTAGAAGTTTGATAAAGGCAGGGCAGAGTAATTATTGAGAAATTATACTACAGATTGTCTGTTGATCAAAGGGTATGGGAACCTTTGTAACAATTCATCGCTCTGTGGTGTACTAAGTGTACCTCGATCATCTCTGACACATTTGTCCAACTAGTCCAGTAAACCATCTGGTGGAAGAGTCTGTGCCCTCCCTACCTATTTCTAGTGATCCACTCTCACTGCTACTAGAAACTGTTTCTGAAAATTGGACCTAATTTTTCTTTGCTTCTAGTTAAGCCAATTTCTTCATACTTAGTAGACATGAAGAAAAATTAATTGCTATGTTCTTACAGCAATTTCTCAGGTGTTGGAAGAGTGCCGTTATGCCTATTCCCCCCTACAGTCTTTTGTTTTTCAGAAGACAAGTGAAGCCCCTTCATTCTTTCTTTGTGGGTCCTGCCTTACATGCTTTGTTGTTGCTGTTTAAATTCAGAGTTATCCTGCTTAGGTTAATCTCTCAGGAAGAAAATAGCAAGGTTGCACATCCTTATACTAGCTATAGCAGATCGAGTAGACACTAATAGGTACTTAGTATGATACTTTTGTAAAGCCAGCTTGTCAGGAGCCTGAGATGTGGCTGTTACCAAACAGATTTCCTTTTAGGAAAACCCCTACCCCCAGAGAAGATACGCAGCTTTAGACTTGTACAGACAGTGTGTGTCTGATTAGAAGCTGGCAAAAGTTTGCCATTAGCAGACAGAAGCGTGTCAGTCTGCTAACAAATGTCAATATGTGAATAAATATAGAATTGCAATTGTTCTGTATTAATTTTCTATGTTAAGTGACTAATTTCCATAATTATCTGTCTCACAGTACTGGCTGGATCCTGCAAAGACCCTTGCTGAACATAAAGAATTGATAAACAGTATGTATTTAATTTGAACTTAAAGAATGTACCTGAAGATGAATTAACAGAGCCAATGTTGCATATACAGCCTGTACAACATTTATATTCTAGTCGCAACAGATTGATAGTTCTTGAACAAGATTATTACTGTAGTTCATAGTTTTATCAAAATTTCACACATAGATTGAACGTACCATCATTTTCCAATAAATTGTGTCATTATTGTCCAAAGAATTTTACTTTAGAATAATAAGTGGTGCTTTCTTAACTTCTGTAATTAATTTTATAGAAGCTGTGATATCTCTACCATACTACACCATACCATAACTAACTTGGATTCCTTTTTTCTTCTGAAAGTAGTGCCTCTTACTGATAACAGAGTGTCTGCTGTTACTGTCACTCTTCAGATATCACAGATGCAAGATCTGTTATTTTTGTTATAATTAAAGAACATGATAAGATTATTCTACATAAGAATTTGGAGACCTTCTATAAAAAGATGTAGCAGTGGAGCATGCATGGAATAAATGTAGCTGTAAGAATTCTGGTACTGAGTTAACTGAATCTTTGGAGAGAATAACATTTTTGAAAGGTAAATTAGAAAAGCTTTTCCAAATATTTCTCAATTAAAGTGGCAGTAATTAAAGTTGGTCCATAAGGTATATGAAAGTGTGGAAGGGATTAATATTGAGTAATATTAGTTATGACAAGGAGTTGCATTTCATGCATAATTACATTTTTCAAAAAGTTTCAGTGGAAAAAGTATCTAAAGGTCAAAATCAAGCAGTAAAAAAAACCCCATCTTTGGTAAATAGTAAGTTAGCATTTAAATCTAAAGTTAGATCTTCAGAATAAGAAAAAATTCCAAGTAGACAGACAAGCTGTGAATAAATAAACACAAGACTAGAAAAATAATAATAAAAATCCTTTTCTTACTTTTTTTTTCTCATGTGTAATGAGTATAGATGTACAGATTTCCTATGTGAATGTAAGATTTTTTTTCTGAAACTTTCAAGTTTCAGAAATATTAAGATAGGCTTCTTAACAGGTATTTTGTAGTCAACTAGTAACAATTCATAACAATTAACCATTCATAACAACTAACTTTTGCACCAAATATTTTTTCCCCTCAGCTGGACCACCATACACTCTGTATTTTGGCATTAAATTCTATGCAGAGGATCCATGTAAACTTAAAGAAGAAATAACAAGGTACAGTATTTAATAAGAGTGTTGTTTGTTGATTTCAGGGTAGTAACCTGTTCCAGCCACCTGCATATTGTTGTGGTGTGGCAGGTTTTGGGTTGGTTTGTTTTTTTTTTTTTTTTTTTTTTTAAATGTATTTGCTTGAACATGTATGTGTAAGAAGAGAACTGTGACTAGCTTCACAGTGGTCAGTATGGACAAATATTTGGAAGTCCAAGATGAAAAGCTTCTCTCTGGTGCATCAGAAATCAAAGGGGCTTGATGTGCATTTGTGGTTTTTTTTTTAAGGTTGCATTGTCACATCTGCATTTATATTGTGCTGTAATCAAGTTTAGGGTTAACTTGAATATCAGATATAAATACAGGGAATTCTCGTCTTTATCAGCCATAGATTATATTCCAGAACTGTTTTTCAAGAGGATTTCTTTTGGTCTTTCTAAAAATATGCGAAGAAAATTGAAGAGTTGCATGCTTTTTATTCTTTTAACTAATCTTGGCTTCTACAAAATATGAGGATGCACACACTAACACATGCACATGCATGCTTGCCTGAACTCTTAACGCACAGGGCTTTCTGTTTCCTTTACTTATGAAAGGCCTGAGACAATTAGTTTTAGGTTCAAAAGGAAATTTGAGAATTTGCATAGGTAGGTGGACAAAATTAGTGTGCTGTCTTGCATTAATAAATGCCAATATTTCTTTTGATGTCCTAGGAATATGACACATGAGAATTCATTAGAATGCACACAGGGTTTTTAATTTTCCTTAATCAAAGGTGGTATTTGTTGCAGCACAGGCAGAATATTTTTCTTGTACCAGAGTGAGAAAATTCTTTTGTTTCCATACTGGCACAGCAGGAACGGAAGTCTCCAATATAACAAGATTGAAGTTGTCCTGGTAAAAATAATAAACACTGTGACTTGCAGGTAAAAGAGTGCAAGCTGGCTGCAATGTGATGCCCCTGTACCGTGAAAGTTTGATGCAGTTTTCCTGTACTTTTCCAGAAGCACTTTCAACCCTGCTCACAGGGGAAGACAGATGGCCCTGGGAAGGGAGCTTTGGCCACCGAACCTGTTGTGATTGCTGCCTGGGAGGCAGGGTGGATTTCTGTCTGGGAAATGACGGGGCTAAATTTTTAAAAACTGTTTCTCTTTTCCTTGTGATAAGGTCAGTCCAGTCAGTGATTTGCACTGCTGATTAGGTGTGCAAATTTAGTCAAGAAGCATTTTAGTATAATTAGTAAGCCTGTGTTCATGTCTGCACAGTGTTTGGTCATGCAGAATTTGCACCTTAGAAGGTACAGAGGGAGGACATAAAAAAGTGATATGCTTCTATTGACAGTCTTCAACAAAACACATTGAATATTCAAATGCCCTCAACATTTCTGAGCATTTATTCCTATAGGCTCTTAAACCTTGGAAGGCAGGTATACCTTTTCAGAAAAAAAAAATAAAACCTTCTGCTTAGGAGCGATTAAAGGCCCTATTTTGCTTTATAATAATTTTCTGCCTAAGTGTGTAACTCCAGTGATGTGTTAACCATTTTGTGCTAACCGATGTGTTTCTCTGGACCATGTGTTTGTTATTTTAATGGATGTGAGAGCGGAGACTGTTGTTATTAGATGTTGATGATCTGTGGTGTTACGTGATTACCATTTGCAAATAATGAAAACCTGTCAAATCTGTAATTGCTTCACAGCAAAACCTATCTGGCTTGTAGGCAAAAGCTAACATTGCAGTGATTCATATAAACGTTTGTTGTATGTGTTTGCTAGAGCAAACTAGCGCTTAGGCACTATTGCATGACAAACTTGACAGCGCACAAGACGAGAGTGCTTCAGTTACAAGTTTGGACAAAAGGCCTGGTTTTGTGAGGAGCTTAGCAGCTTCAGTGGGAATTGAGATTATTAACTTTATAGGAGTTACTTTAAGCACTTAACAGTTGGCTCTGACTGTTTTTTGCAGGGCTGTGGTGTTTTTTGCAGTTTCCTATCCTGCTTTATTTTGAGACTACACTATGAGAATGCAGAAATATAGATACCTGGTACATGGAAAAGATATTTGTAGCAGAGCATCTGGTATGAAGCTCTGCACTGTAGAGATGCAGAAGTGCTAACAGAAAGACGGGTGCATATCAGAAATGCATTCCATGTAATAAAAAAGATGCTGTGGACTCCACAGTAGATGTAAAATCATCTTTGTCATTATCATCATTCATACAGAGAAGATTGGTCTGGGTAGGACTAGCAAGTGTTAGCTAGAAGCACTACTGAGGTATTGCTTAGAGTGAAGAAACACTGAGTGTATGTGCTTTGTGTTGCTTAATGACATTCCCAGAAAGTCTTATGGAGTGCCCTGGTCCTTTAAGATGAAGAACATTAGCCGTTGTTTTATGGATGGACATACCTACTATAATATCACAGCACAAATTCTGGGGGATCATTAACCAGAAAGACACAGGTATTCTTATTCAGGGGCTTATCTGGGCTGATAAAGTCTAGTGAATTTGGTTGGATCTTAGAGGGTTTCTGGATCAGCTATCATGTAACCTGCAGTTTGCGAACTTCCCTGAAATCAGCATAGATGCACTTTGAACTTACTGATCATTCCAAGGTGCTTTCGTAAGTAACTTGCACTAACACAGAATAAATTATTGGCAGTGCAGCTGAATTACTCTACGTAGATGAAGTTGAATTAGTGAATAATGAAAAAGCTATATGCTTGTACAGATGATAATTTTTTTCTTTAAAAAGTTACCTTCTCAGTATTGTTACCTTTTGTATGAACTTGGTGCAAGAAATTCGCATAGGATGATGTGAAACGCTGCGTGAATCTGTTGCAATAAAACCAGACAAAACCCAAACAGCATTTGGAAAGATTTTAAGATTTCCTATAAATGAATATGGGGAGTTGCAAAACCAAGCAGATCCTTTCTATGCTGACTTATTTTCTTGTATTTACTTTTCCATCTGTTTTGTGCATATTGTTTCACTGTAAGTGGTCTCAGTATGTGCTTCATCAAGCGTAGAAGCATGTTATGACTTCGAAAATTACATTTTCACCCCTGCTGTCTCTCTTCCAAGGAGAGTGCCCTATGCTATGACAGATGCAGTTAGCTGCTGATGGTATGCCCATCCATTTTTCTTGTGAGGGTATGGATTCCATCAAATGTGTTTGTTGCCCTAGACTTGATACTCTGGTGTGTGGAGAGGAAACCTTTGAGTTAAATAGTATCCAATATCCAGTTCTCCTTTACGCTGATCCACTGATCAGGTTAAACTTCAGCCATTTTATAGGTTTCTTATTCAATTTTTCTGATTCCTAGCTCTCATCCCCATGTCGTGACTGCTCTATGAAAGTCAGAAGAGAGAAATTACATTTTTAGGAGTAAAATAAATTGTATCTGCACAATATAAGCAGAAGGGAAAATGGCACTGTGCTCTCATAGCTAGGTTCTTTCACTAGATTAATCTTATTTGTTACTTCAGGGTCAATAGGAGAAAAGTCATTCAGAGAGGAATACAGTTTTTGACTGTCACATAGTTATGGTACGTGGAAAGTCTTCAGTTAACTGGAAGATGATGAAATATTACTTGGAGCATCAGACTTAATATTGAAATAATAGCTTTGTTTTCTCTCTGTGTTTTAGGTATCAGTTTTTCTTGCAGGTCAAGCAAGATGTTTTACAGGGTCGCTTGCCCTGTCCAGTCAACACTGCAGCACAGCTGGGAGCATATGTAATTCAGTGTAAGTCCTTCTGGCTAACTGAGAGCTTATTTCTTTTAATCCTGTATTATGATTAATTTTAAGTGGTGACTGAAGATTTCACTAACACTTTATGCATTCATTTCAAAACAGAACAAAACTAGTATGACTGATTTCAGCTAAAGAACCGTAAATAGATGACCATTCTGAACAGATAATATAGAAGCAATAATATAGAAGCAATAGAAGGTAATGTAAAGAAGAAACTGAAAAGTCAGTCTGAAGAGTCTGCCAAACACTCTTTGCCTTGCTGAGGAATACCTTATTCATGTACTTAGCACTTTATGACTTATTCTGGATTGCATATAGAGTATGATAAAACCTTCATCGGGAGGTTTACAGATTTGATGAGCTATTGGCAGCCTCCAGCCAACGAAGTCTGTCAGATAAAAGATTCTTTCAAAAATTATGTTGTGACAGCATGAATGCACCTATGCTTGAAGGGAGGGTGTGTTTTGACCTGAAGTGAAGAATTTTAATTCTGTCTGTCATTTGTTTGCATTCACTCATCAGTAGTTAGCTTTTCAGAAGTGGATGTTATATCCTGCATACTTGATAGAACTAGCGATCAGCTAGAAAGGAGCTGTCTGTCTACCAGTTAGTTATTCCTTTCACATTACAGCTTAAGCTCTGTATTCAAACACAATTGGTAACCAAAAACCATACGGTGAGCCATGCTGGGACCTGTATCTGTAATTTGTTCTATGTTAAATTTAGATTTCTCATGAGTGATATGTATTAAGCAAAGATTATTTGTGTTATTGGTGTTCCAGGTATGACTCAACAACACAATACAACATAAAAAATAGTCCTCCTTTCATTTCCATTTTGGAACAACAAAGCAGAATAACTTGTGTGTGAAATGGGAGCGGGCATTATACAGAATTTCACGGTGTGTTATGTGTGTTTCTGAAAAGCTAAAATTTCAGGCAGTTTTTATTTTTGTACAGTTATTTTTAACTTCATTCTGCCGCCTAAGAAACGTGACATGTCATACTCTGAAGAACTGTTTGCAATGCACATTTCACTTTACTGGCATACATGCCCTCCCTGAAAAAAATGCTGCAAGTGTAAAGCAGGAAACTATGTAATGAGGGTAACATCTTAATCATATTATGAGAAATGAGTAACAAGAATAAATTCTTGTCCTTCAGTCATTCTGTAAGGTGGTTAGAGTAAGGGGATCTGTTGTTTTGGTATAAAATCCTGTTGCTGTGATTCTCATCTCAGATATTCTATTGAAAAACAATGAGGAAGCTCACATGAGAGAGCAGAATTAAAGCATGGCAAAGATTACGTACAGTGGGTTAAAGTTAGTCCTGGCACCAGCAAACATACGTTCCTGTTGACTCTGTAGAAAGCTTTGTCCTTTTATTTAGGGCCTGCAGTTGTTCAAAGTATATAAAGATACCTGAGAAATGTTTGTGTCGGATACTGAAAATATGAACTCAGAGCATCAGCACCGAGGTCAACAGCCTTTCCAAGGGTGATGTGCCAGACTGTTTTTTTCTTTTCCAAACTGAGATGAAGTGCATTTGTGGAAATTCAGTAATAGCTGAGAAGCTCTGCTTCTGTAATGATATCAGTGGTGTCTTTCCCAGTGGTGCTAGCAGCTGCTGGAGGAGGAGCCAGGGCAATGTATTCTCCCAGAGTCTTCTACCCATGTCCTGCTCCAGCCACGGGCCCTGCTTTCACATGCAGGTTGTGCCTGTGTGCCATCTTTGGTCTCCAGGTAGATCCTGACCTTAGCACATGAATCGTTTCCTCCTTTCATGGCCAAAGACGGCAGACTATTATAGTGGTGATGGTGGAAAAATCAGTACCCATGGCACAGTTTGCAGAATATACCAATTTTCCTATTGGGAATGCTGGAGTTGTTGCCGTTGTAGTCATTCCTGTTCTTGTGCCTGCTGTGGGCAAGGACCCCATTATTTTTATGGAGGTTTTCTAGAGAAACTTCTCAGTATCTCTATTGAGCAGATCGCTGTCCTGTTCTAGAAACATTATTAAATCCTAGAAAGAAACATGAGTTATTAGATGAGTCTTTCTCGTCTTGGCTCTTGAAGTCTCATTTGGCTATGTTTTTGGCTTAGGGGGCATTGGATAGAAACCTTCCATGAAGCTTTTCTCAGGGAAGGCCAGTCTATGCAGAATCTACTCAGGGTTATTAAAAATTGAAATGCTAACTTCTGCAGAGTTTCTCAGATAGATGCAATTAGAGTTAAGATTAGTAGAAGTAATTTCTGACCAAGGTGCATATTTATTTTATAACTGCATGACAACTTGTAAACTGATATGACTAATGTATGCAAATTCAAGGTTGTTTCAAAGAAAATTACATGGCTATTCATTAGGTTCTTTAAGAAAATTATTTTTAAAATTATTTTGATTTTGAAAGCGAATTTAATGTTCAGGAAATATATCAATATTGTATTGAAAAATGAAGTCTTGTGTTTCCTCAAAATAAATGGTGCTTATCCTTAGAAAGGCATATCTCTGGGTGTCTCAGGATATTTGTCTCCATTTGCATTCCCACACTGACATCTATGTTAGGAGTCCCAGCAAGAATATGGATCAGTTCTGTCTGTAATATTACAGCTTATCATGAAGGCATAGGTATTCCAAAAACTAGACTTCTCATCTACACTTGTTTTATATATGCTGCCAAATAATATATGTCATCAAATTTCAGCTTTGCTGGAATGGACAAAATTATATCTAGTCCAATAGAAGTAGTAGACTCCTGTCAAAACTTCTAGCTCTTGAACCTTCCATTTCTCTTTCAGAATAATTGAAGACTTTTTTCTTGGTTTTGTGTGCGCTGATATGAAGAGCTCTGTACTGTCTTTGGGGTTTTTAACTGACTGCATGGTAAATTGACAGTCAGTTGGAAAGAGGTGGCTTGGCAACAAACAGGTGGATTATATAACATTTTTTTTTTTGGTTTAACATAAAGCATTGAAAATAGGTGACCTTTCTTTTCTTGTGTCCTCTAGCTGAGCTGGGGGACTATGACCCATATAAGCACACTGCAGGTTACGTCTCGGAGTACCGCTTTGTTCCAGACCAGAAGGAAGAGCTGGAGGATGCCATAGAGCGGATACACAAAACTCTTGTGTAAGAATTCAGTACTGTTGGGAACTTGGCAGGTAACCTCAGATTTGGAGATGCTTGGTAGCTGGGGAAGGGAGCAGTTTGTGGTGCAGAGTGGAGGTCTTTAGACCCGAGGAAAGAACACAGAGCATCCAGGTATGTCGCTCAGAAACAGAAAACATTTTATGTAATTGGAGTTGTTCTTCTAGGAACTGAGTAGGACAATCACTGGAAATATGATGTCTGTCAGACCTAGGTGTGGCTGTTTCAGAATGAGCAGTTTTAATAGTGCTCCTGTTTCCTCTTGGTTTTGTAGTTAAAAGGAATGAAATAAAAGTCTGTGAGTTCAGTTCTCTGTTCCAGGACAGATTTCCTGTATCATTTTAGGCAAATTGCATATTATGCCCATGCCTCAGACTGCTGTCTGTAAAATGGGGATAAAAACATTTATTTTCTTTGTACTGCCCTGTGTATTCAAATGAACTGTTAGGACAAAAACACTTTTAATCTAATAACGTACAGTACTTGGTACAATGAAGCCTCTATTTTCTTGCCAGATCCTTAGCCAGGGTAATGAAGGAGTGCTTGTAGCAACCTGCATGAATCTTTGTGGGAGCAGCTCACATTGCAGGAGGTACCAGGAAAGCAGTTTGTATGCCCATGGTTTAAGTGATAATCTCAGTTGCAACATCTGCGTGAATTAAAGAGTCAGTTTGGTTTTACAAGCATAAAGTCCTTTCATTTTATTAACCAACATATCTTACATACAACATATTGACAGTGGACAATATAATGGGTTCCACTGTAAGGAAGAACATATGATTTGTAAGAAAAAAAGCAGCACCTAGAAACAGAGTCATTAGGCAGCACTGGATAACACAGGGCATTCAAAGCGCTGGTTTCTGGACAAAAACTAAACAAATTCCAAAACTTTGCGTGTGACCTTAAAATAGTGGGAACACAGGGTATCTGCTGGGCCTCAAAATAATTTTGGTTTAAACTGAACAAGGCACTACAGAAGTGTACAGGCGTTGAAACCGTACCTGATAACATTTCTTATGTATGAGAAGAGCTGAGAAGACAGGAATAATGGTACTTGGCAGGGGCAACTGTTGAAGAGTTTGCAGGAGGAGAATATTAGGTGCGCTGGAGACAGGACAAAGGAGAACTGCAGAGACCTGAAACATGTATGTCAACAGACCTGGGAGATTCATGCAATCCCAACGTAACCTTCGCAAAAGCTGGAAAAGACAGATTAATTTTTGTAATAGCGCAAAACTTCAATTCTCCATCTTCCAGTTATTGGAATAATAATCACTTTGGACACAAAACATGTAAGTTCTGCTACCATTGACAGTCTGGATAATCACTCCCTGATGGTGGATCACAAGATGCTGCTTTGGGAGTCAGTTGATTTTCTGTCAGACTGTAGTTTGTGCATACAATGCCTTCCCTTGATTGCTTGTCACTGGAGTGGGAAGCAAAACTGCAGTAAGGACAACCAGGAGGTGGACTGGAGTGCCCAACAGATAAGCAAAGCAAGATGAGAACTGGTGACCTCTGGCCCCATCAGTTCTGTCAGTGCTTGAGAATGGAACAATAACAGCGACATAGAGAGGAGAAACATAGCAATTTCACAGGGAAGCTGGAGCAAAGAATGTAATTTCCAGAAAAGAAGGCAGAGCCAGAAAGTGATCCTGTGTGAATATAGCTTAAATACGAGACACATTTGCAGCAGCTGTGTAAGTAGTCTTCTTAAAGAGGAGGTTTAACTCTATGCTCTCTTTAGGTGTACAAAAAAAAAAAAAATCCCCAGCAATTCAGAGCCACTCTTTGTCCCACTTTCATTTTGTCCCACCCCTCATTTTTAGAAATAGCCTTCTACACATGAAATACTTTCAGTTAGATCAGTTTTAGACTGACATACTCTTGGTGCATGAGTAACACAGGCCGAACCACCAGTCACTGTGTGAAAGCACTGGAAGTCAGAGAGATTTGGCTTCCCAACCTGCTGTTCCAAATATTAGACCACAGTGTCTTCAAAAATGCAAAACATGAAATTGTTTTTTTGAAAATAAAACATATGCCAGAAGTTCAACTGTACATAAAGCCAAAATAAACATTTACTTGCTTATCTCCCGAGTTCATGGTGAGTGTAAAGAAGCTTGTTCTAACAAATCCAAGGTAGGTGCAATTGTGATATAACCATTTATTAAGACGGGAGAGTAAGAAACATTTTATGCGTATGTTCACCATACCCTTTGTGAAAGTAATGTAGAGATAATCAGAGCTAGCCATCTTGTATGTAGATCTAGATTTCTTGATTCTCTTGCTATAATGAAGCCACTGTCTGGATAAAGGTTAAATAATTTCTTGCCTGTAGTTTTGCATGTTAGTGTTGTTTGTGCCTTGTTTAATGAGAATAGGTATTAACTCAGAGACACAACTGTTCTCTTTGAACAGTTCTCCTGTAATTGGAGTCTGCGCCAGTTGCCACATTGACCTGAGCTCTCTCTTTCAGGGAAGAGAGTCTGTTGTTCAATAATTATTTCTGTGTGGTTTCCTGACTGCCTTATAGTAACTGATGCGTTACGGAGAATCTTACTACAAGTCCTTTTTGTGAAGTAAAAAAGTACTGGTTTTTCTGTTCCAGAGATTGGAAACTGAGTCACAGAGAGTTTATTTTGTTCAACATCACAGAGATTGTGTTTGAGAAATGAAACTTGAGATGAATTGCTATGTACCAGGCCACTGATACTAAGCAACCTTCATTTCTCTCTCTCAAGTTTCTGTAGTCATTAGTGTAGTAAATCAGATTAAGAGCCATTTGCCTCAAAAAGTTTAAAACCTTGAAGATGAAATTAAGAAGCTGGAGGAACAGTGGTTGCGAAGAGGACTGATAACTGTCTTAACACTGCCTCTGGTGTTTTTATATGGTTATTGATCTAAAGCTCTGATAGTCTTTTGCTGCTTGGCTGCAGTTAGGTGTCAGGGATTTAGCAGCACCAGAAGAGAGTGAAACTAAAGTGCACCCATTGCTAGTTCAGCCTGACTGTTATCAGCACTGCCAACATTCACTTCTGCACAGGTGACAGCAGTCCCTTTAGTTAAGAATTTTGAAGCTAGAATGGCTGACGGCATATCCCAAATTATCTCACCTACCAGAGACATTTTAGGGACAAGTTTGTGGTATGGTTTGGAAGAACTTCTTCATCCTTTCTGGGTCCCAGCATGGAAGCATTGTGGTTTTTGCAAGAAAACTGCAGCACTGCATGTGCCTTGCTTCTGCTAGTTATGTCCAGATAAACTGTTTTTGGTTGCGTGTTATCTTTCACTTTTTTACACAACACAGTAGCTATTCAGGGGTTCATTCAGGATGCAGTTTTTTGAGCAAGCTTCTAAATCAGGTAAGGTGAGGGAGGTGTGGGGAGATTCTGACTGCATCAAGTCTCTGCAGCCTACCTGCTGTGATTGTTGTCCTGTCTATAAACCAGCATGACAATCCCAAGGTCATATAGCAGGGTGAGGTGACCTTAGGTTGTCATGCACATCTGGAGGGGCAAGCAGTGGCTTCAGGGCTTGCAATGTGAGGAAGCAGACACTCATGGTGCTGGAGGAGGGATATGATCCCTCAGTGCAAATAAGAGAGCTCGTATTGGTCCTCTGACATTGCCTATTCCAGACTGCAGCAGATCTGGGACTAACTGATATTTGGCAAGTCAGCTGTTCGTGTATTTTGAATCGATATTATATGCTGTCAGTGGGACAACAGTTAGCTTTAAGAGTACCTTTCAATATGGTTTAGGGCCGTCGGTGGCACTGAGGTGCTCTTTGTCCATCTAAATGAGTGGTGCATGTCAGCTGCACAGCTGTTACATTGCCTGCTCTGTCATTACCAACTGCAAGACTGTTTTAGTTTTGGGGTGTATTGTCAGGTTGTATGTTGCCAAGGAGAGTTTGTTATTTTCATACATGATAAAAATGAAACACTTACCCTTTGTAATTATGGGAATCGTTTCAGTCCCTGACATTCCTCTCTCCCCTTCATGCTCTGTCTTCTCCCTCTACGTTTGCAAGGACTTCTTCTTCTGGCTTCCATCTGCTTCCTTCAGAAGCTCCAGCTCACATCTTTATTTCCTTTAGTATTTTTGCAAATACACTTCCTTATAAACTATGTATCATTGTGAAAATAGTTATAGACCTGCACACACTTATTTGACACTTGAGCCTTTTCGTACTTTCAGGGACAGGTGAGAATAGTGGGATAAGCACATCAGCATTTTTCTAAGTATGGCCAGTAAGGTAACGCTAACAGCAGTATTTCAGTTGTTGTTGGATTCTAGCACTAGTTCAGTCATGGGATAAACCGCTTTCCTCAGGACTGATATTTAGCCTGCCTGGGAACTCAGTAAGACAGTATAGCTCCAGTGAACATTTTGCTTACATTTCTGAGAGCTACCAACAAGATTTAAAAAAAAAATCAAGCTATGGAGTAAATTTTTGTAGCAGAAGTGGATAAAAGATGTGTCAGATGTGCCAACACTGATGTGCTGAATATCCAGTGTTCTGCATATTCTGAATACAGAGATGAATCACAGATCTACTGGGAAATCCAGCTCTTGAAGAAAGGGATTTCTCTTACAAGCTTCAGGTTTTCTGCTTTTCCAGGAGGCCTTGGAAAGAAGGGCTAACACCTGAAACAGGATGAGTGCTGCTACGTGGATAAGATGGGCTGAAGCAGCCCATCTCCCAGATGCAAAGAAGGCATTTTAAATACCTATACTATTGCATTCATGCTAGCACTGCTGTTTCACATCTTTCACATTGGATATGTTTTTTACCTCGTCAGGCATAACACAAAGTTGGCAAAACCTAGAAAGTACCTGCTAGGCTGGAGAGAATAGGGAGACAAGAAGTGAGAATGTGCATATTGCAGGATTTTTCCAGGTCTTGAGTCAAAATGTTGAGCTCTGCCTCACACCTTGAATTTGAAAGGTAACAAATGAGGTGAAGTATTTCCCTGAGAGAACAGTCACAGGGTGAAGCACGAGATGCATCTTTTTGAGCTGATGTTTTCACAAGATGCACTGTACTTTCCCAATAACAGTCCAGTATCTTTCACAGAACTATTAAAAAGGAGTGAAGATGAAAGTGCAGCTTCAGTTATTCCAGGCTTGCAACAGGATGTCTTCCTCTTGTATGAATGGCACTTACTAAGGGAAGAACAAATTAAATTCTGAGGATGTCTGTTGAAGGCTTTGAATTTATTTAGTCATTTTGTTCTTTTTGAAAATCAGTCCTTCATCATTGATGTCAAATATGTTCCTAGTAGCCAGGTTTTTTTCCCCCACCAGTTTTCCCCTATTGTTTCCTACCAGCATGCAGCTGATGGTACTTTTTAACTGATGAAATGAAATTCGCAGATAGAAAGTCAAGATGGATATTTGAAACTGGTAATCTCTTGAGACAGACTCCAAACTTTGTTTTCACAGTAGCAGACTTGGGTATTACCAGTTGATGTGATATCCTGTAGTCAAGATTTTATGAAGAAATAAATATTTTATCTGAAGTCATGAACTGCTTTCAGAAATCCTTGTAGCTTCAGCACTGCTATGCAGAAATAGTACCCTAGTCAATTATTCCATTCCTGCTTTATTAATAATCATGTAGTTATTGGGAAAAAAGTTATTTTGCACATTCAAGCCTAAAAATGGAATGTCTGAAGTGTGTTTGTGACAGCAGGGAAAAGATTAGCTGCTGTAATAGGCATACATTGTATATATGATAGCATATATCTGTGGTAGGATCTTACAGCAGAGTTTAGTAAAATTTTGTGCCTACTGTCCAGGCTCACTTGGAGTGAGCAGAAGTACAGTGCTGAAAGGATAATGCCAGTCTAAACAGATGGTAGGAAAGGTTGCATACCTGTCCAGCAAACTGTATTTATTAATATGATCTATTTTAATATGTTGACTGGGAATGCAAAGTTCTTATACAGAACGTTGTTTACAGGGGTCAAGTTCCTGCTGAAGCAGAAGTGAACTACTTAGGGGTGGCCAAATCCCTGGAAATGTATGGTGTGGATCTCCATCCTGTTTATGTAAGTATTGTTTAAATATTTTAAACTTGGCAACAATTAAAAACATTTTCTTATACTAATGTGGGGGAGAGTATTTATATAGTTTATTTGCCATGGAATAACCTGAAAGGAAACGCTGCACTTTTCACTTTTTCTTCACTAAGAAATGCAAAGGGAGACATATTTACAGACTGAGGGGATTAAGTCATTCATACATACAGAAGCTTGATGGTTTTCAGATGAAAGGCTGTGGTTGTATTACACCCATAAAAGACAATCAGTTATACTCTGAAAAAAAAATTCAGATAAATAAGAAGTAATTAGTGCAAGTGTCAGGATACATGAGAGAGGGTTATAACCTTTGTCTTTGACACAAGGATTTGCACGATTCTTGTGTAAATAACAGCAAGTATGTCCTGAAACCTTTTCAATACCATTGCAAAAACTAGGGTTGGGTAGCAGCAGCATGTCTGGCTTTTTTTAATATTCTTTTTGAAGGTTTTGCTAAAGATCCAGAGTATGTTTCCAGCTTTTTCTTTGCTGTATCATGCGGCATTGCAAGTCGTCTGTATTGCCTCAGCAAAACCCTCCACTTCTTTCGTAAAACAGCATGTGTGCTGGGATTGGATCCAAGTTATCACCTGGAGGCTATGTGCTCCTGGTGGAAACATCATTCTATCTTGTTTGAATAATTGCGCTTGTGGCAGGTTTTTTGAATAAAAGAAAATCAGAAGTTCAAACAGGGAGTTGTAATGTAGATAGTTCACTGAGTTAGATGTCAGTAGTTTGTAAAATTACTTGAAAGAAAATAAAGAAATCAAGATATTACCAGAAGATTAAGTATGTATTTCCTGCTGAAAATTGTGTAGCCTGCAATATGAAATAGTTTTTTAATGCACCCTGTGGCTTAATTGTTTTCATATCCCATGCTCTGTGCCTGTCCCACCCATAGAAAGCTGGGGGAGTTAGTGGAACAAGATTCAACATGATCCAACAACATCGTATTAAATTAGCAGAGCCTGGAAATTTTTTCTCTTAGTTTGCTTTTACTGCGCAACGAGATCCCTGCCTGGGTAGTGAGGGGTGAATTGTAATATGCCCAAGTCTAACCCATGAATATCATAGTTTCTATTTATATTTCAACAGCAAGAGAAGCCCTCATTTGAGACTGAAGCTGCACACATGAAGAGATGTAGTTCTTTTCCTTGCTTGGTTGTATTAAAAGTAAAGATGCCTTTAGCAGTTAGTTCACTGAGGAGCACAGGCAGAGCTCGTGGAGATGCGCTTGAGCCTTCTCACAGTCACACAGAAGGACACTTTCTACAGTCAGTCCATCTCACAGTTCATATTGTTTTGTGGTTTGTGCTCTGCTGGTTTAGCACTTGCAAGGCTCTTCCTTGTTGCCTCAAGTAGATAGATGAACAAGCTTTTGCAGCTGAATTTCTTTTAATCTCATGCACTAAAGTTTGCACTCTTTCAAGTGTAGAGCGCATCTGATTTTGGTTACTGACTGTAAACTGGGGAGTGGAGGACCTTCTGCCACTCGACACCAGGGTTTTCACCCTGGTCTCTCCTGACATGGTTTGCAATTTGGATACTGGCCTCAGGAATGGTTTCCTTTGGAGGAGATGATGTCTGCGTCCATTCCTTGCATGTTGCTACCCATTCTGAACAAAAAAATGCTCTGAATCTCTCAAAGGAGCTACTTGTCTTGGTAGCAGTACGCAGATGATACTATTTTAGGAGGGAGAAGGCAGCTGTGAGGTTATATTATAGTAGAATAGGTCAGAAAATCACTATTTACCTTCAGCTGAAAATTCGGGTGGGTGTTGCATTCATGTCTGAATAAAGAATTTAGTTTCTGAGTTTTGGCCTTTTGCCAAATAGCTAAAAGTAATTCCTTAAAAAAAAAAAAAAAAGTTATTTTTCTTTTTCACCATGGTATGTGGAATCTCCCATTCTTTCCCTCACTGCCATTCTTTCTTGCTTCTTTGCCTCTATGCCTACAAGTTACCGTATAGGAGTTTTTATCAGTAGATCAAGTACTATTTTCCCATTTGTGCAGAGTGTGAAACACTATGTTCAAGTAGAGTCATCAGGCTGACTTCCTCACTAGACCTCACTGCTCCAGTGGTATGACTTGCAGCTGTATGAATGACATATTTTTATTTTCTAGGGTGAAAACAAATCTGAATATTTTTTAGGATTAACACCCATAGGAGTTGTTGTCTACAAGAATAAAAAACAAGTAGGAAAATATTTCTGGTATGTACAATTTAAATGTGCAGTCTGTGCTAAAACAATAACCATGTTGTTGTACGCAAATGTATGATTTGTACTATCTATTGGAAAGGTTAATTGTATCGATAAAAATAAGTATAGTTGGAATTCCTAATCTTTGTCTGGATTATACATATTTTTAATTCTTTGATAATCCAAGTATTGAAAAAAAAATAGTTCACCTTTACCAGAGTCATGCTGAAATGTTTAAATACTGCTAAATTTTCTGTTGATACCTGGTACATATCTGAAAAAAGAAAATCTACCTGCGAATTCCTTTTTGTCTTTGTATGTAAATATATACAACTTTGTATGTAAATATATACAACTTTCTGTTTTATTATGCATGAAATGAAAGTCTCATTAAGTTCTGTCTGTCTTTTTTTCCAATATTACAGGCCTAGAATTACAAAAGTTCACTTCAAGGAAACACAGTTTGAACTTAGAGTCCTGGGAAAAGATGTAAGTTTTTATTTAAGCCTGAAAGAAAAAAAAGTAATCTCAGGTGTAATGAAGTGGGAAATTTCGGGTTTCCATCAAAGTCTAATTTATTTTATTGAAATATACTGCAAGAAACCTTCAAAGTGAAATTAAATTTATTGATAGTTACTGCAAGAAAATTACCTTCTCCTCAAGCATAGTATGTTCCTGATGGTGCTTGCAGTTTTATTAAAGAAAGAGGAAGAAGAAAGAATTTCTGTCGACATTTTGCAGGCAAGGGGAGAGAACTTCAGCAGAACAGTACTGAAGTAGGAATTTTACAACAAACCTTTATCATTTTATATCATGCTCTGTAAAAGAGAGTAGACTGCTTCTGCAATGCCTTGTTTATGGTGTTATATAATGGTTTTAAACTAGGCTAAATCTACAGGGAAGGCTAGTATTAACCAAAATGTGGGTGGAGGAAAATGCACAAAGCTGTGAAGCACAAGTAATTTTGTAGCTTGGAAATGGAAGCAGCCACATAGTATAACTCAAAACCCATTTGTCAGAGTTTAACTTCTTTGTGCCATTCAAGACCATTTGAGAGAAAACATGTTGGTTCCAGTGGAGCAAGGATAGCAGGTTGATAGCAAGAGAAGAGGTTTTAAGATAGAGTCAGTGGAAAAAAGAGAAAGATATTTATCACCTATGAAGCATGTGGGGCGGGGAGGGGAGGAGGAGAGTGTTGAGGATGCAGGGAAAATTATGAAGTATAATAAAACAAATAGTCAGTCTGTGATTTTTGGTATGTGGTTGAGTTATAAGTTTAGTTTGCTGAGATATTTTTTGAAAATACTTTGTTAGGTCTCTTTGGAATGTCAGGACTGAAAGTTTATAGTTCTGAAGAAGTACTAATCTGCTGGCAGTATTCCCCTTTACTGGTTATCTACGTATCTTCATTCATCTATGTAATGGTTGTTAGTCTCATCCATGATATTTCCATGAGGCCATTTGGTACGCTTGGTTCATTCTGGGAGATATAAGTGTACTCTTGACTGATTGTCTTGATTCTGTCGTGGACAGCATTTCTTGTGCCTCTGCAAATGTATTGGCAAGTTTTGCTTTTGTTACTCTGAAGTGGTTTATTTCCATTTGGGGTGGTGATCTATGGGAATTTTATTTCTGATGGTGTGTTTGTTGAAATCGGAGAGTTGTTTGAAGGCTGGGGGAAGGTTGGGAAAAAACTTTTCTCAATGTTTCATGTGAAGGATGAATGCCTGTTCATGTATAAACAAGTCCGAGTTTGACTTAGAGTGAATTGTATTGAAGTGATGCTCTAGTTTCTGACTGATGCCACATACATGTAGTTTTTGTCTGAGCCATGTGGAATTGCAAAGGTTTAACATGCCGAACAGAAACCCTGGAAGCTTTGGAAAATGTACTTAAGTAGAGACTGTGAATGTTGATGGTTGGTGAACACTTACTATTGTGATCGTAAGGCAAACACTTTGACAGCACTTGGTAATTTCAAGTCTCGACAGGTACTTTTAGGAAATTGTTCAAGAGAACAGTAAGTACAAGGGTGTGTACAGTCATTAAAATCTCCTTTGCAACTAATACTCATTTGAAGTGCTTCTGCAGTGCTTCATATCCTGACAAGACCAGGAAAGGCCAAAATGGCCCAGAAAAATCTTATCCCTTTTTTTTGAAACGTTCTGGTGGTGTTACTTTAAACAAAATTACGTATTGGAATAAGTAAACAGCAGCCATAGTCTCTGGATTAAAGCCGTCATAACAATTTATGCTGTTCTGCACTCAGAGGAGGAAAAGCTCATCAGTGTATTTATATGACTGTATGTTCCAATACTCCTTGAAAACTTAATTCACAAATTTTTCTTATTCCTCCTTTTTTTGGAATTAATGCTATCACTTCATCCTTCCATAGGGGACATGAGTTTGCAGTATATGATAGGAGAATAAATGTGCCATTTTCACTTCATCCTGCCTCCTGGGGTATCACTTTGCGGCCCAGGGAATTAATACTCTTCTTGTCTCAGATGTGGTATGCCAAGCCTGGAACATGTTATGTGTTTCCAGTTAATTGGAGAGAATGCCAGAAAATATTCAGGAAGAGGAGAAATAATGGAGACTTTCCTGTGGCTTAGACAGAGCTTTATGGTATATAGCGAAGGAGTTAGCATCTTGTAATAAGAAGAGTAGATTATTTCTGAGTATATTGAGTGCTTTGTATGAATCATGTTTTCCATGTTGTAGTGAAAACTGTCTGCAGGCTGGATTTTGGTTTGTGTTTCCACACACTAGCTACCTTTATTCACACTGATGGGCATCTTTCACAGGGGCACTTGCTCATCAGGAAGAAGCTGTTGGTGCTTTTAGTACTGATGAAGTGTTGCTCTTTCCCTGCATGGGGTTACTTGTGGTAACTTCTTTGTTTGCCCTTTCAATAGATTTGTCTGAGATTTTTTCAGACCTACTGAAAGAATTTGAATGTGTACTTCCCACTAAAGGGGTGGAAGCGGACATCCTGATCTCCTTGACAGATAGCAGACATAGAGTTTAAATGTACCAGTCCATGTCCTTAGGCTACCTAAAAAATACAGTGTGGGGTGTCTGGCAGCCATATTTATTGCTGTTGAGTTCACTGTTTACATTATTTCACTTTTTATAAACTTGATGGTTTACTGAGCAAAAGATATTTATGCTTACTGTCTTACAATAAAGGTTCTTCACCTTTCCTGTTTTATAGTAGTTTTGTAATCTCTTGTACTTCTTCATATCTCTTCCATGAGAACATTTCCTGTATATTTATCTTCTTCATATTTTTCCTGCATACCTGTTGGTATTGTCTGCAAGCATGAACATCAGTATTTTGGTTTTACCTTTCGCTACTTCGCTTGTATTATATGTTTTCTCCCTAAGGCTATTGCTGTTGCCCCTTCATAAACAAAATACTGACCTTAATATTTGGCCATCCATGACTTATCCTGCCATGAGACTAATGACCTGGACCAGCTGACAGAAACTCTTCTTCAGTGGTGTTAATCACTGAATCAATTTTTCATTGTCCCCTGAGTGGACCCATGCTGTGAATTCCGAGCTAGAAGCATGTTAGGCTTCCCATGAAACCACCAAGTATCAGCATGAAATAAAGAACGCCCCCCGCCCCAGCCCCATGAGGACTGCACAGAAGGATTCCCTGAACGCAACAAACAATCACAAAGAATTTTTGAAGATGAGAAAAGTGTATTTTCATGCAGTTTCCTTTAAGAAAACCGAGAGATCCGTCAGATGCCTGTGCACAATTCTTGGTAGCATAGATATCTGTAGAGCAACCTTGCTGGAAATGATCCAGCAGTACAGGTGGCTACCAAAGGCGCACGCATGCACACACACACAGAGACATCCCCTCCCCAACCCCGCCCCAGTGCAGCAAAACGGAGCCTAATCACAATGGGTGCATGATGTGGAAGTGGGTAATTGAAGGGGTGCACAGCATACCTCCTGTGCTTCCCCTGTGTGAGGAACATGCCTTGCTTCCTAGATTTCTCTCTCAGCTAAGGACATGAAACAAAATAGAGAAAAACATGCTTTGATAGATTGTGTAGGCTGGGAACGTAAATGTAATAATATGCAGGAGTGAGAGACATGGAGCTTTTTTGCCTGTAGGTACCAAGTACTTCTGTGCAGTTCCCTACAACTCCATACTGTTTTCTGTAACAGCGCCTTTTACTTTGGTTGCACTGTGTCTGAACATGCAAGTGAATGATTTCACTCCTTCGCAGAGTTTATGCGAAGCTTCTGTACTGGTTACTTTTCATGTTTCTGTTTCACCAAACCAGAAACTGTTGAATGTGCAAAACACTTGCTTTCATTGCTTTTTGTTGTAAGAGAAAGGTCTTTTGGAAGTCTGAAATTTTTGTTTCGAGGGATTTTGAAATTTGGGTTCTTTCAAGTCAGAACAAACCCCCAAACTGTGCAATTAAAAATGATTTACACATTTTCAAGACATGCCTTCCTCTGCGGTCTTGCTTAGTCAGATGAAGAGGCCCAGCTCAGCTGAATTCATAAGGAGAAGTTGGTAAGGACTGTTTTCAGGAGCAATACAAACCACTGATGCATGCATGCTAGGGGAACTTCAGGGCAATTCCAAAGCACATAATGCTTCCTATTCTGGTGGCTGAAACTTGTCTAAACACAAGATTTTTGTGTTCTTTTAAATAGTCTCAGAAAAACCTGGAAATATGTTTAATTTTTTAAAATCTGCTTTTTATAAGTGTCAGAAATCTAAAAAGTAATTGCATTAATAAGGTGGTTCAGCTGTACCCCTTCTTGCCCTGGCACACGCTGTATTCCATCTTGAGTTACAAGTTCTGGGCAGGAACTTTTAATTTGATTTATTCCTCTCACAGTTTCTTGGTAAGACTGAACAGGGTTTGAAGAGATATTCCTTCCATTCTAAAGTCCAATTTAGCTTAGATTTCAATTCCAGACAAAAATAGCATTTTGATCTTTGTTATGGTTTAAGAATTACAAATGACTTTTGCATCATTTACATTTGCACCCCCTTAAGCCAGAGTGGTAGTGGAGGGTGGAATCATACAGAATGATTTTGGCTTGTTTTGGTGGGTTGGGGGTTTTCTTGCCTTTTCTTAACTACTTTTTGAGCCATCATAGAGGATCGTAAGGTTGGTTCAAGGCTTGATAGCAAAATCTTCAGTAATGAACATTTTTGAAGGAGAACTAGGATTAAAATTCCTGCATAAACTTAAAATTCATTGCCATTAAGGTGTTACTGTCACCTTTTTTTTTGTAAGTTCTTTAGTCTTTTTTTTAATTGGTATAATACAAGGCTGAGATATGTTTGTTTCAATCTTGACATGCTTTATGCAAACTGGCACAGCATTATTAATTTTAATTCCTGACTTGTGTAATGTTCTTAAAGATTGACCTTGTGTAACCAGTAATAATACATTATCTGTTACATAAACTATGATTGGTATGCATTTTGTAAATATATAAAGACAGAATATTTCCTATTGGACTTAACAATTGATAGTATCCCGGTATATGTCTAATCTGGCAAAGAATAATGCTGGGAAGCAGTAGCTTCAGAGCTAGTGTTAAAATTTCTGTTACATGTACATGCACGTGTATTACATGTACATGCAGTGTGCTCTGTAATGAGGCAAGATTCCTCCTTATGCTGTATTAATATTCAGTGTGACTACGAAGAGTGGTGTGTGTGCTGGCAGGCTTTCTGCCATGGTTTTGGGTTTGGGTTTTTCTTCATTTTCTGAGCCGGGACTGGTGGGAACCAATATATGTCTTCTCATAAATTATAGCAGCTGAAGCCTGCTCTGAATCATAGGTTTTCAAAATATTTTTGATCTGTGGATAGGTGCAGTACTCCACAGAATGGGTGTAAGTCTACTGACAGAGGCCCTCTTATCTTTGGAGTAACCCATGAACTTCACAAACAAGGGATCTTCTGGCCCCCAGAGGGAAGAACTGCCATTTTAAGTGTGTGTCTTCTCTTCCAGGTGGACTTGAGCTTAACCTGCCTGGGCACTAAGCTAGCTGGGCACAAAGCAGCTCTGAGCTTGAAAGCTGTGTAATCACACTGGCATGGCAGAGCAAGCTGGGAGCGGTTTGCAAAGGGCAGTGTTGGGCACTCCTGAACTAGTATGTCAGCTCTAGCAGTTCCAGAGGCATTTTGTAGTTAGGTAGAGCAATGACTCCTCTGACTTGTCTCATCTGAAGGCATTAGTAACATGCTTTCAGTCTTTCAGTTAAGTCTAGGGGGGGAGGGTTATGGTGGAGCGCTGTACCAATTACCAGCCGTTCAGTGGAGATCTCAAAGGCCCTGCCAGATCAGTCTTCTGGCTGATTTGAGAGGCAGCATAAAACAGATATGAGCTGTGGCTACGTGTTTGAGTGCCCATCTGTTTATAAACTTATAGTCAAGCTATCTGCATCCCCTCTTCCAGTCTCTCTCTCCTCCCATGGTTAAAAATAGTGGTGAGGCTACGGCAGTATGAGCTTTAGCATGTTTTGGAGACTGCAGGACAAGCTTTTAAAGCATTTAAAATGAAAGGAATATTTTATGTTTGTCCTCACAGTTTTTTAGTGTCTTGCCTTTTTCAGGATTAGAAGATCGTCGAAGAGCTCAACAACTAGATACTGCTGCAAGGGGTATGCTTGTCCTTTTGTAGCCTCTGGCCATGTGGTCCTGCCCCCTCCCATGCTGGTGCAAGTCACAAATGTGATCAAAAATCACTGTATAGAAATAAGTGGTTTTCTGCTTGTTTGATGAGCACAGCTGGCTTCCTGAAAGAATAGACAAACACCAAAGCTGGTTCAAAAGAGAGGGGAGATCTTCGGAGTGTGCAGACAACCAGGACTGCTCGGGCAGCAGTGAGCCGTCGTGCTTTATGATGCCTCACCTTAAGTACACTGGGCACTCCAAAAGCAACAGGATGAGTAGCAGCAAGTAGCTTGTGAAGCACCAAACAACACTGAATTGAGTTTGGAATTGTCATTTCCGATAAATCATTAGTAAAAGTGCAATAGGTCTTTGTTTCTTTTGGTTCAGATATATGAGAATAAGAAAAAAACCCAGCTAACTCTCACGACCTGTAAGAAATTACAATTATTCAAGATGCTAAAAATGTTGCCTTTTATTGGAAACAGAGGTTCATGATGTTAACAGTTAGAGCCATCCTTGCCTTACCTGTACAAATCAATTTATTCACTTAGGGGAGAAAGATTAAACCTTGAAGATACTACTGCCTTCAGTACTGCTTATTTTTTATATATGCATTTATAAATTGTGAGGGTAATCACAGTACTCTTGCAAATCTTAAAAAGTCCTAAATGGAGGAAGTTCTAAACCTAGATGTACCATATGCAGTGTCGTAGTATGGACTTAGTTGCAGTAAGTTACTGAATCCTTCACAGAAAAGGTGAAAAATGGTAAAGGAATTAGGAATTGTCTCCTCTGTGTTGGTGAAAGACCTTGGAGATGAATGTTTTAGGCTTTCTTTCTCTCTCTTTAGTAAAATTTAACTGTGCTATTTGACTTATTATGAGGATCCATTCTGAGGCAGTAGTTTTCAGACACCTGCTTTTCCTTCAAATTCAAATAAATAACCCTCAGTGTGTTATCAGAAAGCTTGTTGGTCCACCCCCTGATTTTTAGTTGTTTCATTTTCCAGATCTGAATTCCATAGCTTGTTGATAAATTGGATCTACAGGGCTATGCTGTTTTTTCCTGAGTGCCTTTGATTACTGCATCCTAACTATAGATGTTTCAGCATGTAGTTAATCATCAAAATTTGTTTCTTACCCACTGAGATGAGCTTTCTTCCACCTTAGAAAATAATGCCTTCAAATGATGGAATCAGTAATGTTTGCTGGTCAGATCTTTGAATCATATGGCAATGTAGCTATACTGTCCCTCTTTTAGTCACTTACTGATTTTCATGTCTTATGTGCCGTTTCTTCTGTACATGAGAAAATTCTAAAACTTTAACTTAAAAAAGAAGAAAAAACGGACAAGTAGAACCTTTTCCCTCATGGGAATCTTGCCCTGAATTCCAGTGGCATTCAAACTGGGCTAATAAGATATGGCAGAAATACCTTATTTTAACAAGTCTCTCTAAAAAAAACCCAAAAGACCCCTGGCTCCTCTCTGCCCCTCCCTTCCCCCAGCCCACAAACTCTCTCCTCTGAGATTATGTAATTAAATAAGTTTTAGAGCAGCAGAGGATTCTTTGCCTAAAAGTAAAATTTAGGAGTGGACAAAGAAGGAGCAAGATCCTGCATATTAAAAGTGAGTCACTGAGTTCTTTCCTAACAGAAGTTAAATTGACTCATCATATTGCATAAAGTTTGCAATACCACAGGCCTGATCTGATATTATTCTTTAAAAGTACACTGGTGACTATAGTTGTGTGGGTTTATATGAAATCACATCAGATGACAGTCTGATCTAGAAATTCTAATGTAAATTAAATCACAAAATCTGAAGCTATATTTCTGTTATGTGTAAAACAAGTAAATGAAAAGTACCTCTTGACATGTCTTTTTTAAAACTTTGAAAATGTAAAAATGCAGTATGATCTTTCAGTGGGTAGACTCTTGTTTCTGGTTGCCAGAGGAGCAAGAGCAATATGGTTACTCATGAAAATTCTAGTATAAATAGATTTTTCTCCTTGACAATCTTCAAGTTTCTTCATGAAGCTTTTTCTTTTCTTTTTTCCCTGATTACTTAGATTTTTTTTTTTTCTGTTTTAGAAGAGCTTCAGTTTTTAAGTTTCTGGTTTTACTTTTTATGAATTAAACTTATTTTTGCTCCAAGTTAAACCCCTTGTGGATCCTGTAGAGAGATGAAGATCCCTATCAAGCCTGAAATTGTATTTTAAGGAACTATAGGAATATATTTATGGGACTAATCTACTGTGTAATCATAATGAATCTTGACCATCATTTTATGCTATGCATAGCAATCACAGATAAATCCTAGTTTTCAGTATTCTCTGTGTCTGTATGTCTTACTGTACTCCTCTTTCTTGCTGTGATGTCCTAGAGAGGAAAATGTGCTTTTGAGGGAAGACTAGATGGTGATTTTCATTCCTTGGATATTCCATAGGACTGTTCCAGCTAGCCACTAAACAAACTAAAATAATCCATGGGAGAAAACAAACTCATGTATATGTCTCCAGTTCGGTTGTGTGGGTTTTTTTTTTTGTTGGTGTTTTTTTTTTTTTTTTTTTTTTTTTTTTGGTCAGGGAATGAAAACTCAATTATTCTAACCACAGATGCAAAGTTCTGTCATTTTTACTGTTTGTTTCAAGGTGGAGGAAAGGCTGCTTGAGCAGGTAATTTATGATTTTGTGAGGCTGGCTGACAGCCATTAGTAGAGATATAATTGGTTTTTGTTAGAGGTGAAATTTTGAATTCTAGAGAACATACTGAATTAATTCACAGTTTGCAAGGTGCTTGTAGGTCACCATACCTCATTAAATGAAGAGTGGCAGAAACTTGCCAGAATTCTTCACCTATGTATGCATGGCACTGCAGAAGTATAACTAATGCAAGCGCATCCCTTTCCTAAAATCAGCTGCTGAAAGTGGTATGAATCATACCCACTTTGTAATTGACATATCAGGAAAGTGGTTTTAGGACTCAGTTTTGTTATAGACGGTATTGTACCATGCTGAGGGTGCACCCTGGAGTCAGTGGGACTACTCATTCTTCATGCAAATCACAGACACAAACTGAGCACTTAGGTTTACTGAGTGACAGATATATGGAAGTGTATTTTATCTGAACATACCTGAATGTTTAGCTTGTTGGAAACAAGCAGTGTGGCGTGTATGTTGCTTTTTCTTGTCTGTTGGAAGTATTTTATAGTTTGTATATGCCTGACTTCTCTTTCATCTCTCCCTGCCTTTTTCTCATGTCTACTGTACTGACTGCCAATTTCCAGTGATTAGGTTTTAAGCTTTGAATATTCTTTTTTTTTTTTGTCTTCCTTAAGAGATTTTAATGTGGATTTTATGGCTTTTACCTTTGACCTTTTTCCTAGTATTTTGAATTATTCTGAAGTTAGCTAATTTTTTTTTTAAATCTTTTTTATTTCCAGTTTTACCTTGGTTCTTCTCTACATGTATGTTTTGTGCATTTTATCTCTGTGTTGTTGCTTCATATTAGTTTATCACAAATTTTGAGTTTCTTTCACTTATTCTTGCTTTTTTTTATACTGTTAAACAGAGCCATGGGAATAGATTTTTGCTTGACATTTGAGGTGCAGTTTCAGAAAACATCAGAAACATACCATTTGAAAAAAACCTTTGTGCTTTTTAATTACCAAAAAACTGGTATCTATGAACAAGAATGAAGGAACAGAAGTGTTTCAATAACCTCCTTTCTCTTCTGTTTTTCTGTATCTAAGGAATTGATTCTTCAACCAATTATTTTCAGGCAATGAGAAACCAAAAAGAAAACCTCTTTTAAATGATTAATTCTACAGGATTATAGAACCTGCTTTTCTTCATACTGATGTCTTTTCTTATGTGCATTGATATGAGATGGTCATTTCTTGTGTTCAGTAAATGAAGACCCACTTCGCTGGCAGAATCCCTCATAACAGTATTGATTTGTTTTGTTTTGTTTTCAGTGCAATGAAACTTCCTTCTTTTTTGAAGCACGTAACAAGATGACATGCAAACATCTCTGGAAATGCTGTGTAGAACATCATACATTTTTCAGGTGAGTGATGCAGAAGTTGTGGTTTCATTACCAAAAGGAGGGAGACTATACTGAGTGAGAACCTTGTTATACCTGCAGAGTGGTGTAACACAGGCTTGCTGCCTGGAAACACATTTTTGCTCTTGGTTATAGAATGCTTTTAAAAGCTGATGCCTTTCCTTTTCTTACAATATGTGAAACAGTAATTTTAAAATTGGGTAGTTCGGTGATTTCTTTTGTTGTAGAATTCTTTTCAAAATAATACCTTGGCTTGCAAAAAGTAGGCTTTCACAGAAGTATCCACAAATGTATATGGCAGGATTTAAGCTGCCATGTACATTTTTATGTATTTAACCATCAGATTTTCTGTAGCAGCATTTACTTGAGTGAGGCCTTTGGATTTCAGACATTACTATTTCCTACAATGCACAGAAATTTCATTTTTTTGATAGAAAGACTCATTAAATTTCCATAATGTTTTGCTTACTTATTGAACTGTATAAAAGGTTTCCCTTATTACACATCTCAAAACATTTTATTTTACTGTTGTGAAAACACTAATAGAAATTTGCAAGGGTGTCTAGCTAGGAACTGGTTGATGGGATGCTTGGGGCTGGCTTTAGCAGTGCTGTAAATGAGTAAGCTCAGAATCCTTCCTGCAGTCTCATTGCTGTGGCATGATGTTTTTGCCTGCTCCTGTGAAATATTAAGCAAAAGGCTGCTGTTGCCAGTAGTTTACAGTAGACCCTGAAATAAAGAGAGGTGTAGTCAAAAGAGGAGAGCAAAACATGTGGCTTTGTGGAGCTCTCAAGCCCATAAGAGTCTGCCTGGAGGTAGGGATGAAGAGGAGCTAGCAGCAAATTATTTTTTTTGAACCTAAAGTTTGTATTTCTCTTCTCTTTTCTTGGGAAGGGGCCTATAATTGAGACTTATCTATGTAACTTACTCTGTTGTTTTATTTTTCAAACTACATAGAGTGCCAGAGAATGAATCAAACTCTCTGTCAAGAAAATTCAGCAAGTTTGGATCCATAGGTTATAAACATCGGTACAGGTAAATTTATTTCATTATTTAAACTTCAGTTTATTCCTTCTTCATTCTTTCTTTTCTCCTCTTTTCTTCCAATGAAAGAAAAACCCCACCCAGACTATGACTCAGAGCAGTTCTGCTGACAAAGCATGAATCAGGGCCATTTTAACAGACTCCCCTTGGGAGTCTGGCAGTTTTGGGACAAACGTGAGTTACTTCTCATTCTTCAGATCCCCTGAGTTGGCTAGGGCCTGCCGTAGCCCGTAGTGAAAGTCAGAGCAGCCTTGGCAATGCTTTAAGTCAAAATCTCCTTATAAGTCCTGAAATTATGTTCATGTCCTAAAGGGTTTTTCCTGACAACTGGAGAATATCAAAATGAGGAGGCATGTTGGCTGCCGCCTTTCTTCTGGGAATTAACAAAGGGCTGGTGCAGAGAAGTGTATGAAGTCTGTAACTGTGATGCCCTTCTTTACAGCTGCAATTGAGCTATGGGAAGGGCTCTCAATCCAAATGGTTATGTCTACTCCTGTAGCAGTACTGATGGTGCAGTGCTGTTGATTTAAGAATAAAAATGAGGGCAGATCTGAATGGAGATGGGGGTGTCTTTTCTAACTGGAATAGCTGGCAAAACTGGATAAGGATTCAAGGCTGCAAGCCTTGAGAGATGCAGTAAACATCAGACTAAGGGTGTATACGAGCACTTAGTCTCAATTTTAGTTTCAGTTAACCAAGCAGGCAGTGTGACATAAAGGGCAGTAAGTACTGTGATACAGAGGAAGATGTGGCCGTGACAGTGGGTTTAAGATCCTCTATCTGATGTGCCACAAAGGACTAACAGAATATAGGATGTAGTTAAAATTGTAAGATGTCAGAAACCCAGTAGTTTTTCCTTAGTTTTGTTAGGACTTTATGTTTTTAACTCTGTTGAAATGACAGGGTCTTTGTCGAGTGAGTAAGGCACTTGATTTGGCAATTGGTGACCATTGTTTTAAATCCAGTTCTGTCACATTGGCTGAACAATTTTGAGCTAAATAATTTATGGTCTGATTTTTAGAATTGCATTAGAGTTGCATATTCAGTGAACCTGAAAGGGAGAGGGGAAAGCAGCAAATCAAAACCACATCTGAAAGCCAGGCCCCTTTCTTTTTCCATTTTCATTTTCGCTGTTGGTCAAGTGGGGATAAAAATAGTTTTTAACCTTTTGTACTTATTTTGAAGGTGCTGGGTGAAATTTTACTATATTTAGTGAATTCTCTACGTAGTTCTCTATTTCTGTATAGCTCTAACTATATAGGAATATTCTATATCTGGAGTATAGATATTATTCTAGATCTATATATAGATAGATCTATACATATTTTATATATGTAAACCTATATATAATATTAGATCTAGATATAGAAAATATCTATATCTATAATCTATATATATATATGTATAACTATATTATATAGTTTCTGTTAAAAACTACATATTTCCTATAATGGGAAATTTTAGAGTTTTTTTCCATGGCCTGCAAATATACCAGGTTTGTTTGGGTTTATTTTTGGCTTGTCTCTCTGTCTCTCCTTCCTGTCTGTATTTCCACTATCACTCAAGAAATACATGGATCATAATGGGTAAGGCTGACAATCATTAGTTAGGCAGTTCTTTGTCACTGCCTCTTAGGAGGACTTTTCTAAAAACGGGAAAACCATAACCCCCACTTTCTCTAGCATCTCCTGGATTGGAGTTAGTATCTGTTGTAGATACTAATAGCAGCTTGTAATAGTAGCTCTATTACACTTGTCATCAGTCAATCAGAATTCACAGTCAACTGTCTGTTACCCTTGGATGTAAGATCTTGCTTGTAAGGAGGGCGTTACTGATGGAGAGATGACTCTGCCAATGCTGAGCCTGAGCTCATGTGACTGAATCTCGACTGTCTCCAGCCAGGATCACTGGTGTGTTTCTGTCCCATCTTCTTTAATGTATTTCATGATAATCCAGATTATTTGGGTTATCACATTATCTGGCATGATCCAGCTTCTTCTTACTGTATATAATAGGGGAATGATTGTATTGCCTTTAGGGTTTCTGGTTGGATCCTGACCCATATAACCCCATCTGTGAAACTGGATGGGAGTTCAGGGAATTCCTGCCAGAGTAGTGCAGATGAGAGTTTCCTCTGTTGGACCATTTCAGCAGATTGGAGCAGGGCACTGGTGCTGGGGAGAAGAAAGCTTTGTACTTACCAGGACTTTCCTGTCAATTTAAAAAAAAAAAAATACCCTGAAGCAGTTAACTATGTTTGAGTTATTCCTGCTGGTGGTGCATTTAAGTTCATCATCCTTTTTTAACGAGTTTCAAGGGTGATCTGTGATATGGTTTGCCATGTTGGGATGATGGTCATTACTGACAGCTATGTTTATAATGTTAGTTTTGTCTAGAACACAATAAAGTATATATATCCCTTCTAGTATGAAGTGTTCCCTGTTTTGCTGCAGGGATTATGGAGGACTCCCCCTGACCTCAGTGGATATTCTAGTAAATATGGGTTGCAACGTCTAGTTGATTATACAGTGTTAATGATAAATAGTGATAATCAATTGGTGTTTGACATGTTAACTCTCATCTTGGAATTCAGAGCAGCAGTAACAGCGTTTTCATGTGCTTCAAGAATCTTCCCTTTGCTTATCCATCAGCTTTGATTGGCTTCCCCCTTTTCCTTTGGTCCCTGTTGTAGCACCAAAAGCAGTGACAGTGTTATGTATCTGTATACATCATTAGCTCAAAACAGAAACCATAATCCCACTGCTTGACTGTGTATGTAAGGGGACCATAATATTATCTTTTGGCTTTTTTTTCTTTGTTTTTTTAAATCTTCTAGGTACTTCTCATCAGATGGCAGACAGTTTTCAGGGAAGCAATTTCCTTCTCTTAAGATCAGATGCTTTGGTTAATATGTGGAGATGTTAGTGTGAGTGGAAGGTCTTATCCCCAGATGTTTTGTTAAAACTGCTTCTGAATTTGCAAGACTGGCATGGTTGCCGAACTTAAAAATTGAGTAGAAGTGTTTTCTGGCTAACTTGGGAACAAAAAAACCCATTAAACTGAATATCAGAAAACAGCATTACTGTGTCATAATGTTAGAATTTGTGGGGGGGTTTTGTCCTTTAATTATTTTACAAATTTTGAGAAGATAAAAATTCTGCAGTGCTGACTACCCCTGTGGGGCTATTGGTAAAAATGCAATCATCCTGGTGGAGTCTATTCACATAACTCAGAAAGTCTACATATGCCTGTATAGTTGCTTGGCACTTGCTAGTTTGATACCTGTTTACTTCTAAGTCATCGCACTGCAGATATTTAAGCAACTGGGAGTTAATACTACCCAGTCACTTCTCTTGTGTAGTAAGTTTTCAGAAGCAAACATGGAGTTTTGGCAAGGAATATGAGGCCTATTTTACATTTTTGTTATGAACATTTTATTCTGCTTAGTCACATGGAGAGGAACATTCAAATGAGTGTAAAAGAATTTATGTAAACCTAATAACTTATTTAAATTGTGCAGTGAAGAAGAGCCTCACTGTAAACGGGAATTAGGACTTCTACTCAATTTATTATCATTTGGGCCTGTGCTAGTGAGGCTACTTTATTACAGTTTGCTTTGCATGGAGTTTTCCATGCCCTTTAGGTTGTCATTCCACATGGCAGAGAAGTAGGCCCTTACTGACTGGAGCTGAGCAATGTTAAATATGTATTTTCCTGAGATAAAAACTTCCAGAAAGAATTGTGGAAGTAATCAAATTATTTAAGAAAGTCTTATGTTAGCATATTTGAGGTTACAAAAGGTCACACTATCTTAGCCTCTTCCTAATAAACTATTATTCTGCTTTAGTTGCTTAGCTCCTCCTGAAAATACCCAATATAGAAGAGATTGGCACAATCTATTGATGATTCTACCAATGACTGATTCAAAGCAAAAGTCAGGGTAGTGCTACTCTACAGGATAACCAGAGCTGGGATGAGAAGTGAATAGCTAACAAAAGATGCTGCCCAAACACCATGCATTTTTTTCAATCTAAAAATCCTCTGTTTCTTTGATCATTTTTACAAGTGTTCTCCCATGATTTTGTTGTGTTTTCAAGTGGCAGGACATCTTTACAAATGACCAGAGACCCTTCTGTGCAGCTCCCGCGGCCTGACCAGTGCATTGAAAGAAGCCGCAGCAAGACTTACCCCAAAAGAACACAACAGACCGGTAAGTCCTCCTCTGCTGGGCCTGTGGAGAGATGTCGTCTTTGGTCTTTGGTTCATTTCATTTTCAAGAAGCAACTCAGAATTGCTGCAGTGTCCTCAAGGATCTCTCAGAATAGATTCTGTCTTTTGCCTTAGGTCAGTATTTATACCTAACCTTAACTGGAACTAAAAACTCCAGCTTTGTGGATAAAAGTAAAAGAGATGGTATGGCTCAAACATGATAAAACCCCATGTTTGTAGGTCTAATATAATGTATAAAAGGGAAGTTTGAAAACAGGCAGTGAGAACATGTTTTTTTTTCAGGAGTCCTGTCTCTTACTGTAAAATTTTATACCTGTGTGTCTTGGTTGGTATCCCATTGTTCCAGCTGCTTGACCCAAGGTGTCTCTCTTTTATACATAGTCTTCCCAGTTTAAGGGCAGTATCCCTTTAGTTTGATATTAAGTGGAACAGAAGTTAGTGCCATGCCCTCTGCAATTTTGACATGCTTCAGATGTGTGAGCTGGAAATCTATTCTGCATGCTGAAGATGTCAGGGGAAGCTGGAAGTTTTTACAGGTGTCAGAGGAAATGTATAGGATTAAGCATGGATCACAGGAGTCATGCCCAGAATAATGGAAGTTTCCTGAAATGTAGTAATAGAAGCAAAAAGCTTTTCTAATGTCAGGCTCCAGTTCTACATGTGATTACATGTGTATGCTTAGCTTCGTCTATCACAGCAGTCACACAGATTTCCGTGGAACTCATGCATGGAGTTTATATATGTATGTGTGTTAGCAGTTTGAGAAGAAACTTGTCTGGGCTTTAAAATGTAAGCAAAATTTCTCTTTATCATGGGTTAGTACAGCATTATAAATTTTTGAGAGTCCCAATTTTTAAAAAGAGAGCAGGTATGTACATCTGGAAACCTCACGTTTATTGTGGATGCTGTCTTTTGACTCAGAAACAAAGCTGGTGTGTTCTGCCTTTTAGCTGCAGTCAGTCTTGAAGTGTAATGTAATTCAAAGTACTGTCCTTGGAAAATACAAGCAGTTTACAACAGATTATTTTATTTTATTTTATTTTATTTTATTTTATTTTATTTTATTTTATTTTATTTTATTTTATTTTAGTGTAAGAAGAGAAGGATTGCTTTGCTTTCTGGTTATGATACCTTTTTGTTGTGTCTGCAGTTGCCAGTGGGTGCCTAAGAGGACAAGAAGCTGTTCACCCTTGAACCTAGTAGTGACTTAGACTTTTGTTCAGCTGGGCTGTCCCATTCTTAGGGTGGTAGTTCAAGATGGCATTTCCCACCACATTAGTCCCCATTTCAGTTGCACAGAAAATTGTGTGGCTATTCAGTGGTAAACCTGTTAGCTGAAACTCAGCCCTTAGTCAAAAATAATGTTTGCCGTAGTGCAGGCAGTGAAAGTCAGTCTGTATTGCTGCAAGGGTGTGCATGTTGTGCTTGTTGATATTTTTTTGGTCTGTTTGACTGGAATTGTGAGGAAAACTGAAACCTTTCCATGGCCTGTCTTGCTGATGTAATGTGATGCAGATATTGCTTTGGTGGGTTTAGACACTTTGTTTTACTTTAAAATAAAAAGGCTGCTTTTTTACCATCTTACTCTTATGTATTTGTGTAATATGTATCCCCCATCTGGGTTGTTTTGCTTTTAATGCAGCTTAGTTGATTACCCACATGTTCCAAGTGTGCAGTCATTTTCCATTGGAGTAGGTGTATTACCTCAAATGATTTTTAAATTAAATGAATTTATTTCGATTCCCACTTAAAATATGGGCTAAAGGAAGAGAGCTATGTCATTCAAATTCCATCTTTCCCTATAAATGAGCATATTTTTTACTCTTTATTTTTTCATTTTGGATTTGGGTATTCACACTGATAAACATCTAGTACTCTCTCTCCATTTAAATGGGCTTTCAGATGCTATAGGCAGACACTACTTCCCCTCCATGTGTCAGATACCATGTGACAGTGTTGCGTGTCACTAGCATAAATCCACCCCTTTTTACTTAATCTGGTTCTTGGATATAGCAAAGTCTGTTTCACACAATAAAACAAGCCTTTTTAATATTTTTTAAGCATCACTTGTTTAAAAATATTAATCCAATATAGATTTTACTTTTACAGAATAGTTTTTATCTCGGAAGTGAGCCTGGTGGTGTAAACAGCCTTATGAGTTACTTAAAACTTTGCCAGACAAATATTTGAGAGAATAATACATTTCTTCTTAAAATAAATACTCATTTTGCATAATGAGATTATGCATTGATGGTGAGTCCTTTGTTCTTAATTTTGCGTTTCTAGTATGGTGTAATAAGATTAAATATACCTTGTTCAACATTTTAAAAAGGGTGATTTTAGTTTGCATGTATTACATATTTCCTAAGGTGTTTTCTGCCAAATGCCATTTAAATTAGGATCCAGCTGGACATGGCTTATAAATTAGGTTTTTGGAACGAAAATCAGAGTTCCATTTATTCTCCCAAAACCCAGTAGCAACTTAAAAACAGTTCTTATGCAATATCTTCCTTCCACTTTCTCCAAGTTCAGCATCTTTCTTCATCTGCTTCTTTACTTTTTTTCCTTTTCTTAAGATTGCAACATAAGTGCATGAAAAGTTTCTTTTCTGGAGCTAGTTCAATTAGCCATTCTGGTTTTGTTTTGTTTTTTTAATCTGTTGGTGCAGTGGTTTTGGGGGCAATTAGATGAACCAGTAGCTACAAATGCATGCATGCCTCTAGCATGTGCAGTCTGCATTGCCTCCATTGCAGAGGTGTGTGTGAAGTCCTAAAGCCTCTAACCTCTGGCATCTCATTAGAATGTTTTTGCTTGTTCCTTCTTTTTGTATACATGTTCTGCTGTTATTTGTCGTTACATAGTGTGTGGTTTTTATATTTTTTTCTGTCACCTGAAGGCATAGGTTAGCTATCTTTGGGAGAGCTGGGTGGCTAACAATGTTTCTTTGTCTCTTTGGTCCATTAAAGTATGCTAAAGTCATTAGGACTGCAGCCACTTCGTGAACTCTGGGTTAAGAGTTGGAGTAGGTGCCAAGACAATGATAGAAAATATTTACTTTTATGTTTTCATTAAAAATATTTGTGCTTTAAGAGAGGGATTGAAGGAGATGATACTGTGAACAGGGAGAAACTGGCTTTCTTGTATAAAAGCCACTGCCATTGACTGATTCCCCTGATAGGATAGACAGTGAAGACAGTTTAGCTTTAGCATGGCAGGTTATTTTCCTAGAATCCAGATTACAGTGGTTTAAAATGCAGTAACCTCCCTTTTGTCACTTGCTTAATACATTTCGTATCTGAGTTTTTTCTAGGGTTAGTGGAAAAATCAGACCAGGAAACTTCAATGACTATGCAGTCAGTATTTTTGTATTAGTGCATTATTTAGGGGGGTGTGTGTGTTTGGATGGCATGCAAGTTGGTGTTCAGTTGGAGAAGGATTTTTTGTTTTGTTCTGTAAAGTCTTACATGTGGGTATGTGTAGCTTGTTTATTTGCTTATTCTCCCATGTCCTTTCAGCTGAGAGAGAGTTACAGTTGCATTTTGTTCTGGTTGCATATCATAAACTCAAACATGGAACAGGATCTCTCATTATTCTGTCTCACCCTCTTAAGGCAAGACTGATAATGTTCAGCTTTTGCAACAGTGCGTAGGGTGAAAGCGTTCATTATTCTCTTGGCTGAATGCTGCACGCGACAAGCTCCTTGGGAACATCCTCTCTGGACAAACATTGATGTGACCAGACCTGTTGCTGTGGGTCTGAGTTTATTGAGCAGTGGAAGACACATGGCTTAGGGTTTGTTGTTGTTTGGTAGCTGAAGGACTTAATTTGTCCCTGCCTTGCACACTGTGTAGTTGTATGAAGTACTGTAAAGTAAGTGCTGCCATTCTGATTTAAAAGCCAGGTGGAGAATTGGGAGTGGGTATTAAAATTACAGTACTTTCTGTATTATAGTAGTCCATAATCAAATAGAGGCAGCCACAGTCCCTGCCTTGACTAACTTACACGTTAGCACAGATGCCTGTCATTACCCTGCTTCGCCAGCCTCAGTGAGGGTAGCTAGAACTGTTGGTCTGGCACATTCAAAGTCACAAATCTTTTCCCAGAAAGTTGTGAGATTGAGTTTGAGAGTTAAATTTTAGAAAATTAATCTTGAGGTAATTTTATCTATTGACTTATTTATTTACTTTGAGCTTTACACTTCAAAGTTTATTTTAAATCCTAGGTTTTGTAAAAGGATGAATGTGACCGCTTCTGCATTTCATGCCTATAGTGTGAGATGCACAAACCCTTGAGGTTACAGGTTTGGAAACCAGTTTGGAAAATAAACATTATCACAGAGTAGGCTATGCTAGTGCAGATATATGGAAGTCTATTAATTTTTATAGACTCTTGGTAACACACAGTGCGAAGCATGAGGTCTTACTGCGTGTTTGTTTTTTTTTGATCACGCTCTCTTCTGCTCTCATTAATAGATTTAAATACAAACCCTACCTCCAGATAATGTCAGTGAAATGGCTTCAGTTGATAAGAAACAGGCATGACAAGCTAATTAGCTTGCCAGGCTCTTGAGGTTTTGGAGATTTGAGTTTTTAAAAATGTAATCATCTATTTAAATTGAATGCACAAATCAGCATCAAGATGGCTGTAAAAGGGAATCAAAGTGTGTGCATTGACCTAATTGGAAAAGTTCAGTGCAATGAATGCTGACAGTAACTTATCTGACAAAAGGTAAACAACCAGGAAGACCTGCTACAAGTGAGATGTTCAAGATTTCTGGCTATCTAAGGTATTTTTGAGAGGCCTATTACCTTGGCATGCGAGAAACAGTGGTATAGACAAGTTATTGCAATGGGGCTAGGGTTTGGACAGTTTTTCTGGAGTCTATTATTTTATATTAGGGATGCTGTATCATACGGAGGTGTATGTTGGTAGAACAGTACTGTAGTTAGTAAAAGATATATGAGGTGGAACATACTTAAAGACAATTACTATGGTTTCTGTAACTGTGGACAGAAAGCGCCTAATTAAGCTAGTTATTTGTACAAAAGAATTGTACAGCAAGAGCTTTTCTTTAAAAAACAAAGGCCCTCATTGTGGGCAGTGGTGGAGTCAAACACGGCTAATACGAGGTCTTGTCTCAGCAGAAACCTGTTTTGTGTTTCTGGGTGGATTCTGCCTCTGTGTGATAGTCACTGGTATGCTGTCTTTTCTTGGGTTTTCCCTCAACTAAGTACTTGTTAAAATAGTAGAGTGATAACCAGGGAAGTCAACAGTGAGAAGGAGATGCTGCTTTTGTAAGAAGAAGTACTGACTGCTCCAAAAGCTGAGGTGCCCCATGTAGGCTCTGCAGCACCAGCCTTCTTACAGGGCACTCAAGGAGTTGCAAAGGCATCACAGACTTTCTGCGCTCAGGTGGACTGACTCTGCATTGCATAACCCCCCATTGCCTGACACCCAGAGATGACTGGGTGTCAGCAGAATGGTAAGGCTATTGCCAAACATAGCAAAGGATGAGTTCTGGAGGTGGCTATTACTTTATAGCACTTGACCCTTGGCTCTTTTTCTAGCAGTTGTTTCATACCTATGACATGTTTTGGAGCATGAGTTCTTATTGCTCCATCAAGTTGTGAACACTCTGAGAGGCTTAATTGGAAGCTACCTCACTTACACAGTAATATATGAAGTACTGAAATTATTTCCTTTGTTTGAAAAAGTCATATCTTCGCTGATTTCAGTACTTTTGTGGGCCAAATTACTATATTGAGTTATTTTGCCTTATCTATTTGATGACCTTTGATGGCAAGCTAAATGTATCTGCATGCAAAAAAATATGGTCAGAAACCCTGAGATATCCTTGTAGTTTAACACTTTGACCTACTCCATTTTTATCTCACTACCAGTACCTTCCTTAAAAGAGGGAAATATCTGATCATTTTCTCATCCACATTAATTCAAGAAATTTTTTCATGCAGTAATTCTGCCTTTTTACCAAGCAGGTCATAGTGGCAGAGTAGCTATTGCTTCATTCTTGAAAACAGAAGATAACTGCATGGGCAGATGGGCAGTGCTGCAGAGAGTCTGGAGGGTTGGTTGTCTCTTATTGTATAAAATAAAGGATTTGTTCAGAATGCCAAAACTTTACTTTTTTTTCTGTCTGTGAATCTATGCCCATTCTGCATTTTCTTCTTCAGAATATTCCAGATTCTTCCTAGTGCTTATGCTTGCATAAACAACAAAAAGTCCCTGGAAGGAGCAAATATTGTACAAGACATGAGCCAGGCTGCTCCTTCCCCTGCCAGGCATCAGTCTGAAAAACTAAGTAGGGAAAGGAGTAAACTACATGATTACAAGTGGTGAGGTTAAACATGTAAAGGGCTTGGTTGAGTTGCTTAAGCAAAGGTGACTAATGCCACTTGAGACTCTCTGCAGCATATGAGGCATCTGCAGAAGACTAGCAGATTTAACCTGTTTGAGAGGCAATTGATGGCCAGACAGGATGCCTTACGATATCTCAAGTGTTCGTGCTGAAGTAGAGGAGAGTCCAGAGACTTTTTATGTCAAAGGGGTGGTATGAAAAGTTGAGGGAGATTGTGGAGAAATTCTTTCTCTGAGATTGTGGAAAAAGCTTATAATGCAAAATCTCACCACAGCTTCATTTAAGACATTGCATTTTAGTTTTAGCCAAACAAAAAGGCTTTGTGTTTGTACCACTATATTAACAACAATATGATGCTGTTGCTTGTGCCCAGAGGACATAGCATTTTCTTGTTAGGAGTCTTATAGGCTTCAGTCAATCTGTTTCATTATCTTCAATGAACGTGCTCAGAATCCTGTCCAGAGCTGATATGCATCATCAATGATGTTGCTTTGTTGTTTTACTTAACATCTGTTTCTGGAGGAGGTAACAGTTTTGTAAGAAATGACTGAAATTGCTAGTTAGATACAGAATGTGTAAACTAAAGAAAAATTACGGATTAATATTAATATCACAGCATGGAAACTAAATTATAGCACCAGTAGGAGCAAACCTGTCTTGATGATTAATATATTACTACATACCAAGTTGAACAGAACAGTTCTTCTTTTGTTCATAATACTGAGCTGTATACATCTGTAGAGCATAATCTTTTCACACCACTTTGACGTTAAACCAGTATGAAATATTCAGATTCCCTTGGCCCTCAGTGCTCCTAAATCATGAATACACAAATCCGTTTCTTTGAAGCCTATTTTATGGGGGCTCAAAAAGAAGGGAAAGTGCATGTTCCTCCTGCTTCTTCAGGTTCCTTTTCATGGCTCAGGTGGGGACTTCACTCCCAGCAGTGCAAGAAGTGAGGGATCAAAATGGAAAGAGTATTAGGCACACAAAATTGGAAACTAGGCAGATAACTTTCAAATACTGGCCAAAAGTTTCTGACTCATTGAAACTACTGATCCTTAGCTGTCTCTATCAGAGTATTACTCTTTATTGTCTCTCTCTATGTACATTATTGGTTTTCTAATCCATTGATTTACGTTATTGTTTTCCTGGTGATAACTTGTGAGGTATTAGCATTGTGTTGCACTGTGTTGCTACATCAGTTTGAAATGGTTTCTTAGAACAAACATATTCAACTTGCTTTATCATCTAATCTAATGATTGTTTTAGAGGCCATAGTTATGACATTGGAGATTCCCAAGGTTTTTCATACCCTCACACCTTTTTTCTCATTGGTGACTGAGCAGGGAATTCCTTTCTGGTGGCAATGGCATAGTATCCCTGTGAGAGCAACAGCTTCAAACTCCTTTGTCTCATGTGGAAGACGAATGAATGTCCCCCATGTTAAACTTTCTTGTGATGTGGTATAACTAGAAATAAGGATAAGACACAGAAGTATGATCCTTACGCACCCTTAGCAAGTAGAGCATGCACCAGATATCTTGTGTATCATTTTATCTCTCATGCTGCACTGTGTTCAGTATGTGATTATGCTCAATAGGTGTGGAAGCATATATGCTACAGGACTGTTCTGTTTGTGGGTTTTTTTTTCAGGATCTAAGAACACAAGCCAGATTACAACAAATGGGGAAAATGAAGGAACTACCAAAATTATTGCACCTTCCCCTGTGAAAAGGTACGTAGACCAGCAGTTCTCTTCCAGCTTTTAAGAGATTGCATATTGCATTGGATAGAGTAACACATTTAGTAATCATTAGTAACAGTTTATCCTGCTCTTAAGTTTAGGATTGCCTGATCTTCTGTTGACAAAGGTCAGAGAGTGTTGCCCAGTAATTCATTTTAACAAACCCCGATCTTCTGAGGAACCTGGAACAGGGGTTCCAGGTGACACAGAGTTTGGAAACCCACAAATCAGGACAAGTTAGTGGGAAGGCAAACAGTTGCAGTTTAAAATATGAAAAAAACAGATAATGACCCAAGGGGCATTAGCCACGATAGTCCTGTGAAGTCCTGTGTGTCTCTCCCCTGGGAGCCGTGGGCTGGCTGGCAGGGCCCTCAGGGCATGGGTCTTCTGCCTCTGCACAGGGCAAGCTCTGCTTGGAGTGTGTGGGCAGGGAAGAGCTGGCCATGGCCTCTCTTCCAGCAGTGCTGTTAATCTTGCAGTCTGTTACCCGTTACACCAGTAAATCCAGGACAAAACTCATGAGTGTTTGTGCCTGATCCTAAGGAGCAGTGAATTGCCAAGGCTCCTCTGGGCTTGCGTGGTCTGTTCTGTTTAATTATCAGTGCTGAAGTGCACATCTGTGGTTATTACACGTATTTGAGAGAAGGAGGTGAGGCTCAGATTCAGAAAAGGGTTTATATCCCCACCCTTAATTTTAGGTGGAATTTGGGTGCCTGAATCAAAAAGTAGTGATCTGACAAAACAATGAGTCAAAAATTCAGCACCTAACTTTTTTGCTTAGTTACCTGAATGTCTGTCTCTGCATGCCCAGCAACCCTGACAGGTTTTTTTGAGCTGAGCACCTCTGGCCTTTTATCTCCATTGAAGCTGTGGGCTTCACAAACTAGGTATCTGGACTGACCTCTGAAGAAGGGTCTAAAAGATTTACTGCGAATACTTGGTGGATACTGTTTCCTGTTGCTTAGTGTTTAGAACAGTTGCCCCAAAACAGAGGAGCTGAGTTTAATTGCTTTCTCAGTTTGTAGGAAATTGAATCAAATATTCTAGCCCTTAGAAAATAATACTATGGGTTAAAAGAAAGTTTATGATTTTGCCACTCGGTTATGCTGAAGTTAGGCCATTGAGCAGAAAACAATACACAGGTGTATATATATAGCTGTAGGAAGGGTGCAAAGAGGACAGAGCCAGGCTCTTTCCAGCAGTGCCCGGTGACAGGACCAGAGGCAACGGGCACATAATGAAACACAGGAGGTTCCATCTGAACATCAGGAAACACTTTCTCACTGTGAGGGCGACCGAGCACTGGCGCAGGCTGCCCAGGGCGGCAGAGGAGTCTCCCTCCTATGAGATACTCAAAAGCCCTCTGTATGTGGTCCTGGGCAGCCAGCTCTAGGTGGCCCTGCTGGAGCAGGGGGTTGGACCAGGTGACCTCCAGAGGTCCCTGCCAGCCTCAACCAGTCTGTCATTCTGTGATTTGTTAGGAGAGAGAAAGGTACAAAGCAAGAGGTACCCTTATTCCATAGTGCAGAGATTGGGAATTGGGATGTAGAGCAAGAACCAAAATCAGGGGCTCTCAACATGGCAGCTTCAATGTTTCTGAGTTTAGTTTCTTACCTTGACAGTTTAAAAGCAATTCACAGGCAGACTCTCACTGAGTCACAGTTTTAAATAGTGTTAGTCACTTACAGCAAAAAAGTGTTGGAAGTTGTTTTTCTTGCATGCTCTCTATTTAGAAATTGATTTGTTTTTCTCTCTGTCTCTGTCTGCACATGTAAAACACCTTTCAGGTCTGCCAGGCTTAGTATGCATGACAGGCAGCACACATACTTTGTGAAGCATTTACAGTTCGGTAGTTTACTCCATCCTATGTAATTCTGGCATTAATTGTCAGTCATGCTTGCAAAGCATCTTTCAGCAGCTCTTACAAGCTGAGTTTTCAAAGTTTAACATCTCATTCACTGTAGAGATACAGTTAGTCACTTCTGCATAAGTGGTATAAATTCAAGTTAAACCATAAAACCCCCAACATCACTAATCTCACGTGAAATTCAGATCCTAACCTTTTCAAATACTTTGAATGAACTCAGTCCCTTTTGCAACTGCATTCCTGGAGATAATACCAGTATCTGAAGAGCTGCCATGCTATAGCTCTCTAGCTGTAAAGTGTGTGTCTGCTCTGAATGAATAATGACTTAGGAATCTAATGCAGTGAATTCACCTCCCAAGATAATTTCTCTCTCTCTCTCTCTCTGTCTTCTAAGATTTGAGAACATTGTTCTAATTTCTTTAAGTCCAACTTCAATCTAAGTATTATTCAGTAGTTTATGCTGTGCAAAAACAGTTGCTTTTTGCAATACAGGACTGAAACATATTTACCTGAGTTACTTGCTTAGTCTGTAGTAAGCACATATTTTTAAGCCTGGGAATAGATTGTATGCACATGAGTCAATAATTAATGGGTGCGGTATTAAGAAAATTATTTACCTGATAAAATGTAATTTAATTTCTTTTCCTGCTGACTTACTGTTGCTTTGCATTTTGTTCACTATGTGAGAATTAAATTATTAACTCAGTGACCTGTAGTAACCAAAGGCTGAGGTTAAAAGTGGATTAGTGAGTTAAGTAGTCACGATTCCTTCATAAAGCTGAGTCTGTCACCTCCTGCTCTGGGCAAAGAACTCTGGCTTATGTCCTCCTCTCTGTAAGCATCTGTAAAGCTTTTTTTTTTTTTTTTTTTTCCTGCTTAAGTAGCACTTTGGAAAGATATGTGGTATTAATGCTTTTAATGGGTTGCTGTCAGTTATACTTCTTGAAGAGCTTAGTGGAAACCTCTGTGGCTATCCAGTCCTGTATCAGGTGAACCGCTTATTCATGTAGAAAGCAAGCTCTAGGGATGATGATGCAGGAGGAGCACGACTAGCCATTGTCGAGAAAGTAGGTGCAAAAGCCTGCTCTAGCTGGAAACCACCTTGCAGCACTTGGAGTGGAGTGAGCAGGCTATCTAGGAGTATTAATGGGTTGGAAGGTGTAAAACCTGACACTGTGAGAATGGTAGGAATAGGAAGAATTGGAGCATCCTGCTGTTTTCCCCTCCATCTCCCGCAGGTGCGGTGGGAGACTGGTTACAAAAGCTGATACATCTGTTAAGCCAGGTGACTATCTTGACTGTCCTGGTACTTTACGTTGCAGCAGTCAGTGAAGACAGCTCTTTCACGTTGTCAGATCTATGCTCAGTGTCTAGCAAAAAGAAAACATAAGGAGTTACTGGGGTAGAAATGAGAAGAATATGCTACTCTGAACCTGTGGTCTGTCAAGTTTTGAATAGTTATCTCCCCTGCCTTTGTTGCTCACATCTTAAAGAAGGTACTATAGACCTGGAAAAATGGTAGCGAAGTATGATAAGGATAATCAGAGGTATGTGGTGACTCCCATACTGGAGAGATTAAATAGTCTGTGATTCTTTCACTTGGAAGAGAGATGAGACAGTTGTTAAAAATGTATAAAATAATTATGGGTTGGAGTTTGTGATTAGGGAACCATCATTCATAGGGTTTTTTTTCTTTCTATAAGCACAGAACTAGTGAGGAAGACAGGATGGAAGTTTTGAACCAGGTGGCAGTTTTGAAACAAAATGAAATAATTGTATGTGCCATAGAAAAATACTGGAGCATACTGCTACCAGGCACTATTTATGCCAAAAATTAAAAAAATGATCAAGAGGTGTTTAAGTAAATCCATGGAAGAAAGTTCCATCAAGAGCTATGTAGAATAAAAAACAGATAAAGCCTCTGGTTCAATAATCTGTTAACTGCATGTTGTGGAAGACTATGAGAGCATATTTTGTATTTGCCCTGTTGTTAGACTTTTTGCATAAGCATCTGTTCTCATTTACTCTGAGACAAGATTGACCTTTTTTCTGACTCAGTGCAGCCATAATTATGAGCTTGTAGAGCTGATTTTCAAGTCTTGTTTTTTTTTTCGTTCCAGTCTCTCTTTCTAGGAGAGATTCTTCAACATAGCAGCTCCTTGCCCTCTTTCACATAGCAGGCAAATAGCCGTATGCCCCAGTGGGTCTCTGTAATGACTGTATGCCTTTAAGATTCATTTTGAAGAGGTTGGGGGAGAGAACGTGTGATCTGTATACTCCGGGTTTAAAAAAATGTATATCTGTACTTTTATTTAGCTTTAAAAAGATGAAAAATGAAAACAGTCCAGAAACCCAAAGAAGTAAAACAAGCGCACCGTGGGAGGAAAAAGGCCCACAGAGGTAAGGCAAGGCATGATGTCCTAGGTATTGTGCAATGGTAAATATTATGCCATGGCAATAGGTTGAAGGATATTGATGCAATATATTAATGTATTAACAGGATCACAATAAATCTGTATTTCATATAAGAAGATAGGTCCTGTCATGGATAAATAATCAGTTAAGAAACAGGAAAGTAGATGTAGGCAGAAGTGGTCCATGGATGAGAGTCACCAGTGGCTTTCCACAGAGATCTGTTCATAGACCCCTGCTACTGAGTATATTTGTCAAAGACCTGGAAAAGGGCTGATAAGGTTTGGTGATGGGACAGAATTGTTGGGGACAGTGAGAGTGAAAGTTGTCTGTGAAGAGTGGCAGAAAGACCCCTGAAGTATGAGTGATGAGTCACTAGATGGTGGATGATGTTGAGTCAGTAACTGTAGAGAAGCACATGGGGCAAAAAAGTAACCCTAGAGTTCTGACTAAGATGAGGTCCTGTGAAGTTATGATGGATCATCAACTATGTAGCAGACAGAAAAAAAATTAGGAATTATTGGGAAAGCAAGAGAACAGCATTACGCCATTACATAAGTTTGTGGATCATGTTTTTGCTCCATGAATTGTGAGTGCAGTTCTGATGTCCTTTTCCTGGGAAAAGGAAGAGGCTTTGAGAGGGGCAGCAAGGGTAATCAAAGGTGTGAATGGCTGTGCAGGAGATCTGTACAAGGAGCATAGGCTAGGCAGGACTCTTTCTTTAGTCTGGGAAAGAGATAATTTCAGGGGATGTGGTCTATAAAATAATGAGTAGTATAGAGAAAGGAGAAGGAGATCAGGATGGTATTTTTCCAGCACAGGAACTTGGGATCTTCAGATGAAGCTATTGGAGGTGGTTTAAAGGCTTTGAGGAAGGCAGTGAGTAGTGACTCACCGTGAGTAGGAGACCCGTGGTCCTCCTTTAGGAGGGTTGCTGGAAGTTAGTGGATTCCTGGGAGAAGCTGGGTGAGTCATGGAAGAGAAATCACCATGTACTTTGAAGACAGAGGTATAGCAGCTAGCTCAGGAAGTCCCCTGGACTGGGAATAGTGGGGGGCTGAGAGAGCACTGGGGGGCTGTCATACGTATTCAACTTCTTGCTTTCTGTAGGTGGTTGCTTACAGCCACTGTTGGAAACAGACCACTGAACTAGATGGCACATTAAGTGTAATCCAGTATGGTCCTGCTTTTGTGTGATGATTCAGATCTATTCATGGTGTGTCCTTTGGGGCACCATGATGATTTATCCTGTGTGCTCCTTCTGTAAACATCAAGAGTTTTCAGAGTAAGGACCAGGCAGTGTGCAAATATTCTCTTGCTATGACAGATGTTTATTTGTGAGTTTTAAAGAAGAAGTGGTGTCAGCTCTGATGTTAAAATTGCTCTCAGAACAGCAGGAAGTTTGATCCCCCAAGAGACAAAGAATGGTAGGATTGAGTTTTTGCAAGTCCGTCTGTTCTAAAGGACTATGCAGTTTTAGACACATAAGCAGACTGTACGCTGCGCATAGGCTTTCACAGCTTCTAATAATAATTCTTATTGAGATGAACTGTGGCAACTTTACAACAGTGCAGAGCAGTGCTGTACTCAGCAGTCTGCAGAAGCAGGTGAAGAAGAAAGTATCCAGTTCGAAGGCCAGAGGGTTTTAGGTAAAGCAGAAAGAAATACCTTAACTGCAATTCGGTAAGAATATCATATTTACCACATAGTTGTTGTGAAACAGGCTAAGTAATGTTAGATAAAGATGTGTGATTGAGTTTAGCACCTGTCCTCCAAAAAGTCATGGAGCATCAGTAGACTGCCTTAGAGTGATATGTACTCCATTGCAGGCTCCGTTACACCGTTGGAATAGGTCCTTACACTTCTGTAGGAAGGTATCACAGGATAATCTATACAGGCATTTGAAAGTTTACATCTAATTCGGGTAACAGCCCAACCCATTGGGTCCCACCCAGGCTTAAGTACATAACCTGAAGTTTGAAACACCTGCAGACCATTGGTAGAGGGTTGTATGGATGAACAGCAGAGAGCTGGAGCTAAAGTTGTTTCACTGACCCAAGCAGTAGCTGTGTGATGAAGACATATGTCATGACAGGAACACTGTTTTCACACAGAAAACATAAAGAATAGACGTGCATTTGAATGCCTAGCTCTGGGTTGGATAACTCATACTAAAGCACAGAAACTTTATTATTCTAAAAGAATATGTATATACTTGGTTCTACATTTTGTAAGCTTAGAGCTGTTGGCTTGGCAATGCTAAGAGGTCTCTCTCCTACATTTTCAAGGTTCAGTGTAAAGTATTTATTGCTGGAAAGCAGTACTGTCTGTATTTACATAGCACACACACACACACGTATAGCTGAATATGTACATAAGTGTGTATGTGAGCCTTCTCATTTTTGTAGGCTGAATCTCAGTTAGCTGGCCTAACTCTCTTGGAAGTGTTAAAGCTGACTGTTCGCTCTTCCTTTTTAACCCTAGTGGGCTGTATAATTCTCCCAGTGACCGCAATAAATCACCGAAGTTTCCTTACTCTCGGCGACGGAACCCATCAGGTGGCAGTGAGAATGAGTCTGGGCAGCCATTCCGGAGGAGGTAAGAGCCCTGGCGTTAATTACTGTTGGTTTCTCACAGTAGAAAGCTTGAGGCCCTGCATGCTCTGTGTTCAGTAAAGGCTCTTGGAGACACAGCTGGGTTCTGGGAAAAGGAGTACTCTAGGGGCCAGTTATTAGTCCAAAAATAAAAGAAAACCTGATCAAGAATACCAGATCTGTTTTTGGAAAGGAAGCTTTGGTCAGGCTTTTTGCTTGTGTGCTGTTCTGGGTACTAGGAAAATGATGTTAAACATATGAGAAATTGCATTATTGGCATGTGCAAGAACTTTTCAGTTGCTGTAGCTATTTTTCCCTTGTGAAGGAAAGGATTCCATGCATGTTGCTTGCTTGACAGTGAGCTTCTAATACAGAGCGGTATTTTAAGTACATTGCTTTTCTTTAAGTGCAACAAAGATTAAATGAATGAGCCATAAAGCTGTCTTTAACAGTCCCATGTGTGAATTACTTTACATTAGAGAGGATGCCAGCAAAAATACAACTATGAGATGCTTAATGTGTTTTTAATGGTTACGTGCTGAATTGAGTAACTTAGAGAAGTAGAATTAAATGTATGGAGATTCTATGCTGTGTGTCCTGGAGTCTGTCCAAAATGCGAATTACAGGGACAGCTCCCAAGTGATAGAGTTTTGAGAGACTATATGTCACCTGGGATGATTTGTCCTGCTGAGAAGCTGCTTTCATCGCTATGGTACCCTGGTGCTGTGATCTGCTGTGAGGTGTAGCCAAGCATAGCCGCTGTGCCATATTCATTGCAGTCTTCTAGGACTGCCTCACGAGCCAGCACTTTGGAGTTACATCTCCTTCTGACATCTCTGAATTGATTACCTGTTTGGCTTTCAAAGCCAGTGTTTGCAAAGGAATTTCTGAAGACACAGCTATATCTATGAGGAAATGTAGTTTGATACGGAATTTTTATATTTGTCAGGTTTGTGAGCTGCTCCAGACCTTTTATCTGTCATTAGCTGTCTAGAACAGGAGTGAAGAAACTCACCCGTGGTGTATGCTTAGTGACCTCGTGCCTGAGTTAAAGTAAATCAGCATGGCTCTCTCTAAGTGAATAGAGTTATCTTGATTTACCCTGTTGGATAGAGTCTTTATAAGTGTTAATAGCAATGTGTTTCCTGAACGGGTTTTCTGACTCATTGCTAGCTTAGTTGTCAGAAGGACTTACTGAGCTCTGTAAAAACAAAGGAATAGAGATGTGCAGTGCAAAACTGTCTTGTACCAAGAAAAGCACATTATTTGTGCACTATGCAGTAGGAAATTTTTTGAGATGCAAAGTGTTTATCATCTGGGATTTGCATTTGGCTGATTTACTCTGTGAACAGGTGGTCACACCAATAGCAAGTTTTCTCTTGGGCCACCACACCAACAAAATATTTTTAAAAGTCTTATCTCATATGTGAGACTGTGAAGACTGACAATAGTAGGTAGATTCTAACCTAATTATGTCTTCCTGAATCTTGGTTTTGTTCATGTACTTTCCTTTTTCAGCTGTTTAGTAACAATAGCCGTGTTGTTTATGCACTCTTTACTGGAATTAAGAGGAAAACATCAGGCTTTGCTATGCTGGAAACAATAGGAAACTCTAAAGGCTAGCATACCATGCTTAACCTTGCAAGTCAGGGGCTTGCAATGAGAGCTTGAATTGGGATCATGCCTTCGCAACTTATTGTAGAGGTGTCCTTTTGTATTGTCAAGGAAAATTTGAAACAAGCACGTGCCCTTTTTGTTCTGCCTTAATTTATATTGAAAAACAACCTCTGTAAAGTTTCTTTTTTTTTTTTTTTTTAAAGATGGGAGTTTTTGTGTGTTTGTGTTAAGTGACCTGCTGGTATTTCATTAAAACTTCCTTAATGTCACAGGAAAAATCAAAACAGTGGCGAAGATTCAGATTTAAAGCAAAGGAGAAGGTAAATATATAATCTATAGTGGCCATGAAATGATAGTGAAGGTGCTGATCATATTTTAGTTCCCTGCATCCCCTCCCTTCCTTCCTTCCCCCCCACCTCCTTAAATGTTTAAAAGGCTTGTTGTGTTCCACCCATTTACTTTTTTCTTTCCTATCGTACGTTTGCTAAAACGCACTGTAGCATAACCTCATGACAGCACAGATTCCTACAAGCTGCCTTGCACATTGTTACTGTGCCATGCTGGAAGCAGTTTGTGGAAGTTTACTAAAGGCTTGTTTGCAATTTGAAAGTCAATTCCAGAAGTTTTAGCTTTTGGATTTTGCATCTGCAGATTTTGTTTTGAGTTCTCCAGCCTCCCAGTCCACTTCTAATTAATCTGTTTTGAAAGCAAGTGTACTATCATTTGAGATGAATTGTCCTGCAAAAGGTAAGTGCAGAGGCATGTGCAGCCTCTTACGGTCTTCTCACTGTCTTGCACATTTTTTGCTGAATTTTTTCTTAAGCTTCTTTTTTTTTTTTTCCTGTGCAGTCTTGACTAGTTGTCACATTTCCAAAAAACTGCTGGTGTGAATTTGGGTGTGCCCTTCAACAACTTCAGCTTTTGACAGATTTTTGCAGCTGGAGTTATCTAGTGCCACATCTGCCTGCCATGACTCTGTGCTTTGCTTCTCCTTGCTCTTGTGCTTCTGCCCTGGCTGCTGGAAAAAGGAGACAGTGCAGTGCATTTTGATGTTGGAGCCTCTTGAACCTTGCAAAGGAGAGGAGGCACTCCCAGGATCTGATTCAGTGCTGCAGCAGGGGAAAGGAGCTCTGGCAGACATACAGACATCTCAGGAACAATCACAGGAAGTCAGGGAAAATGCTCATGTACTTTGCACCTGTTTTAAGATAACAGATTATTTTTCTGAAGGTGTTACCATTACAAGCTCCCATGGTGGATGTTCAGCACATAAAACTGAGAGGGTTTAGTTAGGCATCTCAGGTGGTGAACCCCAGTGCTCAGAAGGGACCCTTCCTGAAGGCTGTGCCTGCTGTATTACATTACAAATGTCCAGGTTCATTACTGTATATTGGAATAGACCTTCTCCACTTTCTCACGATTTTGCTACTTTTCTCTCATTGTAATCAGAAAAGGACTGCACCAGAATATGAGCCTTTTCTGTCAACTGTTTCTCTGAAATACCAAATCCTGCAACACACCCCACCCCCATCCTGGGCTGTGTTTGTTCTGTCCCTCTTGCCAAACTGACTATGCCTTCTTTCTTGCTCCTTGTGTCAGACCTTATAGATATACCACCTGCAAAATATCAAATATATTGCATAACCAAGAAAACATGAGAAAAGGTTGAAGGGTGCTTTGTAATTGCCAGAGATCAGGATGATCTTCTGTTCTTGGACGTGACTTAGGAAACCACCTTTGTTTCCATTTTTTGTTTTATTCAGTTCAGTAAAAGCTGATGTTTAACATTCAGTGAAAGATAATATTCTGACAGCCAGCGTGAGCAGCTGCCACTCAGCTGACAGCTCAGCAGCCCTGCTGTCTATCTGCAAGTGATTTCCTGACAGGGAACACAAGGTAATTTGATGTGCAGTATCCAAAAGGTGGATCAGATTTCCATTCCTGAAAAGCTTATCTTGAACTGGAGCAAATAGGGTTTTTTATCTTGCACTTTTCCTGCCACAGTGTGGTTTTTGCTGCCTTCATAGCTTATGGGATTAATTGCTTAAATCAGAGTAAGAAAATACTTGAAATTCTGAGAAATGTAGAAGAACAGAGTTGCTCTGATGACCTGGAAGTGTGAAAGAACAGTGTTGCTTGGAAGACCTAGTAATGTTGAGATTCAAGATTAGTGGAATATTTATTAAACATCTGATAAAATTTTTGGGGAAAAAAGGTATACTCTTGGGCATATAAGGTCTGCTGCAGTTCTAGGGCATTTACTGCTCTTAACTGTCTGAATACGCTTGAGCCAATATCTTTTGGACACCATCTTTTAATCTTCCTTCTTCCTTTGGGGTTACATTTTTCTGTAGTAACATACATCTTTCTCATCTGCACTTTTCAGGTTCACCCAGAAATGTGTATTTTTACCTGGGAAACTGGCTATCCTAGGCCTCTCAATGTCTTTAAATTATGAGCCTTGAAATTTGGGCATGGGGAGAGGTTTCTGCTTCTCTGGGGAAATGTCACTTTTCCAAGCCTATTCCCTGCAGACAAGCTGGGCTGAACTGATTTTCCTAGTTGGTTGTCCTATTATTCTAAAATATTTCTGTTTGAATCGGAGCTACTTGAGTTAATGTTCTGCTAGTTTGGGAGAGGAGGGAGACCAGACTCCATAGACTCTGAGGCATTTAATGACACAGCAATTTGATAAAGCCAACCATAATTCACTGGTATTATGGGCAAATTCATGAGACTTTCAGTTGTGTCAGAACATCTATAACAGTGTCCTAGTTTCAGAGACAGAGGGTAGAGCGATGTGTCCCTGACCAGATAGGACACTCAGGGGAGGTCCGTGCTGCAGCTATTCTGTTCCCAAGGAAGTCTCTCTCGTCTGCTGTCATCCTGTTGGGCTCTTCTCCCCAAACCATTCAAAGATGCAGTGAGCAGGTACTTGTCAATAGTGTCCAACCTTGCATGAAATGCTTCCTCTTGCCTGTTATCTACACCTAATGAGCTGCCTTCACTCCTCAGCTTGTTTAAGGTGTAGTTTAACAAATCTGTTCTCTTATGGAAGTGGATCATCGAAGAGCAAAAGAAAAGCCAGGAGGCACAAGAAAGTATGTGTCTCTGCCAGCAGCATCAGGAGTTATCCCATTGTATCTTCTATTTCATGCCTAGAGACCTCAGAATAAATTTTTTGTTTTCCATTGCAGCAAAATCATCACTGATTCTAACTCCTGATATCCTAAATCCTTCTGGGCCAGCTCATGTTAATATTGGTCAACTTTCTCCATTAATTAGTTGGGATGTCAGTGCCGCAGAGAAGTGTGTCTTTCTTTGGATGCATTCAGAGACCATCATCACACTGAAAAATGGTCCAGACCAGGTTTTGATGAGAGTGCCATTTTTTTTTGGACCTCATCCCATGGTACAGCAACAAAGTCCTGGTTTCTAGGAACAGAGCCCTGACAGCTGGTCTGTCTGCTCCAAAATGTTGATTGGTGCAATCAAGGATTTAAGGGTCTCGCATAGTAGCGGCCAAGCACTTCTCTCTTGAAGTTCAGCATCAGCCTGTTCCACCAGTCTTTTTCAGTAATAAATAATCAGAGCCATAAATGTCACCTTACCATTTGAAACTTTACAGTCAGAGGTGATACAGCAGTAACTGCTTTATTTCTTTTTCCTTACCTGATGCACCATCTTTGTAGCTGTGCATTGGGTCATCCCAAAGATCTGCTGCTACATGCACCTGCCAATGTGTGCACTTAAGCCTTTCTGTATTTATAAAGATCAGCAGATTCACAGTGTTAGTGGTGTTTCTTCCATACTACCTGACACTTGAAAATTATATGAACTTACTAGAAGCCAGATGGAAATTGAGGTGAATAGAAAAAGACAGATCTGGTGAGCATTTTGTTTTGCCTGTAAAACCAGAATTGTGTTGGGTGTCCCACAACATGCAAGAAGAAGAGCCAGAACGCATACAGTTTAAAGACAAAACATTTCACGCCTCAAAGAAACATTTCACTGTGGTGTATACACAAAGAGTGCTAAGAGATAAAATAAAATAAAAAAAACAAGCAAAAATGCAGTGCAATGATTCAGAAGGAAAATAGTGCTCACCGGACGCTGCACTCTGGGTGCACTACTTTCGAAGCATTTATTCCCAGCCAATTAATGAGAAAAAGATATCATGACTTTCGGGTATAGACACGCCTCTCTAGAGTCTTTTAGTTCTGATTTTCCTAGTAATGTCTTTGCAGTGTTGTTCATTCCTTGTTTAGAACTTCAGTACTTCAGCTGTTGCTGGATAAATTGACCTTGAGATGTTGCTTTTCTCCTCTCCAGATCACGGTCTCGCTGTAATACCAGCAGTGGCAGTGAATCAGAAAATTCCAACAGAGAGCATCGGAAGAAGAGAAACAGGTGACCTTTATATATTTTAGACATAGAGACGTGAAACATAAACAAATGGAGATGGGCTTTTCTGAGATAAACCTAGTAAGAAAGAATCTAACATGTTTTATATGTATACAGTTGTCCTGAGGCAGCTTAAGGTCCTTTTTCGAATAGGAAGAGAGATAATTGCCAAAATACATATAAGTCATAGGTGTATGTAATGAATGCATACCCTCCTGTTGCTTGAGAAGAACTCATTAATGAACTGCAAAATCAAATATGGGGCACGTTTAAAAAAGACTTACAGTATTAATGCAAATAAAGTGGATAATGGTGATGACAAGATATTCACAGCATATACTTCAATACCTCAAAAACTTCAAGTGCAGAATTTTAGCAGAAAATAAGCTTTTGAGGAGAATAGTCAAAATATTTTAATGGATCTGAAACTCAGTGTTGTTTTTAAATGCATGCATTTAATTGTATAAATATTTTTATTTTCCAAAAAGTAAATTCTGTGCTTAAACCCAAAATGTGTACAGCATTAGCTTTTAATAGGACAACGGTAGTTAATATCAAGTCATGCTAGTAAGTTTTGGTTTTTATATTCTATTTTTCTTGTTGCTGACATGAAAAAGTTAGCATAACAACTGATTTACTGTAGCAAAAAATTTCCTTTAAAACTACAACTTTTATGTTGCACTTGAGATAACAGCATTTGAGAGTTATTTATGAAAATGTATTTCTAAAAAGCACATAGAATTTCTTCATATTTCATAAACAGAGCATAAGAGAACTGTTGCTGGACAAAATAGGAATTATTTAAGGCAGATTTTCTAAGAAGCTGTCTGCACAAGCTGCCATAGTTTCATGTTGTCTCACATGCAGTACTATGAGTGATAAATGATTTTCAGATATTTGGAAGTTTTTAGAAATAGTTATATGCTAGATAGTGCTGCAGAAATATGCAGTATAATAATACTTTAAGCATGACTTGCAAAAGTTAAAGAGATGCTAAAAATCGTTGTGACATTCAAATGGGCTGGTATAAGCATAGCTGAGCCATGAGATTTCTTTGGTGTTTATTTAAATCGGAGCACAGTCTTGTGAGATACTCAGCTAACAATAACCTAGTGTGCACGGAAGATTTGTTTTCCAGGTGAGCTCTGAAGTCTGAATGAAATGCTGAGTATAGTTTCAGTGATCAGTAGGTAAATGGTATTTTGTATCCTTTTCTCTTAGAACACTCTTGCCAGGTTTTTTCTCCTGTGAAACTTCTTGTTCAGGGAGCTCCACAAGCAAGTGAAGGAAATCAGAGACTAACCACAAGAATGTTTTTAAGAGCTTCTTGCAATATAAAGATTGAATTGTAAGAAGGATTAAGTACTGCTTATCATTTTCTGAAGAATAAAAGGGCCTTTACAAACCCTTCCTCACCTCATGGAAAAGTGCTTAAAATTAAAAAGAAAAAAAATCAATTTGTGTGGATTGTTTTTATGTTTTTTACATTTTCAGAAACGTAGGATACATCAAAGATGTTAATGTTGCAACATCTCCTACTCTTAGGTGGTCACTTGAAATCAGACCAGAACAAAAGTCATTGTCAGTGTTAAAGTAAACACGTACTAAATGAGCTGAAGGCATGAGATTTGTTCCTTGTCATCAGGTGCAGGAAAACCACCAGTCATAATGGATTTCTGCATTTTGTTAGCAGCCACAGCAGGAACATAATAAGCTGAAAGGGCACTGGCACTAAATAGCTTTCCCATTAGCAGAGGTGAGCCAGCCCTAACAAGGTTAAATGGGACAATATAATGAGGCTTGCAACTGCTGTTACTCAAGTTTTACCTGTTGCATAGATTGATACTAATTTTTTGTCCAGTCCAATAATCAAGTCTCTGGCACAAGCAGACACAAAGTTGTATTGTTTTACTGGGATAAAATGACTGAATCCTCACACTACCCAAAAGAATCTGCTTCTGATTGTAGAAGAGTAGAATTTATTGTTCACGTGAGAATAGTTGACTGTGAACTATTTATCATATATAAACAAATTAGCAGAAAAAACAGAAATGCAGATGAGAACTTCTGAAGGTAAAACACTGGAAAAAGGTTAGGGAGAAACTCTTTCCTTGATCTCAGCAAGTCTTTGAGGTTTCAGTCCATCATCTAAACGTTTTATCCTAAGCAGATGTTCATACAAAATTAAGGAAGAACCTATGATGAGCATATTTCAATCACAGAAGAAACCTGTTTACTTTTTTTAATGCTGTGGTCAAAATATATTGTGTGGATAAAAATATATTAAACTAGTAGACATGTACTGGAGCATAGTCTTTTACTTGACTATACTTAGAAGATCCATCTGATTAGAATCACAGAACGACAGACTGGTTGAGGCTGGCAGGGACCTCTGGAGGTCACCTGGTCCAACCCCCTGCTCCAGCAGGGCCACCTAGAGCCAGGTGCCCAGGCCCGTGTCCAGATGACTTCTGAATATCTCCAAGGAGGGAGACTCCTCTGCCTCCCTGGGCAGCCTGTGCCAGTGCTCGGTCACCCTCACAGTGAGAAAGTGTTTCCTGATGTTCAGAGGGAACCTCCTGTGTTTCAGTCTGCGCCCACTGCCTCTGGTCCTGGCACTGGGCACCACTGAAAAGAGCCTGTCTCAGTCCTTTGCACCTTCCCTGCAGTTATTTATCCACATTGATGAGATCTCCCTGAGCCTTCTCTTCTCCAGGCTGAACAGTCTCAGCTCTCTCAGCCTTTCCTCCTAGGAGAGCTGCTCCAGGCCCTTTGTCATCTTTGTGGCCCTTTGCTGGACTCTCTCCAGTATGTCCATGTCTGTCTTGCACTGAGGAGCTCAGAACGGGACACAGTTCTCTGTGTGGCCTCGTTGGTGCTGAGTTAGAGGGGAAGGATCACCTCCCTCAACCCGGTGGCAATAATTTGCCTAATGCAGCCCAGTATACCATTCAGCTTCTTTGCTGCAAGGACATGTTGCTGGTTCATGTTCAGCTTGGTGTCCACAAGGATGCCCAGGTCCTTTTCTGCAAATCTGCTTTCCAGCTGGGCGGCGCCCAGCATGTACTTGTGCCTGGGGTTGTTCCTCCCCAGGTGCAGGACTTTGTACTCCTTGCTGAACTGCATGAGGTTCCTGTCAGCCCATTTCTCCAGCCTGTCCAGGTCCCTCTGATGGCAGCACGACCCTCTGGTGTATCGGCCCCTCCTCCCAGTTTGGTGTCATCTGCAAACTTGCTGAGGGTGCACTCTGCCCCATCATCCGGATCATTAATGAAGGTATTAAACAGGATTGGACCCAGTATTGACCCCTGGGATACACCAGTAGTTACTGGCCTCCAACTAGACTTTATGGCTCTGATCACCTCTGTCTGGGTCTGGCTGTTAAGCCAGTTTTCAATGCACCTCACTGTCTGCTTCTCCAGCCCATACCTCAACAGCTTCTCTATGAAGATCTTGTGGGGAGACAGCATTGAAAAGCCTTCCTGAAGTCCACTTAGACAATATCCACTGATCTCCCCTCATCTACCAAGTCAATAATTTTGTTGCAGAAGTGTCTCGAGTTGGTAAAGCGTTGCTTTCTTGTGGTGAATCCATGCTCCTCACTACTCCTGATTACTTTCTTGTCCTTTATGTGCCTGGAAATGGTTTCCAGGACTAGCTGTTCCATCCCCTTTCTGGAGATGGGACTGACCAGCCTGTATGTAGTTCCCTTGGGTGCTCCTTCTTGCCGTTCTTGAAGACGTGAGTGACATTTGCGTTCCTCTCGTCATTGGGCACTTCTGCCAATCGCCATGATCATTCAAAGATCATTGAGAGAGGCCTTGCAATGCCATCAACCATCTCCTTCTGCACCTGTGGGCCCGTGGACTTACATATGCCCAATTTGCTTAAGTCCCCCCTGAGCTGATCCTCTTCCACCAAGGGCACATCTTCCTTGCTCCAGCCTTTCCCTGTGGCCTCTGGGGCCTGGGATTCCTGAAGGCCGGCCTTGCTATTAAAGACTGAAGTGAAGAAGGCATTTGGTACCTCAGCCTTTCCAACGCCCTGTGTCACCAGGTCTCCTGCCTCATTCAGCAGCAGGCCCTGGTCTTCATTTTGTCACCTCTCTACTTATAGAAGCCCTTCTTGTTGCCTTTGACATCCCTGACCGGATTCAATTCCATTTGGGCTTTGGCTTTCTTAACCTTATCCCTGCATGCTTGGATAATGTCTCTATATTTCTCCCAGGTTACCTGCCCCCGCTTCCACCTTCCGCATACTTCTTTTTTGTGTTTGAGTTTTGCCAGGAGCACCTTGTTCATCCATGCAGGCATCCTGGCATTTTTGCCAGAATTCCTGCTTGCTGGGATGGACTTCTCTTGAGCCTGGAGGAGGTGATCCTTGAATATTAATGAGCTTTCTTTGTCCCCTTTTCCCTCCAGGGCCTTATCCCACTGGACTTTTCCAAGGAGATCTTCAAAGAGACTAGAGCCTGCTCTCCTCAAGTTCAGGGTTGTGATCTTGTTTTTTGCCCTCCTCTCTCCTCTCAGGGTCCTGAATTCCACCATCTCCTGGTCACTGCAGCCAAGACTGCCTTTGACCTTCACATCCCAAATGAGCCTCTCATTGTTGTACATTGTACCTAAATGATAACTTTATGCTCAAATATTTTGAATGAGATTTCAAGAATCAAGTCTTCAGAGTTGCTTTTCTTAAGATAATTTATCACTGTATAAACATAGCTTGCTATCATATCACCTGAAATGGGGAAAAAACATCTCTAAGTCAACAGATGAGTTATGATAGTCTTATGACTTTCCATTTTTACCATCAAGTCTGCTTGTAGACAATGCCTAATTTGTCACTGTGATAGCTATTAATCTCAACTGGATTTATTTCACATGCCAGTAACGAGGATTTTTTTTCTATAAGACATAAATCAACTTGTTTCCTTGTGGGAGCAAAAAGTGAAAAGAACAAAAGGAAAGTTGTAATGGACTTGGAGTACAAGGACAACACTTTTTTGTCAAAAGTATTTTTAAATAGACGTTTAGATTTTGAGTTAAATGTCTTTCCACTTCTTTTTTTTTTGTTATAATTTCTGTTGCTAAAGAGCTAAAGATTTTGGCCCAAAATTGTTATGATTTTATCATTGCATCTAAATAATATATTTGTGTAGAGGTTGTGTTACCTTGGTCATTCTTTACATTGTTAAATGTGAGCATAGTACCTTTCTCTGCAGCTGCAAAATGAGTGCTTTATTGCTTCCTATCTCCATCTAGGAGAGTTCTGCTGTGGTACAACAGTACTTTGAGTGTGCTGACACTGCTTGTTTTAATAGCTGCCATGCTACTTTATATATTTAGATTTTTGGTATTTTGCTCAAATTAAAGAGATAAATAACAATGAACACTGTTGTATGTTACAACAAGTAGAAGAAAGGAGGCAGAGTGGAAATATGAAGTACTTGGAGATAAATGAATGCATTGCTAAGGACTGTGCTTGCCATGCAGCAGTAGACGCTAATCTACTAGATTAGTAGAGTGGACTGGAGCAGAAATGATGTGTTTACTCCCTTACCAAGAGGTCATTCGTGGTCAGTGTGGAAGTGTGACTTCAGACACGGAGGTGCAGGATCTCGTGTGCTCTGTGCCAGAGTATGCACTTCGTGCTCTGCTGCGTTGTGTGGGTTTCCTGAGAAGAATGAGTAGCTCTTGGGTATTTTATGGCAAGCATCTGAATGCCTCCTTCAGAGCACAGCTGTCTACTTGACTTGTTAGGAGTTGTTGTTTGGGAGAGATGGGGCAAGCTACTGGCAAGCAGGCAGACACACACACACCCCCCCCCCCCCCCATGGCAGCAGTGCTTGTCTGGCAGCGTGCATCTTCTTCTTGTGCAAACGACTAGAGTATCTGTGAGGCAGTTGATAGTGTTTATACCATGTGGGATGATTGCTGTCTCCACAAAGTGGATTATTCAGGATGAGAATCACAGTTCATTACTTGTTGCTGTGTGAGTTCCTCCCTTAGTTATAAATTTATGTTAATCCCTGTCACTGGATTACAGGTTTAAAAAGACTTGCTTAGAAATCAAAACCTGGTGTTGCAGTCTTCTCCAGATGCTCAATGTCATTTGGTAGAGTTGTGGCCATTTACAGTAGTTGGGGATCCAGCTCAGAATTCATTACGCATGTGAGAGAAGATCTGATTAAAGGAGAAGCAGCAGCCTGTGTAGCCAGTTTAGCCTGATAGAATTCAAAACTCAAGGATAGAGGTACATCTGTAGTGAGGAGCAACAACAGCATACTTTGCATTTCTTATCAGTCACGTGTCCAGTGTAATCCCTTTATCTCTGTTGGCTTGTTTGTTTTATGTGTCAGTCTTCCTGTTTTTTGTTAAGGTCCTCTGGTCTCTTCAGTATGCCACTCATACCATCCTATCAGAGAACCCACTCTTGGAGCGGTATTTTCCAGGGTTCTTTCTAAATCCCTGCCAAATTTTAAATTCACTGCTGTGACCAAGCATATCCATTTGTACCACCTTAGCATTTTATCACACCACTCATATCTGCAACCCTAAAACTGTGAAGCATCTTTGTAGAGCTTTGAATGGCCAAACACTGGCATGCTGGTTGCCCTGGCTGGTTGTGTCATCATAGAGTTCAGCCTGCTAACAAACGTGGTGAATTTATAGGATTTTGACTGATTTAATCTGTACTACATTCCAATAATGGATTCATGGATTTAAAAAAAAGAAAAACAGAAGACATAAAAGGCATATCATGTAATTTAGAAGCACAGAAGCAGAGACAGGGGACAGTGCAGAAGGGGTGACAATGGTGGGATTATATGTGTCTCGGGCAGCTGGGGAGATCTGCATGCATCCTGGGCTTTGTTTCAAGTCAGGGTTAAGGGACCACTTTCTCTGAGCAGGAACTCACCAAGGGCATCCCTGGGGGATTTTCTCTGGATCCTAGGAAGGTGTATGCTGCCACATAGTTGGAAAAGTTGTAGTAGTAGAGCCTTTTATCATGATGTTGGACTTACACTTGCTGTGGATGAGGTGGACTTGAACACTTAAGCAGGAAGAAAATTCTAGCCGTTTGGCTTGGGCTGGAAAGATAAATTGAATTCAAGTTGTAGTCCTGTTTTTAAAGGATCATCTCATTTGTGGCTTACGCTGTTTCTAAATAGCAAATCAGTGAGTTTTCTTTGATACAGATTCTTATATTTTAATGTAGTTTGGGAACATTACTTAAAATTTAGCAAGATAAAATGTTAAAGTATTGCATTGCAGGAGCTGGATTTTTGTGAGAAAAAAACCAGCCCATTGCTTCTTAGAGTATCCTGTGTCAGAGATCTGACTAAACTCCTGGTACTTCTTTTGCAGATTACGGCAAGAGAATGACATGGTTGACTCAGCTCCTCAGTGGGAAGCTGTACTACGACGACAAAAGGAGAAAAACCAGGCGGATCCAAACTACCGGCGATCCAGGCACAGATCTCGATCGTATGTAACCCTTGCCTTCTTTGATGGGAAAATCAGGGCTGCTGTAGCATGTTAAAAAGTAGGACGAATATCTCCAGAGTGGTGATGGTGCTCAGCTGCTGAGGAACAGAGACTTTCATGTGGCATGCTCTCACTTTAGCAGATTTGTCTTTGTGGTCAAAATCCCTTCATAGAGTGATTTGAATTTCAGGGTACAAGTCACACAGGAAGGGCTTTGTAACAGCGTTTGTCAGGATCTCTGTCCATCACCTTGGATGGAGTCCTGGATGGTTTTGTGGCTCATTGTAATGTGGTTCTGTAATGAGGACAGTGATTCCCCTTTTCTGGGCAGCATGTCTGTGAAAACATTGAGATTTTGTGTGATAGGTGCAGGCATTTTTGTGAAATGCGTTCACAATTGTTTAATCATATGTCTGCGGTATTGTTCCAGATGAGACCAGCTACTGATGTCTCCATGTCAAATTACCACTGGCAAGCGGCAGTCAGTGATTTATTGCATCCTGCTGTCAGGATTTCCATGATGGAGCCGTGCTGCCAAGCAGTGCCGTTCCTGCTGACAGCTGGTTTTGACATGGTGAAGTTGTAAGCTTCTAAAATGAATTTTCTCAAACTAATGAAAATGCTAATTTTATTTAATTTTTATTTTTCTTTTAATGGCATGTTTTTGGGGTATAGACACACTGTTTTGTACTGTGTTTGTGTCCAGCCTGATCTGCCATCCAAGCAACCACCCAAAGCAGCACCAGCATCAGCATGCCTGGCAGGCAGGGCAAGGCAGGGCAAGGCAGGGCAAGGCCAGGGGTGTTGAAGAGTGCCAGGAGAGCATCTGTGAGGCACTGGGAGAGAAGGCAAGACAGAGCAGTCTTTGAAACTATCCCCACCCTCACTGCCTGGCTAAAATGGGTCAGTTGTCCGGCCATGATGCTGATGGTGTAACATGTGTGACCTCTGTAACACACTTACATAGATACTTCCCATTAATGTCTTTTCTTAAATTTACCTTTCATGTTAAGACTTGCCAAGAGAAAGAGTGCCTTAAATGATTATTTCATTCATACTGATTGAAACCATAATCCACACTGAAGTTTCCAGTATTAAAATCCACTTGAGTTCCGTTTTCAGTTGCCCATGTTGCTAGAACTCATTTCTGTCTCCCGTTTCGTGGTGTACAGTTTTCATTCTTTATGAGAAACAGAATTTGCCATTAAAATTACAAATGTTGGAATTTCTACTTTAACTGGCTTTGTACAGACTTGTTCACTTTCAGCTGCACAGAAGTCAAATATTATTAGGTGTAATTATACAATGATATATTACTAAAAATCAGGAATATTATCACTTGTATGGAATCCACAAAATGTAGCTGATTAAGTTTGATTTACATTTTTTTACTATATACAGAAACTGCTGTAAACTAGGAAATGTACTCAGTTAATAATGGTTAGATTAAATTTATAGCCAGCTTCTCTTTTTTCCCATAGGCCAAGTAAATTTCATTGCTTGGACAGTGCGGACTCCCTCTTGTGGCTAACTTAACTTACAAAATGGCTTTTATTTTCCAGCACAGTGACATTCTGAGTTACATTTTATTTAAACTACTATTAGCATAAAACCTAAATGTGTAGCATCTCACTTAACAAGCAAAGGTCCTAGAGGAAGCAAAGAAATGAGGAAATCCTGAAGATTTTGGATGGCTTCTCATTTCTTTTCCCTATCGTGTTAGTGATGAATATATTCCTCCTTTTTGTCTCACTCGTCAATTTAAAAAAACGAAACCAAAACAATGAAATAAGCCCAAACCTCCCAAGTATGGCAGAGATCCTTAATATATGCAAGTAGGAACTAAAAAAAGTGAAATGAGAATTCCTTTCAAGGTGATTTACAAAAAGTTTAGTAAAAGGCATTTAACTGTTAACCTGCAGTAGGTTGTAAGAGCATTTATTTAATTTCGTTTGTCTCAGCTGTTTGCTTACGTGACTGGATGTGGGTCAGAGGGAAGGGAAACATGATTCCCTAGGGTGTAGGGTATGGTTGGTTTTGTTTTCAAATCTGGTCATATGGTCATTTCAACTTGCACATTTAACAATTGATACAAACCCTTCATTTTAGTAGTAGAGATAAGTCAATAAGTTCCTTATTGCAGTCAGCTTAACTAGAGGTTCACTTTGGAAGTGTGAAGGAATGGCTGAAATATTTGTTACTGTGCCTGGCACAGTGCATTTCATTTGTTTGCTAATGAGTAATATTAATCATCGATGGTGGTGTCTCCTTGGTCTCAGGAATAAAAATATTTGACAAGAATTTGACCTTTCTTTCTCTAAAGGAATCAGCAAATAGAGAGAGCTCCCAATTCTAGTTCTACAGGGTTTATTTTCAACAGTTCCTGTATAACATCTGTGTAGCCAAAGGGCTTTTTGTAATTAGAAGAATGGCCATTAAAATTCCCTGGCTATTTAAATTTGCCATTTGTGACTCAAACTGAAATATTAATAAGGGTGCAAATGCAGGCACAAAAAATAATGTAGACCTTATTAATGTGTAGAGTTGTTCAAGCTTGTGAAAATGAAATAAAAATAAACAAAAAACCCCCTGGAGACTCATAATTTACTGGGAATTCCCGGTGGATTTCTTGTGCATTAGAGAATCTGATTAGTGTGCAAATTGTCCAGAAGCCATGGATTCAGATAGTGCAATAGAACAATCTGAGTATGTATTTATGTGAAAACTGTGAGTTCTAAAACAATTCATAGTAAAAAGATAAAAAAAATGAAAGAGGCATTGTGATCTGGCTTTAAAGATTTAATAGGAGGATTGTTTGTCGTGGGCTAGGAACTATACAAACATGAATTTCCTATGCAGTATATGCAATACCTACATTTCACCTTAACACAAAACCTTTCTTTCTGTAAGATTTTCTTCATTTTGCCTTCAAAGGAAGCAGGAACAGGCCTTTGGAAGGAAAATGCTTTTATTAAGATATTTCATCTGTATCATGTTCTTTTGTGGGGAGTTTACTTGAATAAATGCTGTGAGGTTATCCCAGTATGGTAGCGCTTCTTAAACAGATGGAAAATAAATAATGTCAAGATGGGAATTCACAAAAGCAGTTTGCTCTGAGGAATCATTGTATTTAGCCCTTCTGGGTTTTTTTTTTTCCCCATAGGATGTCATATTGCTAAACCGGTATTTTACAGCAGTGGCTTCCTTATTAGTGCAGTTGCAGGGATGGAAGGAGGGAGGATGGCAGAGATCACAGAATTAAATGCCTGGAGTTGGCCACAGAAAGCAGGAGGCACAGTTCCTAGAAAATGGAGAAATGAAGATGACTTCTTATTTAACCACTCTTTTTCCACACTGCCCCACAAATTAGTATTTCTTACTGTAGGTGAGGCTTCACATGCTGTTTGGTGATACACAAGACTTGAGGCCACATCCTGAACTGTTTTATTTCCATGAATAAGTAAAAGCTACAAGCTGATCAGATGGGTCAGTGGTGTGCACAATACCCTGCTTTGTGGGGATCCTGGGTTTGGGAGTGACCTTGAGGCTTTGCTTCCTCAGGGAAACTAGGGCTTTTAAGAATTACAAAGCCTCCCTGGAGAAGCTGACGTTTTTTCAGGGAGCTTTCACATTCCCCACTGCCTGATTATTTAGCCTTAGAAGAGGATGCCTATCTTCCCAGCCCCAGGGTAAATGCCCCTTTTGCAGCTGCTGTTTTGTGAGCAGGGAGTTGCAGGGAAGGAGAAATCAATTCAAAACTGAGGGGTGAAAAAGGCTGTTAAATGCCACTGCGTACTAAGCTACTGCATCAGGGAGTGAAAAACCAGACAGATATCAGAAGGACAGAAGAAGTAAATGCAAGAAGGGAGAAGGAGAGAGAGAAGTGAAAATCAGAGAAAATTAAATGCATTATAATAAACACAAATGCATAAAGCCACAAAAGGCTCTGAACGCTGAGGAAATTGGACTGCAAGCTACTTGTGGCCGTAGCTGCTGTCATGAGACCTGAGCAGTCGGAACGGACAGCAGAGAGGTCCATCAAGGACAGGAATTGTCTGGGGCAGCTGCGTCATGTGGCCTGGAAAGCCATCGCCACCTTGGAGGCTGAGAAGGTTATGGATTAGTTCATGTTAGTCCCACTAGGGAATCACAAATGTGAAGTTGTTTCTGACCCTTCTCTCTCTGGTATTTATAAAGTAGTAAATTAACATCTCCCAATACTTCTGCACTTGTAAAAGCTAAAAAAAAAAAAACCCAAACCATTACCGTCTCTAAATAATCTGCCTTTACGCCAACTGTAAAATATTTTCTGCAATATAGATGTCTCTGAACATTATTCCTAGGCTCAAGTCTGGAAATGAGCCAGACATAGGTAACAGTGAAATAAGAAAACAGTGAAACTGTTAGTGCTAGAGAGCAGTTTGGAATTATTTCTGATACAGCTCTGTCATTGCGCAAGGAGAGCTGATTTAATAGATGCTAAAATGCAGAACTCTGCTGTCCTCCTTGATATTAATTTAAATTTGGATTATATCACTCCAAAAGCATCTTTGTATGTGATAGGCCCTTTTGTTTAAGGAAAAAAAAGCAAGCTGTGTGATCTGATGATGTAAGACTTAATCTTTTAGAAACTGTGACTTCAGTGGGAGCATTTATGTATGCTGAATCTGTCTAAAAATTGCATCCCGCACATCTCAGATGATGTGGAACAGTCTAGCTGTCGGCCCTGAGTTTATATAATCCCGATGAAAAGAGTTATCTGATCTCTCCATGCAGATGCAGTCCCTGCCACTGTGTAAAGTGCTTATTTAATCTATTACACTGCATGGGTTTTGGTGAACTCTAGGCACAGCTTCAGCAACAGCAGTGGTTTTGCACTAACCCTGCAATAAAATAGGATAAGGAAAATAAAAATAAAGGGGATCCAGTTTGGAGATGGTATCTTCTGTAATTCAGTGGAAAATGTGAGGCATGCCATTCAGGCTTGCTTTACTACATCTGTATGTCTGCAACAGGGAAATTACAGTTTTGGCTACTTTTCTCTGTGAAATATTTGTGTGCATGAGTATGCATGGTTGGTGGTTTGGTTTGTTCGTTATTGGGTTTTTTGTCCTGGACATCACAAAGGTAAATGAAGTGAGCAGAAACCCTTCTTGGAAATTACCAGAAAGCGAGAGGCTGTGCTGTGATCACAGCTGAGTAACGGATTCTCTTCACTGATGCTCACTGGGAATGGCTAGGGATTACTGGTGTGTCAGCTTGGCGTGGCCTGTCCTTCCTCCTGTGCATAAAGGGCTCTGTGGGCCACAGGACATTTCTGAGGGCCTTTTACAAAAGTGTAATTCCAAAATACATTGTCCTCAGCTGGGTAAGGGATGGCAGTTAGCTGGGCACTCATTTGGCTTGGGAAGTTCTGCTGTTGTTTATATTTTATGCGTATTCTTGCTGAAGACTAGTGGAACAGGAATTGTGACTGAGAGCCTGTCATTCAATAAATGACTTTTCAGTTGAAATAAAGCAATGAAGTTTAATGCATTTTCTGAGATAACAAACCTTAAAATTGAGGCACTGGTGGATTACATTTACCATGATTTCTGTGCAGGGTCTGTGCTGTTAGAACTCATTTGAACAGCAACATGTCAGATGATGGTTTTCACAGTTCTGCCTTTGTTGTCTTTGTTGGTATTTATAGGAGAAGCCCAGATGTACAAGCTAAAGAAGAACTGTGGAAACATATTCAGTAAGTACGGTGCTTGTAGGGTCTGAGTGACTGCTTGGTTTGCCTCTAATGTAGTTATTCACATCCCCTCTACTGTGGCCATAAGGCATTACGTTCTGATTTAGTTATATGCCACAGTAAATTATGTGGGTCTTAATGACCTGCTCTGTGTAGAAGATACTGCAGATCACTGAATGCACTGAATACAGATGACCGTTGTATGTAGATGAATTAGATGAATGTAGATGTAAAGAAGAATACAGCATTTTAGAGATTTATTCCTCTGGGGCTTCCAAAATGTCCTTGTTTGTAATACTGGCACTTCTAGGATGAGGTCCCACATGCTGTAGAACTACCAGTTAGGAAGATAGTTAGCTATTCCAAAGCATATTCGATGTGCAGTATACACAATATTCATATATATTGTGAAGCAACAAGATCAGATTTGCAGGGAGGTGAGAGGAAGGTGGAACAGGATGCAACACGCAGTTGAAGCAATCAAGGTGAAGTTAGACACATTTCTTAATAGATTTCCTATTTTGATGTCAAGATAGCTTCAGGGCTGACAATAGCTTGTTTCAGTAAATCTTTTCAGCCTAATATAATAAAAATAAGAATGGTTTTGCAGTTGGTAGTCACTGTTACATTTTTTTACTTTGCCTAATCCTTTCTAGGAAAGAGCTTGTGGATCCATCTGGCCTGTCTGAGGAGCAACTGAAAGAAATTCCATACACTAAAATAGAGTGAGTTTATGTCAGGATTTTTCTTTGTAAATATAAAAGCCTGCTTTTCTTACTTTACTTTGAACTCTGTCATACTGAAATAGGAGTGGTTTTACACATAATCTCTAAGCTTTTATCTACTCCAAGTGCTCGTCTAGGATGGGTGAGGATAATTTATAATTTTAAAACCTAATATTTTCTCTTTCCAAAATACGAAAAAAAAGTCATCTTCATCTCTCCCTATCTCTCCCACACACTCGTGAACCTGCCAGATGTCTGTATGGTCTGTATGTTTCCCTGTATGTTTCAATCTGTTTTATGTTATACACTACAGAATCAGAGAGAACTGAATGCAAACAAGCAAATCCATTTATTTCCTAAACTTCTGCTTCATTTTAAATTTTTATTCTGATCATCTAAGGCACTGTTTGACCTGTTCAACCCCTTTCCTTGCTTGTCATGGGCAGCTGCCAGGGCATAGCTATTTCCTTAAGAACGGATGTCTATTTCACTGTGGTAATTGCTCATTTGGGATGCCATGTGTCAGTGCAAGCAGCTGCATGTGGCAGAAATGGGATCCCCGTTTGCATTATAATGCGCTTCCACAACACCACTAAACAGAAAAGGCTGATGTTAAAGCTGTATAGAATAATGCATTCTTTATTAAATAGTTTCATTCTCAAATATGGGCATGCCAGTTTGTGACCTTTGCACTTTTAAAGCATTGAATTCCAAGCCCAGACTCATAAGAAAAGCATCAGCCTTTTAAATTCAGCCAGTGCAAGAAGCCATCTGTTATACTTTAATAAGAAATGGGAGGATCTCTCAGTCTCCAGCTGAATTTATGTTTTTGTGCCGAAGATCTGGTTTACTAACCTACCATTATGAATTCTGTGTCTCTCTTAGGACCCAAGGCGACCCAATCCGCATTAGGCATTCACATTCCCCTCGAAGCTACCGTCAGTATCGGCGGTCCCAGTGCTCTGATGGTGAAAGATCTGTCCTGTCTGAAGTGAAGTACGTGAACGTAGTTATTAGCAATGGACTGGTTTAGTGTGGCCCAAAAGTTGTTCAAAGATCGTGGTTAGATTAGAAGTGGCATAAACGTGGTTGTTTGCTGGCATAGGATTTAGGCAACCCTCTAAATAGTAGGTCTTCAGAGCTAAATGACTCAAACAAATACAAAAACATTTCTGGTCCACTTTGGGCGACAGAGGCTTGCCTGATCTACTCAGAAGGGGGAAAAACTGAAAAAGCCAAAATAAATATGTATTGCTCTTTAATGGTAGGTCATGAAGTTGCCTAAGGGATGGGAACTCAATAGTTGCTTACCAGATACCTTCATCATTAATAGAGTTAAGATGTCATCTGTATTAACTCTGTAATTTGTTTCATGGTAACTCTAGTACAACCCTTGCCAGCAATGGGTGGATCAGTCTTTCCTAGAAGACTGATTTATAAAGGGTGTGCTTACAAATGGAAAAATGACAACCCCATTCTCAGTTTTATTAAGGCCTTAAATATCAAAAGCAGTCCCCTGATGATATCACCCACTGGGGAGGCTAGTTTTAGCTCGATGGCACCCTGAAGGAGGTGTGGCACACCCATGATTTCAGGTGAGACTCATCTCGCGTGAAGTTGGGCTGCCTCTGTAGACCAGGAGGAGATAGGCCCCTTGACAGGGGATGGGATGACCTGTGCCCCGAAGGTGTCCACCAACTACTGAGGATCATCAGCATGATAGCTTTCGCATGTCTAAAGTCAGGTGATAAGCCTTTTGGATTTTGCCTTTCAGATCTGTGTAGCTCTCTGGGTCAGTTTCATTATTATTCCTGTGCACAGTTATAGTTTACTTCATTATAGCAATATCCATTCTGTAATATTGTAATTCTAGTGCAAAAACTGATCTGGTGCCTCCGCTGCCTGTTACACGATCTTCAGATGCTAGAGGTCCCAGCATCCAATTGACTCAACAGGTTAGTAAGTGTGCATCCTTTGCAATTTTCCTTTTTTGGAGGGAAGGGGAGCCTAGTGCTTTATTTAAATTAGATCTTTCTTTTTCAGTGAAAATTAAAGCTGGCTGAGATTTTTTTCAGCCGCAGTGTGACTTGAAATTTTACATTTTGCAGACTACTTTGTTTATATTTCCAAATATATGTAGTTCTGCAGCATATGCCTCTGCGAACACCTGCTTCTGCTGCTGGAGGACTCTTTCCCAGATTGAGTCTGGTGCTTCCTTAAGATGACACCCTGTTCTCCACAGGAAGAATCAACTCTCACAATTTCTTAAAATATGTGGTTGTGCTTAGGATGCAGTTGTAATCACAACCTACTATCACTTATTCGCCTCTTCTGAGAGCTTTTCTTAGAGTTTTGTTGCTAGGCTTGAAGCATTGCTTTTTTTTTCTTTTTTTTCTTTTTTTTCCCCAATTGCTGAGTAGTTTTTTACATTATTCAAATCTAAAAAGGGTAGAACCTGTCTTTTTAAATGTAATCACTGGCTTTCATCATAAATTATGGGACCATATCTCTTAGCCTTGTTAGTTTTATTAAGCTCAAAATGAGAGAAGCAAATGATACTCAAAAAGCACTTGCAGGTTTGTCGTACAAGCACACAAAAGAAAAACCAAAACATGGAAGGGAGAATTCCAGACACATTTCTACCTAACTTCCCACACCAGTCATCATGTCTGTTAATCTGGCATGTGGATATAGCAAAACTGCATGCTGATACTGTATGTAGTGTGCAAACTGCACATAATGCAACCAGCAAAACATGTCATATTCTATCCTATAAGCAGTTAGAATAAGTTAAGCTTGAACAATTTTAAAACACTAAAGAGGTATTTTTCACTTTAAGGCTAGCTAACAGACTACATGTTCTTTGACGGGAATTAAGTTCAAGGATGTTTGTATTCCTGCATATGATGGAAACTGAAAAAGATGAGCTGTCCTTGATGTTTCTGTAAGGACTTGCTCCAGCAGTGAGGGGGAAGGTGGTATACTTAGGGCTAAGCACATTTATATACTTTGTAGAAATAGGTAACTTGGGTGATTGAGTCCTGTTCAAAATTCACGTCATCTTATTTCCATTCTATCCAATACAATATGGCTTAAATTCATGCCCTGGAAGGCATTAATGTTACAATGTTCAGTGTCCACAAACACCTCTCTTTCCCTCTGCCCCAGACTGCCTCACAACAGTGGCCATTAATTCCTTGTGAGTGCTTGCTTGCAGTGTCTTGCTAATATCAAATAATTAGTCATGGCATTTCCTGAGTAGGGAATATGAATGCAAATAACAAAGAGAGGCAGCAGGTGGCAGGGGAGAGAGGAGGCAAGGCAAGGAAAAAGTTCTGTTTAATCAAATAAATGTAGAGACTTTAATATTCCTGGTGTGTGTGTGTGTGTATATATATATATATGTATGTATATAAATTGCTATATCCTTAGCCTAAGCCTGTCATAGCAGCAGTTATCAAAATACAGCATTTAAATTCTGCTATACCTTTTCAACAACATGTTTTAATTTGTTGCCTTCAGAGACAGAATGGATCTAAAGACAGCCTAATAGAAGAAACATCTCAGCTATCCACTAACAACGTCGATGGAAAAACCACCACTAAGATCATAAAAACTGTACAGGTGTCACGCTTCAAGGTGGAGACTTGACTGCTGTAACTGAAGATGGTGAATGGATTTTATTATTTGAAAACTGAAAATTGGTATGTGTGTGTGCAAGGAAAGGAACTGAAGTCGACATGGTAGCAATTTCTTCGGGACACTTAGAAGCGCAGCCTGCTTGCTGGGAAGACCGAGCAATGCTTTTATCACCAACACCATTCTAGTGGTGTGACTGATCAAGGAGAAGCTGCCTAATTAGACAACCAAAAAAGAAAAGTCGTGGTGAAACTGAATGATCAGCAGTTACATTTCCAAAAAATGAACAAAAAAAATTGCTGCAACAAAACAGGCTTTATGGTCTGCTCTGTAACTGAATAGCCTTTTTCCAAAAAATGACTGTTAACTGACGTGATCAGGATCAGATGCTTCAAGAGAAGCAAAATAGTCATATTTTTGGCCAATTGTGCAATACAGTGTGATATGGGGAGAATTATCTTCACAATTTTATATGGGGATCAACTTGTGTCCTAAGACATAAGGACTGATAGCTCTTACAAGGTTTATTTTAGCCTAGCACAACAACAGATGCTCGTGTTGTTAGTACAAATGTTGACTCAACCTGTTTTAGCTCAAAAATAATAAAACTCAGCAACACCCTGTAGCAAAGAGTTCCAGAGGTGATACAGACTTACTTTTCCTTGGCAGTTTTAAGTGTTCTCAATTTTGAATGCCCTTTTATGTAGAGGGACTATTTAATTGAACATTCCATACCATCGAAATACATCTATCACCTTATAGTAAACCACACTGGAAGAAAACTGGAGAATATGTACTGACCCAGCGTATTAAGACTGCTTAGCAAGACATTTAAGTACTGGTTAAATGAAACTTGTAGAGTAGGATTTAAGACAGCTAGCAAATAGCCTTTTTTTTTTTTTAAAAAAAAGAAAAACTAGATTAGCAAAGTCTGCCTTAATCTCTTTTCATATGAAATAATCAATGCTAGTACCTTCCGATACTTTTCTCTGAGCCATTTCTACTATGATAAAATTACAAGGGCAGTATTTCAGGTATGATAATTGCAATTTTTTTCTTTTGTCACAGTAGGATTAGTAAGTTTTAATGATGCTGCACATTGAGTGGGTTATCTTCTAGTACATATCTGAAGTGATGCCTAGCTCTTCTCCTGTCCTATCACTCTGTACAAATAGCTGAAGTCATTCCTCTGCCTCCCATTTGTCCACAGTCAGTACATGGATGAGCCTTGTGGCGTTGCTAACTTATTAAGAAGCTTAGTAAAAATCTTTGTGTTGTGAATGTAACTCTTGCTAAGTGTAATCCCCAAACTTAATATTGAATTTGTCAAACAGCATTGGAAATGGCTGTAGTAGTTCATGTGCCTTTTTACATCCGTCCTCCTTAAACTCAACCGCCACTGCCTCAGTGACTGGCAGTGATCCTGTGTCTTCTACCCTTTGCAACACCATACCGTGGACTGCAGCCCTGTCAGTAAAACAATACTGTTTGAGAATTGGAGTGAGCATAAGGCATCTAAATTACACTTTACAAGAGGCATGGGATTACTAATACACATTTTAACTAACAAAACTGAGAAGTGAAACCTTGTATGATGTGTTTTATTTCCACTTCATTTTTTTGAGTCTTTATTGTTTCATGATCTGAGGTGGTCAGGTGGATGCTACTAGCCAGGGTGGTAGCCATACAGTTCATATATTCCTATCACAGCATGGATTGGTCTGCAGGTTGGGAGATGCTGTGTCATGCCACAGAAGGCACATTTACTTCGTAAATATTTTTCTTTGATCACTTATTTTGGACAGTTCTGCTTCTTCAGTTTCAGTGAAGAACCTCTCTGTTGTAAAAACTCTTTTCATGGAGGTTCTTCACATTTTCTGAATTTACTATGGATTTCATCCTATGACATTGTTGGGCTTGGCTTAAAGTATTTGCTCCAGCTGTTTTTTAAGTCTGTTAAATGGTTTCATTGTGATTGCTCCAATTTACAGTGATCCTTTAGGATCTGTTTATGACCTTGTGTAGTATTCTCACAAGCACCAGTTAAAAAAACCAAACAAACAAAAAAAAAGAAAACAAAAAAAACCCCAAACACAATAAAACTCATCACTGTGGCAGAGGTTGTGGTGATACAGATTAACCTAGAGCATCACAGTTTTTTGGAAGACTACTGACATATGACAAACCACACAAGAACTGGTTACAGTGTCTGCAACAAAAGCCACTCCTTACATCTTAAGAAGATGTTCCAAGCTGGAGCATTATGCTCTTGCTTGCAGTTTTTTGCTTTCTAAATCATTACAATTATTCTGCATTCCTTACTCAGGCACAGGCAAGTAGAACGTATCTACTACTTCAGGAGGATTTGTGGTGTTATTATTTGAGAATTGCCTGTACATAGTGTCTGTATCTTGCCAACCCTCAAATATTGATCAAGAAGAAAATTACTTGTAAGGTTTATATCCAGCCTCATGTTTCCTGTAGGTTGTCATCTGCTTGTGGGCTTTTATGTATTATTGCTGGATACCATCAGCCAAGCGTGTGGTATTTTACTTATCCCACTACATCAGAAAATAGGCTTCTATCTAGTCTAATAATGATAGATTTCAATTCTCAAGTCACAGGAGAGCTGCTTCATAATCAAGCCAACTTTTTTTTGCATTTAAATGAGAGATGTACAGAAGGAGTCTGGATTTGAGTTAGTGGTCTTTTCTCCAATGAGACTACATAGAAAGCACATTTTAGCAAGTCTAACGCTCAGTCTGGGGCACTACAATACAGTTTTGTATCCACAAAAGAAAGACTAAGCTTAACACCTGTATTGCATGTTAAGCATCAGTGCCAGAACCAGGCAAAACTTGGACAAGTATGTCACTATCAGCTAATAGTACAGAAAAAGACCTTCTTCCATATACATGAGCCTCCTTTCCCTTCAAGCTTCTTTTCCTCTGTCAGTTGAGGAAAGGCACCTTTTCTTGTGGTCCTGTTATTTTTGTGTGAGAGATACCTACAAGTGATCAATCAACGAAAGCACTTACTGTGCCACAGCTGTGTTCTATAGCCCTAAACTAGCCTTACAACATCTTTAAGTGGCTGGCGTCTTACCCTTTCCACTGTTGCTCTACCCTTCCCCAGCTTTCTTGGGGCTTTCACTGCCTGGAGACAGTTACGATTTCAGGCCTGGACTTTGGATGTCAGTCCAAAATGCTTGCACCTCCTGATGAGCCAGGCAAAACACAGATGTATAACTGTGTCAGGGCAAGTTTACCGTGGGGTTGGATGCCATACAGACCTGTGCTCACATGGACAAAGGACTGATATTTGAGACATTTTCTTAATTTTGCTTCTAGTCTGCTGAATTGATCTCAGGCCAACAATTTTAATTTTGTGCCTCTACATTTAGCCCTTCTGAGACTTCTGTAAGTGCTAAGAATAGGTAAGATATGGAACTCTCACTTCCTGATTAGCAACACCTGCAACACAGATATACCTCTTTGCAAAAGATGTATTTTATACAATAAAGAGGGCTTGCTAAACCACACCACAAAAGCATTTTTTTATATCCCGTATCAGTCCCCTTGCTTGTTAGCAGGTTCCTTTCATTAAGAGCTAGCCTTGACTTGCTGTTTTCTACACTGCACTTACCATTATCTGTAACCTTGCAACTCACATTCTAATCGAGCTCATTATATTGAAGATGTTGGTTGGGGGAAAAAAAAACCACTACCATTTAAGTGGCCAAATCAATCATCTTTATACAGGTGAATACTGAACTGAATAGATAGCATGTTTTCTTTTGGGGAAGCCTGTTAAATTCAAAGCTCCCTAGAAAGGTGTTTGAAAACCATATACATAAACATATCAATGTGATGCGTATGTTCTATGTACATTAAGTATTCATGAAGCACCTGTGTGCTTTATTTTAAATTGAGTTTGATAGATGGCTGTGTCAATACTTGCGTCCAGATTATTTAAAAGTCAAGTAAAACTTGAATTTTTAGGGCATTCCATGGTTGCCTGTGTGTCTTATTTACATTGCACAAAGGAGCAAAGCCTTCAGAAACACACATTCATTTGACAACACCATCTGGTAAAAACAGGTGTAGTACCAATTAAAATCCACTTGAGGATACAGCTTCTCCAGCTTAAGTATTTTCCCTGGTAGCAGAAAGTTGTCAGTGTAAGTTTTATACTTCCAGTACATATCCATACAAGTGTCCTTTTTTACCTAAAAATCACCAGAAAGCAATGGCAGACAACAAAAGCTGTCAAACAAAAACACACCAATGCAGAGCCAGCATGGCAGATGCTCTCTCTTTAATGTGCCTGTTTTAATTTCTCTCCTGTATTTGCCTCCTTGATCAGCGTTGTGGTGGGTTGGTCTTGGCTGGATGCCAGGTGCTACCAAGCCGCTTTGTCACTCTCCTCCTCAGCAGGACAGGAAGGGAAAAGAAAACAAGATGGAGAAAAACACCTTGTGGGTCAAGATAAAGGCAGTTTAATACAGCAAAAGCAAAGTCTACACATGGAAGCAAAGGAGAACAAAAAATTTATTCTCTACTTCCCATCAGCAGATGATGTCCAGCCACTTCCTGGGGAGCAGGGCTTCAGTGCACCTAGCAGTTGCTCCGGAAGACAAACATCATAATAACAAATGCCTCCCCCTCCCCACCCTTTCTCTCAGCTTTTATTGCTGAGCAGACATCATAGGGTATGGAATACACCTCTGGTCAGGTTGGGTCAGCTGTCCCAGCTGTGTCCCCTCCAAAGATCTTGCCCATCCCCAGCCTGCTGGGTGAGGGGGGAATGTTGGAGAGACAGCCTGGATGCAGCAGCCAAAACACTGGTGTGTTATCAATAGGGTTCTAGCTACCACTACAAAGCACAGCACTATGAGGGCTGCTATGGGAAAGTTAACTCCATCTCACCCAGACCCAATACAAGAGTGAAGAAAACCACTGCCCTAACCAGCTGGTCACAATTTAAATGTTATACCTTACTCACTGTAATGTTTAGATCCCAAAATTAGATAGGACTATGCAGTTATTTCCTCAGTGGTGATATCAGAATGTACTTGACATTCTTCATAAAATACTACCGTTAAATTTACTACAAATGAACCCCTTTGCTAGGCAAAAGGGGTAACATTTACATTCAAGAATGCCCCCACAAGTCACCCCACTCATAGACTGTTTTCATTTAATACAGCTAGCCTTAGTCAATTCAGATGCTAAAAGGTTAAAGAGGAATTTGGAACAAGCCAGTTTTCTTTCAGTGCACACCTCTCAAGAGTTCTGATCTGCAGCCTTTAATACTGAGAGCCCCCTTGCGCAGAGCACTGGAGACAAGTAACAGAAATGGGGGTTGGTGCAGCACTAACCTAGTGCACAGATCTTTGTTCTCTTGCTCCCCTAGACCACCTTGCAATCCGTCCTCCTCTCCACCTTTTAATAATATCAACTTCAGCAGTCTGTCAGACAGTGTTCATGTAAACAGAGGAAGGGGAAAAAAAACAAATAAAGCCAGAATTAAGGAGTCTTGAGGCTTTTTTCAAGGCTACAGTCCAGTTAGCCACTCAAAAACTAAAAGGACAGTCCTAATGCTTAACACCATTCTTAATGTTTACCAGCATTACTATTTTAGTAACCGGTGCCCCTTACACCCACCTATTCTTCCCTCTACCTCACTTTTTCTTTGTTCCACCACAGTATAAAACAGGTATTGCACACTGAAGCTTAAGATTCTACAGTTCTTCTTGTTGAAAGGGAATTAGCATTTTAGACAGCCATCATTAAAAGTTGGCATTAGCTGTTGCTCTCAAGAGTTTAAAAAAAGTCTTAAAAGCTACTCCTGCCAGTCTTGCACTTTAAGAACAAAGACCCACGAGCAAAACTCCTGAACAGATGGTATCTTCAGGGAATATAATCCCTAACAGAAACCCTAAGCTTTCAAGTGTATCCAATAATTACACATTGGATCGCTAAAAATTAATTACTCTTGTCTAAACCTCCTTCCCTCTTGACAAACCAAAAAACTTATGTTTAGACTTTTGTTGTGGTTTAGCCCCGGTCAGCAACTAAGCACCACCCAGCCGCTCGCTCACTCCCCCACCCTTGTGGGATGGGGGAGAGAATCGGAAGGGCCAAAGTAAGAAAACTCGTGGGTTGAGATAAGAACAGTTTAATAATTAGAATAAAACAGCAATAATACTAATATAATGAAAAGGAAAATAATGAGCGAGAGAGAGATGAAACACTGGAAGAAGAGGGGAAAAAAAAACCACAAAACTAAACAACAAGTGCCGCAACCGCTCACCACCCGCCGACCAACGCTGCCGGTCCCCGAGCCGCGATCGCTGCCTCCCCCAGCCAATTTACCCCAGTTAATATACTGGGCATGACATCACATGGTATGGAATACCCTTTGGCCAATTCAAATCAGCTCTCCTGGTTGTATCCCCTCCCCTCCCCTCCCGGCTTCTTGTGCACCTGGCAGAGCATGGGAAGCTGGAAAGTCCTTGACTAGTGTAAACACTACCCAGCAACAACTAAAACATTAGTGTGTTATCAACATTATTTGCATACCAAGTCTAAAACACAGCACTATACTAGCTACAGTGAAGAAAATCAACTATCCCAGCTAAAACTGTGACAGTATCCACCCCTTATTCCATACCATTTACGTCATGCCCAGGTCTCATACTATCCAATATGACCTCAATAACCACCACCCGCCTCCCCATCCTTTGATGACATTATTAGCAGATATCATTTATCATTCCCGTAGTCTATGGACCATCCCTGTAGAACATCTGTAGAGGGTCCACACATGTCCATTGAGTTCATTCAGTCCATAACTTTGGGCTCCATCTATCGTAACAGTCTTTCAAGGCTAGAGAGATGGTCTGCGTGGTGTTGGATTGTTGCAGGCTGAAGCCAGTCTTTGTTCCACCACCGCTACACGTTGCTTGGTTCAATCAAAGTTCATTCTTCATTAATTTTGGAAATTCTTACTATGATACCATCAATACAGCATATAGCAACCATAGGAGTGATGACATACAATATCATAGAGCAATTAACAGCATACCGTTCAGTTCATTGGCTATTTTCACCCAAAATCAAATCCCCTTGAGGCACACATCGAACTCCTCCACCTTCCCGCATCACCCACCAAGTGCACCCAGGTCCTCGAGCAAAAGCAATCCCACAAATGGGTTTGCCTTTGCCTGAGACAGGAATAACCCAGACGGTTTACCCCAGCATATTTTTTACATGCACTACAGGGACTTTATCCCCTTCCACAGTACGTAAGAGTTCTGACTGGGCAGGCCCAGCTCGATTGGCAGATCCCCTAGTGTTGACTAACCAGGTGGCTTTTGCTAAATGTGTATCCCAGTGTTTGAATGTCCCACCCCACATTGCTCTCAGTGTAGTCTATAACAGTCCATTGTATCGTTCAATTTTCCCAGAGGCTGGTGCATGACAGGGGATGTGATACACCCACTCAATGCCGTGCTCTTTGGCCCAGGTGTCTATGAGGTTATTTCGGAAATGAGTCCCGTTGTCTGACTCAATTCTTTCTGGGGTGCCATGTCGCCATAAGACTTGTTTTTCAAGGCCCAGGATAGTGTTCCGGGTGGTGGCATGGGGCACGGGATATGTTTCCAGCCATCCGGTGGTTGCTTCCACCATTGTAAGCACATGGCGTTTGCCTTGGCAGGTTTGTGGCAGTGTGATATAATCAATCTGCCAGGCCTCCCCATATTTATACTTCAGCCATCGTCCTCCATACCACAGAGATTTTATCCGCTTGGCTTGCTTGATTGCAGCGCATGTTTCACATTCATGGATGACCTGTGCAATAGTGCCCATGGTCAAGTCCACCCCTCGGTCGCGAGCCCATCTGTATGTTGCATCTCTTCCTTGATGGCCTGAGGTGTCATGGGCCCACCGAGCTATAAATAGTTCACCTTTATGTTGCCAGTCTAGATCTACTTGAGCCACTTCAATCTTAGCAGCCTGATCCACCTGTTGGTTGTTCTGATGTTCTTCAGTGGCCTGACTCTTGGGAACATGAGCATCCACATGACGTACCTTCACAACCAGGTTCTCCACCCGGGCAGCAATATCTTGCCACAATGCAGCAGCCCAGATGGGTTTGCCTCTGCGCTGCCAGTTGTTCTGCTTCCATTGCTGTAACCACCCCCACAGGGCATTTGCCACCATCCATGAGTCAGTATAAAGATAGAGCACTGGCCATTTTTCTCATTCAGCAATGTCTAAAGCCAGCTGGATGGCCTTTACTTCTGCAAACTGACTCGATTCACCTTCTCCTTCAGCAGTTTCTGCGACTTGCCGTATAGGACTCCATACAGCAGCCTTCCATCTCCGATGCTTTCCCACCAGACGACAGGACCCATCAGTGAACAGGGCATATTGCTTCTCATTTTCTGGTAGTTTATTATACAGTGGGGCCTCTTCAGCACGTGTCACCTCCTCCTCTGGTGACATTCCAAAATCTTTGCCTTCTGGCCAGTCCATGATCACTTCCAAGATTCCTGGGCGACTGGGGTTTCCTATTCGAGCCCGTTGGGTGATCAGTGCGACCCACTTACTCCATGTAGCATCAGTTGCGTGATGTGTAGAGGGGACCCTCCCTTTGAACATCCAGCCCAGCACCGGCAGTCGAGGTGCCAGGAGGAGCTGTGCTTCAGTACCGATCACTCTGAAGCAGCTCGAACCCCTTCATATGCTGCCAATATCTCTTTTTCAGTTGGAGTGTAGCGCGCTTCGGACCCTCTGTATCCCCGACTCCAAAACCCTAGGGGCCGACCTCGGGTCTCCCCTGGTGCTTTCTGCCAGAGGCTCCAGGTAGGGCCATTCTCCCCAGCTGCAGTGTAGAGCACGTTTTGTACGTCTTGTCCTGCCCGGACTGGCCCAAGGGCTACTGCAGGAACTATCTCCTGCTTTATCTGTTCAAAGGCCTGTCGTTGCTCAGGGCCCCATTTGAAATCATTCTTCTTCCGGGTCACTTGATAGAGAGGGCTTACAATCAGACTGTAATTTGGAATATGCATTCTCCAAAAACCCACAACGCCTAAAAAAAGCTTGTGTTTCCTTTTTGCTAGTTGGTGGAGACATGGCTGTTATTTTGTTGATCGCATCCATTGGGATCTGATGATGTCCATCTTGCCATTTTATTCCCAAAAACTGAATCTCCTGTGCAGGTCCCTTCACTTTACTTTGTTTTATGGCAAAACCAGCCTTCAGAAGGATTTGGACTATTTTCTTCCCTTTCTCAAAAACATCTTCTGCTGTGTTGCCCCACACGATGATGTCATCAGTGTACTGAAGGTGTTCCGGAGCTCCACCCTGTTCCAGTGCAGTATGGATCAGTCCATGGCAAATGGTAGGGCTGTGTTTCCACCCCTGGGGCAGTCGATTCCAGGTGTACTGGACACCCCTCCAAGTGAAAGCAAACTGTGGCCTGCACTCTGCTGCCAAAGGGATTGAGAAGAATGCATTAGCGATATCAGTTGTGGCATACCACTTGGCTGCCTTTGACTCCAGTTCGTATTGAAGTTCTAGCATGTCCGGCACAGCAGCACTCAGTGGCGGAGTGACTTCGTTCAGGCCACGATAGTCTACTGTTAGTCTCCACTCTCCATTAGACTTCCACACTGGCCATATGGGACTGTTAAAGGGTGAACGGGTCTCACTGATCACTCCTTGGCTCTCCAGTCACCGAATGAGCTCATGGATGGGAATCAGGGAGTCTCGGTTGGTGCGGTATTGCCGCCGGTGCACTGTTGTGGTGGCAATTGGCACCTGTTGTTCTTTGACCTTCAGCAACCCCACAACAGAAGGGTCCTTCGAAAGACCGGGCAAAGTAGACAGCTGTTTAATTTCCTCCGTCTCCAAGGCAGCTATACCAAAAGCCCACCCGTACCCTTTTGGGTCCTTGAAATACCCTCTCCTGAGGTAGTCTATGCCAAGGATGCACGGAGCCTCTGGGCCAGTCACAATGGGGTGCTTTTGCCACTCATTCCCAGTTAGGCTCACTTCAGCCTCCAATACAGTTAGCTCTTGGGATCCCCCTGTCACTCCAGCAATACAAATGGGTTCTGCCCCTTGTATAGCTTGATGTCATTAGGGTGCACTGTGCACCGGTGTCCACTACAGCCTTATACTCCTGTGGGTCAGATGTGCCAGGCCATCGGATCCACACAGTCCAGTAAACCCGATTGTCCCTTTCCTCCACCTGGCTGGAGGCACGGCCCCTCTAATTCCACTTGCAGATTTCCCAACCCACTTCTTGTGAATGGGAATCAGAAGTCTCTCTATTAAGATCACAGATAGAATCAGTGCTTCTACTCCTCTGTCTGGGGAACTGCTTACTGGAAACTGGAGCAGCAACTCTCCTGGAGGTCCCCCCTTGAGTGGTTGTTTTTCCTTGCAACTCACGTACCCGTGCCTCTAGGGTCAATGTAGGTTTTCCATCCCAATTCCTCATGTCCTCTCCATGGTCACACAGGTAAAACCATAGGGTGCCCCGTGGTGTGTATCCTCTCTCTTGAGCAGAAGGACACTTACTCCTAATGGCCGAGATACTGGTCCGTACAGGTAGGGAGTAGGACATATCCTCTTCAAGTTGCTGAACCTTCCGGGACAGTTTCTCCACAGCTGAGACGAGGGAGGAAGAGACATGTGCTTCATAATCCCGGAGTTTATCAATCACATCCTCTACCGTTGGTGCCTCTTCATCTTTCCAGGACATTACTGCCAGGGAGTTTACATGGGACGATGGTGTGCTCCGTACAAACTTCCGCCACATGGGTCGTGTGCACTGGGCTTCATCTGGATCTTTGGATGACTGTTCACTACCCAGGTCACCATAAATCACCTCAAGCACAGCTAATTCTCTCAGGTACTGGATACCTTTCTCCATGGTCGTCCATTTTCCAGGGCGATATAGAACATCTTCCTTGAAGGGATACCTTTCTTTCAGAGCAGACAGGAGTCGCCTCCAGAGGCTGAGGCCTTGTGTCCCTTTTCCAATTGCTTTGTCAATACCCCCGTCCCTAGAAAGGGATCCCAGTTGTTTGGCTTCCTTACCCTCTAATTCCAGGCTACTGGCCCCGTTATCCCAGCATCGGTGCAGCCAGGTGACAACATGCTCACCTACCTGACGGCCGAATTCTTTTCGTATATCTCGCAGCTCACTTAAGGATAGGGATCGGGTAGTTTCCGTCTCCTGTTCGAGTTCTTCCTCTTCCTTCTCCTCTCTTAGTAACAGCACTACTTCTCCATCATCCCTTTCTAAACGAGTTGACTTTCTCTTCCAAGATTTCTTCTTTTGTATAGGGGCAACTGATACTGGCACGGGTTGATTCTCTGATTCAGCTTCAGTGTCTGTCATGGGTGTTTGAGTGGTCACAGTGCCTGTCGTCGGGCTTGGAGCAGCCGCAGTGCCTGTTGTGGGGGTTTGAGGGGCCACAGTGCCTGTCGTCGGGCTTGGAGTAGCCGCAGGGCCTGTTGTGGGGGTTTGAGTGATCACAGTGCTTGTCGTTGGGCTTGGAGCAGCCGCAGCGCCTGTTGTGGAGGTTTGAGGGGCCACAGTGCTTGTCGTTGGGCTTGGAGTAGCCACAGGGCCTGTCGTTTTCCCTTGGGGGTACTGAATACTGTTGAATAGGGCTCGGTCGGCATGGGCCAGGCCCCAACACATTGCAGTGATTTGTATCTCTCTGGAATTGCTAGGGTGACAACATACTTCCTCCAAATAGTCTACTAATTTTTCAGGATTCTGCACTTGTTCAGGGGTGAAGTCCCAAAACACTGGAGGTGCCCACCATCTCAGGCATTTGCCCATACTATCCCACATACCCTACCACCCATAATTATCGAGCTTTGGGGCAGATCTCTGGATGATATTCTTGAATTGCTTATTAACCTTAGACAAAACTGAAACAATCTGCCATAGGAATATCAACAGATGTATCTTAACTACCCAAGGATGTTCAAGATACTGAAAAGTTGTTGTAATGAAGGAGGAGATATTACAGAAGACGGTAGTTAAGGTGCCATTCTGTATTTCCTCCATAAAGAACCTTTCAGAAGAGGAGGTATAATTGCTAATTGTCTCCATGAGGTCGTACCCGAAGTACAGTAACGGCTTCCATGCAAGACCCAAATAACCCATAAAACTCAAGGCCAGTGTTTTAATAACAAATCTCCTAGGCAAAACATCTCTAACCACTGCAGAGCACAGCAAACTACAAAACCCAACGCCAATCTTTAACATGTACTTCAAAATCAGCATGGTGTAGGTCTGACTAACTAATATCGAGAACAGATGAATCAATGCTGTGACCAGCAACCGTTATTATCTCAAACCCTTCGTGCCCCACGTTGGGCACCAAAAAGGACTGTTGTGGTTTAGCCCCAGTCAGCAACTAAGCACCACCCAGCCGCTCGCTCACTCCCCCACCCTTGTGGGATGGGGGAGAGAATTGGAAGGGCCAAAGTAAGAAAACTCGTGGGTTGAGATAAGAACAGTTTAATAATTAAAATAAAACAGCAATAATACTAATATAATGAAAAGGAAAATAATGAGCGAGAGAGAGATGAAACCTTGGAAGAAGGGGGAAAAAAAGAAAAAAACAAAACTAAACAAGTGCTGCAACCGCTCACCACCCGCCGACCAACGCTGCCGGTCCCCGAGCTGCGATCGCTGCCTCCCCCGGCCAATTCCCCCCAGTTAATATACTGGGCATGACATCACATGATATGGAATACCCTTTGGCCAATTCGAATCAGCTCTCCTGGTTGTATCCCCTCCCCTCCCGGCTTCTTGTGCACCTGGCAGAGCATGGGAAGCTGGAAAGTCCTTGACTAGTGTAAACACTACCCAGCAACAACTAAAACATTAGTGTGTTATCAACATTATTTGCATACCAAGTCTAAAACACAGCACTATACTAGCTACAGTGAAGAAAATCAACTATCCCAGCTAAAACCGTGACAACTTTGCATTAATAATTTGCTTACATTCAGTACTGAAAAAATCAGACATTGCAAGATACATAATTTCAGCATTTGCTCTTCTGATAAAATTTATGATGTCTTCCTGAAAAAACAAGCAGGAATTCCAGTTGTTAATCCTACAGTATTTCACTCTCCTTCAAGTTTAGCTGAAGTACCATATTATGCAGCTGATCAAGGTAATAGTAAACCAAGCTTGCCATTTTCCATGTGGGACAAATACCTTCCTACAATTTTTAAAATCAGGTTTGCTGAATTTAATTTCTACTTTTCCTCACCATGATACAAATCTCGGCTAACCCAATCTCCGAGTACTACAGAAGACCATGGTTTCAGTGATCACCTCCCATCGACTTAATAGCTCCTAGGTTTTATTTAGTCCAAAGGGATGAATTGGTACCCCAAAAACAACATAATGGAAGTCAGAACCGTCAAACAGAAGCAACTGCTATTATAGCTTCAGAAAGAGAGAAATTCTGAGAACAGAAACATAAATCTTTATTTTTTGTCTACATAAACATTACCAGACACTGCCCCAATACAGTTAAAAGCACCTTGTCTTACTCATGCAGGCTTAATATTCCATCTTTTTAACAGTTTTTTGTTTCTTATGGAGTAGTCTTGCGTAGACTGCCACTGGTCTCAGGCTGGTTGTAACAATTCTTCCTAGGGAAAAAAGTAAACACAAGGTGAGATTAAACACAGGTAGGACACAGCTGTTTTCAGCTACAGCCTCTACATCCCCGAGACTGGTACAAAGTTACAAGGATCAGCTTCCCCCTCATCCCTTTGGGAAAAAAAAGTCAAAAGCTAAAATTTGCAAATCTAATTTTTAGAGAGCCTACATGCAAGAGTGGCTCTTTACCCATCTAACCAAGGTTTTGGATCCTAACTACAAGTTGGTGGCAGTGCTAACACTTCCTAGCTGGTGGGAATCAGTAGAAAGTTTTGTAGTAGTAACTCATGCACACGTATGTTTGTGAATTATACAACAGTTTGAGGTAACAGTAAGCCAATAACACAAAGATGAGGTTTAGTAATTTTACGTTGAAGAACAAGTAGCAGCCCTGTTATTAGATGCATTACTCACAGTGAATTACACCTACATTTCTCTTCCCAGTGTCTGACAGGTTCATATAAAAAGAGTGCCAATCTTATTTTTCAGCCTTGCAAAAACCCCCAGTGCCTATGGTGTTAAAGGTCTGGGAGGGATCCCACTAGTTCATTTTCTATTGACAGCACTGGTAAAGCATTAAGTGTGTCTGTGTTTTTCATGTTGCTTAAGTAGATTTTCACATTTCAATGCATGAAACTCTCTGATTCTAGTATTTTCAAGGGTATTGTGACAAACTTGAAGGAATTTCATCACTTTGCTGCAGATTTCTGTTACATTCTTTCCCGCAAGGAAACCAACAGTGATGTATCCTCAAGTTCACTTTTGTATGAACACATGCATGTTCATGCAAAATACTGAACCACCTTCAGTTTCATTTTTCCCAAAAAATGAGTAATTTCTCATTAGGAAATAGCATATATTCTTTAAACAACTCCAGATCAACCAGTCTGATCACTGCTGGGAAATCACTTTCTGAGTATCTGCCTTCAGCATGGCCAACTATTGGATCACAAACTTCCTTCAGAACTTGACTCGGCTCAATTTGCACAGCTTTGCTTAAGAGCTTCTCATGTTGTCTTTGTGAGCAGCTGCCAAATAATCACTCTGCTTTCTCGGAGCTGCAATCAACATGTTGAAAGCTGCTACTCCACACACCACACAACTACACCATCTCTATTTCTCTTCTGTAGCAGTTTGTCCAGTATTATCGATTTCTAGCATAGTGAAAAAAGAATTTAAAAAAGGCAACAAAATTGTTTATCACTCAAAAGCCTGAATAATCCAAAAGACGCATTAATGGGTGCCAAATGCCACCCCGATCCTTGCCAAAACTTCTCCATAACTTTCATCTCTCCCAAGTTTTCTTGAACAATATTTATAGTTCTTCCCTGGAAATAACACTGTGCAGCACTGTATCTCACCACCCTCCACCACCCTCTAGGAGAATTGGATGCATCAGTGAAACAAAGCCAAGAACGCAAACAAATATGCAAAAGACACTTCTGGTTCTTTTTGTATCCTGGAACATAGCTCCTACATAATGAGGACTAAATGAGGCATAACTGCACAAGATGTGTGAGTAGGACATCTTTAACTGGTTTTTCACTCCATTCAATCTACGCTTCATCACTGCTGTACTTTCCTGTGTTTGAGAAACTAGTCTGATAACAGTCATAGAAGTCAGCTGCTACTGCTAAAAAAACCTCCAGTATTTTTCTCTTTCACTGAGTACTGCACAAAGTATTCAACAGGAACACCACTCCCTAGCATGTGGCGTAATATTTTGACCCTTTCTGATTTACAAGAAAATCAGTCATTTCTTCAGTTTGACTTGAAACTTAAGTTTGCACTCTGAATTTCACCTTCAATTCAGTCTCTGTAAATTTAGGGTAGGCTGTCTAATAGTTTACTCAGTGTGGTTTACAGCCCCTGAAATGCAGGTAAGTTATCGTAATGATTTCTCAGTACTGGATCGCTCTTACTTCACATTTCCAATACTGACCAAGAAGTTACTGGCTTCAAAGACTGGATTACTTGTCATGCCCCTGGATACGCAGGTTATACAAACCACAGTTTCAGCACTAAAGAAATCTTTGGTAACACATGCAATTTTTGTTTATGCCTTGTTTGTACCACTGAATTTCACGCTGAATTGCACTACTCAACTTTTCAATAGCATTGGCTTTTCCGAGACTTTACAGTTTGCATAAAAGATTCTGGGCTTTCACATTTCACCAGTCTTTGAACATTTTTAGTCCTTGTGTTCTGAACTGCTCCACAGTATCATCCCCAAAAACCAAATACAGAAAAGCACAGACTGCTCTCAGATACACTGGCAGCCACGCACTGCTTTTTATACGCCACTCACACCGAATTTTTTACTTTACGGTTTCCACTTTGCTTTTGTTGATGAGAACAGTCATCAGCCTAATCTCACCCTCAATGTTTCAATTAAAATTTCTGCTCTAAAGTAATTCTGCTGAACTTCTTTTTCAACAGGAAGTCTGCTTCATTATAAGACAAGGCTGAAGGACACAGCCGCCCAAGAAATTATTGTCACTCACCTCATGAAGGAAGTTGCAGGACAGCTGGGCAATCAGTACTTTGTAACTTTTTCCTACACACCCCTCTCATGCTCAGAGGCTTTCACCATATAGGGCTATCTCTGTGAGCTTCTGACCTTCCAGCAAAACACACTAGCAATCTGTAAGAGGCGTTCATAGCATTAAGCATTCCGGTAGGAACCGACCCCGCAATCCTTCGCTGTTGCTAGCAATATTAAAGTACACTTTACACTTTCAAAAGTGCATCAAGGAAAGGCTATTCTATATAAAGCAAAAGAGTAGAATACATTATTATCCAATATCAAATAGTCTTACAGAGAGATTCTCTCAACACCTTTCTGACACCAGACGTAAATAACAAAAAGGCAAATGCACAAAGGCAAAACACATTTTTCCCCCGTTAAAGATTTTCACCTTTTCTGTGGCTGAGTATTCTGAAATTGTAGATATCTTTTTGCGACAGAAAAGCTAGAGGCCACTGGAGGAGTCTGTTATGTTATGTACTAATTACCTGCAGCATACATGTGAGAAGTCATCATGATAGAGAGCACAGCTAAACAATGCTAAAAGCGGCCATTATAATTTTAGTTTTTCCCCTTTTAAAAGACTGAAGCATAAACTCTACCATGTAACTGCTCAGCTATACAATTTCTACAGATTTTTTTTGTCCTTGCAAAAACAGGGAGGAGAAAGGTAAATAACCAGCTCCTTAAACAGTCTGAGCAAGAACTCCTGTTTGCCTTTTTTGACACCACATTCATTCTGGACAGGAATGAATGGGCAACACAAAGGCAAAAATTTAAGTATTAGAACTGATCATCTCTGCAAAATTAAATTAACAGCATATGAAAAAGATCAATTAATCAATAGGCAAATACTTAAAAATTGAGAAGTAAATAATGTTTTATACAGAGTAAGCATTTAATAAGAAAAGCCAAGCACACCATGCTCTAAGGACATCTTGTGGTCATGTTGGTGCTTGCGTTGGTTCCATTGCTTTCATCTGTAAGAAAAGGGAGAACACACGTTCACTTAGAAGAGTAAGTGAGATACAGGAGCAGTGCAAGGAGCCTAACAAGAAATACTTGGAATAATTGCCAGATTTCAAAGAACAGACAGCAGAGTCCATACCCCCCTCCAAAAAGAAAGGTCCCAACCATCCCCATCAGCACACTCTAAGGCTAATGGCTGCTCTATTACACACGTTCCAGTGGCCAGCTACACAACCAGGAATTATGCGGAAACCCATCAACACGTCAGAAAGCCAGGCACAGGTGACTGTCCATGACAGCCCCACTCACCTTTTCCATACTACTGAAGAAGTATGCCTTTAAAATGGGTGGGCCTTTTATCAAGGGGCACGGTGCATTTAAGACTACGCAGTGCCGGCCGCATGGCAAAAGCCTGCCCAAGAGAGCCCGACATAAACCAAATATATAAAGGAACTAGAAAACTCGCTCTTCCAAAAGGTGTCTGTCGGGCTCGCCCCGTCCCCGCCGCCAGCGCGCGCCGAGCCCCGCGCCCCGAGCACCACCGACCGCCTCCGCGCCCGCCGGGGAAGAGGCCTGTGTGCCCCGCGCTCCCAGTGTGCCTCGAGAGGGGTGAACCAATATTCCCTCGGAGAGAGGGGGGGAGACGACGCCGTGCACCAGCTCCCCCCGCAGCGCAGAGGCCGCGTAACGGGTCTTCCGCAGACGCGAGGCAACAAACCCGGTCGCTTCAGCAGGCGGAGTCCCGAGCAGGCGAATCCGCCGGGAACAAGGCGGCGAGTCCTGGGGCAACACCGCCGCTGACCCCCTGCGCGAACACGGCGATGGAGGCACCCCGGGAGGAAGGGGCAGGGCGCCCCGCGCCCGGCCCGCTGCGCATGCGCAGTGCCGCCGCCGCAGCCCGCCGGGCGGGGGGGGGTGGGCGTTGCGGCCCGCTGTGTGAGCGCCAACCCCGCGGCCCCGCCGCCGTCGGCTCTGTTGCCGAGCTGCCGGCGGTGGGACAGTCACGGCACGCCGGCTGCCCTAGGTGCGGCGTGGGGCCCTCACCGGCACGGCTAGTCCGAGCCGGGCCCCAGCGGCACCGTTACGCCTGGCGCTCTCGCTCCGTTAGGCGTCCCTGCCGCAGGCCGGGTGCTGCGGGGCAGCGCTCTTGGGAGGGCCCGGAGGTTGGTCCCGCGCTCACAGGCCGCGTTAGGCTCCCCTGCTGAGCACACCGGGTCTGCCGTTTTGCAGTTGCTCTCCTGTGAAAGGTGGTGAGGTTCATAGTGAGACGGCTGCACGTATGCATCCCGATCCGGTGTGCTACTCATTTGTGGTCATACCCCTAGCAGCCTGCCGTTTGCTGTCCAGGAGCACGTGCAAAGTAACCAACCTCAATTCAGGCAGGCAAAGTGAGCAACTTAACACTTGAGTGTTGGCAGAGGCTCAGTTCTGACTGCACAATTTCCAGATTTGCTGACTCTGTAAGTGGAGGCTGTACATACCATGTTTGAAAAACTGTGAGAAGGGGGAACAGAACAGTTCTGTACACCAGGATGAAAAACTGGGACTGTGTCTGAAGAAAACGCAGAATGAAGCTAGTACCAGCTGTAGAGAAACCTGAGACCTCTACAACACTTATCTGCCGTTCTTGCTCTGCTTCTTACAGCTCTTGTGGCCTGCTTGCTTCTAGTTCCTCCTTACGTGGGAATTGGCAGACAGAGTGGTTACATCTGGTGTCCAGAAGGCACAGTTGCACCGTCACTTCTGCAGGACAGGCTGATGTGTGTGACATCTTAGCTAAATTACAGGAGGTCCTAAAAGGGCTGCCAAATGACCAAGTGTTTCAGAAGAGGCACCATTCATTGCAGCCTTGATAGTTGGGGAAAAAAGATAAATAAGAAAAAGCTAAGGGGCAAGGAAATGTCACCATTCACAGCTTCTGGAGAAGTGTACAGACTTGCAGGAGTGCAGGATTCTTCCTTTGGTAGTTTAAGCTCAGTTTGCTTTACAGAAATTAGTTTTTTTGTCATTATGCTTAGAGATAGCTGTAAAACAGCCAGGGTGTATTAGTGCTTGGTTTAAGTTTATAGCAAAACTAACAAATATTGTTAACATTAATTTAAAGCAGACTCTCCTTCAGTAGCTTTGGCTTGTCATTCAAAATTCTGTTTTCCACATAAAGAAGATTGTCTCAAGAATTGCCTCAGGCCTAACTTATGCATGCATAAAGGTCAGCACTTTGAGTAAAGTGATATGTAAAATACAGAAGCAGTTGGTCTTGCAGAGGACACTGATCAGATTGTCGCTCACAGTCAAGCTAGTAAATTAGCAGAGATCTGTTACTCTGTGTTGCTGATATAGTCAAGTTTTGATTTGCAGCTCAGGGACAGCTGCCTGGACAGAAGTTTAAGCCAAATCGAACTAGTCCAGATTTTGGTTACATAAGTGAACAGTATAGTAAAGAAAAAACCTTTAATGTTTGTGACATTTGTTACTTGTGCCTGGGGATACAGGAGAGCTCAAAGAGCTACATGAGAAAACATGCTATCTATAAAACACTGACAGATTATATGAAAAACTTGGTCATTTCAGGTGTCCCCAGAAGTTGTTACTGAATCACAGAATGGTTTGGGTTGGAAGGGACCACCTAGTCCAACCGTCTTGCAGTGGGCAGGGACATCTTTCACTAGACCAGGTTGCTCAGAGCCCCGTCCACCCTGGCCTTGAATATATCCAGGGATGGGGCATCCACAACTTCTCTGGGCAACCTGTTCCAGGGTCTCACCACCCTGATAGTAAAGAATTCCTTCCTTATGTCCAATCTAATCTTTTTAGTTTAAAATCATTACCCCTTGTCCTGTCACTACAGGCCCTGGTAGAAAGCCTCTCTGTCTCTCTTACAAGCTCCCTTTAAGTATTGAAAGGCCACAATGAGGTCTTCCCTGAGTCTTCTCTTCTCCAGGCTGAACAACCCCAACTCTCTCAGCTTTTCTTTGTAGGAGAGATGTTCCATCTCTCTGACCATTTTTGTGGCCCTCCTCTGCACCCACTCCAACAGGTGCATGTCTGTCTTGTGCAGGGGACTCCGGAGCTGGACGCAGTACTCCAGGTGGGGTCTCACCAGAGTGGTAGAGGGGCAGAATCAGCTCCCTTGACCTGCTGGCCATGCTGCTTTTGATGCAGCCCAGGATACGGTTGGTTTTCTGGGCTGCAAGTGCACATAGCCAGCTCATGTCCAATTTTTCATCCAACAGTACCCCCAAGTCATTCTCTGCAGGGCTGCTCTCAATCCCTTCATTCCCCCAGCCTGTACTGATACTGCGGGTTGCCCTGACCCAGGTGCAGGACCTTGCACTTGGCCTTGTTGAACCTCATGAGGTTCACATGGGACCACCTCTTATCCTGTCAAGGTCCCTCTGAATGGCATCCCTTCCCTCAAGCCTATTAGCTTGCTGTCATCCATAAACTTGCTGAAACAATAAGGTACCATAAGAAAACAGCAACCAAAGTGATTTTCATATGATAGACATGGGTTAAGGACATTGGTCACAAATCCCGTGGTTCCTATACTGAACAACTTGCAAGACAGTAAAAATAATCAGTGGAACAATTTACAAAGGACAGGAAGTGATTCTGCATTGCTGGATTTTTTTTTTTTTTTTTTAATCTGATTGATTTAGTCCAATCAGGGACAGGATTTTTCTGAAAGAGGGAATATAATTCAAAATGGAATGACTTCATGTCGGGTACTTCTGTGGTCTCTATTTTAGATGATCACAGTGAATCTGAATTCCTGATTTCTGAATCCGTGAACATTTTATTTGTTGTAACTGTCGTCATGAAACCAGGACATGCTAAATTGAGGGCAAAATTAACAATAATTCTTAGTCATCTAGTAGATAAAAATATCCTCTTGAGGTGGAAATAGATACCTTGCTGCCACATTTAGGTATCCAGGAGATTTAACAGAAGGTGCTCATGAATTGTGCTTTGGCAGGTTAGGACATTGCTGTCCCAGCAGTCCGCCTTGTTCTGCCACAGGTTGCTGTACATGTTGCATGGTTAGCAGAAGTGAATTAGCTGCTCTGATACAAAGCCCTGTTGTAGCTTCCGTGGCCTCTTATGGGCAATCTGAGCTAAACCACTGACCTGCAGCATGCAGTGGCTGAGGTATTTCAGTCTTTCAACTTAGCCATAGGATACAAGGGGAGAACTTGACCCTGCTGTGATTAAGACCGAAAAGCTTACCTACCTAGTGAAAGACTTGAGTCTTGAGACACTCAGCCTTTCTGGTTTTGAAGTTAATAGATACTATTTGCTGTTTGGTTTCCTAAAGATGTGATTAATGATTTAATCACTGAAATTATATTGCTTTGCATCAGTTGGTGATATTTTTTTAAGCTGGTTTCAGCCAAATTTGTCAAACGGATAGAGAAATATGAAATTCTTGAAGGTTTTGTGGGAAATCATAATCTGACTAGCCAAAAGACCCGCTAAGTGCTGCATGCACTACTTGTTGTCCAGCCAAATTGAGAAAGCATGGTGGGGAGTGATGGTAATGTCTGCACTCACTGATGTATACTTCTCCACAATTTTCTTTTAAATCCATAAAACCAACTTGTGAGTGGCACTGCAAGCTTCCAGTGGTGAGGTGCCTGTGTCTTGAAGAAGGTGTGGACAGGAGTTGTGTTTTCCAGCTCCACTGAACTGCCTAGAACCCAGCACTGAAGTGACTCTTACCAGCTACCTATACTGAGGTTTCTGTTTAAATATTGTTGAGCACTTCCTGAGCATGTACAAAAGGCCTCTTTTTATCACTGAAGTATCTTATCAGACCTGAGAATATTTCTGACAAGTTAGCACTGAAAGAGTCTATTTAGGCTTTTGATGACATTGACTTTAATTCTAGAAAGTACTGCACGACAGCAATGATCTCTTCATTCACTCTTATTTCCTATTCTTAAAGTATAATTCAATAGCTGGCAACTGACATCCTCAGATGAGGGCTGGTGGGTTTTTTTTTCCCCCTGGAAGTGTCATGTCAAATTACATTAGTTTCTTATAAATTTATCACGACATGCAAGGGAGAATGAAGTTAATAATCTGACCCAACTCAGTATACAGTCTTACTCTGCAAGGACAGTGCAGTAGAAACAGTTCTGGCTCCTCATCCCTTTCAGTAGTCATTGATTTCCTGGGACACTAATAAGCAGTCAAAATCTGAATCTGTAATAAACATATTGTTTTGTTCCACTTTGTCTGGGTGTGTCCTTAGTTTTCCTGAGTGAATTCCAACACTACCTTGTAAGGGTATAATTCCCTGTTGTGCTTTCTTCAGCAAGAAAACCAGTTCCTGCCCTTCCTGGCTTGTGGCCTCTTGTTCCTGTTCCCAGCATCAATTAACTGCTCCATGAGTTTTGTCAGTGCCAGTATTTGTGGCAGCATGCCATGAAACAGGTCACTGAAACTCTGAGGACTCCTAAAAACAAGTGATTTGGCTTTGGGCACAATTAAAATGTGCAAAAGAAGAAAATAAAATAAACAAAAATAGTTAAATATAACCTAAGTAGAGCCAAGAAAGGTTAGAGTTTAACATATGCACTTTAGTTTGGGATGTGTGTTGCACAGAAAGCTTGCAGATCCACCTATTCTTTTCTTCCTTTTCCTCATATAGAATAAGGGGCTGCTGCATACACAACATTTTGGTGATGTTATAGGAAATCCTAACACGAGCTGATAGAGTATGTCAAGGGAGCATTGTGAGTAGAAGCAGAAATATGTCTGAAGTGGTCTGTTAGCAGTGAGTCATTAGTGTGATATTGCTCCTGCACTGTTGTCTTGAGTGATTTGGAGCGCTTTCAACGCCAGGCTTTCTGCATGCCCTCGCTGAATTCCCGCCAAATTTGCAGGGTGTGATTTCTTTGGCTTTTGGACTGATTCATTTCTCTACGATTTTTTTCCCTGCCACCACCAGAGGTCAGTGTAATTCCAAGAATGCCGAGGAATAGGGACAGGACAATAATGCCAGGTTTCTGCTAGTTGCTAGAATCATAGGAATCACTTGAGAGCAGCAGTGATCTGTCTAGCAGCATACCATCTTTTGTCAGTACCAGTTGGATTAGGGGAAGGGTATGAAGCTGGCAACAGGTCAATGCGAAGTCACCTGTAGATGGTGAAACTGTTAGAGGTTGGCTAAACTCCAGAAGTGTGAAGCTTGCTGTATCTTTCAAATGGTGTTAACATCAATTAGCAGCATTCCAGATATTCTAGAGAGCCAAAGAAATGGCCAGGTCTTGCTAAGCTCTTCTCTCAGTGGCTCCCCGTGCTAACAGAGGTCACAGTGCATTTGCAGTTTGAGTGAGAAGATAGTTGGTTTCATATTCAGTTTCTTACCTTTTATTCAGTTCTATGTTCTTGTATTATGAGGCAGGATGAACAAGTTCCCAGGATTTGTGCCTTCATTATTTTGCGTGTTATTACCAGTGTTACCAGTTTTCCAGGGAAGAGAGGTACTCCTGTCTTTCAGGCTCTCTTTTTCATTATTCTTACTATGTTTTCCTGAGCTTGTTAGGAAATAATTTCACCTGTCTTGAGGTAGAATGCCTGGTAATGGCATAAAAAATTCCAGCTGAGTCTGCATTACTGGTTTCTATGGAAGTACTGTATTATTTTTATTATTGTCCCATCTCCCGTTCATTAACAGACTTCAATGTTTCCCTTCCTTTTTGTGACACCACCTGTTCATTGAATAAAGGCCTTCACAGGGCTACAGTGACACGTCAGTTTCCTTCAGAACTGATAATACTAATTGGAAACATTTTAGGACTCCTAGCCATAAAGTTTTTTCGCCAATGTACTTTACTTTTTATTTGTGGTTACTGAATTTGTTTGCCATTGTATTTGCCTATTCAGCTGACTTGTGCAGGCTCTTCTGAAGTTCCTCTCAGCTTCTATTGGTAGCCTGAATAACTAACTATGTTTAATTATAAAACCCAGTAAAATATTGGCGCTTTAAGAATTCTGTTAAATTGGTGCTACTTTTTTCTTTCACAAATTTCTGTAGCCACTGTCTTTCACAAACCATCAGCTGGTGGATTGCATTTGGAGCTTGTTTCCTCAGAGTGAAGGGTTTTCCTTCCCATTCTATGATTTCTTTCACTATTAACAAGGCAATAGACTAGGTTATCCTGGTGGAAGAAGAGATTTTAAGCAAGTGTCTTTCTCCCCCTGTAATGTGAATCCACTGATTGACTCTTTCTTCTGTGGTACTTCTAGGACTGAAAGTTTGGTAGAAAAAAAGTACAAGAAGAACCTAATCCAGGCTCAGGTAAATCAGTTAGTAAACCAGATTTTCAGACACTCTGAGCATCCCTGAAAGAGGACTCATTTACTAATGTGTGAATCTGGGTGCCAGTGCCAAATCACAGACTGCTCCCTTAAATATACTTTTAGGCTAACATGTTTCCACAGGTAGATATAAATAATTCTTACACTTATTTAAAAAGCCACAGAAAGTCAGTATGGGAAATACTTGGTGCAGATATCTCTACAGCAGCATATATCTATTTACTCTTGAGTTAAGAAGAAAACTTGAAACGGGTGCAGGAAAATGACATGTTATTCCCTGGTGTGGAGTGTCCACAGTTCTGCTCAGCAGCCTGGTGTGAACTGCTCAGCTGCTCTGTGGAGCTGATAGATGAACCTGACCCAGCTTCTCCTTGTGAGAATGTGGCCTTTGTGAAGTCAAAGGACTGTGAATTTTTGTGTAGGAGGACCGAATCATTTCAGAGCAAGAGGGTTTTTGTGTATATTGGCACTCTGTATATGGTATATACACTACACTTGTTTTGGAAAAGTTAACTCTAATTCCTGATACATTCACACATTCTAGAAATACCTTTTATTTTCAAAACATTAGTTAATGCAAACATACACCCACTGATCCTTGCCAGCATTGTTATAGCTTTAAACTGTTTATTTGTTGTTGAGAAGCTCAGTCAAGGTGGGCACTGAGTAAACACAATAACTATTTGTTTCTCTAAATTACCACTGTCTAGTAGTGGTAGTGCTGGTAGTTTTTCGGGGTGGTTTGTGAAAGTTGTGTTCTTCTTCCCACAGATGTTCAGTCTTATTACAGCACTTTGCATGCTAGCCAGGAGTAGAGTGATCCGTTCATTTGGCACTGGGCACATTTGAAGTATGGCTTCTAGGTTTTGCTTGACTCTTTTTTTCTGTTTTCCTGGAATAAAGTTGTTCTTCTTGCCCTGTGGAAATGGGCAGGACAACAGTGAGAAAGATTACAACATCTTGACTTTTCTTCAGGGTGTGTTCTGTTTGCAGATTCCCTTGGACAGGTCCAGGGCTACCTACTTGTTTCTTCCCTGTTCTTCACTTTCTAGTGAAAAGAGGCAGAAGAGATCCCAGGTTTGTTGTACAGAAGAGAGCTTGTTTATTCTTGTCCAGATAATCAGGAGGGGGCATCTGAGTGCTCAAATTACCAGTAGGTTTTTGTGGCAAATGTGTTCCATAATCGCAGCTTCTCTGGCTTTGTCAGAATGGAGCCCATAGTTGCGTTGCAGAGCAATGCAGTGTTCTGCCTTTTAGTTCTGTGTATGTTTAAGAGGTTGTCACAATTCCCTTTGCACTCACTGCGCTGCCAGCATTTCTCACCCCGAAAAGGGTTCTGGCATATCATTACTGTAAGAGCTGCTGTCTATATACAAATGACTTATCTTGTAAGTCACTGTGTCTCTGGGTCACTGGGAAGCAGGGGAAATGGAAGCGTAAGGATGCGCAGAACAGACACGCAAGGTTTCTGGTGAGAGGAGTGTTTAAAAATGGCCACCTCAAAAAAGTTAACAAATGACACTTTAAATCTTGCATCTTGCCTTTTCTGTGGTGTTCTGACATTTCCATTTCTGGTCCTTATGTGTCCTGGCCAGAAGTTCCTAGTCCTGATGTGCTTAGGAATTGCCTAATTTGGACAAATAAGGAAAGAAGTGGTGTCCTTTTAAATCCAGAAAATTGTGACACATACCTATGTTTGCCTGATGGCCAATTTTTCTAGTCAGTGAACAGCATCATTTTTCCTAATGGTAGCAGTGAGCCCTACTTCTCAGCTCCTGACCAGAAAAAACAGTTATGCATATAGCACAGTTCTCTTCTACTTATATGGTAGATCTGATGCTTCCTAGAAATCTGGAATAAATCAATGACAGTTCCTGAGGGATCCTTCAAATGAGGCAGCTGGGTGCAGGCTGCAGCTGCCATAACAATTCGTGCATCTTGTGACCTGCTTCCACTGAGCCCTCAGGAAAGAGGACAACTGGAAGGAAACTACAGGCTGGAGAAATTGCCTTGGCTTGCTGCAGATAGCCCACAGGACTGGAAATCAGTTTAATCCATGCATTTTTTGTCCTTCTTTCTCCCTCCCCTTCTTCTGCCCTGCACGTCTGTAATATTCTTTGATGACCATTGACCTTTTGGATGTTTCAGTCTATTTTAAAATATTCTTTCTGAGTAGGATGTAAAATCCCAGGAGATTTTTCTTTTTAAATGGCAGCACTGTGTGATTCAGAGAATGAAATATTCAGTTGTGAGACCATGCAGTAGTTGAGAAATAATGTTATCTGCTGGTGGTAAAATGCAGCATTAACATTATTCGACACTAATGCTGCTTATTAACCCTCACCATTGTAGTTCCACTGGAAAAATGTGTTGGCCTGACATAGGCTAAGATAATCAGAGCTTTTCTTTCATTCTGTGATTGCACATCCTGTTTAATTAGGAAATTGCAGACTAGAAGATCCTTTCAGGCTGCGGTAAGAAAAATGTCAGTATTAATCTACAGTAGTTGTCCCATTCACTAACAGCAATTATGAGCTGTGAATTATAAATGATAAATTATACACTGTGGTGTTCATCTGTACTGCAGCACAAACAGGTTTTCAATTCTTGTCCCATGTATATGGAAACCTCCATAACTTTATTCACCAGGAAAGTGGGATACAAGTTTTCACTTGTCCTTGAGAGCTATTGGCTTTAACTTAGACTAGAACAGCCACTGATCACAGGTTTCCATTCTGTAGAAGACGTTTTTGTTCAGGGACCGTTGAGGACCTACCCAGCTGCAATGCAGGCATGCACATTGATTGCATAGCAGGCTGAGCCAACTGAGGGGCTAGATCCCTCAAATACCCATGTCTCCTTGCAGATATGCCTTCTTGCTGGGGTAAATACAATATCAAAACTCTGGAAAGGGAAGCATAAGGCTTTTGTCATAGCCTTTCTATTGACCATTATAGGTAGCACTTGCTCAAAATATTGGGGTTTTCTGGTGCTCATTCTGAAATATTTAACTCTTCCTTTACAGGTTAGAGAGAGACAGGCTTCAAAGCCAAGGGCTGCGCGGTATCACTGTAGCACACTCAGCGTTGTGGAGCCTATATTCCTCTGTGGATCTGACTCCTGGTCAGCCAAGTCTTGATTCTGCACTGGGATGCCCTAAGACCTGTGCATATGACTCAATATGGGCATGAAGTTGGAAGCCTTTCAGAGCACCCTGATACCCATATTAAAACAGTTTTCAAACATAGATGTCACTATTTCACTATGTTTGTTGGCCTATTTATCACTATTTAGTGCTGGCTTTGCTTACCAATGTGTACTTGCTGTTTCACTCAGACTTCTCAGTGGAGGACTCTGCTGTTACCTGGTCAGGTTCAAATTTGTCATTTACATGTTTGGAATAAATGCAGACATGTGATTCCCTGGTGTTGTTGTATTAACCATCTCCACTGGTTAAAATCTAGAATATATGCAGCTGGTCTGGAAGTGTTCCTCTAAACTGGCAACCAGATATAGCACTTCGAGATAGTATTTTGCCCAAATTACATTTACTTCAAACTTAAAAACTCTGCTCTGTCCCAGGAAGTGACTACAGGAAAGGCTTTTTTTCTCAGATCTGCTGGCTGGATTCAGGGAGGATAGGATAAACAAGCATTAACCAACTTTTCCTCCTGTTAACCTTAGAGTCAGCTAAAAGGAATACATTGAATCCTCTTTTCGTACATTCTTCATGGAGTTACTTACTGAATGCCAACTTGTGTAAGTCCTTTGAAAACAATAGGTTTCCCTGTTCTGTCACAAAGGCAAAACCTCTCTTGCTGAATGTTTGTTATCATGTTCATATGCAAACAGGAATTAACTCAGCTTGCCTTTGAAATCCCATGCTGAATTTTGGCTTGTCAGAAATGACTTCATTTTAATGTGGACATACTGATGTGAAGGTTCCAGGAGAATAATAAATACAGAATGCCCAAACACCTGCCTAAGAGACACAAGTTTAAAAAATTATTTTAAATTTTTTCTTCAATATGGAGTTAGGGGAAGCAAATTGGAATATCTCAGTTACAACTGATACACTTGAGAGATGAATGATTTACCAGCCACAGATACCAGTTGTGCTTCTTTGTGACATGTTTGGACACCACATGTTGCCTTAGTGTACTTCTCAGGTTTCCACTGCTATATACAGTCTGTCATCCCGGCAGTTGTGAACTCATGGTCTTCTTTTCTCCTACCATTGAAGTTTGGCACAAGTGTCACTAGGTGTTGTGTGAAAGAAGCATATGGTATCGCTGTGACTGAGGAGGGATTCCTTGTGGAAGTATGAGTACTGGAAGCATTACGTCGGCTGGAAGCTTTTTTTTTCTTTAATTGTTATTTTTGCTTTATTGAAACTGACACGTCAGTCTGCAAGCAGGCACCTTGCCACTCCAGCAGATGGGCAGGAGCATAAGTAGCCAAGAGAATAGATCTGTATACGTCTCAAATGTGTGATGGTCTGATTCCCAGAAAGAGCTGTCACTGTAGTTCTTCATAGGGAACTTCCTTGGCATATGGCTATGAGGGAGATAGTATATAATCACTCACCTACTTCCAAAACCCAAGCTATCAAAAGTAGTGTGCAGTGAAGTTGCTGGATTTTTCGCTCTAATGAATAGGAGGCAGGCCTTCTGGAGTTACCAAAAATCTTCAGTTTTGTGTGTTTATATGCAGGAGAGACTACCATGAAAAGCTAAAGATGGGTAGTGTGCCATGCCTGAATTGCAGCTGAGTAGCTTAAAAGAATGATTTACTTTATCGACACTGCTTTTTCTTTTGTGTTTAATATTTAAGTCTTGTAGTACCTCTAAGGACCAACAAGGCCTGAAAGCTCTATGCAGCATACTAATATGTGGAAGATGATAGTGGATAGTCCCATATGCCATGGAGTATTTACAATCCAAGAGCAGGCAATAGATAACTGTTGCTGGAGCAACAGCTGCTTGCAGCAGCTGGCACACAGGCACAGCTAACACAGAGACTGGCTATCACAAATGTATATAATAATATGTTTTCTTTAAACGTGGTAAGTATTAGAGATTTTGCATATCAAATAATTTTTTTAGAACTTTTCCCTTGCCAGAGAAATTCTTCAAGCTTCATAGCTCTTCCAAAGCCTACAGTCTACACCTTTACTTAAGTGAAAGATCTAATCACTTCTCATGTTTTTGGCCAGAAGGGTTTTTCAGAAGGAAAAACACATTATAAGTTCCTTTTTTATTATTATTCCAACTATTTTTTTGTCAGCCTATTCTTCTAAGGAAAGTAAACCTTTGTGAACAGACTTTCTAGCTTCCAGGCCTTCCCATAGCTATTAAATCCTCTTGGACATCAATTGATTTCAAGGAACAGAAAAAAAAAATCTTAGAATGAAGTATACTTCTACAGATCTAATGAAAGCTAGTGGCTTTGTAGAAGCAGAAGCCCCCACTGAGAAAAAAAGACAAACTCAGCTGTTAGATGTTCTGTTTGGCAGCCCATTAGGCAGCCAATGGTCACACATACAGTTGCATATTAGCAGCTGCATGTTACAACTCTTGCCTTGTGAGGGTGTTGTCTAAGCATGCAGAGAACAAAGGACACAACCCTATAGCAAGCCCTCCTGTTAGTTCTCCCACCCACAGAACACCCAGTACTACGCTTTTAGATGATGAGAAAATCAATATTTTCAAACCACAAATTGATCCAATGTGAAATGTAAAGTAAGAACTTTCTTCAAGACTGCTGATGTATTGGGCTGGCCAGATCTACATGGGGAACATTAGAGAATATTAAAACAGAACAATTAATAATATTCACTCAGAACAAACAAGAACATCCTTTAGTATTGTAGGGGGATAGAAGGTTGGGTCTAAGTCTTGACTTCTTTTCCTGCACATGTAGAGGAATGTATGACCTTCACTTATGCAGACACCTGCAAGGTTAAATTGGGCCATTCGGGCATTAACAATAATGAACCTTTAGCAGTGTGCAGTGTTGCAGAAGCTTGATGCACAAGTGTTTATTTGTGGGATAGATTGTGCAGAACCCCACATAGCTGTAGTTGCAGTTACCTGTATAAAGCCTGCTTGTATCGTCTCCAGGAAAGCCTCTGATGGCAGGGTATATATGTCATTGCCTACTGCACACAGCTCAAAGGTGAGTAGCACATCATGCACTTGCCCCTGAAATGGGGGAATCAGAGAGTGTTTGTGGGAGCCCCAGCAATTGATAAGTATTGATGCTGATGTCTAGTCAGATGTGTACTCCAGCACAGCCTGATGCTCATTCTGGATGCTTCTCCAAATCCTAAGCTGTTCGTGGACACACTTTTCTACTTTTGGAGCTAATCTCCTTTTTCTTTCTTTACAGATAAACAAAGAAACATACAGGGTTCAAATTGAAATCACTTGTTAAATCTAGGCTGATTTCTCAGGTATCTCTGCCCATTACCTCTCCATTTTCAGTAGTGCTCAGATGATTCAAATAAGAAGGGTGCCCTGCTGTCCTAGATGTGAATAAAATCCTTAAAAATGCCATTTCCAGCCTCAAGAACTTGATATCTGAAGGCCCGATCTGTAGCAAAGAGCTAGTGAAAACAGTTTCCTTAGACTACCTACATGCCTGCAGGGTAACAGTGCTATTAGTTGTGTGCTTAATGTTAAATGTGCCTAAGTGTAAGATCTGGGCCCAAGAAAGTAAGTGATTTGAAAATAAAGAAAAGAGGGATACAATTAAATCTGAAAACAGGTCCACATACTTTTATGTTCTTTACATTGATATTATATAGTTGTTTAAATATTGGAAGTAAAAGCAGATACCAGTTAGCTTAGGTATGAAAAGCATTTAGATAAAAGGTAAGTTAGTTACTGAGGGAAGAATGAAATACTGATACGTGGATTGTTTTTATTTTAAATAAAAAGTACATTCCCTTCTAAAGAAGGAATATAATGCACTTGACTGCTAGAGTGATTGCATAATGCACCACATAACCAAGCTGCTTTCTGACCATCTCTAGAAAAATGTACTTGGAAGCAGATTGAACCAAAACATTGGTTTGTTAGTGCTTGGGTGTTTTCCCTGTCTTTTTTTTGTAGGGCACTATGCATGCTGCGTATCTGAGCTAGCATGGAAGCCATAACTTGGAGGATTTTAGAGGGATAGCTGTATTTTATAAAAAACTGTCAGAGAAAGCACTGTTTCTAGTCAAGGGATACTCACAAACTTATGTCACTTCGCCCCTGGAATAACTCCACTGAACTTAGATGCAAAGCTGCAGATTTACACAAACATAAGTGAGCTCAGAAACTAGGCATTTGTCTATTATCATTATGTGATCTTAGAAAGATAAACAGTTATGTTAAAAAGAGGCCACAGCAGGTCAGGGTTGCAGAAAGCTTAATTTATTCAACTCAAAAAGCAAGTACTAGCCACTTAAAAAGCCATGTGATTAAGATGACTCACTCTTGGCAACAACATACTACACCAGAAAGGAAAATTGCCTTGATTCCAATGCTATAATACTAAACAGAAGCTCATATATACCGTGAAGTAGATGAGGAGGACTTAGGTTGAAGTGAATTAAAAATGTGGTCATAACTTTATGCTTGCTTTGAAATGATCTGGGAGAAGTTCAGCAAAGTTTGCTATGCTGCAGCATAAACCAAATTGTGTTTTTGCATGACGAAATCATTGTGTCCTTGCATGTGGTTTTTTTATGCAAAGTCATTCCATCATAGTGTGTCATGATTTAAGTGAAGCACTATGCAACTTTATAAATGGAACCTTGTTCTAAGAAAGAAGAAGACACAACCCTATGACCTTCATTTTTACAAGATGAGAACCTTCTTGGTCACATACATTAACAGGTGATGGAGATGCTGAAGATCAAATGGAGGGCTTGATATGACTTTGGGCAGGTTAAGACTGTGGAGGAGTGATAGAGTTTCTTCCATAAGTGGTGGAATCCTTAGTAATTATGATTCTATCCCTTCTTTGTTTTAATCTCCATGCAAAATACCAAAAGCTTTGAATATATTTTAAAGTAGCTTGTGAAGTGTTTTGTTTTGTTTTTTAATATAAGACTTATTGTGTTTAGAGTGGAAGAAAATAAAATTAAAGATGTGCAGAGCTGGGTCTTGTTACTCTCATGCTGAAGATAGCAAGTAGTCATGATGCCAAGGCTTGTTGGCTATAATTTGCAGCCATATTAAGTCAGCTGTTTCTGACTAGGTTAAATACTGTATCTTCTTCTGAGGGTATGAGAAAGCTCTCACTGGTTCCACCACTGCAGAACCAATCTTTATTTTTCTAAATTTTGGGCTTGATGCTGGGAGTTGCTGAACACCCTCAGAATTACTTCCCTCTGAGTTAGAGAGAGGTGCAGTAACTCAGCCTGAGAGAACATGCTCTGCACAGACTGAACCCTTCTCATCCCTAATAGTTACCTTCCAAAGACCATGACCTTTAGTTCACGCAGCTTGTGCAGCTTATGCAGCTCAGCACATAAAACTGTACAAGTGTGTAGCACAAAGCTCTGCGTCGGCTGCTGTGCATGGAGTGGTGTGCAGTGTGAATAAGGGCTGTGTGATGAGGGTCCCCGTGTGTCCTCACCGCGACCCTGGGAAACTGGAAGAAGGGGGAAAGGAAAGCGAGCAGATTTTTCCTCCTGGCAGAAGTAAATTTTCTAGTACGTGTGGTCTTGTAGAGAATGACAGTTCAACATCATTATGCAAGGCCCTTGACCTGTTCAGCAATCGGAATTGTACTTCACATGGCTGCCATGAAAACATAAACTCTTTGTTTCCATAGAGTTTTGCTAACCCCCTTCTGCAGACATATACACACAGAAATTCATCATGGAATGAATATAGGTAATATTTCTTGATGCATTCTGTGAATTAACTTTCAAATCAAGGTACTCATTATGCATTGTGCTGAAAATATTTGCTGCTTCATTACTACAATTCAGTACGGTTCACCGAACTGTTTGCACAAAATTGAACTAATGGAGCACATATGACTTTCTACTGAAGTTTAGTCATTTGTGTGCTTTGCTGTACAGATAACCTAATACAACAAAATGAAGCCTTTGTTTAAAGAAAGATAGTCACCGTGTGTTTATCTCATTATGGTCTTAATAGAAAAGGTCACTGGTAGGAAGTCAGTTTAGCTCCGAAAGATGGCACATACATGTTGTTGGAATATTCTCTGGATTTTAAATATTTGTAAGCACACCCTTGTTTTTTAATAGAGATGTGTAATGTCATAAAATATAAATTTGCCATTACATTGTGCAAAAGATAATATCATTCTGTATCTTGGACCTGTCATGTTTTGTACGGTGCTGCAATACTGAGGTATTTTCCAGGTAAAACCACAGTAGAGACAGTCACCCATGCTGCATTCCATCTGGCCTACCTATAAATTTATATCAATGTGGGATTATTCATCTGTAGGCCAATCCCCTACAATTTATCTGGTGACTTTGGTCATGGTAATGCACAGTTCCCATTAATTTATCACCTATGAGATTTATTCCAACTTTTGAAACCTCTAAGCAGAACAGATGATTGGGGGAAAAAAAGAGCATGACAAAGAAATATTTCCTTCTCTTTTTCAAAATATATAGTTTTGTAGGTTTTTTTCTCCAAAATATTCTCTATTTTTGAGCCATTTTTAATATAATTTAATCCAGTATTTTTTCTAGCTTTGGAATTTTCCTAAGAATCATGCTTTAAAACTGCAATGTTTAGTATGTTTGAAAACTGTAATGTTTTAAAAGAGTTAAAACCTCAAATCCATACTTTTTTAGAAAAGATAGCTTATATAAATTATTGGTGGCTTTATGATTCCTCTGTAGCACAATAATTTGGATGCATGATATGTAAGAAAAAAATGCTCTAAGAAGATAAAAATATTGCAGATCCTAGACAATATTGTTATATTTTAGTGTTTTTTAATTCTATTTTTATACATATGGAGTGTGTAGTGCATAGAAGTGAGATAACACAGTATAGACACTATGAGGAATTGCATAATACGTCATTCAGTGGTTTCATTAATATTTAGTAGTATTCCTATTTTTTTTTTGGCAGAAATTACTGATAATATAACTATATATGTGGTAGAAGAACAACTGAGCTTGCCTTTAAAAGACTAGGATTAGCTATTTGGAACACAGCAGTGCTCCATGTTTTCTTACTATTGTTTTCTTGTGTTGAGATCAATCAACACAGTTCTGAATTGGGATATTATCTACTTCTTACTTGTGACTTTGACTCATGTTAGTAAATCAGCCCTTCTAAACACCACCTGAGAAAGCCTGTGTAAAGACTATTGGGGAAAGAGTTTATGCGATACAAATGTGATGTGATAAACCTACTTTTTTATTTACAAAATTTGATTCTTAACATCTCTGGGAGGAGGACAAAAGGTAACAAGAGAAGCTCATTAAGAGTGCCTAAAAATGTTTTCTTTCACAAGTAAGTGAAAGGCATTGGTCAAATGAATGCCTCAGGCAAACACTCTGGAACACTTGAAATCAGCATTTCTCTGCAACAGATTGAAGTAGTGCTTGGTGACAATCTTTTGTGAGTAAATATTCATTAGCACAAGGTGACAGGAAACAGATGCCTTGTGCAGATACAGAAAGCTAGGTAACAATGCCATGCACAGACTTCAGTTATAGAGAAAAATGTTACTGACAAATAGAGGACAGAAAAACTTCTGCATGTGGTCTTGTGTTTTCAGTGACTCAGTGGGATAAGTCTCAGTACAGTCAGTGAGAGGTGGGGAGTGATGGTCCATGGCAGTGACCAGAGTACCTTCCTGGGTAGAGCTGCCAGTGTTTTTCACCTTGCAGTTTCTCTAAAAAGCACTCTGGTAGATATGCCTTTTATTCTCAACCTTCACCTGTTGAGAATGGGCTTGGTTTTCATAGTTAGAAATAATGCATGAGTTCTCAGGTTGAAAACCACTGATGATGGCCAGTCTTTTCAAATGTGGCTGGTAAACTCAGATGAACAGCTCTGTTCCTGGGGGTTAATATAGCTGATGCCTAAATGTGCACATTGCTTAACATCTCTAAAGCTCACTCCTGATGTTTATCAAGTTGAACTTCTAAACATGGAGACAACCAGAATGAATACCTGAAGCTGAAATGTTGGCTGCGAGTACATTTTTATGGATAGATACAAAATGTGAATACATTTGCTCTGCTGCACTTAAAGCTGCCTGGAAGTGGGCCAGCTTTGGCCTGCAGATCATATAGCTTCATCACCATGGCTCTGAGCCTGAGTTAATAGCTATGCTGGGCAAGCTCAGGTGTCTCTGCACCTGTCTCCAGAGCTACTTCAGGAAACAGAAAAAAAGATGTGCACTTTGGGGAAAGACCTATACTTTCTTTGTGTTAATTGCAAATGTGTTCTTTTAAATCTACCCTATAAATTCTAGGAGGTTTTCAAGTTATGAACTCAGGTAGAGAATCAAGCTTGTGTAAGAAGAATTTATCCTGAAAAAGTCCAGTTTATTTATTTTTATTGCAAAGCTCCTTGCCTCATGCTGTGTTGATGTCACCTCTTTTAATCCTATCATCCTCAAAAGTTTGGGTATTTTTGGATACAAAGGTACTAAAGGCCTCAACATCATACATTTATTTAAAATATTTTCCATTTGATGACACCACAGTCAGTGGAAGGACAAAAAACTTACTTTTACCATAAACTTTTTGCTTTAACACTCAGCTCACGTAATGAGAATGGACTAGCCTTGTATGTTCTACTGCTGGTCATTCATATACTGACACTTGGGAGTTAACAGCAGTTTTAGTTTCTTCGCAGTTTTCAGGATTAGACCTACTACATATGGAAATATTTCAGTCGCAAATAAGACTTGTTCAGATTTGAAATAAATTTGACTAGCCTCATTTATAGCAATTAAATATTTTGTAAACATAGGCTTGATTTGGAATCATGAACCTCAACTAATCACAAATTTTGCTTTTTTGGTATTTGCCACGATTGCCAGCCATCAGGAGTTTAAATTGAAATAATTACTATAATATCACAATTGTGGTGTCTCTTGTAATGCACACTGATGTACTTTGTAAAATGAACATCATAAGCATGTATCTTCTGTTCTTTTTACTAAGGCTTTTACTTTATAAACTCAAATAAAATGTAGAGTACATCTGAATCATACTTTGGTACTACCTGCTATTCATGAGCAAAAAAAAGTTGTCATGGAAACTTGAACCGGGAGATGCAAGACAATAATTTGGTTTAAATCATTTATGCAATGAATATGTTCTCTTTCTATTAATTAATTTTGAAGGATTTGTGGTTTCCTTGTATTTGCCTGTTACTTGAATTAAGTTGCTAAGCAATTTCTATTAATATAATTTCTGAGTACTTCTTTGGACATATTTAATACATGACATTGAAAAGGCATATTAGTTTTGATTGAAAAAAGTGGTCACATGATATGGTGTGTTGCTTTTCCCTGTACATCAGGTATGTTTCTCTTTCCTTAAGAAATTTCCTTCTTTCTTGGGTTCATGTTTTTGATGCGAGTACTTTTAATTTCTGGATATTCACTTAACAGGCCCTGTTCTGGGGGACATTCCCATCTGCACACTCATTTATTATAATATTTGTTGAATATAAGAAGACAAAAGGAATTAAGTTTGTTACTTAAGCATAATGTAATAGGATTTCTTGGAGGATTTTTTCCCCAAGCTGATTAATTAGGAAGCAATTTATTTGACAATATATGAGCTTAGTGTTTCAAAGAGGAACTATTCACTGAAATGCATTTCTGTCATGAGTGGAATACTGAAAATTTGGAAAGAGTCATTAAGTTAGGATTTGGTTTTTTCCGTGGTCTATTTAGGAATTGTAAGCAATTTTTACAGCACATTTTGTTGATCAATTTCTTGTCAGGTGGGTGCAAATGTTGTTCTGGTAGATGAGTAAGAAGCTGTTTTTGTAAAGGCTGAAACTGAAATACAGCTGGGAGTTCTGTGAATTAATCATATGTGGAAATTCAGGCTGTTTGGGTTTGTATTCTATTTTCTTTTAAATATCCATCTTCTTCATGATGACCATAGTCTCTTGCTTAATATTATATTTAAAAATGTTAGGTTTTTTTCTAGTGGTTAGTGAGGATTAAATATACTGGACTGACAGCCATGGAAGCTAAATTCCTCTGTGAATTCACAGTTTTAATCTGGGCTACGCAGTTACTCCAAGTGAATTTTTTGTAAATAAACCATTCTCATGGGCAAGTTACATTTCAGAGTGGAAAATGCCTGTTTCTGCTCCATCTCCTGCGAGATGGGTTGGCTTTAGTAGTTTCCATTCCTGTATAAGGTATCCTGGAAAAAGGACTCAGGTCCAACAGAAAGATTTTGCCAGTATGGTATTCATGAGTTTAGCTGAACCAACAGATTTTCCTAACAAAGGTGCAATTTATATGCAAATTTACTAACATATACCAGCAAAAGTCCCCCCTCCCCCCCTTTTTTTTTTCTGGATGAAATATGTCTTTAACTATTTTTGACACTATGACATTTCTAGATGTGTGGCTGCAGTGTGCTAGCAGCACAGGACTTGAAGAGTTGAACTTCAAGAGACGGAAATGGAGATGCTGATTGATAAACAAAAGTAGTAAAAGGTGTAGACTGTCTTTGCTCTCCCTGATATGACTTTCAGTGATACAGGCTTTATCTGCATAAGTGAACAGCTGTTTTTTTGCTTTTTTTCCTACCTCAAGGTTGAGCTAGTTAATTCAGTAGTTTCAGTGATATCAACATGAATAGAATTTGCCTTCTTATGTAAAAATCTTGTCTATCCTTCATTTTGTGGTTGTGCTTTCTCAAAACAGCGAGATCTGTTTTGGCTTCAGAATCATATAGGTAATTGCTTATTGTTTCTCTCTAATCTTTTGGCAGGTGACCTCAGAAACTACTAGTTCAATCCCTACATTATTGTAAGCTTTATCAAAATCACTGCTTGTGCCTATATAGACTTTGAAAAAACATTACATGAAAAGGATCTCATTCAGACAGCACTTTAGCTCCTTCCTGAAAACTGTCATAGCAAACAAAATAAATCATCTTCCTTTTTGTATACCTTATGTTTGACAGATCTTGCTTAGCCGACAAGTAGTTTATGCTTAGGAAGAGATAGTGTAAAGCAAGTTAAAGAAAATTATGTTATCTAAGGCCATCACTTATTTAGAAGACTAGTAACTACATAACTGTGTAATATCTGTGTGTTTAAATAGAGTGAACATAAAACATTCTGGGAAGCTATGTTTAGTAAGAAGAATCCAATGCACATGTAAGAGAGGAAATGAAGACTTAGTTCTCCACTGCTTCTCAGTTACTTGTAGAACCTCTTTGTGCAAACAAGTGAATAACTTAAGGAAATATCTTGAAATAAATACTTCAAGTTTGTACGCAGGAGTACTTAACATGTCACCAGCTCTTCTTATGAAGAAAAGGAATTACCATACTGACCAAAATGTACAATTATCTGAGCAGAACAGACAAAATGTTCCATGATGCATTACACCTTTCAAATTGCTAGCAAAAATCAGTCTCCAATTACTACTGTTCAGATTAAATCAACATTTTAGAATAACAGTAGTGACAACAAATTCATCACCAAACCAGTTTAAAGTCCAATGCTTGGTTTAGTTTCTAACCCCAGACTATCTTGGAACTGTACTAAACATCGCTTTCTGCATACTATGTTAGTGGCTGGAGACTTGAGGTTAGAAAAGCTTTTCAAATAATAGGACTTCCTTGTTACATGGTTTAAGGGTTTATGGTCTTAGATTTGGACATGTAGATTTATTCCCCTCATCAGACACTCTCTGAAGAGATATTACATTAAACACTTGTTTAATAATTCCTTAAAGAAGTGATATCATAAATTTTATTTCAACTGGGCTTTACACAAACGTAATATTTTGTCCTGTTTGGATCCTGAGTGCCTATAGAGACAAATATTAAGTACTAGCAGCACTGCGAGTAAGATGGGCACTGTATATGAAAAATGGGCTGCATTAGCAAGAATGCAACCACCAGTGATTAATCCCTTCTGTTTATGCACTTGTGAGGCCACATCTGGAGTGCTGTATCCAATTTTGGGACCCCAGTACAGGAAAGATACTGCGAAGCTCAAGAGAGGTCACCAGGTCACTAAGATGCTTGGAGCACATAACATATTCCATGACTGAGGAAGATGGGTTTGTTTGGCTTAGTTTTCAGAAGCTTAAGGGGGGGATCTTATTGCAGTCTTCAGCTGCAAGATGAGGGCTGTTGAAAAGATGAAACCATACTCCTCTCAGGGGTGTATGCTTGAAGGACAGAAGAAAACAGTCCCAAATTGCAGCAAAAGAGATTCTAACTGGATTTCTATGAGAAAAAAACTGTCCACCATGGGAGTGATTAAACACTGGCACAAGTGCCCCGAGAAGATGTGCAATGTTCATCCTTGGAGATTCTGTGTCCTGGGCCAGGGCCTGAGCAACCTAATCCAAGTTGGAGGCTAGACCTTCTTTGGGTAAAGTTTGGACCAGATGACATCCAGGGACAACTTAAAGTCACTTGACTTCAGTAAAGAGTAAATGTGAACAAGATGAGGAGACAGACAAATCTAAAAATTCCCAGTGAAATTTCCCCAAGCACTACTTACTTTCTATGGTCTTTGTATTTTCAGAATCTTTTTCTTGCATTTTTTAAGTGGTAAAAATCAAGTGATGTAAGTGGTATTTTAGATGAAGCTTAATCGCAGCTGTAATAGATCTTTTTGAAGAAAAGCTTTACAATTTGAGATTTTAAGTTTTTGGTTTTTTTTTTTTTTTAAGTAGATGATAGGATATATTGAAGTAGAACTTAAGTACATTAGTGTAGCATTTTCATGTTTTGTCATTTATGGCATCTGTTTCTTGCACTTCAGACCATCTATTGCAATTAGCACAACATCTGAGTCTTGGAACATTAGTGATAAACAATTAAACTTCTTATTAGCTAGCTAGCTCTAAAAATAGACTTTATTCTCTATCTTTATCAGTCAACAACACCTGTGATGAAACTGGAGTTCCATTTAAATGCACAGACCATGAAATTACCCAGAATAAGATACAGGAAATCTATCATGAAAAAAAACAAACCTGTAAAGTGTAAGACTAGTGTGCTTTATGCACCATCCATAGTAATTATATACTTGGCTCTCCACTTCTGTAAGAAAGGAGGCGACTCTTTAACATGTGGGTTTGCTGACATTTATTTGGTAGAAAAGCTCCCTTCTCTTCTGTAAGCATACCACTCAAGTGAGCGCTATGCTTGTGGCCAACCCAAAGTGGGTGAAGAAAAGAATGGTGGATAGAGAGGAATCAAAGGATCATTTTGATAATGAGAATTATATTTGGTTTTAAATAAAGATGTTTAGCTTGATACAGGTCATATACATGTCAGTAATGGACAGTTTAGAAAGCTAAGATAACTTTCAAGGTTTTTCCTGTAAAGCTCTCCTAATTATGCTTGATTTTTTTCTTATTTGAATCTGGACCCTGGCTTTATTTACAAAACAGGCTCATGGGGAGTTGTATTGAAAAGAAAAGGCTTTTGGTCTTCTGGTTGGTCTCTCTTGCTCATTTTTTCCTAGCTTTTCTTTTAGGAAAACCTTCCAGCTGTTTCCAGGTGATGATTACATGTTGGTTATAGTAGGAGAGAGGGGAAAGTCAGATAACTGGAGCAAAAGTGTAACCGGGGTCAAGTTATGGAATACACCCCATCCTCCTGAACAATGGGGGAAAGAGAGGGAGAGAATGAGAGAGAAGTAAAATACCTGACTGAAAATGTTCCGTGGGCAACTATGCTATTTCTTTTTCCACCTGTTTCCAGATCTAGACCCTACAATTACTTAACAATTAAATAATTTAGCAATTATTTAAATAACAAATTATGTAAAGCTTAATTAACAAGAATACACCCATCAGAAAAACAAACAAATATAGAACAGCAGGGTATAGATCTACCCACACAAATTCTCCTTTCTGAAAGACATAACACAGATAATTGCCTTCCTTTTGGTTCACATACCTAGAAAACATTTGGGGCTTTTTAGCATATTCCAATGAGGAGGAGAGAGTATGCATAGAGCTGGATTAGTTTGTGCTGGTTTGTGCAATGACACAGAAATTTGGATTTTTTGAGTAGAGGAAGAATCTAATCATTTCCTCCTCACAGTCTTTTAGTTTGGGACCAAGCATGTCTTTGTACCTCTTTCTGGGCCCCAAATAAATCTAATTTTTTTTGGTCTTCTATTAGCATCTCATTCCTTTTCTACCTGAACTTCCCAGCATCCATTCATACTTCAGATAAAAACATATTGAATCTCTTTTACCTATAGCAACAGGATTCCTTTGCCTTTGTTTTCAGCAGGAAAATGTGCTTAACTTTTGCTACATCTATCTTCAGTGAAGGGAAATGGTTGAACTTCCCAGGTTCAACAAGATTTAATTCAGTGTCAAAAAATACCCATTGGAGTTTTAGTCGAAAGATGAAGATGTCCTGGAGCTAAGACCCTAGAAGAAAATGAAGATGTCCTGGAGTTTAGACCCTAGAAGAAAACATCTGTCATCATTCCCTTTCTTTTATTTTTCAGGGCTCCAGGTGGAGCAACGCCTTTGGCAGAAGCAATAGCATATCCCATGAGAAAAGAGTCGTTTTTCCAAATAGGCAGCATTCATGCTATTCAGGTCAGAGATTATGCAGTTAAATGTCATCTAGAATCCAACAGATGACTAACTAAATTCAAAGAATGCCAGTCCCATGCACTTTCAGGAAGTGATACTGATTAAAAAGCAAATCCATTGTCACTTTTTCGAGTTTGGAAGAGAAACCATCATTAAGACCACACTGCAGCACAATAAGGTAAGTAAGACTAAGGTGTGGGTAACAACAGAGAGGTCTAAACTGAAAATCTTTGTTCTAGGCCCAGGACCAGACATTGATGGGAAGGAGCAGCCTTCGCCACTGAAGTAACAAGATTATCTTAGCCAACTTGTAAAGTAAAGACCTTGTAGGCAAGATAAAGAAGCATAAAAATAATTTGTTACTGTGTGAGAAGGTATTTATTATTACTAAGTAGGAGTAGAGGTCAAATGAACAGTTGACTTTTTTGGACAATCATGGCTTTTCATAGGGGGCTGAAGCAGGGGGTTTAAGTCACAGTGCTGAAGCTGTACTACCCCCAGCTGTTTCCCAGCCCCCTCCTGGAGATCACCACCTTTATGGCAAAAAAAATCTGGATGATGACCAGTGAAGCCACTGGGGCTGCTGCTGTTTCCAGCCCATTACAGCAGCAATATAAAACTTGGTCCAGGTTCAACTAGTATTCCACTCCATGAACTGCAATGATCTGGGAGCTGTTTCACCTCAAGTTCAGATGTCACTGTTGCATTTTGGTGTCCTCCAGGAGAGCAGGGCATACAACTGGAAACCAAAACTGCTGTAGCCACCTAACAGCATTATCCTCTCTTCAAGAGTCAACACCAAAAAGTTGTTGTGCCAAAATTGTTCATTCTGTGGGCTGAGAAGAATGGTATCAGATTTGGAGACAGTGCAGGATTCCTGTTGAAGCAGCTGCATTTGGTCTTAAAATCCTTACCCACATCAGACAGAGGATGGCTGAGCAGATAGAGGATGAAGCAGGGCTGCAGTGGAATAATAGCTCCCAGCAACACTGAGCTTAACTGTCAAAAAGCCATGCAAATTCTATCAAATATTTGGAAAGATGAAATAGATACCTGCCAAGACATAACCTGACAATAAGCCTAGGGCCTGGATAACTCAAATGATTTGTTTTTACAAACCTGCACAGTCACTAGGCAGGTTTCTGTGAATTGCCTCAAAGCTGGAAATAAATGACTTTTTCATTACCTTCACCCATACGGAAACCTTCTGTATCACGAGAAATGTTCTTTGAGAATCCTGCACTGATGGGACCAGGATTAAAAATGTGTTTTAAATCAAATGGAAGGGAGAGCAAAAAGAGTGAAAAACAGACTGTAAAGAAAGCAGATGGCATCTGATATGATCTAGTTCAAACTTGTAGATGGTTCACCTCTGTTCACAGTTTTAGCAAAGGCCTTCAGGACTAATACCAACCCAAAGGCTGACATTTTTTTATGTCTTTCTAATCTTTCTAAGTGAGGGTTGAGACCTTCAGCATATATAAACAAAAATATTTGCACTGTGTTCATGCCTGTGGGTGTAAGTACAGGTATCTAATTACTATTTTTGCACAGCTTTGGTAACTGTGAATGAAAATTGGATAAAACCACCGCTGTTTTGTTGATGTGTTTGGTTTTGGTTTTTCTTTGGGGTTTTTTTTTTGGGGGGGGCAGGTGGGTTTTTTTGTTGGTTTTTTTTTTTAAGATGCTTACTGTTTCAATGGTCAGATTTCAGTCTATGTACAGTAATAATCCAACAGCACATCCACACTGTAGGTTTGTGTTCAGTGTGCTGGAAACATAAGACAAGAGCATACATATTGGAAAGATGTGCTTACTTACGTGTACATTTCTTAAAGATATTTTAAGGGCGTTCCTAAATGTTTGCCTGCAAACCAGATGCTGCAGTGCTCTGAGATGGGTCAAACAACAGGAATATGTCTTTCAGACCTCTTATTCAGGTTCCCTTTCAGTCTTGGCTGTGCTAGATGCAGTGGCTTCTACCAGAATTCCTGTAAGAGACTGTGCTGTACGCCAGCTGCTGGATCCCTTATATTGACATGTCAGGTCAAGTCAGTGGTCTGGCTGTGAACTGCTGCTGCTGAAGAGGGACACACTGCTTTTCTTGACACTTCTGCTTGGTAGGCAATAGATAAGCTGAGAGTTATCACTCTTTAATCTGTGACATATGTCATCTAACTTTGACAATAACCATGAGTCAGAGTATTCAGCAGGTCACAGGCATAGCACAACATCGGTGTGTTTCTGTGGCTTCTAGGGAGGACCTGCCTTACGGCTTGCCAAGTCATGGTTGTGGGCACAGCAAGTCCTGGCCTACCATCACTGAACTGTGCAGATAAGTCCTACACCTTCTATATATATTGCACATGTTTATTCTTTTATTTCTGGAGTTAGAGCTAGTTAAAGCTAATGCCTCCGAGGACAACAGCGTGGCATTGCTTAGACCAACTGATGTCTTGCACATAAACTGGGAATGAAAGCAGCCAGATAAATTACTGTATGCATGAAAATGCCCCAGTGAAAGCAAAGAGCTCAGGCAGCCCAGTCTTGATAATTTATCTGTTGCAGCCTTTTTGTTAGTAGCACAGCTCTGTGTCAGTCTGCTAGAGGTGCATTGTCATCAACGTCTTTGTCCATATCATCTTTATTATTAACATTATAAAAGCCTCTTGAGGCCCTGGTGATGCTTAGGGCACAGTCCTCAGCACTCTAGCAATGCCACTCTGCAGTCAAGATCCCTGGCCTGAAGACTGGTCCAGGCTGTGGGGTACCATTCTTGCCCTGTCTAGCTTCAACAGCACAGGAGAACCGAAGAGATTCACATGTGTCTGTGTATGCGAGGAGAAGACTTGGACTGGTCACAGACAGTCTGCTATGCTTTTTACTCCTCTTCTTTTGCCTGCTCTGTTTTGACTTGTTTTATAGGTACAGCTGAGTTCTCAAGCAGGATTGAAGTTTCATGCCTGAAATGATTTGTTATACATTCATACTGAAATAATACATCTACATACTGATGTTGTTGTGAACAGCATTTTTGTATCTTACAGAAATATGTGCACTTACTTGCTTTATTGGCACTTGTTTTCCCTACAATAAAATCCGTCTGTACTTGGAGCAAAGAGATAAGGCTTGGCTGAATACAGAAGTATTCCTCTTTGTAAATTCTTATTCTCTTTCCAGGAATTAAGAGTTGCTATTTGCCCTTGCCTATTATCTTGTCTTATTATCATAAGGCCAACTTATGGCCTGGATAATTTGTTGGAAAGTAAGAATTCACTGAACACTAACTTTGTACCTCTGCTTTGCTCAGTTTAAGACTGTTTCTATGGCAGCAGGAAATGAATTTTTTTGAAGAAAAGTGTTTGGCTCTGGAGGTTTTCTTGTAGATCTAATATTGCTATCTTCAATAAGAGGAAAACAAATAGAGTCAACTACTTTGTTGAACCTTTCTGTACCTTAAGCCTGTTCACATATGTTTATTTACTGTCTAATTGGATATGCAGTTGTCCACCAGATAATTGGGTCAGTCAGGTCCAGCAATGCATTGTTATGTTCACAAATGAAGCATTATCTTTTGCTATATACCAGACTGATTTCATATCAGGATGTATATCAATATGCAGCTAATCATATATACATGTATAAAAAAATGCAGACATTAACTCTTCCCCATATATATCAGAGGAGGAAGTCTCCCATGATCTCTGATAAGCCATGTTGAGCAGCAACACTGCTGCATACATGTTACAGTGAATTTCTTTGTCACTGCAGTCCACCCTGCTCTAGATGAGTCAATGTCAATCACAGAGCGGAAAATGGACCCATAGCCTGTTTCTTAAGTACTGCTCTGCAGTGAATGAGATAGTATTTTTTGTCCATATGGGTGTATGAGTAGCTGAAGTACTCACAGCACTATCTGTAATTCAGTGATAAAAACTGTAACACTGTACACATGAATGGCTGCTGTGCAAATACCAGGGCATCCTCAGACCGGACCAGTGATATCAGCAAATATTTTTATCCTCATCTGACAGATTCTGAAACTGAAGGAGGGAGTGAATAGCTCACCTCAAATCACACAGCAAGTTAGAAACTATTCGTGTGTTTAATGTACATATACATATACATATGTTAAATTATACAAGATATTATATAATATATATTAAACACTCATGGGTAGTTTTTGACTTGCTGTGTGAATCCCTCCTTCAGTTTCGGAATATATAAATAATAAACCCATCAGTGTTTATATTTTAATATTTTGCCCTTCTGTTATTTTGTCTCATTCTACTGTCTTGCTGTTCCTTTGTGGTTGACAGTAGACATGCATCAGGTAGCTGCCATGTTTTGAGAGGTGATTTCATTAGCTCTGTCAACTGACTTGTTGTAAGCACTCAGAAACCAGCAGTCTGCTAGGAGCATTTCTGAAAATCTTCTCTAAGTTGTACTTGAAACTGCCAGTAACTTTAGATTTGATCTATGAATTGAGTAAAACTTCTTAATCTGTAATTGAATCAAAAGCCTATGGTCCCTGACAATTTTGTGTGGCTTTTGGGATACATGACAATGTAACGAGAAAGCCACTAAAATCAAACAGCTAGTAAAATGATCTGGTACTCATTCTTCCTGCAAAAATGACACCATAAATGTCATAAGTAGATGAAAGGATATTTATTTATTTAGGTTTAGAAGTCAGGTGGGACATATCCAAAGTAAAATATGAATGCAAGAATAAATTGCTTGCTTCTCTGAAAACAAAGGCTGTGGAGTCAGGCATATACAGTTATTTACTGTGCGGAGAAAATACTTACTTCTAACTCATTTATAGACTTCTTCCCTCCCAGCGATATGGAGGCAGTTTTGTGGTCAGTGGGATCTGCTGGATGTCCTTCCCTAGTTCAAGTATTAGATATTGTACATGAGGCATGCAGTCCTGTGTGTAATGTACTCCATCTGTTACAAGACTGAAAGGAACATTTGGTGCACACGCCTGCCAAATGAACTGCTGTGAGCTGCCAAAGTGTAACATGTTAAAAGGGAGAGAAGGTTGAATTTCCCGATTCTCTGATGCCTGAGAGTGTGGCAACTGGAAAATAATTTCTGGTGTGGCATACAATGGAAGAATACAAAATTATTTATATTCCCCTTTCTCTGGTGTTTCCAGTCATTTCCCTACCTTCTACCCATGTCCACAGTTGTCCCTCTCAGCAGTGAGCGGAGGTTTACTGCCACCGGGCATTACTCAGTCTCTCCCTGAGGTGCACAATCAGGCATCCTGTTTTTCCCTTGGAATCTCCTTGCCTTCTATTTCAAAAATATCACTTCTCTGCTAGAAGTCATGGCTACCAGCAGAGCTGGGGGTTTTTTAAGCCTAGGAACCAGACCAATGAGAAGATTCTGGGCTCATGATGCATTCAGCTTGTGTTTTGTTAAAGCAATGGAGACCTGAAATAGTTCCCAAGGGGGAGCTTGAGACCCCCGTTAAGGTAGGAAGCATGCCCACAGTCACAGAATAATGCGCCTATCTGCTTTTCCTCCATTTCCTTCTGATCAGTGCAAGAGTGGCTTGAGGTAGACTGGAGGGCATGGCACTGGGATGATTGCAGGCTGCTGGTGCATTGCCAGGGTGTGTTCCTCCTGCTCAGCTTAGAGTCCAGTTCTTGCTGCTCCTCAGATTTGCTCTGTGGAGGAGTTAGTCCTTGGTCAGTGGAGGAGTGGGTGGGAGGACAGAAGGATTTGGGGAGATGGCTTGACCTCAACTTGCTCCTGTGGCAGGAAAAGGAAAGTTGTTTGCAGGGCCTAAAAATGCCCCCCTTCTCCCTGCCCCAGCAATCAGGAGAGGGCAGTGGAAGTCTTTTAGCTTCTGAATTGTGCCGACTGGGCACTGCCTGCATCAGCACTGTGCGGGACTGACAACATAAGCTCAAATTAAACACAGACTGACCCAAAAGTCCCATGTTGCCATGGTTTGTGGAAAAGAGGTCTAAAACTTGAGTGAAAACCTTAATCTTTCTGTTGTGGGGACATGCACCTAATGAATGTGTGTATGGTGCAAAGGACAGACCATTTGGAAATCTGAATATCTGATATTTGGAATACTTTGCTACTTGATTCCCTGAGGATCTTATGTGTGAACAGAGGACATATGGTGATGGATATAGATGCAAAAGGACAAAACACACTGATGTCAGCAAAACAGAAACAAGGAGAAGTGAGTGGGTGTACAATGAAATCTGCAACAGCCAGATCATCTCTCTTTCCTGCTCTCCCCTCGTCTTCCATGAATAAAAGATAAGCCTGTCAAGGCTACCGTCTAGACTGTGTATTGAAGAAATTTCTGCAGAAAGAATGGGACCACAAAACAGATTGCATTGAAACTTTGAGGTTTTAACAGGTTTTAAATTCTGGTTTCCCTTTTGGGAATGTTTGCTTTTGGGACATTCTGCTTGAATAGGTAGTTCTTGGTTGTGTTGAAAGGGTTGAGGTTTCCCTTTGCCTGTGAAAACAAAGCTGAAAGCTCTGATTTAGACAGAACTATTGTGTGCCTTAATTTAATTGAACAAACACAATCAGCTATAATGAAAACAAAATATTTCTCTGCTGTACTGCAGGCGGGTGTTGCACTTCTCAGGAATGGATTACAAGGTTGACAGGATCTAACCTAGCACAGACAATACCTAGTTTGGTATTGTCTTTTTCTTTACTGCTTCTCATGGGGATTCATGTTGAAAAAAAAATATATATTACAAAAACTGGAGAAAGTAATTATGCATAAAATATAATAACAGAGCAGAATTGCATCTGACCCAGAACCCTGTCTAAATCATCAGCGGCATCACTTGTGAATAATGGTGGCAAAGCACAGGGAACGATATAGCTTCATAGACCAGAAATTTTTGTAGATGGTCCAGTACAAATTAAATTTTAGGTACCTGTTCTGTCCCTGACTACTCTGTTTTCTGCTTGGCTGGTAGCACATAGTTTCCCCTGGGTCCTGTCTCCTGACTGCTTCAGGATGGAAGGCACACTATGGGAAACGCACATGCATGCAGTGTTACGGCAGTTCCCTGCTGCTTGGAAAGCTGTGCAGCAGCCATTGAAACTGGGTATAATTTAAGGTCAGCAGTAATGCTGATGTGTCTTGGGCAAAGAACTAGTATGGCCCCAGGGTTAGGTGGCCTCCCTCTAACTCAAGTCCTGTGACATACAGATCATGAGTAAACCCAAGGATCCAGAGATAACAGTAGCTGCTTGAGAATGCAGATATTTATTTTCAGTATCTAGCGATGAGTCCAACCTTTATGCCCTAGCCAAGAAATTTAAGGCCATGGTGTTATTAACTCCTCTTCTTGTCATAGGTCTGTGCATGTGTGAGAGAAGCAGGATGACACATACAGGTGTCTTGCATAAGGACTCAACAGCAAAAATGGCAGATAAAGCAAAGGAGGAATTTTAACAGTTGATAAAACAGGGTGTTATTCACGTAAGTTCGGACAGTAGCTGAAGGCATGGTCTGTTTTCATAAAAGCAGACAAAGAACTGCCTAAACCCAAAGTTTTAGTGAAAGTCACAAAATGCAAACCCACAGAAACAGTGTGAGAATTTGTCTACATTTGAGACTGCACAAATATTTTCAGCTCAAGCACAAGGTATCACCTCACTTATACCATAGTCTCAACTCTTAAAAGGTTTACTGGGGACTCCCAGGGGATTCAGTGGGATCTAATCCTCTGGATAGATTCTTGTACCTAGATGCCAAACTTTGCACATTGAAATAACTGCAAGTGCCTCAGCAACCATGTGGCATGAGACAGATCTTTCAGGATATGCTGTCTTGGGACAAGAATGATTAATACTGCAGAAACTAGTGGTGCAATATTCTGCAGCACATCACAAAAAAAAAAAAAAAAAGGCTTTAAAGTGAAGTGGATTTCACTTTAAGCTGAAAAAAATTAGTTGTGTTTGAGATTACCTATGTAGTCAGTGACAGGTGAGCTGAACAAGATGGAAGAAAAGAGGAGACCCTGTAAAAATGGAAAGGCTTCCTCAGTTGCAACCCCCTGAAAACTGAAGCTGTACACAGGTGCCTTTGCAGCTGAGTAGTACAAACAGATCTCTCATTTGTCTCAGTGGAGTGTATGTGCTGAGGTGCAGCGAAGTGTATGTTTCTTGAGTTTAGAAGGCACTGAGAAGGGTGAAAGGAGAAAAGCCTTGGACAATTAAGAACTAGGTGCCCTAGAAACACTTCTAGATGTTCTGAGATTAATAAACAATCCACGATCATGGTGACTGCAAGACAGTAGTCTGAAGGACAATTAAAGCACTGAGTAGCCTCAGAGTTAATTCCAAAAAGAAAGGAGAGGCAAGTGAAAGAAAGCTAGAGACACGATGTGGTCGCAAATACTTCCATGAACATCTCTCTGTAGAAATCACTGGAGGTGGCAGCAGACCTTAAACCACTGGGAGCCACTGGCCGAGTGAAAATAAGGCTCACCCGGTCAGCACTGGCTGTTCAATATAGCTTGCTTCCTGCAGCCCACTCCCTTTCCCCCTGGACAATGAGCTCACAGCAGATACTCTTCCACTTGGCTATGTGCCACATGCTGAAGTGGATTTGGAATGTGATCTGTATTAGCAACAAACTCGTGCTATACCAAAGCAGTTCTTAGTATATTGCTTTTGCTGTAATGCCACTCATAAAATGATGATTTAATTGTGATACAGTCATTCAGGCTAACCTATGGCTGCATTATCTCATGCTTCTATGTGGGCAGACTTTACTCATCCTGTTTGGCAACTGTATCAGCAACAGGCCATGGTAGGATTCTTCCATTTGTTTATAAACATTATATTCCTGCCTGATAGTGTAACATCACACATGGTTCTCAAAAGTTCACACTAGCCTTTTTGACCTGTTGTTTCTGTAATTCTACCTGCTTCCATCTCAAGCAACACTGAAGCATGCATATCTCCCTTGTAGCTAACCACATAGTTCAGTATGCCTAAAACCTGTAATTATTTCCTTCCGTGGTGGTAAATACCTTTTCTTTTTCAAAATGGTGTTGCAAGTACTGCAGATAAAATGCAGACTGAAAGAAAACTGTAATGCAATGAAGAGGAAGAAAAATGCAAAATTAAGTCACTCATTATTCCTTAGGAAAATTCTTTGCACATTATAGGAAGGTGCAGGTGCGACTGTCCTGGGGCCAGGGTGTGGTCTGTTCTGATACTTCAGTGGCCTGCAAAGATGAACACAGTCTCACTCCTTTTCCGACACTTGGACTGCAGCAAAGATTGTAGAGGGTCTCAAGGCAACCGATGCACATTAAAAAAAAATAAAAAAAAATAAAAAAAATAAGATAAGCAGTGTTTCCAAGCCCCACCAATTTGAGCTGAGCAGTAGTCACTGCTGGCTACATTTGTAAGAGGGAAAGAGACAGAACCTATCCGTGCCTGTGGTTATGGTTGTATAGGTACACAAATATGCCTGCAGATGTTTACTCTCCACTTGGAAAGCTGTTGGCAAGAGTGGGTTGTTGAAAGTAGGCTGTGAGATGCACTTTGTGCACAGATTGCTGCTGCCAACTTAGTGGAGTACATGCTGAGTGGTGCTCAAAATACCTTCTGATTGCTATTACAGTGGTAATGCAGGGGCACATTTGGCCACATCTTTAAGAGTGTATGAAATAAACTTCTGTAAGGCCAGCGAGAACAAATGGTAATGCAGGTGTAGATTAGAGACTTTGTTGAAGCAATAACCTGTGACAATCTAGGCTGCATCAGCAAAACCACAAATGGCAGGGTAGAAACCACTGATTTTATATTGGCTGCAATGGTAAGTAATAGGAGAAATCTTCCTGTATTCTCTCCACAACATTAATTTCCATCCTAGATTAAATTTTGTCCTCTGCTATTCTGATATCTAAATGATGATCCCCGAGCAAGGTCATCTTACACAGCTATGGATTTACTATGTGCAATAAGGTTCAAGGACAGCCAGTGTTTGTCATAACAGCATCTCATGCTCTAGTCCCAGTACATGCTGAACTGCAAATCACAAAATGGTAGACCAGGAGGAGATGTATTGTTGTTTTTTATGGCCCAATAAAGGGTTAAGGAAACCACAGTTTTTATGAAATCCTGTCAAAGCAAAGTTCCAGGTACTTCATTAATTTTCTAGAGATTTTTCTCAAATATATTGCCTCCCTTCATACCAAATAAAATGTCTTTGAGACAAGATACTCTTTCTTCTAGATCAGTTAACATGTAAAGGGGAAAAAATAAGATAGGCTTTCTATAATTCATGAAGAGCTAGTCAGAAATGGTCCTTAAGTTTTGTTTCATTTGTCTCAAGTCCTCAGGAGATGGGCAGGAAGTATATTGCCATCAGGGGGGCTTAAACTTTTGTGAGTTTTTTGAGGCTTCCACCAGTCTCACTGTGTCAAATGTTGTCTTTTTGACAGTGAGGACAAATTTTCAGAAACCAGCTAATGTTTCAACACCTCAGCAGAAGTCACTGTAATAGGTGCAGGGCTTTGCTTGGAGCTTCAGGAATATGCAAGACACTTTTTCAGTGAATGCAATAAGCATGAGTCTTTGATCACAGACAATCTTGGATATGGCCACCAACTGGCAAGTGCACTGGATGCTTCCCTTCCTGCATTCGCTGTTTTAATTTATTAATTTTTTCCTGTTTGCGATTCCCCAGTTCTGTCTTTGTATTCTCCCTATCATTCTGCTTTTGTCATTTCTCAGACTTGCTACTGGAAAAGGTAGTTGTAACAGAGAAAGAGTAGAAAAGGACTATTCACAGTTAAGCTTGTCTTTTAATTTCTAATTAACATTAGATAAACTAGTAATATACTTGCAGACTGCAGTGGAACTGAATCTTATTATTTGTATTTATTCTTTGACATTTAGAACTACATATAAGTCCCAAGCAGTACTGAAACCTAAGTATACAAGACAGTAAATAAAACCAGAGCATATCAGGAACATCCCTCAGGACTTTACAATCAAATTAAATCTTCTCACACCAAATGTATCCAACTGTAAGTAAAAAGAGCATGGGAGGGAATGGGGGTAAAGGCTTAACAGAGGAACATTTTAATAACTGAGAGATGCACAGCACGACGTTTTTTACTTAGAAGAGCCAGATTTGAGGAAGTCATTACTCACATATGACATATAAGAGCATGAAGGGACAGCTAGAATTGATGTGAACAGGAAAAGAGAAACCTGACGCTCCAGCTACTTTTTGTTAGGAATGTCAATGGGCAGAGTGAACGGAAAGAGGAAGGGCCAACATAAAAATGTGGTTATTAATTGCAGGGGTCTTGAGCCAAGAGAGACATCTAGACACTGTAGGTAACTTCTTAAAATTGGGTGAAACGTTACATGGTGCAGGAGGGAGACAAGCGGGAATATAGAAGTGAGGCTTGAGTGGGAAATCATGGAAGAGCAGAAAAGATAATGAGATAGGAAACAGTACCAAGGTTGAGGAAGACAAATGGCAAGGAGGAAGCAAGAAAAGCTTGCTTTGAGTAGGTAGGGAGAGCAAGAGAGGTGGTGGAAACACAATGCTGTGAAAAAAAGAAAAAGGGATTAGAACAGGCATGATGCGAGGAAAAGACAGAAGACAAAAGTGCAAGTCATTAGGAAGAAGAAGAAGGAGGCAAAGTGGCACAAGTATGGTGAGACAGTGGAGAAGTGACACCAAACAAGCACTGAATCTCTGGGGGAAGAATCAATAGCACGGGGGGGTAATCACTGAAAACAGTTGGTAAACTGTGCCTGTAGGAAGCCTGGGCCTGTAGCTCATGAGCGAATCACTGAGGTGCAGAGCATCAGGTTCCTGAGCAAGTTAGAGCAGAGCGACAGGCAGGCTGCCTTGTCTGTGATTGTCCCTTTCGAGTCTGACAGGTGTCAGCCAAAAAGTGGTGTATCAGCAAGAGCCTCATCAATGCTTCTACGAACAAGACAGAGTGTGGCTGTGTGCAAATACTTTTGAGGATGTGGGCTAAACTGATCTGATTTTGATGTTAGGAATGTGTGGACCAGAATCCTGGCCTGTCTGACACTGTGGGGAAAATCAAGGCGGGAGAAGGGAGAACTGTCTTTTCAGCTGTTTCTGAGTCCCTAGTGTTGGAAGCTCCTGGTGTGCAAGGTGGGAAGGCTGGCAGCAGGGGCTGTTTGAGGACTATTCTGCTATCCCGAATCACTAGAAGACATCATTCTTCAGCTCTGCTCTGTTATTCCCTGTTGCCAGGTCCCTCTGTTGGAAATGAAGAGCCCAAAGTGTGTACCAGTTTGATTCTATAAGGAATGACAGTCTTTATGTTCTTGCTTAGGGCAGCTTTCTTAGTATTTTGTCTAGAGATCCCACATTTCTGGTCTCAAAAATGGTTTAGCTTTCAGTAGCAGTGTGACATGAGCAACTGATTCAAAAGATTTGTCTGAAGCAGTGGTTACTTAGACATAACCCCAACTTCAAATTAGCCTGCAAACTAGTTGCACTTACTTATCAGCACAAAACATCAAATTAGGGATTCATTTACCTTCATCAGGATGTTTATGGAAACTTGATTAGAAAGGGTGGCTGCAAAATGGAGATATTAATTTTGAAATCTCATAACATGAACCTAATATCCTTCTGAATTATTCAGTGGGACACTGCAGTATTGGTAGATGATATTTAAATTATTAACAGCATAGCTTTCCATTTCATAGGCAAGACAGTTTTTACGGGAACCTTCCCATTTATTGTGATCAGACTGATTGCATTTGTTAAGAATTCCAATCAGCACACTATAGTACAGCGTGTACTGCTAACAAAAAAAAAAAAAAAATATACAGAGGTGTTACTCCACAATTTATACAGAATGTTCTATTTCCTAGGTTTTATTTTTTTTAAGCAATAAAACAGTATTTGTGCCATAATTTTTGTGTGATTTTTCTTTGTTTCAGTTAGTGGTTATTGCCTGAAGTGTATTACTTACATGGTACCGTAAATGCACATGGTGCTTTAGAGATAAGCATGCCAGATCCTATGCTGAAGGATGTGTCATTCAACCAAAACAGATAGGCGTAATGTTTTGCATTTCAAAATCCACATATCTGTCTGCCTGCCTCTGTTTAGTTACTTGATTTACCATACACATTTTTAATGCCTGTATGACTGTAATATCTGGCCAGCCTACAAATTGATGAAATTCTACATTTCTTTATAATTTTAGAACGAAAATAGATCAGGCCCTGTAACTGTAGTGATGATCACTGTTGGACAACATGCCAGCTTGATTACAGTGTGCAGAGACGGATACTTTATCATGCTTCTCACAGCAAATGCCAGTTCCAGCAGAAAATGTCCTCCCTCACCTTCCAGACACTTCTCCCAAGAATCCTCAGAGGCAGAGTCAGTATTTGCCGTCAGGGTGGGCTGCAAAGTTATTTCATCTGTTGAGTAATTTTTTTCTGATACAGACCCTAAGTGCCAAACAGCTGACCAGTGCAAAGTACAGGCTGGTATCATAACGTGCTCTGTCAGGCACCGTTGGGGTGCCCCACTTGCATGGCATCAGCAAGAGGCTTTACGCAGTTCCCCATCGCTGACCACTGAACAATACCACATCTGCCCCAACGCACACTGTGAGTTGACTTCATTGGGTTGAAATTACAGCTTCAAATACAGTTGAAGTCACCAGTGACAGAAAGCCCCACAGAATCTGACAACTACTGGGTAATCTGAAGAAAGCTGTTTCAGTCCCTTCCCAGTGAGAAGTGTTTCATGCTGTAAGATCCACCCTTAGTGCTTTCTCAGCTGCCTGCTTGGAAATGATGGATGTGAGATCAAAAGATAAGGCTCTGGTCCTAAAAATGCTTCCTGATCCAAATATTCCCACTGAGGTCATTTCTGTGAGGCTTTTCTGATCAGGCATGTGTTGGCTCAGAGCCTGAGATGCTAGAGATGGTCCTTCCAGCTTAAGGGCCAAGTTACATTTGAGAAAGAAAGACTGAGCAACGTCTGTGGCTTTTGCCCTTCTGGGTCTGAGCAATGGCTTTCAGCCACTAACATTAACAGTTCATAGTAACGAATTAATCTAAAAATCCCAATTTATGCCCATTCACTGTGCCTTTAACAAAATCAAACCCATTGTGCCAAGTAGGATGGTGCATAAATAAATAAATAACTCATAGCAGCTGTGAAGCCAGTGCTTGCCAGAACTGTATATAGCAGTTCCCAGAGACCACTGGGAAGTTGTAGAGCAAAAGCAGTTTTAAAATAACATTTTTAAGGACAATTTTTAAACCAACTAATAATTTAAAATGTAACTGCATCTGTGGATTTGTTTAAGTAGAATAAATCTGGAATAAATGGAATATTGACATCAAGCAAATATTTAAAAGGATTGATCAGAAATATACTCTTCCTCCACACTATCCATCTTCTAGAGCACTCCAGATTTGGGGAAGTGATTCAGACATCATCCTGCATCTTGAAACTTGATACAAATTCATTTCCATCCCATTCCTGATTTATAACCGGAAGGATGGTGAGTCAAAGGATCATGAGCCTTGCTAAAGCAAGAGAAAATGTTGACACCTCAGCATTGTGTGTCTGACCTTTTGAAGAAAGTGAAAAGTATGTAATGCTAAATACATTCAATTCATATTGCAGTAACCAGTTTAGGACCATGTTTTTTTTTCTTTTTTAAAGGCTTATTTCTTAGCAGTTCCCATTGTGACACCAATGACTGGACTCCCAAGGACTTTGTGCTTGATATACATAGCATTTCTGAAAATCTGGCCTAAATTATGAGAGCTAGGAAGTTTTGAAAATCTGTCCCTTATTTTAATTCTTAAACTCTGCTCATAATTTAACATGAAATTATAAGAGGTTTACAGATCTCCTTAATGATACAATAAGAAATTGAAGAACTCTTGTCCTGTCCTGCCAATCAAGTCTTGTGCACATGGAAGAACTTCCAGTTGGAACTGTAAGCTTTGGAAAGGTTTCCTAATAGGTCACATTGCACTGTTCCAATATGGGATGACTTTTACTTTTGAGCACTGGAAGAGTTATAAGATGTACTGCCTTGTTCTCTGCCTGCAAGGATACTTTGCACTTAAATGCTCAGTTTGAGTCAACCTCAGACAGGCTCTTGGACGTCTGTTTTGCACTACTACATCAGAAATATCCATATAAACAACTCATAGTTGTGGACATGCCTACTCCTGTATGCTAGTTTAAACTGAGTTTAATAGCCTTTTTTCAATAAATGTATCAATTTCTTTGTTGCAGGAAGGAACAGTAATATCCTGTTGAAATAGGTGATCAGACTTCAGTATCAGGGGATGATCAGCTTCAAGATTCTGGTGAAACCTTCACTGGGACAGGGCTTAGAACCTGAAAGCTCCAGCTTTAATGGCTGGCATGAAAGCAAAAAGTTGGGGTGGGTATTGCTGGCTATTGGAAATACAGTACCAGAGAGATAACACTAGTAGATAGTCCAGTTTTCATTCAATGGAAATTGGTGAAAGAGAAATTGATTTTAAATTATATTGAACATCAAATAAAATAGCAGACATGGTTACAAAAAGAAGAGAATTTGGTTTTCCAAAAGTGACTGGTAAGTCTGGGTTGTGGATTCAAAGTTTGGGTGCCCAACCTTGGATATTGTTAAAGAAATTTTTTTTAGAGGTTAAGGTCTTCTTAATGCATCTAAACTTGATGCACTAAAAATGTAGTCAAATTTGAAAATCTGTACCACTTCATTTAGTGGAGCAATACACAAGATGCTCATGAAATGACAAAACATTAAAATAACATGGACAGATTTCATTAAAGAGAAAAAGAATTCTAAATTATACTACTAATTTACCTATATGAAATTTACAATCCACAGGACACATAGCCATTAAAATGTAAATGCGATATAGGATGCTTCTGAAGCTAAGAAAGAAAATCCTGTTGCAAAGAGACATATCTTGTAGTATAAGAAATTAGTGACTAAGTACGGGACCTCAGGTTGGTACATAAAGATACAAAAGTTCATGGAAAGGACTAATAGTAACAGGTAAATGATCTCATGTTTTCTGCTGTTCTTGCAAGCTTACAAATTAATTGAATACAAAAATATTTTGATTCATTGGATCAAATTATACTATAAGTTATAATTATGCAGTTCCTGATTATAATTATACAGCCTCTCAGATTAGCTGATGTGATGGAGAACAGAACTGACCTGTAGTTTCTGATTTAACAGTTCTGGTTTTAGTATAAGTGAAGGCTCAGGGTCTGAATTAATTGTTATATTAATCATGAGATAAGCTATAGATGTGCTTTTCATTAGCACTGTAGACATTAGTTATTCAGTACATTCTGTTATGTGTACTAGTCATTCCTTAGTGACTAATTACATTGATGATTCCTGTGACATTTGAAATGCTGATCACTTTGTTCATTGTTGCCATGAAATGTGGGTAACTTCATGTACAGGCTGTATGATGATATTGCATGCTATATGATTGAAACTTGTATTAGCTTGTAAACTTGTCTAGGATGGCTTCAAGACAAAGTTAATGAGATCACACTGTAAATATGTCACTCCAGCCAGTAATATACACCCCATCATTATTTATTTTGTATATGCCACATAGTTATCTGAGAGACAATTTAAAATTTGTTGAAGATTTTTAAAAATAATAATTTAATTTATTTTTTGAATCAGTCAGGCAGCATGTGCAAAAGACAGTTCTAGGCAGAAGAAAATTGTAATGAATGGCAGTAAAATACCTATAAAATTATTTTAAAAAATTGTCTAGATAGTAACATACATAAATGCCTTTATTAGCCTCAAAGCAGGTGTTGAGTGTATCACCACATATATGGAATTCTTTTTTTCTGATGCTTTTTATTCCAAAGTCTTTGAGATATTTTTCTGTAAATTTTTCCTTGATTATCAGTGAATATTCCTCATCTCACTCTTTAATTCACTAATTTCTATGTGTAATTTGTACGTGGGGTTGGGGCAAGACAACACTTTTCCATGAAAAGCTGTGATGGCTGATGGAAATTTGAGAGACAGGAACAAAGATTCAGCTGGTGAGGAGTTGTAACAGGCAGTGTACATGTGAGAAAACCAAAGTCTAATTTTTGGAAAACCAGTTCTGTGATTTCTTTCAGAATTTAATTTTGAAAGACAAAACTTCTGGCCAGTCCTTAAGGCATTAGTGCACTTTTTACCACTTCTGGCACCAACCAAAATAATTTAATGTATTGTAAAAGAGTGTTGTGAAGCTCATTTTAGGAGCTATGTATCCTAATCTTGGCAAGTAGCATCAAAATATGCCAGTAGACACCTAGTAAGTATGCCGTTGTCAGATACACATGCCATCACTAGCTTTCTCTTGGCTGGCCATAGTTTTGAACACAGTCATGATCATTGCTTTTGTGCTTGGTGTGGAGCCTGATGCTGTTGGGGTGTGTTGGGCATGATTGGAGCATGCCTGCTAAACTCAGCACCTTGGGACCGAGGTAGGGAGCATCCCTGGGCCTTGATGGACCTCGCTGGAGGGGGCCAGGCACTGAATTCAGCAGTGACATTTCTGAGTCATGTCTGCACAGATGCTGAGCTGAACCAGAAGCACCCCTTAAACTGCCTGCCTCAGAGCTTATTAGGTGTGTCTTAGCAGATTGTTTAGACAAAAGTCATGAGGCTTGCATGTTTTGCCTGAAGCTCTGGTTATGCCTTACTTCAGATATCTAAATCCTTTTATGGGTCTGAGTCATAGGCTTGAATCTGTAACATGAAGGCTGTGAGCAGACTGCTGCATCTTTGTGGGGACAAGGGTCTGGGATGACAGCCATCACCAGATTCATGGCTTTAAAGTAGTAGATAACTTGTCAGTCTCTGATGGGAAGAGTTAAATAACAGCTTCATGCTAGCTCCTGATAGACCCTATTCTATGGACTAAAATGATGCATAGGTCCAGGGCAGATCATGCTCTCCCCTCCTCCCCATCCATGAAGATGAATTTCACCCACAAGGAGTGGGAACTTACAAGGACTGAGATACTGAGCAGTGGCATTACTCATTTTCAAATGTGAGCTAAGACCAACATCTCTGCTGTGTTAAACAAGGAAAGAAGGCTATTTCTAGTGAATCTGAGGATGAATCAAATGCCATGAGTACAAATCAAATAAATAGTAATTAAAAAGGTAAGACTTTTATACATTTAAAACAAGGAATAAGAAGAAATTAGTCAGAGGTTTCTGATCCACTCCATATTCTGCTGGGTTTTTTGTTGTTGTTTGGGAGGTGATGTTTACTCACAAGTTTACACAAATGGAAACACAGCATTCATGAGTCATTGATCTTAATGTAGTATTAGGAATGAAAATGCTTCTTGACACCAATCTTCAAGTAAGAAAACAGAGTAGCCAAGGAGATGAACAAGTGTTAATAGGGAAAATGATAATGCAGAACCTAATTAAGCAAATATGGTAAAAAATATACATGGGGAAACATAGATCGTAGAACATTACTATTTTGGAATTGCTGTGTAACACTAAAGACCTAGCCAGTGGGCTGCAGATCAGGCTATAGCATGTACCTTATTTTAGAAAAAAATGTGATAGAATGGCACAGGAAAAACAGAAAAAACCCTTATATCCAAATCTTCCACAGTCTGTACAAGACAGGATGTTCACAGGCCCTTCTGGGCTGGTCAGAAAGAAAGGGACTTCTTTATCCACTATCTCATATGCCCATGGCAAAGTAGTGTAGTCTGTCTGTGGTCATGCCTGTGAGCACTAGCTAGCAGCTGCCTTTCATCTTTATGGTGGTTGCCTCACTTGTGGATTCATTTGCCAGACCCAGTCTTTGTGCAGACCATTGCTCTGCACTAGTTTGTGCTTTGAGTAGAAGGAGCCAAAGGGGAAGCAAACAGGTGAAACTTTCTACATCTTGCTCTTCCTTGCTCAGTAGAATTGCAGTCATATGGATCTTGAATACTATGGCTTTATCTATGTCAGACTTTGCGAGTGGTGTCAGAAAAAAGCCTGTGAACACCACCGTTAGGATTGACTTCTCTTCCTAATCCAGAGAACTGCTGCACTGGCTGCATACAGGCAGCCCATGGGGAGCCTGTCTCCTACAAGGTGCATATTAAGATGCCCAGTAGCTCACTACGGTATTGGACATGCCTGGCCATGTGGTATGCTTCAGAAAGTGGCCTCTGGCTGCACCTGGGACTGTACTTTCTGTTTGTATGAACTGTGCATTTAGTCTTGAACTTTTCCTTGGGGCATCCTTCACAAATGCAAGACAGATGTATCCTTTGTGCCAGTAGATGGAAGGGAAGGACCTTTGCCACAGAGCAGCACAGGTCTGCTTTCTGCACAGCTGTATTTTATATAAATGTATAAATATAGGCAGGATATCATTTGAAACTAGCATATTCTTCATGAAGGATACTTAAAATCCTGTAGAGGTTTTTTCTGTCCCACAAGTAATGTAGTGGAAGGAATCGGAATATAATATGAAAAGCCCATGTGATCACAATTGCTTAAGATGATCTACAGCTCTTTTGTGGTATGGAAATATATTATTTATACTTCCTTTTTGTTTTTCTCCTTTTTTGTTATAGCATTCTTAACTGACTCTATCTTGGCCCAGGATCAGTGTTTCTAGTACATCTAGAATTACATATTTGTGGAACTTAAGTACTAACGATGTACAATTTGTTCTTTACAATTTGGCTCCTCTTATAATCTTCACTTATAAACCCAGACAAATAAAAGAACACATGCCTGGCTGAAATGGACAACCCTTGCAGTTCTGTCTAATTGCTTCCTCATTGCAGTCCTCTTTCAACCCTTTCCCCTCCAGTTTTGTTTCAAGACTGTGAAGACATTTCTGCCTGGCTTCATGTTTGGCAGATGACTGAAGGCAAGTGCTAGATAAATTTGGTCACTGTTCAGGGGCCTTATAAGACAATAGCTACCCAGCCTTCTGCACGATGCCAAGCCAAAAACTTGGCCAGAATGAATCTTGTTCCAGTTAAGCCTAATATTTTGTATGGAACATTTTCAATAAGTTGGCAGAAAAAATGATTTTTGCATTTTAAATAACATGCTAAAAGTATCCAGACCAAAAACCCAGACAGTAATATTTTTTGGCTCAAATGGTAGGCTTGTGCAGGTAGGCTAGCAAGCTTACCAGCGGAGGAAAATGCTGAAGCAGCAGTTACAGACACTGCCAGCAGTGGGGTATGCCAGCAGTGGGGCTATTTTTGTATGCAGATATATGGCAACTATTAAACTCTTCCAAGAGATGTGACTCAGTCTTGTTGACTATCAGAGAACATGGTCGATTTGTTTCTTATAGTTTTGATTTACTAATTTTTACTCCAAATCTTACAAACCGTAACAAGCAACACATTCAGGTTGCTTATATTTTAGTGTTTGCTATGCAGTAAAAAATATATATCCTACTTGCATTTGAAGCAGAATGAAACATTTATGCTTTTTCTATAATATGTCCTTCAAGAGGTCATGCCTTGGCCATGCCAAAAGAATTTTGCTTGGATGACAGCTTCAGAAATGTGCACAGATTATCCAATTATATCTGAAAGGTGCTTTTTAAAACATAAAAGTCTAGAAAATTTTACAAGAGATTGTTAACCTTTAACCTGTGTTTGCATAAGGAGGGCTTTACTGGAATGAAAACACATAGGTGGTGTATATTATCACTAGGGCTATAAAGGCAAAGATTTGCAATTTATTTATATAGCAAAGCCACTGTGGCCTGCCACTCACCTGCCCCCAGGGGAAACAAGCTATTCTTTAGAAAAAATGTTGTTTTTCCTGTAAGGTATTTTGCCAGTATAGCTCTATTGGGTAGGGCTTCATACTCTTCATACTTTCATACTTTTCCCAAGCAAATTCCTTGTAGTGTAAACCTAGGTGAGTATTGGATTTTTAGTTGCAGTATCTGCACTTGGAGGTCACTTGCTCGTGTCATATCTCCCTGGGATGTACTTCCTCCTAGTTTCCTAGCAAATAAAAGGTTTGATCCTTGGGTATGACCTTTTGGCTCAAATTGCCTTCTGAAGTGCTCTATTCAAGCTGATTAATCTTAGTACCTTCACCTCGTTAATTCCAAATTTTCTAGAAGATTCTTGCCACAGATTAGATCATATTGTGAAGAGGAGCTGCCTACAATATTTCATGAATATAGTATGATTCATCATTTGTTTGCTATTACATTGGTTGCTATACAATTGCCTGCTAGAATGAACCCTTGACTGTTTCCAGTAGTCTATCTCATCACTTATGTGAAACTTTACCTGTGTGCTGAGTTCTGCACCATGGTAAGGTACAGGGAAGGAGAAATCTAGGTTGGGAGCTGAAACAAAGCATTTTGGCAAACCTCTGAAGTATGGTAGAAGTGAGAGGTGGAGATTTCTGCAGAGCACATCATACTCAAGGCTCTGGTAAATGATACATCCAAGGCAACCTAGCTCTTTTTCTATTAGCAAACAGGCCCGAGTCATTGACCCAAGTGCTGGACTGCAGTTGCTCGTGCTGCGTAACAGTTAGGAGACTCCTTGACACAGCTTTCTCTTTGGTAAACGTTGATGTTCCTTGGCAACTTGGGAGCAGCTCAGGAGCTGTTCCAAGTGCATAATATGACTGGGAACACCTTTTTAAAGGGAAGGAAGAGGACAAAGGGAGAGGAGGAGATCTGCACCAATTTATTTGCAGTATAGAGGTAGTCAGTACTAGGTTTGTCTAGGGAAGATAGGAGCAAAGACTTTTTATTGCCTAAAGGACTCTGATTGATAGTAATGTTTCATCTCTACTGAGGAGATCAGACAGTGCTTCACCTGAGGAAGCTGTTTGTATTCACTGTTGTTTCTCACTTGCAGACTCACGGCACTTGATCATCGTGGCTCTGCTAGCGTAACAGGGGAGAGTAGGCCTGGCCTAAGTGGCACTTCAACCTAGCACTTTTTGTTCAGTGAATGATGTCTTGGATATATGTGCTGGTAGCACAAGCTAGTCAGCTTGCTGAGTAACTATGACTGATGCCTGGATGAGCCAGTTTTTGGGAAAGGCAGATAAAAGCCACTTCTAGTGTTGCAGGTGTGGGGATGGCAAAATCAGCTCCCTGCTCCTGGTTCTCCTGGCCTGAATTACAAGCTCTGCAAAGTTGTTCTAATCCTCAAGGCAACAAATTTGTTTTGTCTAATTGGCTGAAAAAACATGAACTGGCTCTGGTCAGAAGAGAAGCTGGGCGTGGTAGTGTGTGCGCTTTGGACCTGATGAAGTTTATCTACAATTTCACGGGCTTTGCTTCCTGGTTGGTAAAATTTTGGTAAGGATAGATGTTAAAATCAAAGCAATATAGATAAGTGAGTTTAAGCCTGGTTAGAGAGCCTTTGTGTAGAAATGCTAACTTATAAAAAAAAAGTCAGTTTAGGCAGGTCCTCTGGAGATCATCTAGTCCAACCTCATACCCAAGTTGGATCAGGTAGCTCAGGGCCTGGCCCAGCTGAGGACAAGACAGTTCCAAGGATGGAAATTCTAGATCTTACTGGGGCACCTGTTCTGGTGCTTAACCATTCCCACGGTGAACACTTTCTCCTTATATCCAGTTAGAATTTCTTGTGCTGCAAGCTGTGACTGTTGCCTCTCATCTCCTCACTGTGTATCTGAGATGAGCCTGTCTTCATATTTTCTATAATCCCCTCCATTTTAATGATTAAAATTCTCTGTACATAACTATGCAGATTTAGTCTAGTTGTTCCCAGGATGCAGGTTATCAGTTATGCAGCTCCAATGGCATATTTGCCCACTATGGCTGTAGTTTTTCTACAGCTTTTGCAATTGAATGTATGGCAAAGTCAGAGCTCAATAGAATGCAGCTTAGCTCATGCTGTCCCTAGCTTATACAGCCTGATCTTAAGTCACTCTAATGACATGTCATGAATATTTCTATAAGGCAAATATACTTTCATTGCTCCAGTAGTGAGGCCACCTATCTGAAATGACTAATCATTATTTTAAGCTGTACTGCACTGTAGAAAAGTTCAGCACCCATTTATTATGTGCCTTTGTCCTCTTTCCAGTTCCATTCTCCATGCTGATGGGTCTTAGTAAGATCTCACATGTACATCTGGACAGGAATGGGTCAGGTCTGAGAACTAGCTGCTTTGTTCAGCATTTTCTTTGCAAAACCTGGTGGAAGCCAATACAGTATGTTTGCAAGGCTTCTTATTACATATTATGTTGTGTGGTTTCCCTATGGAAAATATATGGCTGGAAAGGAGAAATTGGACAGACTCTATAATGCAAAGAATTTTGGAGTCTGGTTTGCTCACATAGCTCCATATTCACTCTTCAAAAGAAAAGCATCACAAAGGAGATGCTGTTTGCCTTGTCCTGGGGCTATAATCTCCTTTATCCTCTATTTACTGTGGGAGGTTATGACACAGCCTTATGTTATTGTAAAGGTCATTTTAGTCTTCTCACTGGGAGAAAGATGGAAGGGGAAGGGAGAAATGGGAGGGAGAAAAAGGGTGTGAGTGTTCCTACCAAATTAAATTACTAGTGCATTGGCAACACTGCTGCCTTTCCGCTAGATTCTATTGAGAGCAAAGCAAAGGATGACATAGTTTCATCTTGTTTAGTGCCATGGGATTTGTTAGCAATGTAACCATCCTACAGAAATCTCCAGTAGTGATAGGTAAATAGCGATGCTGAGAAGAAATTTTGACTGTACATGATGCACTCCACTCTTTTGCACATTGTAGTTCCTAATGCTACTCCTAGCACAGTGATCTCCAGTACCTGCTGCTTTTATTGGGGTTAGGAGACTATATCCCAACATTGCAGCCTTTTCTAATAATCTAGGAGTTTTCAGTACTTTTTCATGAGAAATATGAATATAATAATGAAAAATTCCATGTAAATAGATTCTATTTTGTAAATAGAATTTTTTTTTAAAAAGTAAAATCATGAAATGCAGCTCAGGAAAGATGACATTTTCATTTATTGATATGTATTGCTGTACACGGAGGTCACAAAAGATTGAAGGGAGAAGCCCTGAAATAATTAATCTCCCAATTAAATTACATTTATGACTCTGATAATGTTTGAAAGTTGAAATGAACATCTGGACTTGTTTTACACTCTATGAATTCTTCTACAAATCCTTAATTCTTTACCCGAGGAAACTCAAATTGTCTAAGAGCATGACTGACATTTACAAACAGCAAATAATATGATTTCAAAATGCAGTCTCCAAGGAGAAGTACATACTTGGATTAGTAGGATATTATAATTCTTTCCCAGTAGTTCTGTGCTTTGGCAAGATATCTCCTTGGATGTTGGTAACGAGCAACTGCAGACGGGCTGGAACAGCTGAAGAGGGAACTTCTGAAGTGATTTTTACACGTAGATGTAAGTCACTCTTCTGTTTTAAATTAGTAAGATCTAAAACATCATGGTAGCAGATGTCCATCTCTGAGGCTAAACATTTCAGAATGGAAATCTCTGTGTTTGTGTTTCTGCCTATAAAATATTAACAGCACGCAAACATATCTTGTCATTCTGAGAAATGTTTTCATGTACAGTGAATTGCTGGCTCATTTAGAGGAAAGTTAATAGTATTAACAGTGTTAATAAACCCCTTGTGCCTGACTGGAGTAAATAATAAGGGCCTATGAATATGTCAGATAGTCAAAAGAATCGTTCTTTATTTTTTTATATCAATACTTATTACTTTTTAAAATTAGGGGTATAGAGAGGATCGTGACTTATCCTTTGGGCAAAAGCTTTTTATTTGTGCATGAAAACCTGGGTTTCCCAAAATGTGGGCCATGCTAACAGGAGCAGGAGAAGTGAAAGCTGGAAGATATATACATTAAAATAGTTAGGATTTCAACTTGACGTCTATTGCAGAGGCAATATTTTCCCAAAGAGCTTTCAAAGGTTGAAAATGTATTGATTGTTAGATTATTTGAGAAGATTACTTCTTTTTCAACAACACACAATACATTTCTTTTCTAAATGAGTTGTCTTTCTTCATTTATCATCAGCATTGAAAATAATCCCTTTCTCCCTCTGCCAAATCTAACATATTTTGTGTAGGATCAGATAAAAATACTCTGAGTCTCCAAAAAAAGTTTCTACTCCCCTCAGGTAAACTAAGTTTAGAGCGGATATTTTAATGCCAGTACCTGGTACTGGCATTTAGTAGTGATTAAAAATGGTAAGTGATTAAACTTATCACAAGATGAAGTTTCTCATTTGCCAATTTAGAAATTAATCAGAAACATTAATCAGACTTATGTTCTTAATTTTCTCAATCTATTCTGGAAATTAAGAACAGATCTTGTGTTTTCTAAAGATGGAGAAAGAACCTGGAAAACATAACACAGAGGCATACATGGATTCCTTTTTTTTTTGGCAAAATATTTTAAATATGGCAGTTTTATTATTTACTTTAAACAATACTGAAAGTTGTCATACTTGAGAAGAAAGACTGTCTTAAAACTGAGGCTTGGGAGAGTTAACTTCAGACAGAGGCCTGAAAACCGGATGTAGACTCACAGACCTTTATCTTACTTGCACTCATGGCAGCATTCATTAGCGAGAACTGCCTGAGTAGAGTAAGCTATTTTTGAGGAGTCCCCATAGCCAGTGTTAGCTTGCTGTTCCTGTTTCAACCCAGGTGTTTAGCTGGTGGGTGAAATCCTAAGGATTGCAAGAGAGATGCTTGCAGTAAGTTACACAATTTGAGACATTTTTTTCCATTTATTTTTTATTAGAACAAGGTGTTCAAGTTCTGTGTCTCTGAATACAGGAGAAACAGAAGGAAGTCACAAAATTTATTCCGTGAAGAAGCATTCATCCTTGGGGGTTTGTGGTTTTTCTTCTCTCTCTGAATACCTTTTAGTACTTTATTTTTTGACACTTTGTCCACCTTTTTGTCTCTTCTGAGTCTAGGAGAATTGCACTGGAGACTGAATCTCCCTGTCTCTTTCCCAGTCTTCTCCAGTTGTATATAAGTGTGTCATGGTTTAAATCCAGCAACTAAGCCCCACCCAGCCGCTTGCTCACTCCCCCCAAGTGGGATGGGGGAGAGAACTGGAAGGGTGAAAGTGAGAAAACTCATGGGTTGAGATAAAGACTGTTTAATAAGTAAAGCAAAAGCTGCACACAAGCAAAGCAAAATAAGGAATTAATTCACTGCTCCCCATCGGCAGGCAGGTGCTCAGCCATCTCCAGGAAGGCAGGGCTCCATCATGCTAACAGTTGGGAAGACAAACGCCATCACTCAGAACGTCCCTTCCCTTCCTTCTTCTTCCCCCAGCTTTATATGCTGAGCATGGCATCATACTGTGTGGAATATCCCTTGGGTCAGTTGGGGTCAGCTGTCCTGGCTGTGTCCCCCCCCAGCCCCTTGTGCACCCCCAGCCACTCGCTGGTGGGGTGGGGTGAGAAGCAGAAAAGGCCTCGAATCTGTGTAAGCACTGCTCAGCAATGACTAAAACATCTCTGTATTTTCAACACTGTTTTCAGCACAAATCCAAAACATAGCCCCATACTAGCTACTGTGAAGAAAATTAACTCTATCCCAGCCAAAACCAGCACAAAATGTCTTTGAGTCATTCCAGTAGGAGTCTGGCAGTGTCATGCATCCTATTACCTTCTCTCCCACTCCTGTGATGTTCCCTTCAGAAACATGCCTACATTTTTGATCTTGGCAGACAGCCCACTCTCTTATCTGAATCTGCTCTGGGGATGGCCCATCAATTTCTCCTATGGAGTCATGTAAACCTGCTTCTTCTGCTGTTCATACAGAAGGTAGGAAGGTACAGAGGAAAATGTATGAAATTCCTCCCCTGCATGTTCTTCCTTCTGTTTGCATATCATTCTGTATTTGGCCTTCTTTCTCGTGATTTTCTGTCTATATCATCCTTATGCCACCTTCTGTTTCATCCCTTGCCTATTTTCGTAATTTCTTCTTCTCCACCCTCTTTTGGGAAGAGCTGCTTCATAGTTCTCATATTCTGTTTCTCCTTAGTGCAGCCAATCTTTTCTTCAGTGATATCTTTCCTCTGGTAGCTTTCTTCCTCTCTTTCTTCTGTCCTTACATTCTTCCAGAGGTAATCCGTCTAAGGCAGAGATTCTTCTGCTCCTCTTCACTAGCAGGCGCCTCTAAGTCTTGGATTACCTTCCCATTTTCTGCTCCATCATGATGATAAATCTCTATTGAACTCTGTTATTCTCTCCAGCTGCATTTAAGTCCTGGGTCTCATCATTTGTTACGTTAGTCAGGCCAAACTGCTCACAGTAATGGTTTGTGCCAGATACCCCTGCAGAGACAGTGGATATCCCTCTGCCTCTGCACCCTCTCATTTTTGTCATGCCTGACCTCAGATCATCTCCACTTCTCTCTGTCTGTGTTTTGCCACTGCCTGCTTCTTCTTTTTCATTGGCCTTAAAAAGGAAAGGACAAAATCCCCCAACTTTTCTTTTATGCTCTTTGCTTTACTAGTTATATGTCATAAAATAGAGAATAAATGTCATAATAATGAAAGTTACGCTTCTTTCCTCATGCATAATAAAAGTGGCTAAATTCCTGCTTTAAATGCAAAATTTGACACTATATTACCTGTGGAAATTCAGGTTGTGTAATCAGTTGGCAACTTTTGCAAAATTAAAAGCAAATCTTTGGGACTGTATGTAAATGTCAGTTACTAGCATCTGATTCAATATTATACTGTAGGGGAACAAAAGGAGAAGGATGGATTCGGGAAGATCCTCAGCTAGCTAGTACTGAACAATACAACTCCATTGCTAGAGAAATTTTCCTCTACTCAGGACATTGCCAATAGAATTGAAAAGATTTTTTGAGAAAAAGCAGTTTTGGTTATTGGCAATATCTGAATGTTGTCAAATGCAAACACCTGTATCCATTAAATCAACCAGACTTAGAAGAGTATGAACTGGATAGTCTACAATTTTCAAGAACTTCCAGCTTCTGCCATTTAAGCACCAAATAAAGTTTAGATTTTGGGGAGGCACATCCATGCTCAGCATCTGACAGCCAGTCATAGCTCCCAGTTACAAGACACTGCTTAGTCCCTCCTGAATCTGAATGACAGAAGTTGCATATCAGGCTGGACAGGAATTGGTGTTCCAGAAACGATGCTTTCACCACAAGCTTATGTATCTATGTCTGGTTTGGTGAAAACCAAGTGTCCAGATTTTCACATAGTTCCTGTGATTTGAAAGTAACCTCAAAACGGTAATTTCAAGAGTCGGTCCTCATAATGCTGGTTCTAATTTTTAAACAAGATAATCCAAAATGATCACATGTAGAGGGCAACCGAAGTATCTATTTTTTCCTGGTAGGTACTAGAATTCACCTGCATGATTCGTTTCAAATAACCAGTTCTACAAATGCTTAATAAAAGCAGCATCTGCAAGATCCATTTGTTAAACCTCATTCTTCCCACCAACTAACACAAATTTTTGCACTCCTTTTATTGAACCTTGTGCAGTCTATTGCTTTGAAAATTCTCTCATTTCAATTCTATTGCAGTGAGTCAAGCAGCCCTCTTTGTAGGATGTATAGCATTTGCACTTTTATGACTGAATATGAAAACTCTTACCACCCTCTGTTTTGCCTTACTTTTGCCTTTTTTCTTACTGAGCAATCTGCTTTTGCTGCTGCAGGGAGCTCTCTGTAGCAACTTTGTATTTGACCTTTCTCATAGTGCAGGTTACTCATGCAAATTAGGAGTGCTTCTAAGGATGGTCCTTTGTGTGGCCATTTAATCTGTAAATTAATTCTGCTTCTTGAATCATCATTAAAGCATCTTACAAAGATTCCTCCACTGATGAGAGAGGAGGTGTACATTTGCTAGTGAGTAAGCAGCATGATAAGGCCTCTGAGCCAGCCCTGCTGCTCATGGGAAGGTGGCACATTGTTGCAGGATGAGGTGCCGACCTGGGTAACTAGCCATAATTTTCAGACCAGGATTTTAGCAGATCATGTGCTTGCTTCTTCCTTCCCTTTTTAAGCATTTCCATCCCCTTTGCCTGGGGAACAAATTCAGACATTTTCTGGATTGTTACACAAAGGGTTTCACATTTATTTTCTTCTCCTCTATGAGCTTCTTCCCTTGGAATACAGTTTTGAGGGGAATTCAGAGGACAAAGGGCTGCTGTGAAGCAACGTGCTAATTGGCATAAGCACTGATGACAGACCAGGTCTTTCAGTGAGGTTTCTGGTTTGTTCAATACAGAGTCTTAAACCCCACAGCAGAGTAATACAGAAATTCTCCTGGATTCATGGATGTTACAGATGGAAAAGTCACACTTGGCCATCTGGTTCATCCTTCTGAGAGCACAGGGTTATTCAGCAGGACATATGTTTCTAATATTTCGTCTAACCTATTTTTATAGGCTAGGAGATGAGTCATGGGGCTTACAGCATCCCCAAAGGAACAATATTCTATGGCTAATCAAATTTCAATGCTGGGAAGTTTTTTTCCTGCTATAGATTTTCTGTTTCTTAATTTTATTTCATTACACTTGCTTATCTCCTCTGAACACTTCCTCTCAGTTTTGTGTTTAAGCTCTTCAGCTGTATCTTACCTCCTATCAGATCATGGTATTTTAAACAGGGCAAGTAGTTGAAGCATATCTTTATTTTTGTCTGGCATGTTGCCTTATAAAACCCTGTGTTCATTAGTGTATCATTTCATCTCTTTTTTCATATTCAGACTTAAACATTTTGGAAAGTTCAGCCATATCTAAGAACTGTATGAAGCAAAAATACTCATGTTCCCCTCTATGTTAATATAAGCAATACAGTCATTCAGTGGAAGCTCTGCACGCCCATGCTTTGAGGCAAGGCTGTGAAATTTGGCAGGAAGGGTGGGTGCTTACAACCAAAATGTGCCTTTTGCCATCACTGCAAAATCTATTTTAGAGACACGATAAATCTAAAATAGAAGTCAGTTCTCAGGAGCGCAGTGGGGACTTGTCAGAGTTTGGCTGTTGGCTCTCCAGCGTGGAAGATTCTCTGTCCAGCCAGGGCTGCTGTGTGGCGAGTGGAACGTGGCTTCTCCAACTGTCCATGGGGCGGTGTGCCGAGGAACCCCTCCAGCAGGGAGCCACCCACCCTGCCTGTGGACGGAGGGCACCCTGCCTGACCCTGGCACAAAGCAGGCACCAGGAAAGCAGGAGAGGAAAGGAAGAAGAAAGGGGGGGAAGGGAGAATAAAGGCCAGGGAAAGATGATCAAAAGCTAGGAGAAGGAATACATTGTCAGAAAGAATAGTAGACTGGTAGAGAAAGAGAGGGAGGAAGAGAGGTCTGAGCTGGGAAGGAGAGGAGATAAGAGCAGTCAAGGAAAACTATAGGCTAGGCAGAGGAAGGAGTACAAAACTCCATGTTATACAGTCCCCTGCAGAACCTGGCATATGATAACCATTAGAAGGTCATGTTCTTCTGTATCCTGTGGAGACGGGCACCTGTATTTTGCAGTCGTAGTTTTACACACCTAGGTTTTAGTTTCAGACTTTATTTGCCTGTCCCCTAAGTAGCTCCATTCCTATCTATTACCTCCTGTCCTATGTACTCTCAAACAACTTTCTACTGAAAGGCAGCTTCCTGTTTCCCCCTTTTAGTTCCCTATCCGGTTCTGTAACCTGTACATTTGTGTTACCTCCGCCCCAGCTTGTATTCCTCTTCCTTTCTATGGCAACAAATTGTGTATGTCAACAAATTTAGGGCTGTATTCTTTTATTAGGTACTGCAAAAGGTCCAGAATGACTGATTTGTACATAGGAATAGGAATCATGACTACTATTATTTCAGTAGCTATCAACATAGCATGAAGAATCTCTCAACAAAAAATATTGTCTAACACTTCTCATTTCAATGGCCATTTCAGTATGACATTTAATAGTAGTTCTGGTTTTGATAAAATCAAGATTTCATCAAAATATATAAACAAATAGTTCTCTTGACCTAGGTGAGACAAAGCAAAAAAGAACATTGCTATTATACTTCAAGGGAAAATGCAATTTGTTGTAGTAGTGCCCTATTTGTAAAGAAAGTAAGCAAGTTGGTGTTCTGTCTCTAGGGATTTTTCTTCAGTAGAGGCTAAAAGGCTGCCAGGTATCAAGAGTAAAGTTGTGAATTACAATACTGGACTATCTTTCACTGGCTCAAACATTACAATGCTAGTCATAAAACAATATAAATTTGTATTTATTAGTCTCCGTGCTGTCAGTTTTAAAGCTGCTTTTAAGATCATGACTTGAGAACTGAGATCACTGTAAATTCAGCTGTTGTGTCATAAAGAAACCTTTTATTGTTGAACTGGGGATGTTTATGCTACTGCAGAAGGAATGGCTTGTAGGAAAATGCGCTTAATGTTTTTGGATTTCTGAAAGGTTTATCATCTAATTCCTAGTGTATGATTTTATTCTACTGTATTTGATTTCTTTTGCAACACTGGTACTCTTTGATTCCTTTGCAAGCAGTCATTTCAAGGAACAAATATTCCTACATCACCACTGAAAGAAAAGAAAAGAAAAACCAGTTGCTACTGGTTACCCAATTCCCAAATCCAAGCCATTATATTTCCTTGGGTATGACTTATTTTTGTTGTCTGAACATAATCCCAGATTTGGAGTCTTTTTAATGAATCAATAGAAGACCTCTTCTTTACAGCAAGTATTGTATTTAACCAGCTGTGTTTCAGGAATTAATGTGCCAGGATTTATTATGACCTATCACTAAGCTAGTTAGGATTGTATCAAATACAAAGTTCACATTTTAAAAAAGCTGTTCATAGTGATCCAATGTTAAGGAATAACTTGAATCCTTTAAAATATCAGAGATCATTCTGTTCAAGATGTATTCATTAGTAAGAAAATATTAAGAAAACTGTTATCACCAAAATAGTAATTTCTTTTCAGTGTCTATTTGAAAACAGGAAATCTTTTAAATTAAACTCTCAAAACCACATTTGTCAAAAACCTTACTATCCTGTCAAGTATCTTTGTGAGTTTCTTTTGCTATTGTAATAGATTATTTAGCTACCATTAATGTTGGATGAATAATTAAATAAATGGATTAATTAATTAATTTTATTATATATATGAGAACTAGATAAACTTGTTATTGCTGAAATTAAAAGCAAATAAACCCTTTTCACCTGTATTTACCCTTGACTGCATTGAAATATTGTAGTTAATTGTCATCTCTATCACATGCACACCAACCACATTGTACTCTTTAATTTACTGAGGCAATCTAATATTCAAGTGTGTGTATAAATAAAAGAAAGACTTCTACTTGGAGCCAGAATTTAGACTGGTAATTCCTTCCTCTTCATGCAGCCTAGCAATCTCTGTAGTATGGGAGTGCCAGCCCTTCTTGCTTTGAGTCAGTACTGTGGGAAGGGTGCTGAAAGCTCTGTCCTGAGGAATAAACTGGGCAGAGTGCATGAGTGAATTACTCATACCTGTGGGCACAAAGATTCCCATGAAAGACTACAGCTTCTTGAAGCAAACTTTCCTTGGTGTTCCTCCCGTGCACTCCCCCTTACATAGAGTAATGACATGAAAGTCACCGTCTAATCCTAATTACACAGGCTGAGTCACTGCAACCGCACAATCCTACCCACAGCTTTCGTGTCTTCCCTCCCAGTTTTCCCCGCCTGTGACTTGCTTGAAGTGCATGACAAGCACCTTTGGACAAAGACTGCCTGATGCGCTGCATTATTCCATTCTCTAGTGCAATATGGTTCAGTCTTCATTTGAGGTGCAGGTCAGCACTGGGATGCCGCTGGTAAACTAAAGAGAGAACGTTGATTTTAAAGGAAAGAGTTCCTGTGTAAGAAGTCTAGCAAAAGAATATGCTGCTGCCAACAAGACTGCATTAGATTGCAGGGTATGTGGTCTGAGACTGGTCAAATTATAAACGGCTAGGTTGAAAAATATGATTTGGCTAACAAACTGATGAGGGATTAATATACATCTGCATACTTCTCTGATATTTGTATACACCTTTATATTTTGTGAGTATTCCCTTGCTTCTAAAACATTAAGACTCTCTGGAATAAACTTTTTTTGTCACTACATCTTTATTCTTGAACAAGGAAAAACCATCAGGAGAAGTCCTTTTTTCATCTAAGGGTTAAGCAGGGATAGCATCATGCCTTTTCAGCCCCGGTGATCTCTCATTCCCATGGAAGGGCAACAGAACCTTGAGCTGGTGTACTGCAAAGGAAGAAGTTCCCAAATCTGGATTTCCAGAGTGCAGTCTATGAGAAGAGGAGTTTAGATATCACCTGTCAGAGGGGATAAGAAAGTCAGTCTAGAAGCCAAGACCAGAGAAAAGGAAGCAGTTGACCTTGGAAGATCATTAAGAGACCTGTTCAGACTCAGGAAGCTTGAAAGCTGCTAGGGTCCCAGGACTTGGGACCAGAAAAGCTACTTGAGAGATATTCTTGGTGGGAAGGCCAGATGGAACAGTAACAAGACTATTCAGTTAATTTTTTTTTTGTCAGAACTTATAATGAATCTTTAATAATGATCCTTCAGTCCAAAAATCCTGCAAAAGTTAAGGTGACTGTAGGGCAGTTAGGGAAAAATGCAGTCACTCAAGTCCAAAACTGCACTTCTATAAGCGTTCATGTGTTGGCCTCTTACTGCTGTAGTTACTGTAGTCTGTCACCTTGGAGTTCTCCCCCTCCTAACAGTGTGCCTCTCTACAGGTCCACAGGAACCTCAGATTTGTCAGGGCAAAGGAACTTGGTGCCCAGCTTGTATCTACAACTGTTTTGGATATTTGAATGAACCAATCTGCTTAAGCCTCCTGAGATCCTGCTCCCAAGGATGCCAGAGAACACTCTTCTTCACAGACCAGCGCCCAGAATGATTACCTTAGATGGAGACACCAACATAGGAGAGCTGCCCTGTTAGAGTTTCTAACCACAGCTGCCCAGAGATTCAATATGAACAGAGACAAAAATGGATACTTCTTGACTGCAATATTGCATTCACTGATGAAAACTTGTTTGGAAATGCCTAAAATTTGAGTGACTGCATAAGAACATTCATTTTGAGCTTGATATCTCTAACAGCAAAGGAAGAACAGATTGTGAAGGCATTTGGTGTCATGAATACTGTGCCTCTTGACCAAGGAGTAACTGCATCCTAGCAGACTCTTAGGCTTTCTGTTAAAAGTGGTACATTATTGGCACAATGCTAATCAGCTTCTTTTGGACATCTGAACAAATGTGGCATTTAACACATAAGTTAATATGTAATCAAGATAAGGATAAACCAAACCACCTAGTAACTGACTAATATGCAAACAAGTAGTATTTTTGAAGTCTGTTACCTCAGGTTTCCTGCCATATTCTCCAGCTGCTACTTAAAAAAATTTGCTTGTGTTATTACCAAATTGCATATTTTAAAAAGTCATCATGCAAAAGCTGGCTGATTAAAAGCAAGTTACTCATCAAACTCATTACAGCTTTCATGAGTATCTGTCTCATAGCTGCCGGAAGAGTTATTTTGCTATAGTGGCATTTTCATTAAATCTTCTATTTTAGTTTCTGTTTATCAAGCCTTGTTTCTCCAAGGATTAGTTGTCTTACAAATGTATCCAGCATTCTTTTGATTTTGCCAGCCAAATTCCTTGAGTGAGGAGGTCTGGCCTGAAAACTGTGCTTAAGAGCATCAACTTGTCCCTTTAAAACTTGTATTTAATTTCTCAGTTCTTGCTGCACACAGTTGCATTCTTTCTGATCAATGAAACCTCCCTTTTGAACCTGCTCTAACTATCAATTAATTCCTTAAGCAAAACTCAATTCAATCCATTCCTGCTTATATTTGTATCTTCTAATGTCTTCAAAGCAAGCTGCATTTAATGCTTCCTTAGTTGGGTTGTTCCTGTTTTTTTCAGCTCATAAATTACAGAACTGTTAAGATAACTCCACAAAGCTTGTATTGGAGTGCATTAATTTTCCTTCTGTTGAATTCAGGGTTTTCCCTGACTATAGTGCTGAAGCAGTGACAGTGATAAAGCAATGATACATTTAAGCTCCCAGTTCTGTTTTCAGCTTCTTTTCCTCATCATCTTCAGACAAATTCTCATGGATTTCCTCCTCATCCAGTGGGGGACAGGCATAATCATTTTTGGCTATAAGCGTTATTAAAAATGTTTTAAACTGTCTTTTTTTTTTTTTTGCTTTGTTTCTTTGCTTCTGTGGCAACATTTTTAATTTAAAAAAAAAGGGTGAAAAAAAAGTTTTGGTGTAAGAATGCTCTGTTTCCAGGGAACTCCAGCTAGGTGGCCTGAAAAAGTGCCAAAGTTCACTTACTCACCTGACAAGAAATATGAATCAGCTTGTTTTTTCTATTACAAATGCTTAGCTGAAATATTTAGATTAGATGGGTCCTTGTGCATGTCTTGGAAACAACATCAGAATTTCAGGAGACACTGGTTTTTTCTCATGACAAGAGCTTCACCATCAGCATGAGCAACACTTGCATTGAGGACTATCCTCTTTCATTTGCATTCACATTATATTTCTGAGGACTTCTGGCATAAACTGTGCTATTACAGTTTAGAAGTAGTTATATTTATGTCACTGCCATCATCTAGGGCACCAGTGGTGACAGGACGATGAGAGTTTGCTGATGTTGAGTGTAGATAAACTTATAGTTTGGTGTCAGCTAGAGGGGAATGTAACCCTTAGTGTTGAAAATCTGATAGCTCTGAGACAGAAAGCTGTAGCAGTGGCATAAGCATGAGGGGGAAAAAAAAAAAGAAGAGAAAGCATGGCTTAGAAGATCTGGATGTTGAAACTGCTTCTGCTGGAAAAGCTAAAACTTTTAAACAAGATAGTGAAGGCAAACACATCTAAGGTTGCTCTATGAAAGACAAGAACAATTTGCTTTCAGCTGCTTTCTTATAACAGCCCTCTGTTAACCAGCCATAGGTGAAAAAAGCAGTAACTTCACAGATAGGAAAAGGATTTTCCACAAAGTTTCAGGAAGTTTCATCATTCTACTGCTGTCAGAGGAGAATAAAAGGGGTGCTATAGTAACATCAAAGCAAAGAGCAAAGCTTGGCATGTGACAGAAAGCCAGAGCAATTCATTCTTTCTAAATGCATTGCTATTTCATTTTTTTCCTTTCTGTTCCACTTACCTATGATTATGGAAAAGTCTTTTATGGTTCTGGAAGGAAGAATATTACAGTGTTGGTTTGTGAAGCCAGTGTTCAGAACTTCCACGCTTATTCTTTTGGAGGAAATACAGTACATAGATCTCTGTATCATCCCTGCCCTGTGAATTCTGGAAGATTCAATCCAGTTTGGGGATTTCAGAGGACTTTTGAAACCTCAAGTACAAATGACACTTTCCTTTTTCCTGAGAATTCACCATCAGTAAAGTCCATGAACAGAAAATTACTTGCTATAGCTTCAGAATGAGTTCTTCCTAGTATAAGTAATGAGGTATTTTTAGATTGTTATAGCATCTATAAAATTAAACTTTTATGAAGTCAAATTGGCAGCCTTGTGTTTTGAACAAAAATGAGATAATCTTCCCAGAGAATGGCACAATGGTGTCAAAACTTTATCAAACATTGAGATGTGTAGTGTGTTCATTATCAGTGTTATCAAGATTGGAGACCTTATAAGTGTTCACAATAAATTACAATATTACTTACCATTTAGCTTATTATAAAAGTCTTTGAGAAACAGATAAGAGGCTTATCTGCAAACAAGTCTAATCCGTATTTTAGCACAGCCCCGGGACAGGCTGTTTGAAGTGAGCTGTGGTTATAACTTCAGTAATGCTGTTCCACTTTCCTTTCAAACTTTTCTAAACAAGAAAGTTTCCTGTAAACCTAAACCCATCTTAAGAATTTGTGAGGGAATGTTTTCAACTGGAAAATAACATTGCATACCTCTGGTAAAATCAGCTAACTCTGAGTCCAGAAGCAAAACAACTTCCAAGAAGCAGGCCCTGATAGCAACAGGAGAAATATTTTCACTTCCAAATACCTTCCTTTCCAGATTATTAGGAAAAGCAGTCAGCATCTAATATCCCTGTAGGGACTAGCAATCCATTGTCATGAAGGGAATCCACCTTTTCTCTTAAAATAACGCTATGGATACAAGTGAGGCAATGACATTTTGAGCTTTGTAAGCAAGATAACAAAAGCTGTGTGCCACTGCTGCATAGCTGCTTACATCTGGGATCCCTGGCAGCCAGAGTTCAAATGAAACAGAGACACAGAAAGAGCTCTTTTAGATTATTTTTGTCTTTCTATAGAAGAAAGAAAGTGTATTCATTCTTTGTGTGTTGGGTCTCCCTTATATATGGCAAACCAGTTCCTCAGTCCTTCTCCTTTTCCAGCAGACTGTGGGACACAGTAGAAGTGCTAGAATTGCATAGGTCTTTGCACTCAAGTGGGGGCCAGAAAAAACAGACATGCAAAACTGTGCAATTTCCCTTCAACTCTGAATGTTAAGTCCTCAGTCATGCAGTCTTCTGTATCGCGGAGATCATGATCACTACAGATATGCTGGGAGAACTACTGTGACAAGGTAGGAAAATAACAATACAAATAATATTTAGCTCTAGCAAGGTTAAAATATACTCCCTCCATTCAATTCAGTCCAAACAAAAGCAGTGGTGTCAGGAACATAAGAAGTGCTTTTGAATTTCTGGCACCAATAATTTCTCACATTATTAGTCATACCTACATTCTGATGACTTAACAAAAATAATACAAAATGAAAACAATGCCCAACTTCTATTCATTCAGTGGCAGACCTGGCTCCTGTTATCACAAGATGTATTTATAATTTCCAGGGAACTGGTTATGGCTTTTCATTGACCCTGGCTGTCATCCCAGAGGATGATATATTGGAAGTATATTCCAGTGAACATAATGCAACAAATGCAAAACTGGTGGAAGAGAGAAGATGGTTGGCCATTATATCCAGTAATAAAGTTATGATCTTTGATAAAGCCCCAGCAATATGAAATGCAACAGCCTGTTTTCTTTGCAGCAAAAATCACTGTGATTAATTTATGCTGGTGTTTTATTTTCTTTTTGCTATTTATTATTAACTTCCTTTTGAAAATAATGGTTGTGTAGACTAGTATTTCCAGTTGTTTTGTGGGATTAGCAATCAGAAATAGCCCTTGACAGAGATGTTTTGCAACAACTGCAGTATGCTTGATCAATAAAATAGGGGTAGGCTTAAAAGTGTTGAAGGCAGAACTTCCATAGTAGCTGAATGTGTACTAGATTACTCATTTCTGAATCAACAATGGCTCAGATTTTCTCATACAAATAAAGGTAAAAGTATTTATTTAACTGTCCTCTAAAATTATTTTTCAGATTCAAAACCTCAACTCAGACAAACATAGACAATACGGTAAGCATAGAGCAAAATAATCAAGCTAGTCCTTACTCCTTCTGGGAAAACAGGAGCCAGACAGAGAAAGGGATTCTTTTGGTCATTTATATCTTTAATACTTTGGAGGTGTACAAACAGGTATTTAATGAAATACATTAGATCGTCTGGATGATAAAAACAGCTATTGTTATTCGGCAGAAGGTAGAAAAGATAGAAATACTTAAAGAGCTATTTTGCTCTGGAAATTGGTAATAGGGGACCTTTCACTGTCAATCTGTTCATATGTAATGCAAAAAATAAATACATTGTTAGTCATTAAAGTGAACTAAAACCATTCAGAACAGGCATGCCAGAGAATGCAGCTACTTCATTTAGACTCAGTTAGATAGAAATTTGTAGAATTTTCAAGTAATTTCTGCAAAAAATTTTAAGGCTTCTTTCTGTTGCTTTCTTGGTTTTCTTTTTTCGTTGGATTTTTGTGTGTGCATGCAGTCAACCTATGTCTATATAAAATGTAATAAATGCTGCCCATAAAGGGAACAAAGAATCCCAGATTCAAACTCAGGCCTCCTTTTCTTCATTGAAACAAGGTTACCAAGCATCAGACTAATTTCATCATATCTCAGTCCGCTCTTTCTTGCTGTTATGCTGCTTTTATGCCTTTACTAAGATTGATCTCTTCAATCGAAGCATGCAACTCATGAAACATTTTTAGTCAATAGAGCTCCAGTGTGAATAAAATGTGGATACTTTTCTCTAGCTTGATCTTTCCAAATGTGTCCCCAAATGCAGGTAACCTGCTGCTCAGAAGGAAATGATACCCGATGTCCCAGAGCAGTAAAATAAACAAAACTCTTCTTCTGTCTGACAAACGTATCCCAAAATCTCTCCCACTCACAACTTCCTCATCATCTTTTTACAGTGGCACTGGGACCATTTTATCTGGAACAAATTAGAACTGGTTCTGGATTTAAGTCTATCCAGATCAATCCAGCAAGCTGCTGTGTCTATGGTTATGCTGTGTTTACACGGGAAGTACTGTTTCAGAGCTAGCTATAGGCATATGCAAAAAAGGGGATAATTTGCATGGGGAAGATAAGTGCCCAAGGCCCTGCTGCGTTGTCTGTGCCAGGGCTCTGAAAGGGTTGGCCGCCCACTGCTGATGTGCAGGAGCAACCCTGCAGCTCCTGTGATGGCCACCAGCCCTGCTCTGGCGAGCCAAGGCAACCAGACAGTGCTTGGCTCTCCCACTCCCAACCTAGGTCCTGGACAGACCCCTGCCCTGCCCAACAGTCAGTTGGCAAAATTCATTTTTACCTACACTGCTGAGAAGTCTTATGATGGCTGTGCCTTAATTTAAGACAGAATTTGTGTACAAGAGCACAGGAGATTTAGGAGGATCTGTCTGCTCTCCTTAACTAAGATGAGTTGGAATGAAGTAGTGTGGAACTAATTATCTTTAGCTGTATTTAGGTGGCATCGCTTTCCCCTTCAGAAACCCTTGGGGTCTCTGAGCTACAGAAAAAAGCAGCAAGAGGTGTATTTAGATAATAAATAATAGCTTTCAAGTAACTTTGTATGTAAAAGAAGTGAGACTGAAAAAGGCAAGGAAAGAAGGTAAAATTATTACAAAAAACACTGCTTGGAAGAGTAGTATTCCAGAAAGTGTTTTTTCTTGCTAGCTCTTGTGATTTAGTCTTATAATACTTCATATTTTCCTTACAGTTTCAGCTGCTGGGGTCAATGTAACATTTTTTTCATAAGGCATCTTTTATGGAATTAGATACGGAGGGTGCATGAATGAAGTATATACATGAGGTTTAGAAATTGTCTGCTAATGTATTTACAGCCTGAAAAAAATCACTCTGTGGAAGAGAATTTTGTCTTCCCAGGGAATCCAAGTCTTCAGTTTACAAGTCAAAACTGAGATACAGCATTTCTTTTTTTATTGTTTCAAAATGAAACTTTGCTATCTGCATTTAGGGAGTCACTTAGAAAGCACCAACTAGAGAGAATAATGGGAAACTCTCTGAGTTCTCTTGACCAAACTAACCTCCAAAGACAACTTATCCTCCTAGACCTCCTGTGCGTATTTCATTCACACAGAAACTACAATCACACTTCAAATTAATTCTATCATTGAAAAATATAGAGAGAGCAATTTTATTTCAGTTTATATTTCCTTGTTCCTTCTATGAGATATTTAGCAAGTACTTCTGGGGCAAAGTCATTCTGGGGGTACTCTCAACAGAGGTCAGCACAATGACACCCTACGTATTACTGTTTTTCTGATTAGGGGCATTTCTTCATCGAACAGCAAAAAAAATCACATAAATTTATTTGTTATGGACTGTGTAACATTAGGATTTTGCCTTGTAATCAAAACATCACAGTGACTGTGAGCTGAAGTGATGTGCCCTTTTTTATAAAAAAAATTGTTGGCAGATTGCTGTGGTCATAAGTAGGGGCTAAAAACAAATTACAGTATATCTTGTTACAATGATACCAAAGACAGCAAAAAAGGTGAACAGTTCTTTTTAGTGCAGTGTTTGTAAAGGGGTGGTCTCTGTCTTTGTGCTGTCTACTGTTTTTCATCAAAATGTCACTTTTTTGCCAGAGTACCTCTTAGACAATATGACACACAGTTTAAGGGATTAAATTAATTCATTTACTACTTTATGTACTGCTTATCAGTGACTTACTTTAAAACATTCATGCATCAGTAAGCAATATGCTAGTATGAGTTTCAGAAATGAATACTGCAATGCATACACTTCACGTGATTTAGTTCAGAGCCATATTTCCTTTTCACATTAGCACACACTTAATAAATGAAAAGAATATTCCATTCTCCTGTTGAACCAGATGTTTTTATAACTCTCTATGGCTTCATGAATAAGCATTCAGGTTTTCACTAAAAAGGTTCTAATTATTCCATCTGCACTTACACTTACATAACCTTCATTTTAAACTAAAATCTATTTTTGTCCTAATTGTGGATTTGATTTTCTTAACTGGTTATATCAATGCAAATGCCATTTTTTGCACTCATAGCTACGTGTTATTAGAACTATACATAACCACTCATAACCACAAATCAGCAGAAGTTAAGTTTGGTATGGTATGTTTTCTTTTTATAACTTCAAGACAACCTTATGCAAATGTCTCTGTGAATCCATTTTCTATATTCTGATAGTATATTTGCAATCGCTGGCCTTCAAGATTCATCGGACACCATTGGACACACGCTTTGATGTAAATTCAGCAAAAAATAATTCATGGTGAGAAAAAAAGCATACCTTGTATATTGAGCCATATTTTCTGTGTTCCTTCAAAAATGTAGAATATAATTTTGAAAACAATGTTTCAGAATGTAAATTAATCAGTAAAGTAGTCTTACCCAAAAATTTAATCATTTCAGTTCATCCATCACTTGACAAGTTTACATTTAGGATGTCTAACACCTAAACACAGAATGTGTCACTTAGCCAGTGCATTTACATTTCCCTGGTGACAGTGTTGAATAAAAGGGGCTGAATGTCATCAAGTACCTTGACTGACTGGGTCAATTGTCTGATAAGAATGCTAGTAATTAATGTGATGTAGATCTGGGACAAAAATTACTTTGAAAGAACATAGGCTTGTCAAAACTTCCTGCTCTCATGCACAGCTGCACAGCTATAGCTGATTCTTCAACTTGCCCTTTCTTCCATGGCAATGTTTACACACATTTGCTCTTCAACCTTTTGGTGAAGGAATTTTTTCCTAATATCCAATCTAAACCTCCCCTGGTGCAGCTTGGGGCCATTTCCTCTCGTCCTATCACTAGTGACTTGGGAGAAGAGACCGACCCCCACCTCACTACAATCTCCTTTCAGGTAGTTGTAGAGAGCAATAAGGTCTCCCCTCAGCCTCTTCTTCTCCAGGCTAAACAACCCCAGCTCCCTCAGCTGCTCCTCATAGGACTTGTTCTTCAGGCCTTTCACCACCCTTGTTGCCCTTCCTTGGACACGCTCCAGCACCTCAATGTCCTTCTCGTGCTGAGGGGCCCAAAACTGAACACAGTTTTTGAGGTGTGGCCTCACCAGTGCCAGGGGCATGATCACTTCCCTGCTCCTGCTGGCCACACTATTTCTGATACAAGCCAGGATGCTGTTGGCCTTCTTGGTGACCCTGATGGACCTGGTGGTCCACAGCATCAGAGGAAGACCCATTCTCTTGAGCCAATTTTCATCTCAACCATGTTACTAATACACACCACTGTTGAGTAAACCTCACAACTGACTGCCTGGTAGACCTCCACCACTGCTAGCACTGGCAGTTATCTTTCCAACCACAAAGTGATGAGCTAGGAGCATGTACTTATTTGGGTTGCCCAGCTTTGGAAAGCAGTAACAAACTGTGTCTGGAGGATTGTTACTTCTCTCATTTGCTCATCTTGGCACTGAAGGACCAGGGTGAGCTTTTCCTATGTAAGTTTTTCAGCTTTTCATAGATTCAGATCTTGAGGGACTATGATTTTCTCCCCACTGTGCCTCCAAAGAACTAGTTATATTGGTTATATTAATCTATGTCATTCTGAAATGAGGATGTAGCTGTGCTGTACATCTGGGGACCATACCAAGCCATACCACAGCATGCAGCTGCCTTGTCCTGTTGGCAGCCACTGTGTCTGAGTGGGCAGTGGGTGGCCAGGTCATGCGTGGGAGTCCAGATCAGGTCCCCTCTGCACTATAGTCATATGTTCAGACAAAGCTGATAGGTTGCCCTTTTAAAGAAAAGTTTGACTGATGTAACCAATGACTAATGCAACCAGGTTTGGGTTCCAAACTGAGATGAGTTGGGCGGCACCTATAAAACAGTAAGTCATCCATGCTTCTTGTGTCAGGGATTAAGATGAAAAAAACACCTTCCCACAAAGTTTTCTTGACTGACATTGATCATTGGAGGCATCTTGAGGTCACTGATGAAGAGACTAATAGTTTCCCACATGTTTCAAAACAATGTCCCTTTGCTCAGGCTGCAGGAAACCCATGATGTGTTAGTGCAAAATAGCTCCAAGCTGATAAAGGTGTGCAGCTACAGCTCTTGCAAGGAGTAACTGAAAGTGCCAGTATTATGACTGTTGTGCTGGAAGGCCCATAAAAGAGTAATCCTGAAAGTTTTGCTACTCATGGAAGCTGTAGTGTGAGCATCTTTTCCAAGCTGTGTTGCTGAAACATTTTCTTCTGTTGCAATGCTGTGTGCTGGTCTGTGCTTTTTGGTCCCTGTTTACATCAGAGCACAACCCATGACTCAGCTCTGGAAGATCTATTTTTAGAAAAAAACTGAAAGAGATCTAGCACCAAACTCTTCACAAATGGAAGAGTTTTCATTTCAAGTAGTCCAGTTCTGCTTAGCCAAGGAGAAAGAAAACATCTAAAAGATGTATCACATGAGCCACTGTCTTATCCATACTTACAGGGGCTTTCAGAGAAAACAAAAGCAAACAGTGTGTGTCTAAGTCATAAATAAAACAAATATATTTGAAAAGCACCCCCAGCTACTCTAGCACATTACTACAGATGCAGACATTAAGAAACCTCTTCAAAAATACAAATGCAGTCATAGCTGTGAACTGAACACCAGAAAAATGATGCAAATGCACAAAACTTCCTCCTTTAGTCACTTTAGAGCTCTCAGGAAACCACTGATTAGTTTCTAGTTTGGGTTTTTTAGAGATCTGCAGAGTTTGATGCTCTGATACACTGTGTCTTTGCTTCCTAACAAATGTTTTTGTTTTTCAGACTGAAGACATTTATGAAAATATTGCAATATTGAATAAAAATACTATTAAGAGTTTACAACACTGCATTTGGAACAAGTACTTTTGAGAAAACAGGAAAAAAAGAAAGAAACAATCAAGATCAAACCAAGGCATTTATTTTCTGAGGGAACTTTGTCCTGAGGCTGTGCTGTTTCTACACCCAGATATAAAGAAGACTTCCCAGAAGATGGAAGTACAATTTGAAATCTTTGGAAACACATGGAATTTTTCAGCTTCTTCAAAAGTGTGCTCTACTTCTCAAGCAATTAAACATTTCAGAGGGGGAAAATAAACAGAGTTAAGAATAGAGTGAAAATCTCAGTAGGAAAAAAAGGATCATTTTATCAGTCTTTCTTCAACAGTGCTCTGTAGTCCTTTCATCAAGTTCTTTGTAATATCAGCCAACATTCTGATTTTATTTTTAGACTGGACTTACAAAAGCTACACAGTCTAAGGCAAAAATAAATATGTAGCAAATGAGATTCAGCCTCCCATTCCTTTGCCATTGCTATGAGTGTGCATGTATGCATTTGGGTTCACATACTTCTCTTCTGTGAATGCTTCCTCACAGCCACATCTCTGGAGGCAGTAAGCAGTGCAGTGCTAGGAGTAGGGTGTGAATTAGATAATCTCTTGAGGTGCCTCCTAGTCCTATTTTGCTGGACTTGTATGACTTTTATGGCTCTGCAGCACTTTGCCTTCTAGGATGGTGGCCAGGACTAAGTAGGCTTTTTCCTCGTCCTGTTTCAAGCAGGCAGCAAGGTGATGAAGAGTCCCTCTGTCCTAGTCTACGTTGCAGATGAATCAGAGCACCACCCCAGACTGCTTGTGCTAAGTCCCCTGCTACAGCTTGCATGAGTCTTGCTTCTGGCAAAACAGAAGGTTTGTTTGGCTAAATCACAGGATACAGATGATGGCTTGTGTGACAGAGTCTTCTTGGCAAATCATTCCATCCAAGTGGGTCAGGAATTCAAACTGCTGCACTGTGTCCAGAAAAGAAACAAGCCTCAGCTGTCTTCTGAGATGGGGCCAGGCAGTCAGTGAGTCTCTTTCCGTCCATTAGCTCCTACCACTTTGCGTATCTCAGGTACATGCTTTAAACTTCAAACTACTTCTTGTCAAGCTGCATTGTCTGTTTTTATTTAATCTCTTGCATTTTTTATTTCCAGTAGAAATGTTATGCAGTAAGCCTGAATTACTACGTTTTCCTGTGAGTGGTTTAGGCTAATTCTGCCATCAGAAACGCATCCATTAGCTTTCCATGGCTTCCTGTACTATGAACTTTCACAGCTGTGTCTTCTTCATCCAGCTCTGTCATATCCTCTTCTCTTGAATTTGCCTTAATAGAGGTTGCTAACAACTGAATGGTATAATTAAGCTGCAGATTATTAGAGGACAAATAGAAGTCAAACATGCATTTTTACAATTTTGTCTGCCATACCAAGCCAGCAAAAACAAAGCTTCGAATAACAAACCAATTAAATGATTATCACAAGGCAGCTACTTTACCTTATTTCAAACTTGGGCACATTTGCTCATGTTAGACATATCTCTGGGTAAGTCTTCTTTGTCCAAATAGCACACAAAGCCCAAGATGTTTCAATTACACCAAGAGGGAAGGATCATTGCAGAGTCTCTTTTGTCCCATTCAATCTGTGGCTAAGGGTTGAAGCTACCTTCCCAGGTAAAGGGGAAATCACTTTCACCCACACCAGGCCAGAGGGCTGGGGCTGTGGGTGAGCAGAATATGGAAAAACTGACGAGGTGACATTTCCAGCCCTCTGCATTAAAGCACAGGGTCACTTTGTGGCTGGATTTCGGTCTATAGGAGGGATGAGAGTCTGCAGCCTCTCTGCAGGAGTTGCCCATGATATTTGAAACATTGCAGTTGGATAAAAGTAGTTTAGTGGCTCCTCTTTCGGCTAACTCCTCCTGTGTTATTGTGTGAATATTGTTGGGATGAAGTGTTCACACCAGCAAGCTGGCTATTGAGTACGGATGACTTCTGTTTTCCTTCTCCAGCATTAAAAGTGGCGTTAGGAGGCCCAGAAGAACTTAGAAGTTCTGTTCAGACAGAGTAGAAACTTCAACTCATCCTAAAACTTATACATTAATCTCCCCATTGCAATGAGTTCCTCATTTGTTAATAACTTCCATAGCTACTCTTCCAGGCCTAGAATGTACCTCTAAATACCCTGCTGAGGGTAGCAGCTAAATTCTAATCAGTCATATTTTACTGGCAGTAAAGGCATTTGTGTGCACGTCTGGTTCTGAGCCCATCACCCATCATAGGCAGTCACTGGTGAAGGTTAGGTCTTTACTGTCTCTTACCTAAATAATGCATGGCCACGTTTTGTTTTTTTTTTTTCTTTTTTTGAGATCTATTTGCATGGCTGTAGTGTACTTTAGAATAAGGTCACACATATGTTATTATGATATACTTGTTTTTCTTTTACCTATCTTGTATGTTTGAAGTAAACAGTGTCATATTACTCCCATCACCACAGAGAACCTTAGGAGCTTTATGAAGCTGAGTTAAATCCCGTCATGACGCTATCCGACAGGATCCAATTTTGCAACAAATCAGCAGAAAAACACCAACTGTGCCTGTTCAGCTGCACTGCTCCGTGTGTTGAGGAGGGAGAGCCAAGGTTTTACCCTGACCTTCCACAACTGCTTTTGTGGGGAAAACAAGTGATAAGCATACGGTGAGCATATCTTTTCAGATCCCTTAACCCAGCCTGTAGCAATTCAGGGCTTTAAATGTGATTATTGTTTCTGTTGGCAAATAGTCCAGTTGTATCTAATTACTTAATTATACATATTGGCTGGCTAGTGCTTAGGTGCATGAGATTGGTTGGGCAATAACACTGTTAATGACTGGGTTGCAGTAAAATATTAATTTGACTGGGAAGACCTGAAGTGAGAGGGCTGTGACATGACCTGATAGAGCCATGAAATGATAAAATGACAGTTTTACTGATGGGAACTAAATGAGCAGTGTTACAGTAGTTCCTTTTCATTATGAGCCATAAACCAGATTTTAAATGGATGACCATAACTCAGTTCATTCAACCTGCTCAGGCTTGAATGTACGACATTTCCAATGTTGCACATAGCATAACCTCAAAGTAAAGGATGTATTTCAAGCAGCAGTAGACTTGAATTTCTTCAGTACGTGTAAGATCACTTTTTCTTAGCTCAGTTTCAGTGTTTATTTTGTCAACAGTATATTCATCAGCCTTGCTGTGGACTAAATCAATTTGGGCCTAAAATAAATGGTGTCCCTTGTATTGTTTGAGACAAGCTGGCCTAGTGACTACTAACAGTGAGGAAAGAAAGTAATTTTCTTCTGTGTTATAATTCACTGACATGTTCCTCACTGGCAGGGGAAGATCAATGCTAAGAAAGGCCGGTCAAAAAAAACATCATTCTTCCTGAGAAACTGACTTTCCACAAAAAATTAAGCTGAAGGATTTTACTGTTGGCAAGATCTTTCCTGCTGAAATATTTCTGTTTTAAAACTCAAATACAAAAAGGCAAAAATACAAATCCAGTTTTCAACACACAAAACATGAGCAAAATTTTTGATTTTCTATGGTTTCATTGGAATACAAAAACACCAGAAAATGCTGACTAAATGAAAACATTTGTACAATTTATTCTATCAACATCCCCCTTGCTCCCATCATTTGATGGATGCTATTGACTAGCTTTGCTTTTGAGGAGCTTTTTGAGCAAAGAGAAGGAAAAAAAAAAAAAAAGAGGAAGGAATATAAGCATTGCTTCCAGATATACAGTAGTTATATACTGTAATTTGTAAACTTTCTTTGATATTCATTTTAGGTAAAATTTTAGCTCCTATTTTCTCCAGCTGCAGAGAAAAAGCAAAATAAGCCTTAGGCACCAGGGACACAGAACAAAGGTTTTCCCAGGGCACGTGCTTGCTTTCAGTAGGCCACTAAAGCCTGTCTGTGGGAGACACACATCTTCTCCACAAAATGTAAAAATTGGAAAGGTCTCTAAATGCTGGATTTTGGAGTGAGAATACTAATAAAGGTAAAGAAACTTTAATACTTACAGTTTTCAGGAACTTTGCTGGAGTGCCTCCTCTTCTAAAGATCACTCCCTGGAAAAAAATCTACCATGCATACAGCTGTACAATTTGCCAAGAGCTGATTACCTCTCCTTACCTATCCTAACAGTGTCTCTAAACATTAATTTTGTATTTAGATTGATAGGATTTTTTTCCACCATCAGTAACATAAATCCCAATCAAAGATGTGCAGACCTGTCTGCTTCTGAGCCTGCTACAGGGGGGAGAAATTTAGACTTTGTCCAGATGGTGCCTCCATCAGGCAGAAAAAGCAATGCTGTGTGCCCTGTGCACTAGCTGACTAGTGGTGAAGCAATAGAGGATGGACACCCTATGTTTCAGTCACAGTGTTACACACCAAAAAAGGCATTGTTGAGCCTGGAATATGGTTCAGACAGATGACAACTGAGTACCCAGGAAAGGTTTGTTTGCCAAGGTGAAGAATGAAGTAGCAATTGCCCCAAAAATCTCTCTAAGGATGTCCTACTGGATACCTTGCTTTAATATTGCTGCCTGGGCAGTTCCTTGGAGAGGCAAGAAAGTGCCAAGATGAGCTTTTTTTTTGGTCAGCAACAATTACAGTATGCAAACCACTCAGGCTGAAGGATGCCTCAGTATCAGGACACTAACCAGCTAATAAACTAACTTGTATAGTAAGCACTGTTCAATGTACGCAAGCAAAGGCACTTATTGTACATAGGGTGGATGGTCATCTCACACCCACTATGAAAGGTTTGCTCATAGCCACTACAGCACACTCATCTTCAAGAATTTGAGATTCACCACAGCAACAGAGAGGTTCCACCAGGATTTGCCATAATCACAGGGTCTCCTGACTACTTCTGTTCTTTATGGTTGATGTTTCCCCTACTTGATTGCTAATATAAGCAAGGTAGATAATACAATGAAAACCAGGATTCAGATTAGCCAAGAGATAGACAAGAAGAAAGAGCGCAAGAGTTGAAGGTATAGGAGGCGTGGTGATCCTCTGTTTAATTAAGATTTATTTTCTTCATAAAGGTTATTGCAACAACAATACAGTTGGCCTTGATCCACAAATACAGCCTGTGGGCTGTCAAGAGAGCAGTGCTGGAGCTTGTGACCTGAAGTTTGTTTCAGGGTTAGCTTTCTGAAAACGTGACATTGGGTGGCAGTGCTGCAGATACAGGAATAGGGGAAGAAAATGAGTATGGTGAAGTCAGAGGAACAAAAATCCTTGTGTTAGGTCTTTGCCCTGAGCTACACTAGTACAGCTGAAGCTGCTTCTTCCCTAAGACTCACCAAAGGCACTTTATAACATGAATCTGTTGATATTTAGGTATCTTTCTGCACAAGTAGCACAGAGGCAACACTTTGAAAGATACACACTGTTTTGCTTAAAATTAGAAAGTGGTGATTAGAGGCTTGAGATTAGGTGCTTGCTCCTTTTGTAAATTTATCTCAAGGTGTTTACCCTGGCCCAGGGGTTGGAGTGGGAAGGAAAGTACATACAAATAAGGTGTTAGACAATCAGTGCAGTGAGCTGGGAGCCTACCTCCCATTTTTTTTACATGTCCAGACATTTGGGAACCTAGATCTAGACTCAACACTTCTGAAGATTTTACCCTATGTCTGCCAGTAGTACAACTTGTTGATTTGATGTGAACCTACTTAGCTAGATTAAATACAGATTTCTTGACTGGCCTTTTTTTTTTTTTTTTTTTTTTTTAAAAAAAAAAAAAAGAACTGTGTAGAACAGTTGATTAAGTACAAAATAAACCTTGGTTGTAAATCACCAGATTTTTCAGTAGCATGAATCATATTTAATTTCAGGAAGTAAATTAAGTCAAGGTAGTCACTGTCAGATGTTTTGATAAGACTTTCCATGCTGAATGACTGGAAACAATTAAAGCCAATTGCTTCATTTTAATGGCTATCCTTTGTTAAGCCACACATAAATCTGAACTGGTACTGGATGGGGATTACTCTTTCATTCTATTTGATTAGGCATGACCTTAGTAAGAGCACAATATATTTTTAAGGCAATTCTAAATTCTGATTATGACTGTTTTGGCTGACACTGATGAGCAGCATTCAAACAGCATGGTTCTGCATGACATGATATTAGCATGCGAACATTAGGCAAGATCCTATTAGACTGCAAATACAACTTTCAAATATACAATATTGAATCTCTTATGTACGTACAAATACATCCTTTTTATATCATCAACTACTGCTGCAGGTGCCATGGTAATTTGTCCATTTATACCTGGTTTGTGCAGCTGCAAGCCATAATAAATTTTGCAAGGCAATGTGGTCGGACATTTTTCTAGGATTCCCTGGAAATGACAGAAAACTTCCATTAAGGGTCATGGCTGTGCCTCAGATGTGTTTTTGACTGGATGGCTCTGCCTGATATGCAGAGGTTCTCCTCAGGTTACCGTATCTTCGAAAGATGCTCTGACAGAAAATACAAACAAGTTTTCCATTACATATTATAAATGGAGCTTGCTATGAAATTCTGTTCTTATAGAGGATATGGCACTAAACAAAATGAAAGAAACTTTAAAATGTTTATTAGCAAGTCAAGAAATTAGATCTAGAGTAATCCCATGTACCTATGACAATTGCCTGCCTTTATTCTGTGCCTAAGTCAGAAGAGCTGTCTACCTAGACCTCTGTACGCTCAGTAAAAAGCCATATGTCCTTCTACAAAGACATTTGCTTACATCTCTCCATTGACTGTGTACCGGTGGCTGATATTAATAGCTGGAGATGAGTATGTTCCTGATTTAAAAAAAAATGTTGGAGGTAAAACATTTGTGCCAAATGGGGCATGGTAACAGTCATCCTAGAAATTTGTGCTATAAAGAATGCTTTTTGTTACTAGATTCATAATCTGATCTCATTAAAATTATGGACATCATTGATAATACATGAAAATGGCAGGAAGTGTGATCAGTTTACCTGGAAGACATTGCTTGTTTTGGAATAGTCTGTACTCAGGTGTTCTCCTTTGAATACTTGGATATTACTTCTGCTTTCTTGTTAAGTCTTTTGCCAGGTACTAGATGACTAACCCTGCTCCACAGCCAGGCACTGCATTAGAAAAACCCTCCACCCTTTATTTCACATTGTTGCCGAATTGGTTCACGTCCAAAGAATTGAAATTGGGTGACTCTGGAATCAAGTGAGGAAAGCTGGTGGTGATTCATGGAGCTGATAAAACTCAGATTTCCCCAGTCTGGAGAGAAACTCGACTGGACTCATCCACTAGATGAGTCAAAAAGAGCAGAATCCAAAATGCTGTTTCTTAATTAAATTTATTTTTCATGGGAAAAAAAATGCACCTTAAGCTCTAGAGGCTATGTAAGCAACACAAGCTCCCTTGTATGAGATGAACATATTTCTGTCTTTTGTTTGTCTGCACTATTCTTACTGGGATATCTACACAAAGGATGTAAACATGAGGGTAATATTAAATATGTTCACCAATTCTGTGAATGAATTGGTCACTGACATAAAAGACCTTCCCCTGACTTTCTCCACAGTTCCATTATGATTTGCTCAAGAAAAATTGGCTGGGCTATTGCCAAGACTTTGTTTGAAATGACACTTTCAGCGCACCAGGATGAGTCTCACTCTGGTCTTGTAGATGAAGGCATTCCCCAGTCAGGTTTCTCATGAATGTGTCTGGTTCTTTAGCTTTTTATTCTGCATCAAGGTGCAGTAGGTTGTAGTAACCAGGCACAGCTGAGAATGAATCATGTTAGCAAGGCTCTGGTCCAAGAGGAAATGACACAGTTTTTTTGGCTTGAAGATGGAAGGAGGCATTTCTTACCACTGTTGCTATTGGTGTGTTCATGTGCAATAGCTAGCCTAACATACACATGCTCCCTTTTGGCACATAAACTAGATAAAGGGCAAGTTCAGTTTCCTGGATAGCTCCCTGACATTTCTTCTCTTCACGCCAGCACCAGTTCTGGCCTGTCTGAGTCAAGCTTGAGGCAGCTGCTTGATATGTATATACAGTCAGTCTATTACTGTGGTGATGATTCTGACTGGGTCTGCTGTGAAGAAGTTATTATTACTGATGCTGTTCCAGTCTAATGCTGAATTCCTGGTTGAATGCACCATGTTACGAAGTGCCCAGTGGATGATGCTTTGAAGTAACTTATGGATGTGAACTAAGTCCTTTAGTGTGAGTAAACGTGTGTCACAAATAATTTAAGTTTTTCAGTGCAAGGGAGATCTCACTCTTTTCTTCACTGTGAAAGTGGAATTGCTAAATTATATACTGAGCTCCCCCACAGAAACTGACTTCTGGGAAATGAACTTAATGGTTGGAAATAAAAATTATGTGCTGTAATTTTACCCAGGATAGCAGTTAAATGAGTCTTTGTTGTGATTTTATGGATTTAAAGAATTTGATTCCATGTACATGAAATCACAATCTGTTACAATATGTCATAGCATCACGGGCTTTTGTCTTGTAATTGTTACCTGCTGTAAATATTTTAGTGCAAACATTCTGAATAATTTAGAAACACTGCTGACTTTAGGCAGAAGTAAGAGTTATTCTTATACTTGGGAAAAAGACAGTATTAGTATGAACTGCTGTCATAAACTTTGGCTGCTGCTGCATTTCAAGAGTTGCTTCTAGCAAACTCAAGCCAGCCAAGAACTCTAAGAGGAAAAGAGATAGTTAATACTACAGCTGCCCTCTGATCTGATGCAGTTGCTCCCATTTACTTCCCTCACAGTATGACTCCTGGATGGCATATCACAGGAAAAAAAATTAAGGAAGAAGATTTGGGTGGCATTGCTTTTTATCACTCTTATATCACAGAGTGACACACAGAAAAGTGATGCTTGAGAGCTGTAAGATGCAGATGGGAAGAAAGTGCTGTGTAAACTACTTTTATTTTGGCAACATAAAACAGTAGAGTCAACACAGACTACTTGTGGAGTAGTTTCTGGACCATCTTACTTCCGTTTCTTTTGTTGAGACTTCTCAGTACCAGGACATTGTGGTGGAGAATCATAATTTTTCTCTGCAGGAAAGAGCTCTCAGCTTTCACAGAGCTCACAGAGCACAAAGATAAGCAAAGATTTTGACAACACAGGAATTCAACCTCCAGAGCTATCTGCCAGCACCTTTGATCCTCTCTGTCAGTCTGCAGCTAAAGTACAGCACTTACTCTACTCTACTAATGATTGCTGTCCCTGAGGAACTGCAGTCACCCTCACCCTGATGGCCCTCTTTTGTGGATCACCAATGGCTTCAAATCAATGGAAAGAAAATAATCCAGGAATGAAAAATTCTTAACATCCCATTCAGAGACCCAGTGGGTGGCTACTGTCAGGGTACCTTAGGGATGGCCCAGTCCTAGCTCCATGTAAAGGCAAAAATTCCAGTGATTTTGATGGAACAGTAAGAAAGTCAATTTAACTAAAGAAGAGATTGTTGTGATGGAAGAGCAACAGAGGGAAGGCAGAGGATATCCACTGGATAGGAACTACAAATTGCTTGTGGACTAGTGCTACTGTGTTAGCTGGAAGGAAAAGGGTTGGAAAAGAGAGCAGAAAAGAGACAATGGAGGGGAAGGAGAGACTCAGTAGATGAGATAATGAAAGGATCCAAACCCTAGGCTGGCCAGGGACTTTGTTGAAGAAACATAGAGGAAGACTGAAAAAAATGATGCTGGAGAGAATAGGTAGCTTTTGAAAAGTAAGTAACAACACAGAAAGCAGAGGAACCCCAACAAACCCTAAAAAGGAAACTGAAAGTATACCGTAGAAAACAGTGGTAGTGGTTTTCTGCTAACAACTGTAACCATTTACATTCAAGCACAACATTAAACTTCCATTATGCAAACTTTGCCAAATCTGAGTCTTTCCTACCAAGTGTTATGTAGAGAAAAATGGTCTCAGAACCTTGTTTTATACCATACATTCCTTAAACTAAGAGCTTTTTGTGTAATTATGTAAACAGTCCAGTTGCTTTTCTTTTCAAGCTCAGGAGGGTCAGTGAAGCTGTCACATAGTATGTTTCACCTCTGTTTTCCAAAGACTGGTGATAGGAATAGAAGCACTATTTATCTTTCACTGCTCTTTGACAGATGCTACCCCTTTGTATGATCTTTTGTGAGGTATCTGTCGTTTTATGTTGCTCTTGAAAATAGCACCAGGAGCAGCATTGAACTGCAGCCCCTGGTGGAGAGCCATGCAGAATCTCTCTGTGTGTGCATGCCCAGGTACAATCCCCATTGACCTAAACAATGCTTTAAAATGGGTTTGTGGAACCAAGTGAAATGAGAGCCTGGGGTGTCCATTCTGGATCCACGAGGGAACGCTTTTAGGATCAAGTATTCCTAGTTTCTGCCCAGAGGAGTCAGGGGTCCTGCACTCATAACACTCAAAAAGCATAGACATGCACCAGCAGTTCTTCAAGGAAAATTCATTTTCACAGCAATTTTGTTTTGGTCTGCTTTCTGAGCCTGGTGTTGTGTATTACATTGGCTGCTAACTGGTGACCATATATTAGCAACCTTTGGTCACTACTGACCGAGGTGAGAGTGAAACCTGTAGTGTGATAAATTACCCATAGTAATTTTGTGAGTTAAGGAGCACATTTTCAGTAGCACATGCAAAGGGCCTACTACCAATTTTTTATCACATTCAGTGAGAGGTATTGCCCATCACTAGCACACATATCTGAAAAAAGTACTTGTAAGTTGTTTCAGAGTTGTGCAGCAAAAATCACTGACCTCTTTTCAACTTTCTATTGCTTCCCAAATACCCATGATAAGCTCACAGGTGCAACAGTTTATCTGAGAAAGCAGCATAATGGCCAAATTAATTCCTGAATAAGCTTCAGCATTTTATGAAGGGCTACACCAAAAGCAAATTTGTTTTATGTGTTAAAAAACAGTGAAAAAAATTCAAACCTAACTTGCTGCTTATGCATGATAATTTTAATCTATGGTCACTTTATTATCACCATCACCCTTGTCAGTATACAGAAATCTACTTTGGCTCTTAAACTGCAGTCTCCAGTCTAAATATATACTTGCATTTCAAACTGCTTCATTTCTTTCGGTCTTCATATTGCTGCCCACATCCTATTTTTGTTAATCCTTGCCCTATTACTGTAAAATACGTAGGCCCTTGCACTATTGAAATTTCAGATGGCTTCAAAATTGTTTTCAAATGCTTGTGAAGAAAGGAATAATGAAAGAAAGATTGCTTGCTTGCTCTTTTCCAAAATCTTCTGTGATAAGACTTAACCGAGAGCAAATTTATCAGTTGAATAGTAATAACAGCTTGAAAATGGGGGTTAAATGGAGAAGCTGACAGGCCATGAACTGCACAGTCTGACTGAAACTGTCTGTAATTTTATATATTTTCCCAGTGTGTTAGAAGACTTTTTCCCTTTTCTCCCTAACCCAAAATGACACGTCTGTTATACATATGTATGCTAAGTGCCTTAATGGATTTGGACAGCCTCTCCCTGATTTCTAAGATGCAGTCATTAGGTGGTTCTTGGAAGCAGGTGCTATTTATGGGTTGAGCTCTGTTTCCCTCTCTCCCCTGCTAACCTTTTCATCTCTGCTAATGATTAACAGTGATGGGGTTTGAATGACACCAGGGCAGTGGCTTTAGCTGCACTGCCACGGAGATTTGTTTCAAATTTGCTTGTCTCTCCCCTAGGGTTTTGAAAAGAAGGGAGATATGTATGTTTATACAGGTATTAAGTCAATATTTACTTTCAGTTGATCTTCCACTCCCCTCACTTACTGATTTTTCTGCAGGTTAATCTCTGCCATCTGTCTCTCCCTGTACTCTCATGACACCCCTGCGTTTCCCCCTGGTATGAAGGGGCCAGTGGCTGAAGCAAGAGGTGTGGAGAGTCTGAAAAAGTGCTGTCCCCACCCATTGCTGTTAGCCATTTTCTTTGCATCTCAGCTTATGATGTTTCTAAATGACCAAGAGCAGAGACTACTGGATAATCCCAACATAGTGAGCAACTGATCCCACTACACCTGTGGTATTTCCTAACATCTCTGGTTAAGGACTGGGAGAGGATGCCCAGCCATGTGCTACCTCGCAGAGTGGTGCTTGGACTGGCAAAGCATGCACTGATGCAGGGAGGAGCCACCCTGAGAAGCACCTGCTTTAGCATATCCCAAACCCATGCCTACACCAGCACCTTCTGAAGAAAGGGTAGGAAATGTGCCTGGTGGTGCAGGAGGTGTGGCTGCAGGTCTATATTGGACAGGTGTTGATGTGAGGGCACCATATGTTACCTCATTGCCTAGCAAATGAGATGCCTTTCAGCAGTCCTCCTGCACCTGACGTGCGCAAGCAGATGGCCTGATTGTATTGCTCGGCACTGTTGCCAGCATTTGTCCTTTCCCAGTGGTCAAGACTGGAGCAAGGACACAGTTTGATCCACAGCATTGGTTAATCACTGCATGTCATGGAAGGCCTTCCATGTCTGTGTCCATTGAATTTCACTGCTTTTGAGTCTGTTTTAAGTTGCTTTCCTTAGAAGTAGCTAAATCAGAAATTAATTTTGCCCCTCCTTTTAAATTTACTAATACTTTTTTAGGACAACATTGTCCCCAGCACCAAGGAATTGATTTACACATATTAACCCTCTCTGATATTTAAAATAGACACATTGACTACTCAGTCATTTAACATTTCTGAAGTGAAAATAGGCATGAGTGAAAATAAGTGTGTTTACAATATCCCTACAGAAATAATTTACTTTACTTGTAATACAGATATGAAATAAATTACTAAAGCAATGATTAGGGCCGTGTATATATCAAATGAGTAATCAAGGTATATGGAAAATGTAGGATATCATTAGTAGAGAGATAATACAATAAAACCTTCTTCCAACTACCTTCATTGGAAAGCTCCTTGGACAATAATTTTGCTTTGCATATTTCATCAAGGACAATGAAGTGGCTGAGGAACATTAGGTAATAAAGATTCAAAGTCCCAGTGGCAGTAGAGGGGAGCCTTGCAGAATCTGTGGGTTGCCTGGTGAAGTTATCATGTCACATGTTTTAATTTGGTGCATTTGTACGAGTGTTTGGGAGAACTTACATTAATCATCAAGCTAACAGGATTCCAGTGAAATTTCAAATGAGGAGTGATATTGTTTGGAGGGGCATTTTATAAAGAATAGTACAGAAACTTGAATCTTGCAGCAAAATTTATGGAAAGTACACATTTAAGGCATTATAGGACACCACAGAAGAAAGATCACATGGTTTTGCAGTATGTTCTCCAGCATAATAACCTGATACAGCTGCTCTTACTGTTACTGTATTAGGATGAGTACTTTTAACAGGAGGCTAACATACCGTATCATTTTCCCTCTCTGTCCACCACTGGTCTGAGCATTTACACCAGGAACATTACTGTAATGGCAGCCAGGAAATGGAAAAGGCTTGGAGAAATATGTACTGTTTCCCAGTTTTGGCTCATAGCCATTTCACAGCAGCATTATTGATGAGAACAGGATTTAGGAGGAGAATATTAAAGAGAAAGCAGAATTAAGAGCTAGGGACATAGGAAATTCCAAATGAAGTATTTTAACACCTTTTTTTCCCCTCGACTGTAGATGTAAAACTATCTGGTTTTGTTGTTAAAGCGCCCTTCAAAACATGCTGGGCTTAAGAGGGAGACCTCAGAGTGAGAAGAACATGCTTAGATCTGGTGGGGGATGAATTCATTTTTTCTAAACCCCCCAAGAAAGAATGTGAAAAATTATATCTTCCAAGTGCTTGTTGAGACAAGAAAACCAGAGGAATACGACATTAAAATGAGGATGATTTCTGTCATCTATATCCAAAATCTGCTGCTTTAGAAAACGCAACTAGTGTGTGCAGCAGTCTTTTTACATGCTCTGCATCTTTCTGCAGGCTGCATAATTTTTCTGTGGAGTAGCCAGTAATAGCTGGAAATGTAGCATTTCTCCCTACAAAGTTCATTCTTGGCAAAGACACGGAAAGAAAATTTGGTCTTCTGTTATTTTTATGGGCCTATCCTTTAGACTGAAAAAAAGGGGGATCAAGGCTGAGTTCTCACTGCTTGCTGCTCTAGGTAGTGAAAAGTGCTGTTATTTATATAGGTATACGTATCATGGGTCAGGGCCTAGTTATACTATATGCTATTGAAAAGAATATCTCTGACATTTATCAGGGCTTGAATGCGAGGGCCCAAAGACAGCTTGAACTGAACTGATGTTCACTGGGAAAAAACTTGGTGAACTTTTGGTTTGGCTAGAATGAGACAGTTCTAGGCTAAAGTGGTAAAATTATGATTTGTCTACGGCCCAGATGATTCTTAGGCTTGCATTTGCAAGCAAGACAACTGAGAAATACAGTAGTAAAGGAGAATAGAATGGGACCTGTGTCAGTGCCCCAGAGTAATGTGGAAGGTCAGGCAAAGGGATCAGACTGCAAGAATGTCAGAGACTCACGAAGAGAAACAGGAGAGGGAAGAGCCACAAACGTCAAGACAAAATAAGACTTCAAGAAGAAGAAGAACATGGCTGACTTTCACAAAGATTTCTGACAACTGAATGAAGATGGAACTAAGCTCAAGTAGGGAAACCTTGGAGGTGATGCATGTCTTGTTTCATTTTAGATATCCATGTTGTATATGTCTGCTAGTCAATGGAGACCAGAAATTGATTTATCTGGCCCTAAAGCACACACCTGTCTTTGGTCAGCCTGATTGCTTGCTACAGTCTACTGTCTGAATTGACCAGGACTTCATTGACTGGCATGGGTACATAGATACCTCGCTTACAGGTAGATGCCTGCATCAATGACATTTGAAAACAGGGGCATGAATCCCACTCTGGTTAGCTCTTGTGTAGATGCTATGTATGTAAGAAGGTCCCGTTATAAAATCAACTTCTAGAGGAATTTTGCAAACTCATTGTCATGTCATGTACACTGCAAAGAGAGAGAACAGGCAATATATGCAAGATCCATGGGAATGAGCAAATGGGAATTTGCTTGCACTGGAACACATTTAGCTCTTCCCTGTCCTTAAGCCTTTACTTTATTAAGTATGGGGTATCCAGGGATCCAGACTGTCATCTACGTTGTGTGGAGATATAAACCCTGATCCTTCCCATCCTGCCATTTATTGAGTTCATGCTTTCTCTCGCATTCTCTCTGACACATCATTTTTGCTGAGTGAAGACAGGAAGAAGAGTGAATGATGTGTCTATGCATATACACATGTTCATCTGTATATTGTATGTGTAGTTGTATACAAATTGGCAGCTTGATTTTCTAGGACGCTTAATAGCAACAGCTGAATGAGAACTTTTAAATGTCCAATTCATTTGAAAATCAAGCCACTCATTTGGGTTGCTAAGTATAATTTTAGGCCTTCTATTTTGAAATATTCACAGTTTTTTTTAAGTGTCACTGAAAGAGAATTGTGTGACTATATTTTAACTGACACATAGCAGCATTACTGTTGTCCTCAATGGCACTAGATCATGCAGAATATGCACAGAAAAGGTAAGCAGACCTCACAGTCATGATTCAGATGCATGGTTTCAGGTATCAGAGAGGTCACTCTGTTCAGGATTTTACATTATGCCCATTGCAATGATACTAGATCATCCAAGTAGAATCTGCTTGTTCATGTCTTAAGGAAGAATTGAACTTCATGCAGTTAACTGAATTGGAATCTGTCCAAGACACCTCTCAGAGCACTTAAACTGAACTTTCTACATCCAAAACTCTTAGATTCACTTTCTTTCATCATTTACTACTTCTGGCACTCTCGTGGGCCTATGAAATGGAAGTGTGTTAGGTTAATCTCAGCCAATTTATTTTTGTCTGGTTGTACCCTGAGCAAATGGTGGCATTACACATAACAATAACACACAGTGCTGTGCCTCTGAGAGAGGGTAAACACAATCTGTGTAATTCATTTGTGAGGAATAACAATGGGAGTTTACCTGGTACCAGTAAAATCCAGGTCAGGACATTTTCAAGGTCCTGCACTGCTCCAAGACAAAACAGCTGATACCTGTCTTGCGCACACAGTGCTGATAAGGAAGACCAGCAACCTGAAGTTGCAGATAATACTCTTCTTTATCTTGTAGTACTTCATTGCAGGAATAGACCTACAAAAAGCTTCCTGTCAGAGGCCGAGAACATCAGAATCCTGCCTTTGGTTGTCAAATTTTAAAAAATTATTTAGCCTGTAGACTACACATGTCAACAGCTTCAGCATTTGAAATAATTTAAGTTAGCAATGGTTTTCAGCTTTCTGATCCAGAAACTCTTAAAGGATGCCCTTAAGGAGTCAATAAAAGGCAGTTAAGGAAAGCAAAGCTATTGTCAATAGTGTTGTGTTTTTAGAAGAACAACAAATTGAAAAAAAAGGTGACAGTTACCAAAAAAAGCATTTGTGTTTTTATCCCTACCTAGCACAAAAATGATAGAAAATAACAATGTACAAATCATAAGTGTCCAGAGGGCACACACAAATTTGACCAGTGTACTGTATATGTTGTAAATATTTGGTGACCAGTGAATTCCCAGGCTAAACAAATGTTCATGGACCAACCTGTAAAAATGTATAACCTCTGTGCCTCTTTCCCCCTTGTCAGATTCAATGAAAATAGGGAGCATTATCATGACAACAAGTCCTTCAATGCCAGGCTCACAGGGTTAACTGCAGAAGACCTTATTCAGTCCTTCCACGGGCAAAATTCCATTTACTCAGCAGTAGTTTGTCTGGGTGAAGGGTTTGGGATTTGACAGGCGATGTTTATGAGTTATATAGGAAAACTAGCTGAAATAGCAATTTTTGCAGCCCTTCCTAATGGACTAATAGATTTTTTCAAGCAGCTGGAAGATTTTCTATAATCCTTGCAAGCCCTTAATTTCAGGTTTACAATTATGGCTTCCAATAAATGATGGAAGTTTCTTTCAATTTACCACCTCAACCAGGTGCCTTAGTGAGCTTTGCAGGAGAGCTCACACAAGTCACAACAGGAGCTGGAGGAACAACCGCCTGCTTTAGGCACAGAACAGCTGCTTACAGATGGTTTGTGGTAAAGAACCACTCCCAAAGCCTCTCCCCAGCTAGAAGAGATTCTGCATGTCAAGGGCAAGGTTATTCTAGGTAGAACATTGCCCCTTTCTTTCATGTCTCCCTCAGTATTCCCTGCCTGCCTCCTCAGTAAGGACGGGAGGGGGGCATTGACACTCTGTCTGTTAAATCTGTTGTGGGGCTGAGATGCATGAATATGTGATCCATACTGAAAAACTGTTTTAGAAATGATAGACTGAGTAGGACTGTGATCTGTGATTTAGGTATTTCACATCTGGAAGCAGATACCAACAATATAGAAGAGAATACTTAATGCACTTCACTTCTGTACTGCTTTATTCCAAAAAGTTATTGTGGGATAAAATGTCACTTTTTATTGTGGAGCAAGTTACAATCCAGAGCAAGACATATTACTGCCCAAGGGGCAACAGGAAGAGTGATGTAGGCACGCATCATTTCCAACATCTGTTTGGCATGGACTTGGTGCTTCTGTCTGGCTTGATGAAGGGACTGTGTGAGCTTTTCTGACTCTTTTTAACCACATCAGCTAGCTAGTAAAAGATGCTATCTCTCCTGAAAAGCTTGGTCTTCTTTAATATATATATACACAATGGAAGAGTTAATATTGCATGTAAACTTGTCTTGATGAGTCCTATATTTTATGAACAATAGCATAAGGCTTCATAAAAGCAAAACCTTTATACTCTGCAACTGCATTTTTGTTTCAAACAGTGGTGTTACAGCAGAAGTTTATATAAATCTTACAAAGCAAAGAAGAACACAAGATATCCAAGAGCTGTTTCAATTGTATACTTCAGCTGTAGGCATTAACAAAGTTATGGCCACAACAAGACCCATAAGAAGACAAGGAGCCCAATACACCTGTTCATTATGTTAAGGATCCCCTCATTGCTTAGAACTGCCTCCCAGGGGAATGCATGTCCCTGTGCAAGACAGAAAGCATGATTTCCAGAGATACTGTTAGTTTTCCTTGCAGCAAGATATTTTCAGGCCTGTCCCTGCACCATCGTCTCTGGTGAAAAGGAGTGGAATAAGACTAAACATTATTACTGCTTGTTCTGCTGATAATAATACTGTGAGGAACTGAGAGGAGCAAAACATTTACAGAACTGTTTGACTCTGTGGCAGCTCAGAACATTAGCTTTAGGGTGAAAAGTTACAGAAATTCCTGGAACTAGGGACTGCTCCATTAGCCCACTTTGCTGCTTTTACATGTACTCTCCTTTTTATTCATACTCTTATCTGGATCTCCTGGGAGAAACTGAAGGGACCTTTGCCTGGGCTGTACAACTGCTTTACTAAGGGAGTCCTTTTTACAGCTATACACTTAGAGTTCATGTTTTCTGTCTGAAAGGTCCTTGAGAAATTTCTGGCTTTGATTCTATTTGAATCATTAACTTTTACTAGGATATTAGTTTTATTTTACACTTTCCATTTCTTAAGCATGTCTGGGGAATTAGTATGATACAGCACAATGATTGCACTATATATTAATTTGGAAATGTGAAGATTATCTCAGAGATGAAAGCAGAAGAAACGTGATGCCCATACTTACATTCTGTACATCTGCTTTACTCCCAGTAAACAGCTGCAGTGATTCACATGGTAGTGCAGTCTTGCATAATTGCCTTTGAGTTGCTGAACTTTTAGAAAGTGCTTTTTCTTCATGTTCTCCTCAACTCCACTTTCTTTGTAAGCTTCCCAACTTTGATCCTGAGCTTCACACAACAAATCTGAGAGGAAAATGAAAATCATATGGGTATCACTGGAAATTACTGTGATTCATTATTTGCAGCTGTTGTGTTCTTGGGCATCTGTGTTTGGGCAGGACTCAACACAAGATTTTCTAACAGCATCTGAATTCCCTGAATGCAATTATTCTCCCTTTAAAGCTGAATCTAAATTGTTCCCTAAGGCTGTATCCTGTCACACCTAGGATTCCCCTAGAAACCCTGGAAACCCCTTGGACCATGCAAGTCTGGTTGACACTAAGCAAAGGTTTGGCAGTAACTGAGTCTTGCTGACAATATCAGTAGTAATATAATGAAAACTGAACACCTGGGAATGGTTTTGATAAACCAGAGCTGAAGTCTATTGATGTGGAAGCTACTGACTTGTGTTTCTGCCTGGGGAATGGGAGGTACACCGCCCCTTCTGAGGGGATAGCTAGAAGAAAGCACATTTCATATTCACCACATTTACCTGTTTAAAAACATTTAGGCTAACTAGGCATTACATTTACATGTTACATTTAAACCAAGCTGAGACCATCACGCTCCAGTCACTTCTTTTTCTTGACCAACATACACATTTTGATTACGTAGGCTGTATCTGAACCGCCGGCTGAACAGACCGGTTCTGACCTCTGTTTGTCAGCTAACCAAGACACAAAGTCCCCTCTACAAATAACTTATTTAGGTCAACCTTTTGATAAAAAGCTTTATTCAAAATGTGTGGCTTCTGATAACTCTAGCTTTCTGGCCTAGTCTGAGAGAGTTCTGAAGACAAAGACTGGATTTTGTTTAGCAAAACCATTGGTAATCATTCCTACTTTCACCACTTCTCACTAATCTTGTGCTTCTGAGAGCTACCTTGTTTCTTAAGACCCAAAGGGAAAAAAACCCCAGTTGTTATGGAATCACCAGCTGTTGCTAAATATAACTGTTCCACAGAAGTTCAGCCATCAGTTCTTCCTTGGGATGTAATTTAATGGAGGGAAAGAAGGAAGAAATATCAGAATTTAAGCAAGAATGTAGATGTCGGCAATCATGTGTCACCATATGATGGAAGGTTGGCAAAAATATACTCCAGATGGGCTCTTCTTCCCTCGACTATATTTCCAGTAATAATGAAATTATCCAGAACTCCTTTACAGAAGATCTCATTGCCAGCTTCTTTTACGCAGGGTTATAAAATTAGCTTCACGGGGAGAATGTGAGGGACTTTCCAATGGATGTGTAGAGTTGCTTATAAATTTTTTACTGAGATCCATGATCAAAGAAGTGCGACATACAAAGTAATGAATGATTGAATCTCACTGAAGTTAAGTAATAAAGAGTTGGCATTTGTGAAGTGCCTCAAAATTTCAAGCCTAAAGGGGCATCCTCCAGCAAGGATTCATGATAGCCACACTGGATTCAAGGCTCTGTTGCCTAAGCTGACATTCTGCTCTGGCAGCAATCCCACTGCAGTCTAAAACTCTTTGCAGAGAAATTGTTTTCCACTGAATACTGGATCAGGCAGTACCATGTTAGTATTGCAGATAAGAGCATAACCTGGCAATACATTTTATACACCACTGCTCCCTTTCTCCTCAGATACTTTTTATGAACTGTGAGAAAAACAAAACTCACAAACCTCACTAGAATAATTCAAGCAAATAATTGGTGTTGCACTCCTTGGTCTGCCACCTTATACAGCTTACTGTACAGTGCCACATTGCTGTATTTGACAACAGCTCTGGGACAATGGTCTTCAAAAGTTAGATGACCTCTTGTGATCTGCTGTTTCTGGGGAGTCATGTATAATAATGAAATAAGGTGAGGAGCAAGGAGTCTGGTGACAGGGAACAACTCTGCTAACTTGTTTGCAGCAAGTGTTGGTAAAGCACAATGATACAAATCTCCAGCACAACTGCTGCATGTGGAATAGTAAATGATGTATTTGTATCTGCTGGAAGGCAAATTCAATGGCAAAAGTGTGTTTATTTGCCCCTCATTCAAAGAAATAGCCTCTGCACCACAGAGAAGATTTGAACAGACTGGTGTAACACAGGTCTTGATTGTGCTATGTATGAGCCTTACATGCAGGTCCTGTGCAGGGGTCTAGCCTAGGTCTAACAAGATCAAAAGCATTTTCCTCTGTGTCATATTGTTCATTTTTGGGATTTTTAATTTTCATCTATCACCAGAATATAATTTTCCAGTTAAAACACACTGCCCAAAATTTACAGATGGGTTCACAGTATTGGATGTTCGTAAACTGTCCCTGAAGACACCTAGAAGTCTTCTGATTAGGTGGAAGTTGTCTTTGCGTATTTTCTTAGACATCCAAGTATTTCAGTAAAGATGGACACTCTCTACCTGGATACATTTCTGTGTTATAAAGAGTCCCAGCAGGTCCAGAGGTCATAGGTCCAGTATGATTTTTCCCTCCTGAACCAAAAGTGCATGGAGGGGAGCAGACAAAGTGAGATTTACTTCCCAGTGCAGCAACTGGCAGGTGTCTCCTGTGGTCTAACCCATGTTTGGGCCCTCGACTAAAAAGAGATTGAAGGTGCTGTTATTAGCTCCCTGTCAGTCACCCCACTCTGCCAAAAGACAGTGGGAGCTATAGCCACAGACAATCTGATCCCCTGCCTGCTATACTTCAGGGGGCAGGCTTCCAATGAGTGAATTAACACTCAGCTAAGGTTTCAGGTGAGCAAAACTGTTCCAATAGCAATTTTGGCTGCACGAAGCCCTGCAATTGCTCTTTTGAAAAAGGCATGCAGGACCTCATCTATAGGTACCGTTGCCTCAGGCTGTGCAAATCTGTTTGTGGAGTTTCAGGACTAGCATTTCTTGCTGGGGAGGTGAAGGAGACTGCTGCTTCCAGGGCAGAGATGGAGGTCTCCATCACAGCTGCCAACATGGCTGCTTGCTTGTGGTAGCCTAGCTCTTTGACCTTTTGCATGAGTTGAGTTATGAATCCAGTTGTTACTTTTGCATGACCAAATAAGGCGCAATTGCATTCATTTCCTTCACTGTTTCCTCCTCACCAAAAGGTCAGTGAAATTTGGCATATGCCCTTTCTGGAAAGCCTTTTGCAGCAAAAGGAGAATGGGCTGGGAGAGCAGAATCTGCCTTCCCAACCTTGCAGGGAGACCCTCCTTTCCCAGCTCATCTGTTCTCCCCCACTCCCTACACTCACATATTCAGGATTCCGCATGTGTTTAACTGCAACTTTCATACCAGTGGCTTTCACTAATATATAAAAATATGTAATCAGGCCTGAATGCTGATGAAGTGATGTTATTAGGCATGCGGGGTGGTGGTGTGCTACAGAGCAGCATTTCTTTTAGTAACATTTCTCCCCCTCTACTCTACTCTTGTGAGACCCCACGTGGAGAACTGAATCCAGTTCTGGGGTCCCCAGTGCAAGAAAGACATGGACCTGTTAGAGCAGCTCCAGAGGGGAGCCATAAAGATGACCAGAGAGCTCTTCTGCTGTGAAGAAAAGCTCAGAGAGTTGGGATTGTTCAACGTGGAGAAGAGAAGGCTCTGGGAAGACATTGCGCCCTTTGAATATTTAAATGCGGCTTATAAAAAAGGTGGAAAGAGATGCCTTACCAGGGCCTGTAGTGATAGGGCAAGGGGTGAGAGTTTTAAAATGAAAAAGTGTAGAGTTAGGTTAGCTATAAGGAAGGAATTTTTTATTATGAGGGTGGTGAGACACTGGAACAGGCTGCTCAGAAAAGTTGTGGAAGCCCCCTCCCTGGAAGCATTCAAGGCCAGGTTGGATGGGGCTTTGAGCAACCTGGTCTAGTGAAGGATGTCCCTGCCCAGAGCAAGGGGGTTGGAGCTAGATGACCTTAAAAGTCCCTTCCAACCCAAATAATTCTGTGACAAGAGCACATGAACGAAGCTAATGGATAAACCACATTCTCTGTGCCCTCAGGGCAGCTTAATAAGAAAAAGTGCATTTTAATTCTTAGAACTCTCTCTACATCATACTTGGGCAAGGCACTCACTTTGCACTACTTTTTTTCATGCAAAATTGAAGGTGGTTTCATTCTGTTGGTGTTAGTCCTTTTGGGAACACTGAGATCCTGTTGCTTGCATCTCTGGCTGATTCTGTTAATACAGTAGAGGAAGAAGGTCTCCGTTATCATTTTCTTCCCATTACAATGGTTTTAGATGTTCTTGAAATGATAAATCTGTCTGAATTTTAGTATACAATGTTCTGTGGTCACTTGTTAAGGAGGTTCAGATCTAATTTGACAAAGATACTCAAATTCCTTCCTAGACAGAAAGGCTAAAGAGTAAGACATTTCTATATTAAAAGTAAAGCCAGTTTGGGGTTAATTACTTGATGGTCTGCAATAACTCTACTGATTAGATCTTAGTCCTCAGGAACATATTTTCATCATTTTTGTTTTTAAGGATACTTAATTTTTCCCCAAGGAAAATTAGCTCAGTGAACCAGGGCCTCAATCTTCAGCTTTCTCAGGGAATGTCTTCAATTTCTCAGTGAACACTGAAAATAAAATGCTACTCTGTAGCAGCACTGACCCAGGAGAAACTGCGAACGTTTATGATTCCATTTCTGAAAGCCAGTCAGATCCAGCAGCCATTAGTCAACATTTTACTCCACCTATACTCAGGGTTCAGTGTTTCTTCCCTTTGGCATTTCCCCCTTCTTTCCATAAATACTATGCTGAAAGGCCAAACTGCTACTGATGCTGCAGAAAACCGACACGATTAGAAAGAGACCTATCACACCAGATTGCAAATACCAATTAAAAAAAAAAAAAAATTTTCCTGTAGAAAGTCCAGTATGTAATGACCAAATTCTACATTCAAGGTGTAACCTTCAAGCACCTAACTCAGAGTGAGATAAATGATCAGCTTATGTATTGCAATATGATTTTGTCTCCCAATCTGATAGCAAAAAAAGACTATTGTACATAAAAGTACATTCGAAGGTAGGAATGCTCTGCAGAGGGGTCTGGACAGGCTGGAGTGATGGGCTGAGGCCAATTGTATGAGGTTTAACAAGGCCAAGTGCCGGGTCCTGCACTCAGGTCACAACAACCCCATACAATGCCACAGGCATGGGGAAGAGTGGCTGGAAAGCTGCTCGGTGGAGAAGGACCTGTGGGTGCTGGCTGACAGCCAGCTGAACATGAGCCAGCAGCGTGCCCAGGTGGCTGAGAAGGCCAACAGCATCCTGGCTTGTATCAGCAATAGTGTGGCCAGCAGGAGTAGGGCAGTGATCATGCCCCTATGTCTGGCACTGGTGAGGCCTCACCTTGAATATTGTGTTCAGTTTTGGGCTTCTCACGACAAGAAGGACACTGAGGTGCTGGAGCGTGTCCAGAGAAGGGCAACAAAGCTGGTGAAGGGTCTGGAGCACAAGTCTGATGATGAGTGGCTGAGAGAGCTGGGATTGTTTCGTCTGGAGAAAAGGAGGCTGAGGGGAGACCTTATCGCTCTCTACGCCTACCTGAAAGGAGGTTGTAACAAGATGGGTGTCAGTCTCTTCTCCCAAGTAGCAAGTGATAGGACAAGAGGAAATGGCCTCAAGGTGCATCAGGAAAAATCTCTTTACTGGAAGAGTGGTCAGGCATTGGAACAGGCTGCCCAGAGAGGTGGTGGAGTCACCATCCCTGGAGGAGTTCAGAAAATGTGTAGATGTGGCACTTCAGGGCATGGTTTAGGATGCATGGTGGTGTTGGTTGGCATGATGGTTGGACTGGATGATCTTAGAGATCTTTTCCAACCTTAATGATTCTGTGATTCTGTGATCATATAACAAGGCTGCCACTGACCTGGAATGACAGCAAGCTGCCATGCTTTATTAATGTTGCTGCTGAAACTAAAATAGAAGTATAAAAGCCAGATTCTACCCTGCGTCCTCAGTCCACCCTGGCAAGCAACATGCCAGAAATGTTGTTCAGCCTATGGGTCCTGCTACTGGAGGCATATGTAAACTTCAGCACCTTCTTCTCCAGAGGAGATTGCAGCAGAACCATGAGAATATAGCAGGATGGGAAGGCCTATCTTGGCTTTCCCACAGACTGTGGTGTCCCTGGAGGTTGAAGACTGCAGATGGCTTATGTGACCATTGGCCTACATGCAGCAGATTTTCTTCTGCATGTGTGTTTCATATATTTTATTTAATACAATTAAGGCTGAATCAGAATTTGGCTTGCAGGTAAGAATGCCATGCATTCCAATTTCAGTGTGCGACATCTATGGCATTGTAGCACAGCCTGGAAGTGTGTTTGTCACAGCCCTTGGCAGCCCTCAGACTAGGTATAGACATCTACAGCCACTGTGTTGTTTCATATGTGTAAGATAAAGTTCACCCTGTAAATCCATAACATACTACAGTGACAGCTGTAGCTAAATAATGAGCAAAAACTGGTTTCTGCTTTCAATTACATTTGCACAGCACTTCTTCTCTTTCCCAGGATTTGTCAGGCTACAGCTGGAACAAGGATCTGACCCCAAGATCTGCACTGTGGAAGATTTGCAGCTCTCTATGTTAGAGCAGAAATAGATAATATTTCTGTTACTTCTTAGTTGTAGTCAGGTAGCATCTATACCAAGTACTGTTTTACTACTTCGGCTGGCAAATGCACGACATTTTATGTTTTTACAGTTTGTGTGACTGAGTTTCCAACTGAGAATTGTTTTTTCAAGCTAAGCACAACAGAGGCATAGATGAGCAACTGTAAAAAGTTTACAGAAATAAGATGTCAGTCTCTGAAAACTACTTTAAATGTTTTGTGCATATGCTCAAGATTGTCAGTAAAAACACACAGATGGGCCAAATCCTTGTCCCAGTGAAATAAACTCCTATTATGCTGGTAAAAAGTGGTGTTGCTTGTGACTTTTATCAGGATAACTTTATCTTTTTATAGGTAAAACTATACACCAGAGAAATTTTCAAGGTACCCAGAACTCCCTTCTTCCTTCCATTAGGCCACTTAGCCTAAAGCCATTTTAGTGATTCTTCCTAGATAGGGTTTGGCAAGAAGAAAGCAGCAGTAAGTATACGAAGAAGAATAGAAATAGCAAATGTACAACAGTATACTAGGAAAGCTGCAAAGCCAAATAAGATGCTAGCTTTGCAAATATTACAAAACTCTGTGAAATGGAAGTGGAAATGATACTGAAAAAATAGAAATGTTCACCTTTTTATAGAAAGAAGAGTTAGAGCAGGGTGTTCGGTTGTTTGTTTTTTTTTTTTAATATTGCCTGATAAATTGTAAAGTTTTGAGGACATTGACTTTTTTGGCAATTACAACAGTAAATCAAGGAAAAAAACGTTCTGCTTTGCTGTAGAACTTTGCAGTGTGTTTTATTTCTGTGATTTCTAATAAGAAAATTTCATTTGTTTTCCTGTTATAATCTGTAAATTATTTGTCTGCTCATATCTTTTCAGCACATGTAATGTCCTTTTTAAAGAGTGCAGTGATTGCAATTGCATTTACCTTACTATGCAGTCAAATCTATGGTACAGTGGAGGCTGTATTATGACTCACGAAGAACAGCAGCTATTTAAATTCACATTTCATATTATATGAAACAAAACTATATTTATTAATTGCTATTAAATACAAACACTATCTAACAGTCCTTTATCAGTCCAGTTCAGCATTACGTACCCCTAATATTCTAAAGCAAATGCTTAAATACGGTATGAATCCAGTACTTTCAGTGCATAGAGGTGTTGGTGTCAGAGCATAGGCACCATCACCCACAGGCAGCTCTCCTGCGTGTCTGGCAGCCTCATGAGAGAATTAGACGACAGTAGGCCAAAAGTCACCTTTGGACATCTGGACATCATTTCTTGTCAGAAAAACAATAAACTTTCTGCAGCATCTGTATGTATAATAGATGTCATTCTTCCGGTATTTGAACTATGCCCCTTCATCTGCACTTTTTGCCAAAGAGTGGGATGTATCCTGATAGTTCCATTTGCCTCAGAAATGGAAGTGATGACGAGCATTAAACATGAGGCTTCATTCACACAGAAATCATATTCCATCAGTGAGTTACATCCTTTATTAAACACAGATGGTAATTTTCCTAGGGGCAATACTAACACAGAGATTAAATCCTTACTCAAATACAATCCCTTCTATGTTATATCAATTATTGGCATTCATCAGCAGTCTGGCTTCCTGATGGAGAATATTAAGCTCTTACAAGTAATGCTTTAGCTTAGGCACTTGATGTCTCAGGAAGCTAGTTTGTTCTCCTAAGAGTGTTTAAGCAAAGGAAACTCAAGAAGTTTAAACAGAAGGTATTGTGCCAATACTCTGTGGTAACTGCTGGGACTAAGTTGATAGGACCCTGCACACAGATGCCTAGCAACCGTACCCCTGTATATGCTGCTGCCCTCATTAAGCTTGTCATGGGCTTAACTGCAACCCCAAAGCAAAATGACATTAAGTTTCAGAAAATTCAAGCATTTTCAGACAGCTACAGGTAATTAATTTGGCTGCATTAGAGTGACTTATACCAGGTGGAACTCTTATTTTAAGGCTTTGGTAGAGCATTAAGTAGATAAGAGATTTTCCTAACACCAAGCCATTAAATTTATTAGTATTGTGTGATAAACAGATGGTCACTGCCCACCCCACAGTGACACCAAGGCTGGCATAGTGCTGTTGCGATGTAAAAATAATGGGGATCTTTTGGATAGGAAAGGTCAATATAATGTAATTATACACACCAGTAAAAATCATGCCATGTTGCACACTGTAGCATAGTGAATTCAAGGGAAAAGGACTTCTTTTTCAACATAGTATATTTAGCAAGAGAGACTGTAGTGATAATTTTGAACTATAAAATATAATGTGTAGGTGTTTTGCTTACCATTTCCACATATTTATGGAATGAATGAACTTGTTACAAGAATATCCCTTTTTGGAATGATCAAATGCTTCAATGTGAATCACGCTGAGCCAAGCACATGGAAGGGCAAAGCATAACTCTGCAGATGTTAGGGTGGGATACTGGCATGCAACATATGAACACATGATATGATCTTGTGAGCATGAGTTTGGGATAGCTGTAAAAGGAGCAAATAGCTACACTGCAGTGGACCTAGCCAGATAACTGGACACATGATCACCTAATGCTCTTTTGTAAAAAACTGGCCCTTTGTCTTTGCTCTCAACCTACCCAATATATCTCAGAAAGTACAAACTGCATCTCCTTGTCCTGTACAGACAGTGTGTCAAATAACAAGGACTCAGTGGTGGGAGCTAGTGACTAGTGTTTCCACTGGGAGAGTATTTTCTGATGGATTCAGTAACAGTCTGTCTAGACAAGGTGGCATTGGGAATGTGCCGATAGGTATCTCTACCAAAAATCTCAACTGTCTTCTCTTCAAAGGGAGATGCTTGCTTTCTGAACAGTTCTGGCAACCAGTTAGCCCCACAACACATAAGCAGTATGTTGGCATCACAGGTAGCTGCAACTCCCATCTATGGCTTTTCCTGTGATGAGCCCGTTTGCCAACAGGTATCATCCCTGAATTGATTCTGGACATTCTGTATCTCTCTGTCAGCTAGTGCCAGCCAGAAGGTTGATGCCTGCCAACGTACACCACAATGATTTTTCTCTTAGTGTCAGAGAGAGTGTTTTTTATCTGGTGGTATACTCATTAATTGTGGCTGCAATACAGAGTTTATATGTTGGCCAGGTTTGCATATATTTTTCTGCTATCTTTAACTTACAATAAGGGCACAATTAGGGGTTAAATATTAAAAAAATCTCCAGTTAACAGATAATGATTAAAAATCCAGGTGTTTAGCCTCGCAGACGCCTCTACCTGGAAACTGTGCTTCACTTTACAGAGTATTTCCAAATATGATGCTAAGCATTATATGCAGCTCCTCATGCCACACAGCTTTCATATTTTAGGTATTCATCATAGGAATGCATGCATGGTATTTATCTATCATACGTAAGCAAGAAAATTTTATCTTGTCCCTCTAGGAGTATGAGGGTCATTGGCTAAGCAGTATGAATAATGAGGTGCTTTTTAGTTCAGCACAAATTAAGACTGACTCCTCCCACTTAATTTCTATTGCTCTTCTCCCCTGCCTTCTCACTGTTCTTGACTTCTAATATATTTGCTTAGTTTAGATAGGAAATATGTGTTATGTATTTCAGCTTCTTACAGAAAATAATAAATAGGAGTGAAGGGTTAAATTCATGCTGTTGCTTCCAACTTCCAGTAGTGGGAATGCTGCTTCAACTTTTGCCTCTGTCAAGGGTATTTTACCCTCTGTCTTCCAGGAGAACATCTCAAAACTCATTTGTTATGGGTCAGTGAGTATTTCCTTGTATCATGCACGGTGGGAACACGAGAAGTGGAAGGATGCCTGCTTAGATATTGGTTGGGGGGAGGCTTAGGTTGGTCAATGTCCGGATGTCAGCTGGACCTGCTCTAGCCTGTGTTTACTTACTGAAGTAAGGACAGTTCCAAAAAATACACCCTGGCAGCTCAGCACCCCCAAATATGCCACAGCATGCTGTTTGAGACATTTTATGGGATGGGAAAGACCAGAAAATCAAGTCTGTGTCTCCCATACCCTAACTCACCATCAGGCTGTACCCTCTTTCACTGTGAAGTTAATGCTGAAAATACGGGTTTCTTTTATTGTATGGAAAGCACTTGCTGAGATGGGTACATATTTGTAGAAGTTTCAGGGTGACTGCAGTGCCATATTTTGGTGAATAAACTCTGCTTACATGGACTGCACCCAGCTGAAGTTGTGCGTTTCTCTTGGCCTACACAGGCTCAGTTGCTCCACTGCCTGCGAGGACACTGTCCCCTTCCACAGGGGCCTCCCATGACAGGGAGGTGGACGGTGCTGGGGTGCTTTATTATATTTTCCCCAAGATCCAACCAGCAGATCTGAATCAGAACTAAGACCTTCCTCAGGTCCTTGCTAGGACCTGCTGACCTTGATCAGTCCCAGACACATCACACTTCTCAACAGGAACTGTGAAATGGACTTTGGCCCCTGAGAGATACCTCTGCTCTGGGAGAAGCCCACAAACGGTGGTGGCCCTTACTCAAATTGGTTAGAAATCAGTTTGGCATTCTTTCATGTACATCTATAAGTCTGTGTGTCCTGAGCGAGGAACACATTTTAACACCACATCCCAGGAAAGGCCTCCAGAATTAAAAACTCTTATGTAAAGTGTGGTGGATTCTGAAATGCTTTTACTCTTCTTTTACTCATTCCTCTTCTGTTACCTCTCTTCCTTCCACTGCACTTTCTGCACACCTGGCTGTTAAAACCAGACACACTTAAGTGCAGATATGTTTAATGCTGTCTAGACAAGCACCCTATTAAGCTGGGCTGGGGCAGCAGTTGCCATAGTGATGAACAAATAAGGTCTTGTAGCTGAAAATGAGGTAGCGGGAGATTCATACTTTCTTCACAATACAGTGGCAATGTCAGAGTGAATTTACAGTATGAGAAATGGCAACTCTGTGTTAACTACTAGCAGAAGAGCCATAAATAGAAAGTGATACAGTTGGTTAAGGACTAGATCTTTCTAGTTCACAAAAAAGGTGAAAAATCTAAGTTTTGAAAGCCTGAACTCTGCTCCTGTATGCAAAGAAGATGACTAAGTTCACGGTATTTCAGTTTCTGTTTGGTATAAAGCATAACCTTATCTCATATGCTGCTAACATTTGAAGTTTATACTGAAGTTTTATCTTAACAGGTGGTAGTTTTTCACCGTTAGAGGGGCCCAGAAAACCCTTTCCAGTTTTCACACCATTTCTGACTGAAACAGCAGTGCTGGGGAATTTCTGGGGCAGGCTCCAAGAGAAACCACGAGATTTTTCTCACTGCAACAAAGATTCAAGTGAAAAACCTTTCTCCTTTTCACTATATTGCATAATACAAAGACAAAAACACCTCTCATTTCTCATGGAAGAAGTTAAGCTACAGCAATCTGTTTACGGGCTGCCAAGGAGAAGGGAAAGCAGCCTCGAATCAGCAGCACATCATGCCAGCTTTTGCTCCCCAGCCACCCCCGCTGTGGTGGTGCCTGTGACAGGGCACCACTGCAGCTCCTCCATGGCTCACACCCACCTCTTGCCCCACACATGGTGGCATGGGGTCCATTATAAACCCTTTTCTGTTGTACAGGAAACAAAGCACAGCATTCACATGGCATGTTTCCTATAAAAATTGTTTTTATTTTCATCTGAAATTCCTGAAATATGCTTGAATGAAGAGGAAAATATTACAACATAATTGCGCTCAGATGTAATAAAGACAGGAAGTAGCATTTCAGATGGTATTATGGCGTGCTTATGAGTTCCTTTTCTCTTTTTCCCTTTTGCATCACTTTTATATCAGACTGTTAGATGTTGCTAAGCTGTATATTTTAATGTATATATTAATGTACACAAGCCTGTGAGCTGTAAGACATGGAGAAAATATTTTCCTAACAGAACAAGTTGAAACAAATATTAAATTACCACATTTCATCTTAATCCCAAATTTTTCAACTATAGAGTGGAACTGTTCTTTGTTTCAGAAACAGGTAGATGTGAGCTCACAGATTTGAGGAGCAAAAATACACATAGAAACCCAGATGTCTTAAACTCCTCTTACTAAGGTGTATGCTTGACCTCACTGCTGCTTGTTTACTTCAAAAGGAGGTTAATAAGCTGACCATTTCTGGAAGTTTCGCTTCAAAAGGGGAATCATAGGGGTTATAAAGTACCAGAAGATTCCAGGGAACAGACTGGCGATTAGATAGATTGGGCTAGACCATTCAGTTGTAATTATATTTATAAATATTCTAGAACTAACAGATTAAAAATTAGCAAAAGTAGTGAAGATGCTTATTAGTGCATATGGATAAAATACCAATGTTTTCCCAAACACAAATCTAATTTTATTAATGTTTGGTTGCTGACTGGGATGAAATGCATACTATTAGAGATTACTGTTTCCACCCATTTCTCATGTTAACTTTTGACCAGGGTCAAAAGTTTGCTATTTTTGGTGTACATTTAAGAAGGCTTGTAGGTAGAGTGAGATGTGTAGAAAGTACTGTAGCTGACTGTAGCAAAAGCAGTATTTTTGCCAGTATACCCTAAACCAGATCACTGAAAAAACTTTTGCAACAGGATAACTGAATCTCTAAAATCTTTCTTTCTGTTGCCACAGCACTGTTGATGAGGTGTGTATGCTTTCCTGGCTCCTTGCCAAAGTAGTTAAGTGGCAAAAACTTGCTGGTGTGGCCTGGATCTCAAAAACTGGATACGTACAGAGATCACTGAGACTTAGCACTCCTCAGATACACTGCTACAGAGTTAGGCAGACTCGGAAGTTAAGGACATTTTCCTCAGGAGTATGTTAAATAAATTATTGTCAGTGTTCCTACTGAACTATAAATATCCAGGTTAGTAACTTCATAATGTATGTGGGCATTTTGCTGTTACTGAGGATGTATCCATCTACTCTGCAAGAATGAGCTTCTTAAATAAATACTGCAGTATCTACCACTGTTATTTCCAATAAATGCCCCTGTTCAAGAATTAGCTCCAGCATTATGAATAGTGAATGCTGGGGGGGTGGGGGGGAGACTTCTGGATTATATATTTACAGTATATATCAAAACCTTACTTTCAAGGCCCCAAAGACTCTGATTTCTGAAGATTTTGTGATTTTGAATCACAAGCTGATTTTGTGCAAAATGAGAAAAAATGTCTACGTAAAAGCCTCAGTTTTGACCTGTGCTAAGAATTTTCTAAACTCATAAAAATTGCTAGGTCCTTATCCATAACCCTGATTTCAGCATGTTACAAAACTTGAACAATTTTTGACACAGTAGTATTTTAGGTACACTTGGTTGGTCAATATATTTATACGTATATTTCTCAGTATATGTGCATTTACCAAAATACTTCTGGTTTGTCAGTGTGTTTGACTTACCTTCACTAGAATTTATAGTCTTTTAAATGATCCTTCTTTGGCTTCTAAGGCTCAAATTCTAATTTATTACAGCCTAAACTTTCTAAGTTGATTTGAATCTTTTCTCAGCAGAAGTGGAAATAGAAGCAATACATTTTGATTAGCCTTTCATAATACAATTAGAAAAGTTTCTACATAATTTCTACAAAGTTCCTACAAAGTCTTTCTTCAAAAATATTATTGATAAAGGAATCATTATTTTCTCCAACCTATACTACTTGCAGGTAGGTTTTGCTTGGATAACCTATTTTGGAAATCAGTTTATTTTGCTTGCAGGTCTGTAAGAGACAAGAAGAGCTCTCTCAGGTATGTAAACTGTAATGATTGCTAGAAGTCTCATCCCAAGTTACTGAAGTCAGCAAGAATCTGGCCAGCTTAAATGAGTTTCAGATTAGGTCTAAGGTGAAACATAAATGATTCATTAACTGAAGAGGTCCACAGTTTTACTGAGTACTTTTATGTGTACACCTGAGGAAGGTGCCACTGTTCCTGCATATTCCTACAATACCGGCTGGCTTATCCCAACACCAATAGTACTGCCAGAAATGGTATGCAATAAACTGTCAAGACAAGTTTTTCTGGATTGTTTCATTTAGCACTGATTGGTTCTTAGAGGAGAGGAAAAGAGATAGGAATTTACTTCAGGGGAACAGAAGTATCATATACACTTCCAGATATATAAGGTGGCTTCATGAAAATCAGTGATTATGGTTGAGACCTCTTATGCTTCCTAAAAACTCACGTGCCTTGTTTTACATAGAATACCTTATATATCTTTTCATTCACTTTTCTGGAAAAAGTCTATTCAACGTGTGATTTTTGTCCTTTACTCCAGTGTGCAGCTGGAAATGTATTCAACCTTCTGTTCACCACCACCTCTTGGCCATTTGGATCCAGCCTGTGAGGCTTCCCCTGTCCCTCCTTTTTTGCATTCTGGAAATGACAACCCTGAAAGATAGTAGGGGAGAGACATTGTGAAAACTTCTCTTCCATTCTGGAAGGAAGGCTGTCCATGTAATAGTGGATGCCTCAGAAAAAACACTTGCCAGATGTGGCATCCTTCCCATTTTCTACAGGGTGCTTTCCCACTCTCTTATGCTCTTCTGTCCCACCCTTAAATACCTCTGTCAGTTGATAAAAATAAATAGAGAAATAATGTTCCAGTTTCTTGAAAAGTTTAAGACAAGGAATGAAGAGAGAAATTGGGAGAAGAAGGTGCAGAGGAAAATGGCAGAGAAATGAACCTCCAGGGTTATTGAGTCTAGTCTTTTGCTGTGAGAGGTATCACAACATATAATCTTTTTCAGGAATATATATCAAATTCGGTATTAAATGTTGGTGATGCCCTTTACTCCCACCACTTCTGTGGAAGACGTTGTTCCAGAAACTCGTGTTCATTCCTAGCTCATCTCTGGCTACATCTTCTCTAGCTTGCCATTTGCCATCCCAGAGAGTGCCCCAAGCCGACCAGCTGCGAGCAGCACTTCTCCCCTGGACTGAAAATGCCCTCCTTTGATGCAAGTGGCCTCCAATCTCCTGCTCTCTCTGTCTGTGTAACCTTGATCTCTAGTCTTGGCTCTTTCTGAACATGAGCTGTCCCATTAGTAGCTACTTACTCTTTGGAGTCACAACAGTGAGCTTTTCCAAAAAGTGTATTTAATCTGTAGAAACAAGTCTGAAAATTGTCTTTCTCTTCCACCTGCTTAGAGATGGCTAATGCTATCTGTTGTGGTTAACAATGGTTCTAGCATGATTCAATTTTTAATTTTTTATCTAGAGAAGCGCCAAAAAGATCAGTTCTCTCTTCTGACATTAAAACTAGTGTCTGTCTCTTCTGCAGTGTGATAGGTTTGTTATTGAACTCTACAGTCTTGGAACAACACAAATAACTGAAAGTCCTCAAGTTGACTAAAAATGCTTCAGAATCTTACAGATCACATAGTCTTCAGATAACATGAGTTAGTGTGAGCTCAGTAGTAAAACTTATGGAATATGCTGTAATATTCTTTGACAAAATATTTTTTCATTTGTCAGCTTATAGAAGTGTGGGTTCTCCTGCTGCTGCCACACTGGAATTAAGATTCTGACACTGTTGGTTTCCTTTCCCCATTGTAAATTGTATATGATGTCTTAGGGCTGAGTAAACAATCAAATAAGAGGATGGAGCCAGGTCCTTCCCAGTGGTGCATGGAAAGAGGATGAGAGACAATGGGCATGAGTTGAAATGAGTGGTTCAGATTGGATTTAAGAAAAAACTTTTCCCCCATGATGACAGTCAAGCAGCGGCAGAGCTCACCCAGAAAGGTTATGCAATGTCTGTCCTTGGAGAGTTTCAACCCCAACTGGACAAGGCCCTGAGCAACCCTGTCTAACCTCAGATGCTGACTCTGCTTGAGCAGGAGGATGGCGTAGAGACCTCCTGAGGGCACTTCAAGCCTGAATTATTTTGCAATTATGTGATCTGAAATAAAAATAACCACAGAGGTTGCCACAATTTCACAGCTATGAAAGAATCACCTGCTACCAGCAAACAGATCCCCTCTCCCTGCCAGGCTGCTAAGATAAGTGTTTAATTAGAGGTGCCTCACACCACGCCCTGATGGACACATTATGAAGGTGCCATCCAAACATGAAGTAAAGCAGTCTGCATAGCACAGTCATTTTAAGAATGTACACAGTCTGCTTGTGGATATTTCTCTTCTAGGAGAAAAGAGCAAACACATTTTGGTCATCATCCTACGGGCAAGAAACACATAGGTAAGGAAAAGCTTGTGAAGGAATCAAAATTTGCAGAAATTCAGATCTTGCAGAAATTCAGACTTGTGAATTACAACATGGAGGAGGAAATGCAGGCCACTATATGTAAGAAGTAGAGAAACCAAGAAGTCCACCCCAGGCAAGAGGTCAGCTGCTGTGGTAAACACCATCTGAAGCCTTCAGTTCTTTTCAAAACCTAATTAACGGCCAATACATTGTGGTCCAATGAGACAGAGCTGCAGAAGTGCACTAAGGTGACCATTTGTAGATAAGGCAGTCTCTTGGCTCACAAATACAGTGAAGCATTTAAAGTCACCATGGTTACCTTCAAATTCAAGCTATAGTTATTATTCCAGTAAAATCCTAGGTCTGTAAGCCACTCTGAGATAAGAATAATGAACCCTTCATTAGCTGGGCAGATATACATCGCTCTACCTATCAGATTGCAAGAATTCCATTTTATATGGGGTGAATTTGAGCTAAGCAGCTTGCAGCTGAGCACCTGTCATTCTCAGGCAGTTGGAAAGCAGAGACCTCGAGTTGTTTTGCTGAAGATGAGACTAAGGGCTTGATTGAAAGCCCCATTGAGTTCAGCTGATGCTGAATCAAGCTGCCAGAAAGAGTGCCACCGTAATGAAAGCACTGTAGGCTAAACCACCCTGTACTTTTCCCCCAGCCATATATTTAAATCCAGATGAAATGAGGAATACAAGGGGTGCATCTGTGACAAATCAGTCTGTACTTAATCAGTATGAACTGTGATGTATTTTGGAAAAAAACATGCTTTTTTGAGGTGTTACCTTATACGGTTACAATCTGTAAGGAGAAAAATCAGATGGAAACACTAAGAGTTTGGTTAGTTTGTTTAAAAAGAAAAGTATTAAGATTTTCTTTATTATTTTTTTCACACTTTATTTTCTTAGATGCAGAATATTTCAAATCAAAATGGATGTTTGGGTTTTTTTTTTCAAATACAATTTTGCCAAGCAACTTCGAAAAATATTACCCAGAACCTCTGAGCAATCCTGGAAAGAATCTGACTCTCAAAAAAACGTAACTATATTGTTACTACTTTCAAGCTGACCTTAGAAAAACTGCAACTCACTTTTAACTTGGGAACTAAAGTAATTAAATGATAATTTTTAAATTGCGATAGGTTTGAAGTCTGAATATTTCTTATAAATCCATGACTTAACACACTGTTTTTCTTGGTCATTCTAAAGATGTTTAAAGGAGAAAGCATGGCTGTTAAACACACAAAATGAGATTTTAATCTATACAATCTATCTTTAAATTGCTGTTGTGTGGGAGTACAAAGTCTGAACCTCACCATTAGCCATTTCCAGAGCAACAGACTGTGATGATGTAAATTCAGGATTATGACTTCACCAAAGGATCAAGCAGCAGAATCTGAACAGTGATGGAAAACACTTATTTAAAAACACAAATTAGCAGTAAAAGTGAAAGGAAAACATAAAATAGTATGTAATCTCTGTTTAAGGTAAAGTTTGGAAACAATGCCTTTATTGTGATAATACAACATTGCATGATACATAGTGGAGTAACAAAAGACGACAATGAGACAGTCAGGATCCATTATGAAAGAGAAGAAAACAGCAAAAGGCACATGGTTACATGTCCCTCCGTACTGCTGACACAGTGTCACAGTGTCAGTGTCACATCACTGACCTGAAAGGACTTTCTCAAATTTGTCTGCATTGCTTTTTAGTCCACCACCTTCTTACTGTGTCATGAAATGAGAATGCCAGTTACTCCTGACTGCAAGGACTGAGTGAAATAATATCAATTATGAACTAAGCTGATCCACCAAGTCTTTCACACACAGTCGTTAAACTTGTGTCAGATGATAGTCTGGCTAGATTCAAGAAGAGTAATCTACTGAAGACCTCCACAACCTACGGTTAAATACTGGACTTCGCTGCTTGGTTCATTTTTAATTCCTTCTCCCTTTTCACCCTCCTTGCCTTTCAAATTTCCTCTTTTATCCCAGGAGCACAAAATTTCCTTTGAAAGGTGGCACTTTGGCCTTAGATAGAAACATGACCAAATGCAGATGAACAGTTAATTTCTCATAGGTCAAGCAAAGGAAGATTTGCAGAGTCTTATCAACCTGTACTGATTTGCAGACCTGTACCAAACCAAAAGGGCCAGACATCACATGGATAAATGGAGTCAGTATCTACATCAGTTTTCAAGTGAGATAGAAAAGTATCCAATTAAATTAACAGACAACACTTTAATCATATAAAAGGTATTCAAGCAACTCACAATATTCACTAGCAGCTCCTCAATATCATCTTTGCATCCTACCTTACTGTAATATATCACAGAATCACAGAAGGGATATCTCCAAGAATGGAGACCCCACAACCTCTCTGGGCAGCCTGTGCCAGTGCTTGGTCACCCTCACAGTGAAAAAGTGTTTCCTGATTTTCAGAGGGAACCTCCTGTGTTTCATTATGTGCCCATTGCCTCTGGTCCTGGCACTGGGCACCACTGAAAAAAGCCTGGCTCCATCCTCTTTGCACCCTCCCTTCAGGTATTTTCATATATTGATGAGATCTCCCTGAGCCTTCTCTTCTCCAGGCTGAACAGTCCCAGCTCTCTCAGCCTTTCCTCACATAAGAGATGCTCCAGGCCCTTCATCATCTTGGTTGCCCTTGGCTGGACTCTCTCTATTGTGTCCATGTCTGTCTTGTAGTAGGGAGCCCAGCACTGGACCCAGCACTCCAGGTGTGGCCTCACCAGTGCTGAGCAGAGAGGGAAAGGATCACCTACCCTGAGCTGCTGGCATCCCTCCTCCTAATGCAGCCCAGGACACCATTGGCCTTTGCTGCAAGGGCATGTTGCTGGCTCATGTTCAACTTGGATGCAAATTCTTTTCTGCCAAGCTGCTTTCCAGCATGTACTATTGCCTGGGGCTGTTTCTTCCTCAGGAGCAGGACTTTGCACTTCCCCTTGCCGAACTGCCTGAGGTTCCTGTCAGCCCATTTCTCCAGCCTGTCCAGGTCCCTCTGATGGCAGCACGACCCTCTGGTGTATCGGCCCCTCCTCCCAGCTTGGTGTCATCTGCAAGCTTGCTGAGGGTGCACTCTGCCCCATCATCCAGATCACTAATGAAAATGTTAAACAGTATAATATTACAGAACAATGTAATATTACATGAAACTATAAATAAGTGTGACTGAATGTATTGCTTCAAATCTCAGCTTTGCGTATTCACTTCAGCAGTCACCAGCCATTCTTTACCCCAGTAAAGGCACTGAGCCAAAATTCTTCAGATGCAATTCTATTGTGTCAGTGTTTTATCAAAAGATCAACTTGATCAATTTGAAATACTTTTCAAAGTATGTAAGCAGTGAGTTCAGTTACCACATGCTTCCTTTGAAGAAAATAATGAAAGTGCAGTTAGACAACATAAAGCAGAACACGGTACTCTAAGGTACAGGGTCATTTCACAGATACTACATTACTACAGTAGAGCATGAGCACAGTGCCAGAACTACACCCTTACAATAAACTGCATTACCAATATAATTACAGAGAAAAATTGAGTACTACTTTTTTTAGAAATAAACGTGTAAACATTTTTTCAATACAATATTAACATCTTAGTCTTCATATTGTTTCTGATACTTCTGCATTGTAGTATCAATGAAGAGCACATCAGGTAAAAATCTTTTTTTGACAGCTGGAGGTCATATTTTAAAACAGGAGGGGAACAAACAAAAATCAGCAAATAACAAAAAGATATGACAGGGTCCTTACTAAGTAGCTAGCGCAGTATTAAGTTATAGACTTTTCAGGATTATATATGGCATTCCAAGGTCCTAAAATCAATAACTGGTTGGGCATAGAATCAGTTGGTGCCCTAGGCACAAAAGAAAAATGATACAACAACTGGTTTAAAGGAGAGAGGTATAATAGCAGCAGAAACAACTATTATGATCAACCATCTGAACCTCTTATATTACACAGGTTATAGGACTTGATTGAATTAGTGCCACATTTACATTCATAACTAGACTCCTGGACTATAGCAACTTACACATCAGATGCTGGGACTGGGTTTGGTTAGCTGCTCTGCCGTAAGGGAGAGTGGCCTTACTAGTCACATAAGGAGAGGTAAGCAGTGCTTCTTCCCCTACTCAATCAGGTCTCCTTGCATTCATCTCATCAGCTTGACAAGACAGCCTAGTGGAAAGCTGCCTTCTCTTTCCTTCAGCATTTGCTGCGCTCTGGTAGGCATGGTGAATTTGGCAATCCCACCAACACCACCTTGATCAGCTCTGCCCCAAGTTTTCTGTAGAAGGTGAGTTTGTCTGTGTAACCTAGGTCTGTCATAGCTAGAGTCCTCTGAGGTGAAGTCTCTTGCATCAACCCACACTAATATTGAAAAAGAATACCCTCCAGCTGCTTGGATGCCAACATCTTCCTTGAGACTCTCCTGACTAAGGTTTAGACAGAGCAATGACTGTCATCAAAGTGGCTTAATCCTGTATCTCTTTGTCAGCTAGAGATATAACACTGGGGAATGATGAGGTGCAGCACTGATCACTCTGCTTGGCTGATGCTTCCCCTGCATTATGCACCACTCCCTGCAAACTTTAATAGTAGCTCTTCTAGTTTTAGACACAAAATCTCGATCTATGTTAAGCACTGAAAGGCCAACAGCAACACTGCCTTTCAGTACAAACCCATTTATTTGTGCACAATTACATTTTGATTGCTAGCAGTTAGCTGGGGTTTCATCCAGGCCATGGGCATTTTGAATTTCTCTCACTTTATAATCAAAACATTATAAACGCCAAGTCAAACACCAAACAGAAGTCATTGCATCAACTTTATTTGCTTTATCGGCCAAACTTGTAGTCTCAGTCAAACAACTATATCAAGTTACTGTACGCAAGATAACAGTTTACCTCTCTGGCAGTGTAAATAGACCTTGAAGTGAGTGTCAGTCACATCTGCTTTAGAAATGCATGAAGTGCCCAACTGTTAATTAGAATCAGGATCTTAAATCCTTTATCAGGCACAATTGGGTCAAGATCTGCACCAGTTTTCAAAGAAAAAAAAGGTAGTTTTTAATGAACTGAAGGATGGTTTTTGTTCATTGCCTTTACTAATCAAGTCGCTTTGTAGGTGTATAACTCCAGACCCTCCCATTGTTGTCTCCACTGGTTACTTCGCTTGAGAAAATTGCTTTTCAGTCTGATCAGTTGTTCCCATGTTGGCCTCTTAGCAGAGGAGCTTGTCCTACTCTGCACAGTCCTTCAAGGCGAAGCTGGTGGCAGCCGTACACATTGCCTCTGGCAGTTCTCCACTGCTTCAAATCCCTGTGTGCTGCCTGTGTCCCCCTTCGGCGGCAGCACGGTAATCAAGAAAGAGCCTTTGGACACCACAGGAAAATCCACGATGAAAAACTTCCACTCTTGATTGCCAGCTTGAGTCTCTATGGCTCTGCCTTTGTTTTTTAAAATACAAATTATGATTAAAACTAGCCATTTACAAAACCACAGAACTGAAGGGAAGCACAGTTTCACAGAGACCACAGCTGGACTGACAACTCTGTACTCAACCTCTTAGCGGAGATTAGTGATTATTTTTCATGACAAGCGTGATGTTGACTACACCACCTCTTAAAAAACTCTCTTGTTCTTGTTTCTCATGTGCAGTCTCTGACCCAAGATGCATTTCCCCAAGAAAGGTTGGAAACTAATTTGACAAGATGTTTTTGAGATTTAGGACTTCAAAAGGAAGTATGTTTTTCATTTGGGAGAAAGTATAATATTTTTAAAGCTTTTTTTTAAAGGGCTTATAGTTTTCAAATATGTTTCTTATTAGTTCTTCATAAAAATAACACTCAGAATAACTTTACAGTTCTGGAACCCTTCACTTGCTGCTGGAGAGGGTTCTGCTCTGAGAGTATACATTTTTGCCAATGATGCAAACTGCATGATGTGATCATAGAGTGTTCAAAAAGACACAATACTTGTCAGACATGCTAGGGATGAATGATTGAGTGGGGCCAAAGGAGGAAATTTAACATCATTAACATCCAACATTTAACTTGAATCTTTCCTACCGCTTGTCAAACTTTATTCCACAGTTCTGAGGCTGTTCTTTTGCATTTCCATCCTAAACTTTCTCATAAAGGTGTTTTGGGTTTTTTCTAAGGTGGAAATTCCCCTCAGATGTGTATTTTTTTTTTTGTTAGTGGTAAATAATAACCTTTGAGCACTCATCAGAGTTTAATTTTCTTCTAGAACAGCTCTATATAATGGCAGTGTACACTTGCTGAGTTAAAAAAAGACAACACCAAAAGGACAATCATGACAAAGCTCTTTTTAAATAGTGCCAGATACAAACCAAGAAAGCTTCGACCAAAAGCCACTTGAAATGCATTATGGACTTATTAATAGCAAGTAACCATTGCTGTCTGCAGAGGTGACTATACTCTGGATTGTAATGTGCAGCTGCCTAGGCACACAATGACCTTCTGCCCCAGTCCTCCATCTCCTGCACATGGTTTAAATACTTTAGTCGCAGCTGTTCAAGAGGAGGAAATGCTAGTTTTAAGAAGAACTAACCACGATTATCCCTCATAAAAATATTACGCTGTTAAGAATAAGCCACTAGATTGGAGGAAGCAGCATATTGTATTTTTATGGCTATGTTATAATGTTATAATTACAGTCTTTTGGTCTCACATCAAAAGTCCATTAACCCAGTGCTGTCTCTGACAGTGGCAAAGCAGATGTGTAGGGAAGACAACACACATACAAGAAAAGCATGTCTGATATTCTACATAGGATATCTGGCAGATGCCAGGCGGGGTAATTACCCCTCCAGGGACAGAACTGGATTTTCATTAAACAGTGTAAAATATGGTATAACTGAACTCATCTCGTACATCTAGGAAGGATTTTGGCGTTAGGATTTTTTTGTTGTTGTTAAAAATACATAATTTCTTTTTATGACATGTTGGGATTGCTGAATCCCAGGCTTCATCAAAGTGGCAAAATAGAAAGACTGAGTTCTGCGAAACCTGTGTCCCTCCCCCCCCACCTCCAGAAAAGTGTCTTTAAGGAAGCAGCTCTGTTCACCATTTTAAAGGGATCTTTTAACTTTTTTCCTCTAACTTTAATCTTTTACTGCCTGGTTCTTTCGTCGCTATTATGAGAAATACTAGGAAAAAGAGAGAATTATTAGATGAAGGATAAGGGATTGAAGCTTACTCTCTTCAAAATGAATGGGAGATGTGTTGTTGGTGAACAGTGGTGACTCTTCTACAGAGTAAAACAATATGGCTTTAACTGAAGTTCCAGATATACCCTGCAGGCACTTGAAAGACGAAAAAAGTAAATGATGATACAGTTTGTGATAGAAAGCATAGTGCAATGCTTTGAAAAAAATGAAAAATGGAGAATTGTGAGGCAATCAAATTCTGACCATGTCTTTCTGTAGTGAGAAAGTTATAATTCATTATGGTTAAAGAGAAAATCTAATTTTTGGTTTTAAGCCTATGAAGCTAGTCAAAAAAATGTAATTAATACCATACCCATTATTTCCACAGCTTCCCATTTTCTTGATACAAGTCCTGAAACACTCTAAAGGAAATGTTATGGCCTATAAAACAGCATTAAGGGGTCCCTGAGCTGTAGCAATTTCTCTTATTCCCTAGGTACAGTTAGGTACATTGCCTAATTTTTTTCCCTTTGTATATTCCCCAAACACTAATATTTATGATTGTGTATGACCCAAACTGTGTCTCCTTTTACGATTACCTTTACAGACCCTGCTTTCCAGGTCTGGTGCAGAAATTTCAGGGATATTTAATTGTTTTCTAATATAATCACAATTATATGGTGTGCCCAGATCATCGAAACTGTCAGCATGATTGGCAGTGGTGACCCTGAGTGTTTCTTAACTTGACCTAGAATGAAATTTCCTCGACTGAATGTATTTACTTTCATTGTAGTGAGGCAAAAAAATACAAATCCAGACATTTGAATATAAACTGACAGATTCAAATCAAGCTCCTATCTTTTAATCCTGCTTTTCAAGAACTGGTGAACTTGCAACAATTGATCCTCTGTTCTTGCCTTCCAGTCAAATTAAATTTAATCTTAAACTCAGCTTTATAGCTAAGCTTAAATTGGGCTTAAAGTCATCAAGTGTTGACTCAGGTAATCTTGCAGGTTCTTACTAAATTGTGGAGAATAATTGAATGCATGGCCCATAATAGAAAAACTGTAGCTTGCGTTTTTAATTAAATGAATTTTCATTAATTCAAATTAAGCATACTGTGTTTATTTAATTGACTTGAATAGAAAGGCTCACCTCTTGAACCATTACTTGGAACAGCATTTAACACAATGTCTTCTGTGCAATCACTACTGTGAATAAATGCTACTTCAGAAGTGAGAGTTACAGAGTTAGGCTTCAACTCATGTCTCTTAAACAATGCAAGTATGACAACATTGCAAGTATATATACCAGAATGACATTCACAGAGTGTCAATGTAAGTTAGGAAAGGTCTCATGTTGGTCTGAGTGAAATACACACACATGTACTGTTCTAACTGCTACCTGCTTTGGATGTGATTTGGTTGGCTACTTATCAACAACATATCCTGTGATCTGCATTTTAACTTTTCTATTTAAGTTTGAGAATCTCTAAGACTTTGCTGTCTCCCCTATCTGCTTTTGCTCTCTCTCTCCAGGGAGGACATGCTAATTCTTTATCCTAGTTGGCAGAACTAGCACTTCCCAGTCAGTCTTAGTCAGAATTACGTGTTTTGCTCCCATTTTCCACACTAAAGCACCTGTGTTAGCAATGAGTCAAACCCAAGCTGTAAATTCTTTTCTAAGTTTCTGAATCTTTTTGTCTTCTTCAAGTAATTGATCATAATTTCCTTATAGAAAAATTAGGCAATGAAGTACATACCATACCACGCTGCACAGAACTTTGGTTAATGGTGTCTCTGTAACATTCAGACACTAAGATGGCAATGTCATATAACAAAGCAAGCCATGTGCTTGAGAGTGAGCACACATAAAGATCTTCTTTTGACCTCAGAAGAGACTGTGTTCCCTACATACAGATAATGCTTTGAATATTTTAGCAATCCAGCTGTACAACTGAAGGACTTACTGATTTTATGGGAGAACACAAGGTCAAGGTCAAGCCAAGTTCTAAATATTTATTAATGCAATTCTTGGTTAGTATGCAAAGTTTCTTCAAAATTTAATCTACTGGCCATGAATATGTTTTTTGATCAATGTTTAGTATTTTGGTACAAATATTTGTATGGAGTTGATAGCAAATAAGTCAGTGTCCCAGAAGTAAAATGCATGTGCTCTGAAAAGATAAATTAGACCAACAGGTTCTCGGTTTTGTTACACCATTCACTAATTCAGATAATTGTCCATTTCTGCATTTTGGGTCTGACTGTACAGAAACCCTAACTTCCTCTAAAACCTACGGGAATTGTGAATCCTGATTACGGAATCATTATTCTGTTTTACTCAAACATAAGAATTAGGAGATAATCAATAGACTTGTCAGGCAGGACATATAAAATGAGACGTAGCATTTTTTTTCACACAGCACAAATAGCTACAATTTTTAAGAGCCAGTCTGATAACTGCTGTAATGTAAACATGACTACGGCTTGCTGCAGTTAACCAGACCACAGAGGCAGTATGTTCCAAGGGAACACCCTTGAATTAGGATCCAGGAAGAGCATATGCAGGGGAAGAAGACCAGGCAAGAAAGCCAGTGTAGCCACTTTTTTCTGCTCCTTGTGTCACAAGTGTAAAGCAGGACTTTACCTGAACTTTTAGGCCCATACTGGCACTGTGGCTACTGTTTTCCAAGTGCACAGCTGCAAAGCTAAAAATCATGAATTACTATTGACTGAAATGAAATGAACACAGTCAGTACCAGTATCTTTTTCTTCCCATCTATAGCAGCTCTCTTCACCACTTACTGTTGCTTTTGGGGCTCTGCTCACTTCACCATGTCTCAGGGCTGAAATTTGCTTCATTTTTACACTTTTTTCTCTCTGTAGCCACAAAATCATGATCAAATCATACTGCTTTTTCTTCTACAACATTCTCAAATTACTCCTCTGCATGGTCTATGGGAAAAAAAAACACTTTATCCCAGTCCATAGCAAAATTCCAAACAATTTTAGTGGTTCAAGAATTTCACTTTAGCTTTGATATGCTTAACCTCAGCAGGGTACTTAACTATATACATATAGCTTCACTACACTCAAGAGGTCTAATCTAACTGTACAGTCCTTGCCATGATTTTCCTTCCTTTGGTATATTTTTGAAGTATTCTCAATATTTTACACCTTCCGGTCAAGTGTTCAGTGACGGTTATTATCGCAGAGGAACTGCAATAGGTGAACCAATAATCCATTCTGAAAGTGTGAGGAACTTCAGTTTGTTAAAAGTGAACATGTTCATATAGCAGCTGATGTGTGTTTTTCCATCCAAGCTGTCCTCTGTTGGAGCACCAGTAAAAAATCCTTAACATTTGGTTTATTTAATGACAAACTAATCTTAATTGGAAATCTTCCAGACAACTCGGTTTCATCAGTTATTTATGCATAGCTCATTTTGTTTAGTAATAAAAATAAATGAAAACAAAATTCTCATAGATTTGGAGATAAGCAGGAAAAAGAAACCATCTGAATCCAGCCTCCAGAAAATTAAAGTGGAAATAGGACCCACAGTTTATGTCTTCTTAAAAAGTCAGCTAATGGGTAGTCTCCCCCTAACTTCAATCTAGTTGCCACAGAAACATCACACATAATTTCTGATAGCTAGTTTATAATCTACATTGCCCCCTTTATGGCTATGAAAATCTGTTGAAGTTTTTTTCTGCAGCAGTGCAATTACCCACTTTCTTCCTTGAATTAATTTGTTGATGAATAGAACTTAAGAGTAGGAATAGCACAAGAGGCAGAAGAATCTGCAAGAAAGAAAAGCTGTCATTATATGCTGTATCTTTATGCCTACATGGTGAGTTTTAGTGCTATGTGGTGCTTTCAGGATATTTCCATGAAAGTGCTGCAGTGGTGCAGATATTAATGGAAGCTGCACATCCACAGAAGCTGCAAACAAGTATAACCAAATTTGGGGGTTTGGATGGTTTTACAGTGAGTTGCATGCATGACCAGTTGCCAAACCACCAGCTTCACCCAGCATTTCATGTGCCTTCCTCCCACCTTCTCATTTCAGGTGCTCCAGGCAATCCGCAAACAATTTATTATGTGAGCGGGCAGCTCTCTACACTACCTCTGTCAGGCTTGAATCTGACCCATTTCCAGACCGGAGACTTGTTAGTTTTGTGTGTTGAGCACAATGTTGGAACTGGATGGCTGAAGGATGGAGGTGAGATGAGTGGGAATTGTGGCCCATAGTGTAGAACACAGCTTCTCTGCTCCCTGTCAGAACTGGGAAGGACAACTTCAGAGTGATTCTCTGGTGACTATTTTATGCCTATTCATTGCAAGCTATGGAGTTTCCCAGCTGCTGATTTATTAACAGTAAATCTTTTTATCTTCTGCTGCTTTTACCTTCCCTATAGCCATAAGGGCCTGTTCTGCTCTGTCTGCTTTGCTAGCCCATTTTAGGCTATTTGTATAATCATAATGCTTTGTAGGTCAGGGCTTTATCAATTTCAGGGATCATAAGTGAGGCCAAAGAAAGAAAGGAAAAAAATCAAAGGAAATGGTCACAGGTGAGAGGTAGCAAAGGGAAGAAACTTTTCCTCCCCACCTATAATTGACCGCAGAACAAAATCAGACTGGTTTAGGTAACCTCAGGGTATAAAAATCAGGCTTGGGGTTAAACCTATTTTCCTAAAGACGGCAGGACAATTTACCTGAATGCCACATTTGTAATAATGAAGTTTTATATGAATGATTAAAGACTAAAAGAGGGAAGGCTGGCAATGGACTCACAGTCAGGCTGAAGATCCCAGCTGCAGGTGCAAAAAGATTTCCACTTCCTCACAACGTAGCATTTTAGAAAGGGCAGTATTTTTCCCTAACAGGCTGGTCATCTATTGGTGTTTCTCAGCATCCTAATGCTCTTTACCTCTTTAACAAAGACATGATCAAAAATTGTATTTCTTTTGATGTATTTCTTGACTAATAATTTCAGTGAAGTGTTTTTCAAAGATATTTTCAGTTCAGTCTTAACAGTTTGCTTGAATTGGTCCTTAACCTTTCTCGGTTTCCACCTTATTGTCTGGGGTCAACGTGCTCCATATTAGGCTTTTGTCTCACAAACCTTGGACATGTAAATACATTTCCAGAACTAGGAGCAGCAGAACCTCTCCTGTCCCATGGTGGGGCCAGACTGCCCACCTCCTTCTGCTGCCTCCTTCTCTTCTCCCATGCAGGCTTTTGCCCTCTTACTCCTGTTGCCAGCTAAACCTTCGTTTCCTAGTTTCCGTCAGAACTGCTAATGGACGCTGGCTAAGGGAAAGGAAATTCAAGACAACGCAGCCAAAATAAACAGTGCAGACTTTGAGCAGGTCCTAGCCATTTAGCTTGTCACAGGCAACAAACAGGTAGGACTTTCCAGATACAGGCAAGTACCAACCACACAGCAAATGAGGCTGCGTACCTGGGGTAAGAAACCAAGTCACTGGGAAGAAAACAAGGCTTTAAAGGCTCAGGTGGAGATTTCCACCTGTCCACAATGATTCTTGGTGGTTCCAGGAAGAACTTTAGACTGTGGGTAGGTTCTCAAATGGGGTGGTGGGGAGGGAAGGGGTGTATATGGAGAAAGGACTACAGAAGCTGGGCACCCACGGTTTTGAGGCAGCAGGGGAAGGAGAAAGACAACACAGCTCAAGCTGGGAGCTTGTATCTCTCCTCCCCACAACTTTTCAGGAAATGCCACATAACATCCAACATGCTTTACACTAGCTTTAGCATGTTCAGTCTGCTTCAGCATTTGTGACCGGTACCCCCTGCTCCCAACCCTCTGGTAATGTGGTTAGCATAACTAACGCCATTTTGTAAGGCAAGCAGCCATCCTCTGTGACCAAGGGGGTTACGTGTTTGCTCTCTTTCCCTCATTATCAGGCCCTGAAGGTCCTGTGCACCAAGCAGACAAATCGAACAGATTTCTTCTTCCCCTCCCTACTGGCCTCAAGGTTCCTGGGCACCAGGCTGATTGCTCCCTTCCTGCTGGCCTTGAGGGTCCCAGGCACCCGGCCAACCTGCTGGTTGATAGCCCCGTCGCGGAACAGAGAAGTGTCACAGCACCCAGAGCACTGCCTATAAAGTCAAGCAGTTACAAGTCCTAAGTGGGGAACCTGGACCGGAGCTGCTGTTGTACAGTGAGACCCAGGACCCTCCGGTGGCCAGGGACGCCTCTGCTGTCATCTGCTTCCTCCATGGACCAGGTGAGTGACTTGTATGCTTTTATGTGATTTTTGAGACTAGATTATGATTGTTGTACTGATAGAGCAAACCATGCATTAAGATCTGACCCGATTTACAGAGGGTCCAGGTGATTAAAAGTCATAAGTTAGGATCTAGGTGATGAGAAATTATAAGTGAAGTTGTATTATAAACTCTGTATTACGCTACTTATAGGTGTACTATATCGATTCTGCTTGTAGAAATCTCGTGCCATTCTAATAATAAATTCTGCGCTATACTAACCATAATATCCTGTTAAGAATATAAAGCTTTAATTGTAACTACGATTTAGTGCCATCATCATCCTGCCAGGGATCCCTAAAAGAACCTGTCTGTCCCCTTAGTGTTGGGTGACAGCATTGTCTCCTTCAGCTTCTTAGGGGCTTCATTAAATGCAAGCTTCCCACCTCCTGCACAGTTATGCCTTCGGTATCTCATTCCCCAGTGTCAAGTCTCCACAAGTGGTGAATCTCTGACACTCCACCAGCTAGGGCACATACTCCTTGGGTCAGAAGATGCACCTAAACCAAAGGGAACCCATTGCTCTTACCCGAGTGTGTGCCATGCAGGGCTGCTACCTGCACTGGGACAGTATTTGTTATTCAGCAAAACGTTAGAATAATGGTCCTTCACTATCTCAAGATAAAGTTTAAATGTACAACCTCTAAAGTGCTTCAGTCCTAACAGTCGATTCGTGACAACCCCTTGGAGGAGGCAGGCTGGAGAACAGACACCAGCAGTAGTAACTATGTATTTCTGAGGCTAATGATCTGATCCTAACGCACTGAAGTTAGAATTACTATCGCAGCTTACCAGGGGTTTAAATACCAGGGGCTGCTTATGTCTCACATTTCTCCCTTCCAGCTGCCAAATTTTCCTTAAGCTGAGAGGCTTGCAAAGCATTTCCAGAGATGAGTAGCTGGTCAGGAAGGTGCAGAGGCATGCTAGCAAGGTGATTCCACTGAACAAATGGGAATCCTATGTGGACCACAGAAAAAATGCAGTTTCACGGGGAGTAAAATGGAAGTGGATTTGAAAAACAAGGTTAGTTGCTCAAAACCTAGGCCTAACAGAGAAGGCCTCCTATTTGCCTGCAGCATGTATGATTTCATACCATTTTAACAGCCCTTGCCTCAGACATTATAACCTTGAGGAAGGTAACTACACATGCTGCAGGGTAACAGGGAATCTTGCTTCTTACCACTTTTCCCTCTATTTTTTGGCCATATATCCCTGCGAAGCGTTTTAGGAAGAGACACTGCGCAGCAGGGTACCCTCCCTGTCGCTCTGCAACCTGCTCTGTCTGCGCTGCTCCCTCTCCCCCGGTGCCTATGTAGCGGGAGCCTCCGCGTAGCCCTTCGGGTCGCGGCGCCGCGCTCCACTCGGCCGTGCCCCTCCCCCGTGCTATGCCCCTACGCTCAGAACCGGGGCCGCTGCGGGTAACGGGCGCAGCGGCGCTGCTCCCGCAAAGCCCGTGGGAGCCCGCCCCGACGGGCCGCGCTCGCCCGGGCACCCCGACCCGCGCCGCGCCGCGCCTCCGCCCGCCCTGCGGGTACACGTGGGCCGCGGCGGCCGCCCTTGCGGCGCTGCCTGCGCCCGCACTGCGGGAGCGGCCCGCCCGCCCCCGCGCCCCGCCGCCGCCCCGCCGGGCGCTGCCCGAGCCGGCCCTGCTCTCCGCCGGCTCCCGCCGGGCTCTCCGCGCCCCGGGGAGCGCGGCTCCCGGCCCGCCGCCCTTCCCGCCCGCTCCGCGCCCGCCCTCGCCGCCGGGGGCCGGTCCCCGCCGCCCGCCGGTGTCACGGCGCGGCGCCCCCTCCTCCCCGCCCACCATTTTCTTCCCTCCCAGACAGGCGCAGGCGAGGCGAAGCGGCGGGCGGCCGCCTCCGTCTCCCTCCCCTTCTCCTCAGATGCCCTTTGCTGCCGCCGCTGCAGGGTTATTATTACAGTACGTGGCTGCTCGCTCCCTCCCTGCCTCCCTCCGCGCCGCGCCGCTCCGCGCCGCTCCGCGCCGCTGGCCGGGCGCCGCCGCTGTGCAGCGCCTTGGCCGCGCTCCGCGCCTGGCCGCCGCCCAGGCCCGCGCCGCGCTGCCGCGCTGCCGCGAGGGGGGCGCGGGGACACCAACGGCCGCGCGCCAACGGCCGACAAACGGCTAACGGCTACCTAACGGCTCCCGCCCGCCCCGCCGCTCCCCTCAGCGCCGCGGCCCCGCCGCCGCCCCCCGCCCCAAGCCGCCCCCGGCGGTGCCCGGCGGAGCGCGGCCGGCGGCGGGGCGGGCGCTGCCCCGGCTCCCAGACGGCGGGGGGACGCGGGGCTGCGGATTATTGCAGACTAAGCAGTCTGGCGCTGCAGCAGCGGGCGGGGGGGAGGCGGGCGGGAGCGGCAGCGGCAGCGGCGGCGGGCGGGCGGGCAGGCAGGGGGAGTGTGTATGTGTAAGGAGGGGACGGGAGGGGAGGGGGGAGAGCTGGCAGCCAGCCAGCTACCATCAGAATTAGCTCATTGTTCAATATAACCAGCGCTGGCAACCAAAACCCAGCCTGAGAGAGGGAGAGAGAGAGGGAGAGACTTTCCCCCAGCCACCCCCACCCCTTTTTTCTCCAAGGCTGCACTTTGGAAGAGGTGCAGTCATTCTTCCCCACACCCCCTACCCTCTCTCCACTCCCCCAACTATAAATTCCCTTCTGTAGCATGCTGCCCTTTTTTAATCCACATTTGTGTTTCAGATCATGTAGAAAGGACAGAAAGTGAGCAGGGAGCGGGGGCTTTTGTCTGTAAGTATATGCAATTCCAATCCACAGAATTTTATTTTTTTTTAATTAATCCTCTCTCTCTCTCTCTCTCTTTTTTTTTTTCCTCTCTTTTTGTTTCTTTTCATTTCCTTTTGTCCTTAGCTGGACTTTGCTGCAGCTTGCCTTTCCCCCTCTCGGTGCACATTTCCAAACAGGCTTTCTTAAAGAAGATGAGAAAACGTGCAGTATATGTATTTAACTCTTTGTCTTTATGCTTTAAGGCTGGATTTCTAGGCTGGGGATTTTTCTGCACACATGCAAGGGGAGACGAGAAGTGGTTTTCTAAAACTGTTTCCCTTTTTTTCGCTTTTGCACTCCACAAACACCAAAATGCATTTTTAAACCTAATGCACTTAGCTTTTTTAGCATGCATGCAAGGCTCTAGGTTTGGGTTTTCGTCTCTTTTCTTCTCCCTTGTAAAACGAATCTCCCTCTTCTCCGCCCTGACACTGGATTCCTCTCAGGCTGCTGGGGTTTATTTTTAGAAAGCAGTCATTCTTGCAACAGCCTTCTGCATTTTTGCATGTGCAGCAGTTAAATTTTGGGTGGTTCTTTTGAGAAAAAAAAAAGAGAAACAAAAACAAACGTATTTTGGTGGACATTTAGTGATGTGCTTTCTTTCAAACGTTGATGTGTACATTTATGAATATATGAGTTCACATTTTTAAATCCAATATGTGTGTGTGTTCGTGTGTAAACATATGACTCATACCTAATTACATTTCATACATACACACTATAGGTAAGAAATATATAATCAGTAGCACAGAACTTTAATTTTTGTCACTGTATAAAAACTGATAAAGGAGGTATGCTACAAATTCAGTCAATTAAGAGGGTGGTAATTTAAGGTACCATTTAAATGAGGTAGGACCTACCATCTTTTTTTTTTTTTCCTCTCCCTGTTTAAAATAGGGGGGGGGTGTGGAATAGAGAGAGAAAAAACTGGAGGTTATGTAATGCAGTGCCATTTCCAAAAATACCTACTCTCCAGGCCATTACATTGTGAAAGCCTGACACTGTTATACTTGTTTCTTGATTGCAAAAAGACACACTTTGTAGTGTGCCTGGGAACAATAGACCACCTTTACAGTAAGCACAGGGTGATGGGTTTTTGTCCTCTTGACTGATTTTTAGGTGTGTTAACCATTAGGTATAGTGCTCTTCACAGATGTACCAAGTACTAAGAATAGCATAGGGTTCTGCAAATCCAGGTCCCAGGGATTCCTTTGTCCTATATTTAAGCCTACAGACCACTGAAGTGCAGAGAAGCATGATATATAAGCGTACATGTGGTTAGAATAATTTGCATGACTTTAATCTTAACCACTGAAGCTTATTCTCGGCTCACCCACTGTTAATGCTGGCAGTAAAAAAACTATTAAATATTGCGGCAGTTCAAATGACTTTTTTTTTTTCATTTTTAATTTTTTTAAATTGTTTTCAGATTGTTCTCCTTGTGCTACTTGAGAGAAACTGCAATCCCAAGACTTAACAGAATCTAAAAATGGTAAGAATTAGTTGCTTTAGCAAAGAATCAGTAATTTTTTGTACAAATAGAAACCTTCTTTCCCCATCCCCAATACTCATTTATAAATACGACCTTTATAAGACATACTTTTTGAGGCTATGGGGTTTTGCCATACAATGACTAATGTACTCTGAAAACCTCCGTATGTTGGATCTTTGACTTTCTTGCATTTTTTGAATAAAAATCTGAAATCCCTCTTTGTGCAGTAAGGCTTATTTAATTGAAACAAGCAGTGTTTAGGTTACGATGAAAAATACACATCATAACACATGTAGGAATACATGCAGACAAAACAATATGCAATAATTTCAGCCCCATCACCTTCCCCCCCCAGAAAGAAGAAATAGGTCATTGCACTTAGTGAAGCAGATTTAATGTTAGTCTGTCGGGGAAGTACATAGGTTGCAAACTAAATTTTCTTATTATTTGGTAATTTTTTCAGAAGGTTAGCCTTTCTTTGTGATACAAATCTGTTCCAGAAAAAATGGCTAGGCCTCAGCCTAACTGAACTTGCAGGCACTTAGTTGGAATGTATTTATTGAACAATATTCAACAGTGACCCATTTCCTTCTGTGCTAATTGTGTTTATATCTTTACTGATGAAAGCCCATTTGTTATACTCTGAGATACTACTGCTGACAAATACCTAATTTTAAGGATAAAACATTATACATCTAAATATTCTCTAAATTTGGTATTCTCTGAGAGGGACTGAGTGTCTCAGAATCAGCGGGACAAAGAAAATTGTTTTTTACAGAAAAAGTAGGTAAAGTAGGTGGAATTAGTTTAGGTGCTGTGTAGCATTCTTGGCTGAAGATGCAGCTATCACTGAAGCATGTCTGATTACATCTATTGACATGAATATGGTATGTTTTGGGTGCTACATGATAATATCATGGTCAAAAATCTGTTAATTAGTATGGGGCAATAGCTTGTCTGAAGTAGCATTGCACAGGGTGTACATTAGCACAGAATATTTTCCAAAGTGTCACGTTCCCAAGGACATATTAAGATTGGGTTAAATTAATTGTATTAATTATATTATCCTTGTCTGGTTCTTTGGGGTTGTTTTGATTTGGGGGAGGAGGGATGATCAAAGGATGTTTAAAATAAGCAAATATGTAATCTGCTATAAAGGCTTTTTTTTCTTTTTGGCTCCTTGTTTTATATGATTCCTATCTGCAAAAATAAACTTGCAAATTCTGGAGTTTTAGTCTATTCTGGAACCTACTTTCATCAAAGTGCTTTGCTCATCTGTATATAAATGAATAGTTGGGGGCGGGGAATTAAAAGGGAAATGATTCACTTAAACTGTGAATAGAAATAATGTTAAAATACATTTTGTTCACACAACTGTGGAATATTGGATAAGGCAACTGTTTTCCTACCAACACCAAGGTGACAATCAGCCCACATTCTGAGATGGTATGCAGGCTGTTATGTGCAATATATGCCTATCTATGGAACAAAAGATTATTTTAAGTTTTGTTAGGCGTAAAATAGCCACTGGTTTTTACAAGCAGATGGTTCTATAAATCTAGCAAGGTTCCTATAGTAGTCAATGAAATCAGTTTTGTAAAGCCAGTCTCCAGGCCAGAACATAAAATACAGAACTATCCAAATGCACAAAATAAAATGTGGTTATCCACTCTCTAGTCCTGTTGTTTGCTTTGCAGTGTAACATAAATAAAAATCTCATTTGGCCGTTTTTGAAAAGTTTTTTTATTTGTTACAAAAAGGCCTAATTCCACTTTTTTGTGACTGTTGATCAGAATCCCAATGTAAGAAAGACTAGGTTTTGCCCCAACTTGCAAGGCTGCTTAAAATGTGATACTTGGCAGAATCTCTTCCCCTACCACCACCCTTTTTTTCCCTTTCTTTCACTTTTGGCATAGTAACATCAAATGTAATGTGAAATCAGACTGCTGACATACCTTCCTTGCAGCAGTGGACGCACTTGTCTTTGGCATATTTCTTGTTATTTATTCCAAGCATCTCCTTAGCCATTCTAATTTGCAGGAGAAATTCCTCTTTCAATCAACACTGTCTACACTGAAATACATGATTGTAAAAGTGGTTACTTTGTTTTTAATACAACAGCATATACAAAGGCTCTATTCTGCTTTCACTGGTCAGTGAAAAATTTAGCTGTTACATTTCACCAGGCTAAACTAAACCTTAAAAAATGGGGGGAAATGGCCTGCTTATTCCTTTGCTAAGCTGAAAGGTCATTAATTATTTAGGTAAGCTTACTGTAAAATTCTGAGTGACTAGAATAAATTCATTGAGTGAGAACAAATGAATTCTTGGTTTAACTTCACTGTCTTACCTTCTTAATTTCCTAATGTTCTTACTCTATAAAATGTTTCTTAAACTCCTTACAAGTAAAAGCAAACAATTTAGCAGGTTAGTTTTCAATGCTGCTTCTCCTTTTCCTAGTCTTGGAATTATGATTTCCTCATACCTGGTTAATTAATCTTTCTTTGAGCTGTATAGTAATAACATCATCAATAATTTAAAGTAGAAAGGCAGAAGGGTGTACTTTCTATTCTTCTTATAGTTTTAACTCATGGACATTTTTAGCCATCTTACACAAGAAGACCTGCCATTTAAGGATCTGTCCTTACTTGTGTATAGTATATTTGCTTAAGTGACCCCCTAAAGGAAGAAGGAATGTCTTATATTTATTTGCAATGTATAAAGTCCTAAGGTGATTTTAATTGCTATTTTTATTTTAAATTGCCAGAATTCCTGTATACCACCTTCTTGGAAAGTGCTGTATGTCATAATACATAAATTCAGATCTTAGTGCTACTTATTAAAAAAAAAAAAAAGTTTCTAACTTAAAAAAAAAAAATTGTTTTAAAAATTTTGTTGGCCTATGTGATCCCATCATTGAAATAAAGGCTGTTGTCAGAAGAGTGAGAGTAAGGAGGTCTTAGGTCCAGATTTCTGTGACCTCAAAGAAGACTTTTAGCAAAAAAAGGAAAGGCTTTTTTTTAATGGTAAATATTTGTTTTCAAAGAAAGAAATCAAACAGGCATTTTAGACACTTGAGAAAGTGGTCTGTTTGCTTGCTTCTAGAGCACTCAGGTGTGTCCTTTTCCCCTGCTCACATTGCAGTTCATTTCTGGACTTCACGTTCAGTTCTGAGAGTTTGCAGTGTGGGCGCCAAGGAATTTAAACTAATAACATTAGTAAAAGTGTATATCGGTAAACAGATACCTCCTTAATGATTTAATTCTGACCTACCTGAAAAGAAACAAAATACATTCTGGAGCAGCTCATTAATTTACTGCTGATTTACGATGGTTAGATGGCTTTCTTCTTAAGCACTAGTGGTGTGGAATCTCTAGGCTAGGTGTTGTACAGCATAGCAGTGTCCTCCCAAAGCAGAAAGGCCCCGGAGGGAGGGCATTTGGGCTGAACACTTTCTGTGGCATATCCTTGCCTGAACTGGATCAGTTTTGAGGTTAATCTATCATTTGCATTCTCTGCATTTTATAGTCTTACGTGAGGGGAAAAGAAGAAAATGGGATGATGGCCTTTTGGAGAGAAAAACAGTTGGGGGAATAGCTTTTCTTCATTAAGTCAGAGAGAAAGAAATGACAACCTGCATTTGCTTGAAGAGAAAAAAAATCACCATGCCATTTCTTTTTTTGCAGTTCACAGGGAAATGTATTACATCATTTAAGTTAGGTGAAGAAATATATGAGACAAAGCTTATATTTAAGATTCCATCCCAGTTTAACCATTGCAACCTTTTTCAAGTGAGTTGTATGCAGATACCTTTACACATTCTGTAATTTTCTGTAAAATGACTTCACCTTAGTTGGAACAACTGTTCATAACATTAGGATTATCTGTGGAGAATGGAGCCTGGGATTAGTCTGGCAGATGCAGGCATTATTTTGAACCTTTTATATGCTCTGAGGAATAAGGAGAAGGAGATACTAGGATGAGACACTATGCTCAGCCTAATACTAGATACACACTGGACAAGTGCAGCTCCTGGTCTGGCAGGAGAAAACTCGTACTCCTTTGTTGGTTGTTACCGAGTCTGGAACTGGAATTTCCTTCATGGTAGTTCAGAACTGCATAGGAGCTGTAGGACTGTATCAGATCCTCTTCTGTTCATGAGTAGCCCTGGGCAGAATTTGGTCAAGAGAAGTAATGGGGAGGGATGGAAGCTAAGCACTTTTGGCCACCTGAATGTTTATGTTGTGCTTTTTTATTATGCTTATGTATTGCGCATGAAGAATACATTGGGTGCAGTTTGCTCAACACTACTTGATTACTGAAAACTTAGGGAGAATTAAAGCCTTTCCAGCTTACAAAATAAATAATCAGAAATACAAACTCACTTTTTGCAATACTTTTGCTAAGTCAGCTGTTCAACTGTGCAGAAAAAAATCCACCTTTTACTTGATTATGGCTGGAAAAATTTGAAGTGGGGTTTAAAGAAATATAATTTTTTCCAGAGCTATAGACACTGTGGATGTTTCTGTGGTACAGTTCATATGCACATTAAAAGAGAAAAGCTCTGTACACCTGTGTTTCTGCCCAGTCACAAACATACATGTTCTGGGTGCTGAAATTTTATAACTATGTACCGACATACTTTATCTGAACAGAACTGTGTTGGCACATGGAATTGGAGGTTTATGTAATACGTTGTCCAGGACAAATCTTTGCTGAACTTTTTTTACAAAGGCTGAAATCTTGGAAAATCAGAAGTAAGAATTAATGTGCAGCTTGTAATACTACACTCATGACATTGATTTTGAAGTCTTGGGATCCAAAGCATTCACCAACCATCTTTTCTCTCTTTTTGCATCGGAATACTGCTGCCCCACACCTGAGCTCTGATCCTTATGTGTATGCTAAAGAGAGGGGAGAGGGATTACACTTGATAGCTCTAGAACAACTTCATAAAAACAATTCAGTTAGTATCATTGACTGGGACAGGATATTTTAATAAAAATATTTTTAAGTATTGGTATTTTGTTTTTATTTCAAATATTTATTCACCTCATTAAACCATATTGGTTGAGGGTGCAATCTGGAAAGGTGCAAAAATGTTCTTTTCAAATGTTTAATGTAGAATGATACTATGTATCATTGTTTGAGTGTTACATGAAATTCAATTCAGACTGCTGGTCTGGCAAGTTCACTGTAGCACGACTGAATGAATCCCTATGTAGATGTTCCTGGGAGGGTTCCTGATGTTTCCTTCTGTAAATACTGCATGTAAAAAAACCCAACCTTGAACAGGTAGCATTTTCTCATCCTGCAGGAAGAAATGTTTCTGGATTAGTTTTGTTAACACTAACCTTATTGTGTGCCTACTAGCGTGGCACACCTGTGTGGGAGTGAGTTGAAAAAAGTTAAATTTGTGTCTTTTCACTGAAGGTGGCATAAGCCTTGGTTTAATATCTTCGTGATTGGAAAGAACTCTTGAATTCTTACAGCACTGGTGTTCAGAAGGCACACGTTGGCCTGAATGGTAGAGCTACTCAAAAAGACTAAGTTAGAGAGGAACAGAACTTCCTTCTTTGTTTCAGCATGACTATATCTGTGATAAATCCCCATCATGAAGGAATATGAGTTCAAATAACTCTATTCCTGCTTGCAGAAGAAAATCCTGTGGAAATATCGGTAAATTTCCTTACCCTTAATTTCTCAGCTAAGTTATTATGCAAGGCAACATGAACAAAACCCAGAAACAATATTTGGCAGGAAAAGTTCTTTTCCTGTGTGTGTCCTCATTAGATGAGTCCCAGAACCTGTGGATATTTTGTTACTTTCAACCTATATAACATACATGATGCAGTTTGTGGTTTTGCATGTAAAGTAGCAGTTAAGCTACATTAAATGACACTAGGCACTGGTAATACGGTGACTGCAGGTGAATGTACCATAATGCTTTGAAGCACCTGTTACAGTATCATCAGCCGTGGTCATTACATCTCTCTTAATGAGGTAAGTACTGGCTGTACAGTGTGTTTCTGTCTCTCATTTCCAAGAGTACCACTGGGGCTTTTAGTACTTGCTTGAAATATGCTGGTTGGGCAAGAGATTGGTATCTCATGAGGGGAAAGGCTTTCGCGGCGGGGCTCTGCAGGAAAGCAGTCAGCAGAGGCAGTGGGCTTGCCGCCTTTTGGAGAACAACATCACTTGTTGGAATTCTGGTCATCTTTCTGGTATGTGTGAGAAATTTAAACAAAATTAAACCAACAACCAAACCAGTTTTAGTCCAAAGCAGTGTATCAAGTCTTCTGTAAGTTATAGTATTCAGGCCATTAATTTAGAAAATTTATAGGAAATTAAAAAATGGAACATGCTTTGGGATTCGGCTTGTTGTATACATTTTGTATACCCCAAAGGAGTTATACTCCAAGGAGGGAACTGGGAGAGTGCGCAGAAGAAGCATTACTCTGGGGTGTCTCTGTTCTTATTCTTTCTTCAGGATTCCCCTACTGGCCAGTGTTATTGCTGGTCTTTCCCTTCAGATCAAAACTCGATGGAGTGAGGAGACTGGGCTAAATGGACTTTTCGGTCAGCCTGTGACCATGGTGCTTTTCTTCCTCCTCTCTTGCTCCAGTAATTTGTCAGGACTGGGTTTGAAACCGCTGGAGATCTTAACCGTGCAGCCTTTGGTCCTGAATTTTGCTGCCATGCTGTGTGTTCACCCAGCTTTGTAACAGGAGGCTTGCTTCTGCATCTTGTTCTGCAGTTACCATGAGGTGCAGATACAAAGGGTTACTAATTAAACTTTCTTCACCCTATCACACTTGAAGAGCAAATTACAAACTCATATGTAGTTGACTGAAAACTCAAATACTATTCTAATTCCAAGGCTTGTTACTGTTATTTTTCTGTGTGTGCAAGTTAAGTAGAATAACAAAAGCTACCATTGTAGTGCAGAGGCAAACAAAAAGAAGTGGAAAAGGTGCTGAGGTGCACTGGGGTTTGAGTTTGGTTTTCTGGAGGGCTCGTTTTGTTATTTTGATTTCTTTAATGTTTTACAGTTTCAGAGTCCATGCACAGAAATTTACTAGTGGAATAAAGTAGTTTGCAGCCATTTTATTGGATAATGGAACTTTCCATATAATATACATTTGTTTCTTGTTATGATTCTGAAATTATTGCATTTCTTTTCCTTTCAAGGAGTGTGATATTCTGGTAATGAGTATTTTTGTTCAATTCATTAATTCAGTTAGAAGTTGGATGAGCATTTATGAGAACATTCACAATGTACCTCTTGATTTCTTTTTCTCTTACTCTTCATATGCATGGTAAATATTAGCAATACTTTGCAATGGTTTTTGCTCATTAATGAAGAAGAAAAGCAGGATGAGAGCGCTTGTAGCACACAAGCTAGATTCATTCTGACTTGTGCAGAAAAGTGCAAATTGATCTCTGTGCCTAAAAATTGCATTACAGTCAGGTGGTATGGGGAGGATTCCTCTCCAGGGAAAAAGAAAGTGTTTTCTATAACTAACCTCATTCAATCATGTATGGCAGAAGACAGCTAAAGCTTTTGTTGAGGGTCCTTACCAGCTAAAGAATTTGGCAGGAGAGTGCTGACTACATACTCATGCTAGAGTAGCTTGTGTTTTCCCCTTCTCAACACCGTACTCGCTCAGTTTTGGAGGCCAGCAGTCATGTAAGAGACCTCTTGGAAAAATGTGCCTGCTCCAAGTGCTTACTATCTACTAGCATCCTTTCCTGCAGCAAGGGGCTCTGCAACAGTAGAGCCCGTTAGTCTTAAAAGCATGTCTTAGTAAATTTTGCACAGTCACTCGGATAATTTTCTTATACCTGTCATGGGATGCTGTAAGTACATACATAAAAGATGCAACCTTTATAGTATGGGTCAGGACAGGAGTGAATTCTTTGAAGAATATAGATGAGCCAAGGTAGGAGACTATACAGAAGCAGACACTTCATTGTAGCCTGTAGAATAGAAGCTTTGAGAATGATGAAAGAAACACTGAAGATGGGTTTATATGGGAAGTTTATTTAAAATCTAGAAAAACTACTTCCAAGGTCACTTCCTTATGTTGTGTATGGAAGGAGCAGATGACATCCTATTCTGTGAAACTGACAGAAATTGAAGAACTGATGAACAAGGACTGCTAAAAACCCCTAATGAATAAACTTGCTAACTCATGTGCAGTGTGGAGAGGGGGAGGCAAGGAAAAGCATACTTGTCTCATTTAGGCTTTTTCATCTCTATGTGGTTGTGAGTTTGAGTCATCAAATGGGGAGGAATAAAAAGCAGCAGTAATATCTTCCCCATCAAAAGGCAGAGCCAGCAAAGGATGCTGATGCACAGAAGTCAAAAGCAAGCTCAGGTGTGCAGTTGTCCTGCTATGTTCAGCTGATATACTGCCAAGTATTAATTCTTACTGTAATGGGAGGTAAAGTTTTGGCAAAAGGTGGGCCACTTGGAGCAATCCCAGCCAGGAGGAGAATGATCATGTAATTCTTCATCAGTTCTATCAAGCCATTTAGCTACCTTTACCTGCTGTGTGGAATTAAACAAGTGAAAGGATTGTAGATGATTTTTTTTTTCCCCATGGATTTTTGAATGTTCACAGTGCTGATGTGGAAAGCAGGACTTGATAGAAAAACCTCCTGCCCTGACAGTATACTGAAAATGTGAAGGCAGGCTATTGGGGATAACTGTCGCTGTACCTTGACCAGAGGCTCAGACCTGTGATGTGCAGCCATGCAAAGAAGCAATCAAGTTCACAAAATTGGCAGGCCTTACAGCTGCTAAACCGGATGTTCACAGTTTTTTTAAATAATTAAGCTAAGGTAATTAAGTCACATTTTAACTTGGGCAAGTTGTGGTTTCTGGTGTTTCAATAGGGAAAGCTTCCTCAAGTGAGCCTGTTTCAGAGTCAGCCTATCACAACAGCAGCCTCCCATCTGATCGTGAGTACAGCTTCTTAATTATAATAAAGGTTCATCAAAACTTCACTGATGTTTTGAAATAAGGAGTAACGATGAACACTCTTGATGTTGCCCTCTCATTCCGCTCTCAGAAGTTTCAGAAGACAAAGCTGATTGACAGCAACTGCCACCCAACTAAACTCTTGAGAAGCTGCAACCATTCAGCTGACAGTTGCTGTATGTATTAAATACTGCATGCTAGGTTTGGAACATGGTGGACATTAATATCACATGCTTTCATAATGTTCCCCTCAGAGTGTTAAAAATAAACTACTGCAGATGGGAGCATTAGTTTACCACTTGCATTGAAGTAAATGCATTGATCCTGGCACAAGCTTTCCTTTTTTGTTTAAAATGAATTAGTTTATTTAACAGAATTATTTATTTGGTATTCAGGCAGTGGTGTAGTACGATTTTCAGTGAAGGGGCTGTTTATGAATCTGGATTGTGATGGTGGGCTGTTGGTTACAAAGAGAACTTTTTACTGCAGTGGGACACACTTGGAGGATTGAGAAGTGCTAGAACGTGCTGGGAAAAGTCATTACAGCTCAAACCAGCTGGTACCTAAGAAACTTAAGAAACTGCAAGGTTATAACTGTTTCAACTTAGCAGGCAACTATGTTATTTTTTTTTTTTTGCAAAAGAAAATGCATCAGGACTTAGTTTGGAAAGCAAACCTGCTAGACACTTTCAGTGACACTGAGACCAGCCAAAAAGGAAATAATCTACAACTTTTCCTCTAGGAGCCTTAATACCATTGATTTGTGTCATTGCAACACAGAGCAATGGTGATAAAAAATCCCCAAACTACTTTAAAGAAATACAGGTACAGAAATGAGGAGCAGTGTTCCTTTCCAGCTTCATGTCCCATCCCCAGGGGAGCATGGTAGGAGGATGGCCACTCTCCATTCTGGATTAGGCACAACAGTCAGCCAGGGCCCTCAGTTCTCACAACTGCACAAGCGTAGTTTTAGTCCTGTGGAGGGGAAGAGCGTGCCCCTTTCTTCCTTCTCTTCAACACACGCCTCTATCTATTTTACTCCCCTGTTCCTCAGCACATGGCCGTCTGTGTCTGTTATTAGACTGCTAATCCATGCAGTAAATCTCCCCGCCCCCCACCCTTTTTTTCATCTCCTAGGTAGGCTGATGCAGAATTACTAGAGGTGGTCACCTTTTATTTGGAATTAGGAATTTCTAGAGTACTTGTCATAATTTCCTTTTTGTTTTCATTCCCCCACCCCGCCCCAAATTGGTTTCTATGATAAAGAATTTATCTGCAACTTCTCAAAAGATGGTTGCTGGTGTACTCAGAGCACTTGGTCTTCTTCATTAAGCTTGTAGTTTGGAATTCCAGACTGCAGTTGAATTCAACTTCTTGAATGAGACTTGATGAACAAGGATTCAGTTGTGGTCCACATAAAAAGAAAAAGAAAAAAAAAAACCAAACCAAAAAAGATAGAAGAAGTATCTCTGGGGGCTTCCTTGTTTGTTTCTTAACTATAAAAACCTTGGGAATGTTTAACAGGAGTGTGCTCATTTTACTAAGTTTAGCCTGTCTTAAATCTGTTTTTTTCCCTCTTGATGAATGTACCTGAAAGTTTGGAAGATGCTCTTAGTGTGTAGGAATGAAGGGTGGGTAGCAAGAAATTAATTTTAGCACTTTGATGTGACTGATACAGTAGAATTAGTCCAGCTCTGTTAGAATTATTTTATGTATCTGTTTTAAAGCTGGGCAAAATTTTGTGCTCCCCTACTATTTCTCTTAAAGAAGACATGGCTTAAAATGGAAGAATAGGCATTGGAGTTTTGAAATGCTGGTTAAACAGAGGCTTTCCAATAGCAAAAGAGAAGTTTCTTGGTTTGTTGAGCAGAGGAGAAAAGAAGAGTCTACTCTAGAAATCTTTCTGTTTTTGAGAAAAAAGTAGCAGTAAGTAGTTCTGGAGTCTGGATGCTGTAAGAGTCAGTAAATAGACTGGGCATTTACTTTTCTCCACCTTTGCTTTTTCTGATTTTTGGTCTTAATTTTTTTTGTATATTTTCAAGGGAATGGAGGCTAAGGAATTGAAAACATATTCCTTATAGCTCATAATCATCTGTCTGAAGTTGGCCTCAATGTTTCAGGCAGAATTGCTTGTTGTTGCAGAACACTGTCTCAGACCGCACTTCCCAGATCAGTGGGTTTCTTTCCCCCTGACTTCTCAAAGTAGGAATGAACAGTTTTGTGTATCACATGTTCTGCCAGGAAGGCAGGCTTCCAAGGGTAATAATGCTGTTAGTCAAATGTTTAGGGGTGATCCACTCTGCTAATTTATGGATGAAGTTTACTAGTGTAATTTTTTTCCTAGTGATTATCAAATACTGAGGCTATCAATTTGAGTCAGCATATGGCTTACTTACGCATTGTATAGACTTGCAGTAATTTTAGTTTTCAGTCCATCCTAAAGTTCAGTAATTCTCTTCTGAATCCTGATACTTTGGTTATTTAAGCCAAGCCTGTACTCACATAATAGTCACACAGGAAGTACTAAGAAATGAAAATATGGTGTGTATCAATGGAACCATTTATTTAGAAGTGTTTGCTTCATGCTAACAGCTGGAATGTTGTAAGCCTTACATCCTACCCTGTAATGGGACATTGCTTTGCAATTTTCTCTCTCCATAGCTCATCTTGCAACATTAATATCCGTTGTTTTGAGCTGCTGTAATTGACTAAAACTTCTTGCTGTGTTTTTATAACACTCCAGTTGTCAGTATATTTGAACATCTAAGTAGCTTCTGCATTTTATAAAGCATGTAGCATGGCAAGACATCCTTTTTTCTTCTTCTTTTTCTTTTTTTTCTTTTTTCTTTTTTTTCTCCTGCTGGACTGCAGTAAGTCCTGAGTGGACTTTTCTACACTGGTATCTTTTTTCCATTCCAGAATCTTCCTCCACTTAGCCAAACCGTGATTCTCTGGCCTTTCATCATTGCTCACAAGGCAGATACTTTGGCTGCCCATTCAGGACTTCGGTACAATTATAGCAGAATGGTTGCTGCATGTGGATTAGGTCCACATGATTATTATCTACCAATATTGGCCACAGTAGTTGTTTTTTAAGAGATATTAAGAAAATAGGACATTACTGATTTTTTTTCCTCCACAGAAAATTACTGTGAAAGGTAGCTGGGGGGTTGTGTAGGTTTTTTTGTTGGTGGTGGGTTTTGGTGGGGTTTTGATATGTTTTTTGTTTTTGGGGGGGTTTTTTGTGTGGGGTTTTTTTGGTTTTTTTGTTGTTTTTTTTTTTTAAACCCTGGAGCATAGTTGTGAGTATATCTTACAATTTACACATTTTTCCTCCTGCCCCATTCCCAAAATGCACCCTCAAACTGCAGTCTCTGTAAGTTCTTATGAGTTTAAGTTGAGGGTCCTTTCTTTGTCATTTAACTGCAGGTGCTTATTTTATTCCTATTAAAATATTAATAGGGGTGACAATGCCTACAGGCTAACCTGAATACATCTCAGACTCCATGGAAAATATAGAAGCTCAAATTCATTATAATGAGTAATACTGTGTTCTGATGCTTATTCCATCTTCCTATAGGAAAACACACATTTTTGTATGCTTGACTGGTTTGAGCACATATGTCCGGTGGTAGAGCTGAACTGCTATCGCTGTTTCCCACCATGAGTTTTCATACAAAGAATGTGACTACACAATAAAATCAAGGCATAGTTGCAGAATGGGTAATCAGTGACTATAAATAGCAACAGGAGAGCTCAGGGGTTACTTTGTTATCTTTCACTCAAGTGTCTCAGACATTCAGTGTGAACGTTAACTGATGAATTCACAGAGTGCCCTGTGCTATGTATTAGTTATTCTGTCAGCCATACCCAGAGAGCTTAACTGGCCTGTCTGAGATTATATACTAATCTAAAATAGGAAATAAAATCTGATGCTTTAATAAGTAGAAAGCACTGTGGTTTGTACAGTGGAGAATCATGGGAGAGTGTTATCAACGCAGGCACTGCCTTACGCTCTGTGTTTTAAATTTGCCTCCTCTGTTTCCTACTTTATAGTAAAGTTCAGGATTTTCTCTTGGAAAGATGATTCAAGTAATCTTCTAGTAATTTCTCCAGGCTACATCTAGTCCAGCTGTGACAACTAATAGTCAACATGCAATTCCAAGAAATGAAAACATTCCTCAGGTTTCAATATAAATACAATAGTCAGGAGGTGAGTAAAGCCAGTCCACAAGGAATTTAAGTGACAAGGAAAGTGTTGATTCACAAAGTGCAAACAAGTTTGAACGGTGTAACTTATAAAGTTCAGCTCAAAACTTTGACAGTTTGACATTCAGGCATTGTGCTGAAAGAATTCAATTCACAAAACCTCAAAGGCCCAGAAGGCAGACCCAGCAGGAAAGTAAATCTAAGATCTTCAGTGTCATATACAACTTGTACCTGACCACTTCAGTGTTTAATGAGAGCGAGATGAAGAAATGCTCTGATCTTCATCCTGAAGTTGAGGAACTGAAGCACAGGATGTTTCCAGCTCAGAGTCACCATAACTGAGGTGTATTAGCCTGGCATTTATTCACTCTAGCTTCCCACTGTAGTCAGTGGCCGGCTTTGGATTTACCCATTTTCCACAGGAAAAATTTCCTATAGAAGTCATAGGCCAGTACCTTAACCATTAAATCCTGCTGCCAGCTCTTCTACTGTATGTCTTTTATAATGTGTTGGAGTTCCTTTAAAGTCTAAAATACAGGGTGGTAACACAGAATTATAGCTGTCTTAATGATCTTAGAAAGTAATAAGTTCTAGTTCATGGTTCTTTGTGAAAGGGTAATCAAAGGTGTGTTGCCCTTGTCTCCTGCAGTCATCAGCAAAGGTAATAATTGTCATTAAATAGTCTTTTGCCAGTGACTTCTGGCAGAAGAGAATGGGCACGTGGTCTTACAATATCTTCAGTAAGTTTATTAGTATGGACATCCTCTTACACAGAATTTCTTGAAGACATTTAAAAAAAATCCATCCTATGCTCTTTCTGAAAAGCCTGTTGAATGCAGATTGCCATAAACAATCTAATTGAAATACTCTAGAGACAGCTCTTGTTGTCATGGGTACTCAAAAATATGTACTGAGTATAAAATGCAGCTAGGTCTCTGGGCCAAGCTCAACTGACATTAGACTCTCAGTTTTAGTAATGTGGTCTGTCACATGAACAGCATTTGATTGCACTTAATGAATCTCTCTTTGTTAGTAAGAAATTGTATATATTTATGTCACTACAGGTCTATCAACCAAGGTTAACGATTTGGGTAAGCCAGAAAATCTTCCCAACCAGCCGAGGGGATGGGGGATTTCCAAAGGTAAAGTTATTTATGTAATTTCTTTCATCTAATAAACAGTTTACTAAAATGAAAGTTTTCTGGAAAAAAAAAAAAAGACATTGAAAGTTCAATGGATTTTATTTTATGACTGCTTCAAGAGAGTAGCCAGCTCTCATGATTTCATCACGAGTCTTATGGTATTCTGTTTTTCTTAAAGCCTTGGCTCCTTGAGCTGGGCAGTTAAGTGAGGATTTCAGCTTTCATTTTAAAATGATGTTTTTAGCCTTCAGGCTTGCAGAAGACATGGACTTTTGCTGGCTACATACCAGAAGGAAAATGTACTAATTTTCAAGAGCTCATATTTCTTAAGCCTGTCTCATGATTTTACAAGCTTGACATCTGAGTTTTGAATCCTTGATTTTGGCAATTCTCTCTTAGCAATACAGATGAAAAAGTCAATGATAATGCAGGAGGAGGAAGGAGGTGTTGGTTTTCTTTTGTTAAGTTTTCTCCTAGTGATTTACCTGGCTTGAGTAACAAGCATACAAAGCATGGCGGTTTTCATCTGAGTTTGACAAGAAGTACCCCAACATAAATGCAGATGATGTGGCTTATCAGACAAGATCCATAAGATTTTGTTCCATTACCATTGCTGGTTTCATAAATATGAAACTTGATATGAAATTTGAGTAGGAAAATAAAACAATTACTCAGAACCACAGAATGTACATGGTTTATTTTCATATTCCCTTTCATTAATGACTCAAAATCTGGCAAAAAAATGGCAGGTAAATAAAGGAGAGAGCACATGGAAAATTGTTTTGATTGAGTTTTAATTATTATCTAGACTCCAGCTCCTTGTTAAGAAAACTCTGCTATTCCATCTGAATAACACTATATTTTCCACAGTTTTTTTTTATAAAGGGACATCTAAAATTTATAGCCAGGCTACTGCAGTCTACTATTTGCAGACTCATGTGTTAGCATGCCAATCTTTAAATTAGCATATATGGCAGTACTGCCATTCTTAACATTCGAAGTGTTTCAAAAGTTCAGCTGAGTTGGCTGATAGCAATGCCAAATTACAATGAATGTGCTATATATGGTTATACTCATATTAAATTAATTTGTTAATTTTATGAATCGTCTGTGTGTTAACTAGATGGTTTTTATCCAAAGTTTTAAGTTAGCAGCTTTTAGTAAGTTGTCATTCATCATTAACAAAGTTGCTCCTGAAACACAGGAATGAAGATGTGAACGATGTGCAGCATAGTTAGCAACAATGCTGCATTATATTGGACTTACGAATAGCCATGTTTTTATGCTTTACATACCTTAAAAACAGGTTATCAAAAGGGATAATTGTTTCTCAACTAGTCAAAAAATATTAAACTTTTTTTCCTCTAAAGTGATTGGATTCCTGCTTTTTAAGTATGATGCATTTCTTCTAGACTTTATGTAATTCTTCAAAAGATTTTTGGCATATGCTTACAAGGACCAGTTTTTAGAACTAGGTCCAAATTTTATTTCACAATTGATCTTCAAAAGCAACTTGAATATTAGCTGCACACAATCCAGCTTCCAGCAGAGTATCAGCCTTAACAGAAACTGGGTGTCTTTGAAATTTAATTTTTTTCATCCATCTTACAAAATGAATCAGGGTAAATTCCTGAAGACTGCAGAAAGTGTTCAGTCCTTCAGCTCAACAGTTGTATATACTCAATGCTAAACAGCTTGAACTACTGAAAGAGAAGAGTAAAATTAATAGATTTTTTTGAAACTCTTATTTCAGATAAAAGTGCTTTTCTTGTTTCATGAAACTAACAAATATAAAAGGATACATTTCTTAATGACAATTTATTTCCAGACCTCAAAGGGTCATATGGGACTTTTTATCTTATGATTGTATGGCCGAATTTCAGGACTGAGATTGTTTTCACAGCTGAAAAGGAACTGCCCAACACAATGCTTTTGGAAATTTGCCCAGACCTTTGGTCTGTGTGGTGTGCCTGTTTGCATATGTAAGTTTCTAGTTTTCTTCTCATGTCCTGTAATGATACACAAGTAGCAAATTTAGTTAACAAAACCCCAAAAATATTATCACGAGGATGGAATTTTCTAGAGTCCTGTGAGGAAACATGTTTGTGCAGTCACTAAAATTTAAATGTTATTTTTTCATTCTGAAATTGTCTCTTGCAAAATCCCTAGCTTGGCTCTAGCAAAGGCAAGGTATGATTCCACTCCTGCTTCATCCCCTGGCTTGCAGAGCCCTTCTGCATATGTGCTGATCAAAGCCTGCTCAGTTTCTCCAGTTGTGATGCCCTGAAGAGAGAGGGCACCATTTGCGCTTAAGAAAATATTTTACTGTGTGTTCAGCCTGAAAACTGCTCCTGGTTCTGTGCAGTGCAGAACCCTAGGGGACTTCACCTACCCCAAAGCAGAATTTATCCTGTGATTAAGACAGTAGGAAAGCCATGGGGCGGCTTTATTCCCAGCACAAGTAAATGTAGCAAATATGGACATTGTAGTGAAGATTATGGCTCTGAAGAGCCAGGAAAGGAAAATTGCTGAAAATCACACTTTCTTGGTAGTTGTGAGACTGCTGTGTGTTTAATTCCCAGTTCAGAAATTCACAACTCTCACATCAGAAAAATTGAACTTGGAGAACATAATTTCAATTTCTTACACAAACTAAAAGCAATCTGCTTATACAACAAATATGTCCTAAGCAATAAAAGCAATAAAACACCTTTACAATTCTGATCTCTTAAACACAAAACCCACAGATTTTTTCCATAACTTACAATATATTACCAGCTAAAATTCTTTTTGTTTAAGATCCCATAGTGACGTAGCATCAGCAAAGTACTTTAAGCGTGTGCTTAGCCTTTAGGCTTCCTACTGAGGCTTAAACTGAAACATGTATTTAAATGCTTTGCTGAATAGGCATAGACTTCAGCCAGTGAATGGTTAAGTATGGTTACAAAAACCTAACTGAGGCAGCTGGCTGACATGGCACACCATCTCCGTACTTGTCCAGAGACAAGAAATACACTACAGTGCCTTTAAGTGCTCTTTTCAATGAAGTAGTATAGGAAAGTCACTTAACAGTGTACACTAGCTGCTTAAGCTGTAAGGTGTTTATAAGATGAGAGGTCTAAGCTGTAAAAGGTTCTCTTAACAATACAATGATCTTTCATAACTAAGATGCACTTCTATGTTGGAGGCCAAGTGGAATCATAAAATGGAGCTTGAGGTTTATAAAAAGCAATTAAACAAATTAATTTATTGGTAGATAATACCATTAACATTAGTTTCTTGGTTACCCAAGTTGGTACTGAATTATATTTTCAAAGGGGCTCAGTGCCGTCTGTCCGTTTGTGGCCATGAGTTTTGCATCCACAAAGGTGAAACACTGTGCCTCCTGTGCTTCATGTGTACAAAATAGCTAATTGCTCATTTTCAGCCATATTTGTATGCCAGAACTACTGCACACAGCACCTGCAGGTGCAGTTTTAGGCCTGAGCTGTCCCAGCTATTATGAAGGGCACAGAAATCGCTTGAGTGATTGAGTGAATGGCAAGGGTGAGAAAAATAATTTTGAGGAGCAGTGTAAGTATGTTCAGCTGGTGGTGAGCTGCAGAAAGGGTTGTCACTCCATAGCTTCTTCCCCTGTAACTTTGCTGGGATGGTTGGGGTCTTCCCAGGTGCAACAAATGCCCAAATTCCCCAGTGAAGCAGTGGAGGATCGTTGTTGGCTCAACTCTTTTGCATTTTGGCACACTTCATCCCCAAGTGAAGAGTTTTCCTCAGATGCTGCAAGGCTTTCCTGGTGTTTAAGTGATCCTTTGCTCTCTGTGGCGTTAGTATTTACAGTTGATTAAGCCATGTTTAGTAGATGTTTACTTCTGAACTAAAGGTAGGGAACTATGGCAACCTCAGGACAGGAGATAGGAGGACCCCACCAAACAGACTTCACTGAAGCACGGCTAATACTGTTTTTTTCCCTTCTGCAGGGAAGTCTCCCCATCTCAAAGGAAGTAAATCGCAAGAAGAAAAGTGAGGTGGAGGCGGCATGCCCAGTTCCAGTGAATGGCTATGGACACCATTTCACCAAAATCGATTACCTCTACTCTTTTTAATCATAATTTCTCCATTTGTATTACATATGGTGTATGGGTTTGATGAGGTCATGGTGTCATATATTGGGAATTGTTTCTGTGTAAATCATCAAGTGTAAGAAGAAACTATGGGACTCTGAGCCTTGCTTTAGAGAATAACAGTGGATAAACGTGTACCGTAAAAAATAGTTTTTAACATTCTGACTCAAGCGAAAGCTCTCAGAATTTCACACTGTGAATCCATGTTTACAAACATTACAGGTGGGCCCTCAGGCCTGGTTCTACCACAGCAATGTCTTCCACTACTCAAACTCCACTGCTCACATGCAACCGGTAAATTGCTCTCTCCATTTCCACCATCCTGAACTGCTTCTTGCAGAGGCTGAGAGTCCCCCTTTTTTTTCATTTAGATGTAACAAGCCTAGTAGTTTATTTTCATTGATTGTCTGTATATCTCTATATTTTATCCATGTACTCTTTTGATGTATAGAAGTAGTATGAAACTCATGGTTTCCTTGTGGTAAGTGATTGTGATGCTGCCACGGGATTTGAGACACTGATGAATGGTGCTATTTTGGACTTTAAATATGCTCCTTGGCAAGGTAGCTCTGATGGAGTTATTTTTTATTTCCATGTTCTGAGAAGGTGTTGGTACTTTGTTTTTCTGAATGTTGTTCTTTAGACTGGACTGACTTGTTTACTTGTGTCTTCAGTGTGGCTTTCTTATTCAGTGCTGTAGGTGAGTAACTACTTATAGTGTACAAGTGAGGAACTGACTCCCTATCAGGGTCCACTCACAAACATGCAGTTATAGTGGGAGCAATCACAAAACTGTAATTTACGTAAAATCTCCTTTCTGACTCCTATCCACCTAATGGAGAAAGACAAGCAATAATTTTCCACCAACCTCTCAAAATCTCTTTTGATTTTTGTCTTTTTTTTAAAGCCTTTTTTTAAAGAAGGGACAAGTTTTAATGTCCTCTTCGAATCCATAAAATAGGGGATATAGTAAGAAAAACACTGCGAATTTCTGGGAGGAGAAGTCCTAAAGGGGAAAGAGTACATTTCCACGGTACCGTCAACATGTGGACTTTACATTTTTGTTCTTGCTCCCAGACTACTACCAATACAAAACAACACAAAACACAAAACTAAACAGTATCATCTTCTCATGGAGTGTTGTTGTGTTAGACACAGTCTGAAAGCCCACCTTAATTTTTTATATAACTCTGTCTTTTAGCTCTTCCTTTTACAGGGCAGGCCTTGTTCTGAACTGTTTTAGCTTCTGACTGTTAAATACCAATGCATGCACTGCACTTCCTAGATTTCTTTCCTTTTCCCACCTTCTGTATCCCTTTTCTTGTATATTTTCTTTTCCAATAGATTAGATATGTCTACTGTGCTGTATATAGAGCAAGAAATAATCAGCAGTTGTGGCATTTATGTATAGTTGCAGTTGTGTACTGCTGAAAATGCAGGCTTTTGTAACAATGTGATCTTTAATAATGCACTACAAGTACCCAATGTATTTTAGCTATTTTAGTAGGATTTGTTCAATAAATATGCAAGCTCTAAGGGTAGCCATGATGACTCTGTTTCCTTATTACAGTAGGGGGTGGGCTCCTTTTCTGTTTGTTTGCACCTGTTCTTTACATGACTTCTGAGGGGTTTTTTTTAGGAATATCCGCTGAAGTAAAAGGTGATTCCTTTTGTGTTCTGCTAAACAATAGCTATTAAGATAACTTAAACACCAGACCTGGGTCTGGGAAATGATAGCTGCCGGACAATGGTAGTCATGCACTTCACTTTCAAGAATGCTGAGTGGCTGGGTCAGACGTGACAATTGATGCCATTTTTAGTAGTCCCAGGAGGAGACTGTGGGGCTGTGCATGGCAAGCACAATATATTTCATTTTCCACCTCTGATAAACTGAATGAAAAGGCTGTTTTCCTAGCATGTGTAATTTAGTTTAAAAGAGTGTTGATACAGTCCTCTCTTTAAAAACAGTTTTACTAGAAGTAAAATAATACCCGCATTTGTAAGGTTTAGAACATATATTGGTTTCATTTTAGCATAGAAAACAGATAGAGCAGCATTTTTTTAAAAACACAAGGAGTGATCTATCAATGAATACCAGAGGTAGGTCTGCCCCTGAAGTTTCCAGTCATGAGACCAAACAAGTGCAATTCCATTTGCCCTGACCCCACTGAGTGAATTTACACATTTACTTCAACTGTATCACAGAACACTAACCATGCATGCCTGACACCTGATCCAAATGGCCACCGATCTCACTGTAGGAAAGACAACAGATGGCAGTGTATTCGGGCTAGAGCTAGCTCTCTGGTTAGAAAGCAGTTTTATCTATCAGTAGTATATGTATATACATATAGACATTATAAATATACACACCTGTAAAGATACAAAACAGTTCATAGAATTAAAGCAATGATTAATTGATTTTAGTTTCTTAACCTGTGGTCCACTGGCTTTGGGAAGTAAATGAACCATTTCTAAAAGATATGAAAGGTGTTTAAAAGGCCTTTAAATCTCAATCCTGTTGTTAGTAATATTTAAATTTGCTACACAAGGAAAGTTTTGAAAGCTGAAAAATTTAAAAGCCTTCTACACTCATTTGGAACTTGCAGCTGCTGAAATAATTGCTTGACCTTGGCACTGGATTTTAATCTTCACAGCAACATGCCACATTTTAATACGGACATAAGGATCTGTGGATTAAGGTCTTTGATCAAACTACAACAATTGAAAAGTCATTCTTAAATTCCACAAATAACAGGCCTTTTTCTTAATAATAAACATGAAGGACTGTATAAAACTATATAAAACAACTTTTAACATGCTAACATGCTGGAGACCAAAATTTGCCAAAGATGATTTCTTATACGTTATGATTAATAGAGGCTTCCTAAATAGGCAAAGGTGAGCTACACTTTTGCATCAGCCACAGTGGCTTTAGCACGTATGTAGCATTAGCTTTAGAAGATTAAAAAAAAAAAAAGGAAAAAGTTACAGAGTGACCATACCTAAAAACCCAGTGGTATGGTCATTCTAAGGAATGCCCCTAGGATTTCATATATGTCTTTCCTGTAATGCTCCATGAGTCATACTTATTAGACATGTTGTGAAGAAACTATACAGTTTGACTGTCTGAGACATTAGCTACATGCATCACTTGGTTGCCCCTGTCTGGCGTACATATGATATCCCCTCGTGCATACCAGGGGTTGGGGTGAGCAGTGTGCTTTGCACCCCTATGTCAGGTGTTGGGGTTGGGGAGCAGGGGGAGGAGGCTGGGAATCTCCCAGCTGTATGCTCAGCGCAGCCACGGCACAACTGAACTTTGCTACACCAAGAATGAGGGTGAAAGAAGTTACATTGTTCTCAACCTTGGGATGGCAACATTTAATTTTGCCTATGGCACAAAGAGACCTTGAGCTGGATCTGAGAATCGGCAGTGTCAAAGCTGATCCAGAGAGCTGGTGGTAGGGCAGGAGCGGGGAATGGAGCAGGTTAGCACTTCTCAGGTTGTCAGGGAGGCTTCCGGTAGCTAGAATATTGATTAAAACAATTGAAGCCCCCCTGCCCACCACTGAATGTGTCTCACAGTCAGTTGATGCAGTACAGCATGACAAGCCACCTTTTTAACCCTCTTGTTAAATAATTATTTCTGCAATAGAAAGGCTAGTGAGAGTATTTTTAAAGAGTTACGGTCAAGTCAATCAATTCAGGAAATATTGCTTCTAACTCACAAACCTTGTAATAACATATCCTGGAGGATCTGGTGAATCAATCTTTGTCCCCCAGCAAATCAAACAAAAAAAAAACAAAGATGAGTTCTGCAAAATAGGAATAATAATGTATACCTGTTTTTCACAGAGCATTTTAAGCTATGCAGATAAAATCACTAACTAGGAACTTGCTATTATTACCACTGAGCTTCATATTTTAAATTAAAAGTAGGGCAGAACAGCATGAATTCTCTGTTAAATTCCAGTACTAAAAAAATGTGCATTGTTAATTACCAAATGAAGAAAGCATTAACCCTTACACCTTGGAGTTTATGCTGCTAACAACATCCTAAGGAGGTGGGTTAAAAAAACTGATTTACATTCATAAGTTTATTCAGTGGAAGTTAGCTAAATTCTGTCTGCACTCATATAAAGTCTATGCAAAAGAACAGTAACAGTTTTAAAATCAATATTAGTTTAACACCAGACTCCAATTAAAGACTCCAATTAAATTTCCGCTGTTAAATCTGTACTACCACATTACAAAATAAAATAAAAAAAAAAAAATCAATATTCCAGATAAGAAATTCAAACTCAAAAAAGCAAGTTTAAATAGAATGAAAATAAGCCCAGATCTGTCTCAACAGCATCATGTTCCTGTGAAAAAAAGAAAAACCAACATGATACTGGAATAACCTGGAATATAGCCAGCAAGGCAAGTGAGGTAATAGTTTAGCACTACTCAGCACTGGCAAGGCTACAGCTGGAATAAGACATCCTACTTGGGCACCCTCGTTCAGAGAAGATGGGTGCCCAGAGGTGAAAGTCCAGGGCAACACAGCAACCACAGAGTGAAGGACAGCAGAAAACGCATCTGATGGGGAGTGACTGAAAGAAACAGATTGGTCTGGTCCCAAGTGAAGCTAATGAACTGGTCTTCATGGGGGTAGAGAGGTCTTCAGTGTCATAAAAGAGGTTGAGGTAATACCTAGACATTTGGAAAAGGCTTTCAAAGGTGGAAGGACAGGGATGTGCTCGAGTGGGGTGCCAAGGGAGAGGCAGCGAGATGTTCATCTTCTGAGATGTTTCAGAGTAGGTTGGCAAATATCTGTTATTATTTGTATTAACAGTTACTCAAAGCCAGATGATCCTATCATGAAGTAATGATAGTCTACAATCAGGAATTTTTGCCTCTTTATAGCTTCCTAAAAACTTCCCTGGCAAACACAGCATGGCCCCATATTATTTCTAAGACCATCCACACAAGACATGCATTCCCCACTCACCTTCTACTCACGCTGCAGACTGAGTCCAAGAGGATTATGAACTACGCACTAAAGCATGAGACCCTTTCTTGCAGTCCCTCACATCCCTGTTTTCTAAGATTCATTTGAGTTCTGGTGAAATAAAAGAAATAAATACAGAAACTTACAAAGGCTTTGCTGCTACGGCCATGAAAACATGGGTAACTTACACTCTAGTTGAGAGAGAGGAAAAATCAGGAGGAAAAAAAAAGAAACACAGAAAGAACATAGCAGGCAATTAAGGGGAAATAGGAAATTCAGAAGTTGTGCCTGTCTGAGCTAGAGCTTAAGAGATGCAAGGTTTGCAGAGACAAAATATGAGTTTTACACTCCAATTTGCAATAGATAGTTTCCTTTTCGGATGCAGAGCTCTGAAATACCTTGTTAAAATCACAGAGGAAGAAAACTTGACTTCAGAGGACAGTCACTGTTGGTTTTTCTCCCCACATTTTGTGAGAGGAGAGCTGCAGGAGAGGAGACAGGCTGGCAGCCCCACCAAGAAAAGATGTAGCAGGAGATGAGAATCTTGGCCAGCTGTGTGGGGAACAGTGGCTTGCCTTGAAGCCTCAGATGTGCCTGCTTAGCCCAGCTTGGGCCTCAAGACCCTGGCTTTGCCTCTGCCCCTGGACATGCCTGGCAACATTCACACAATGGCCACCACAGTCAGACCCTGTGTCTTTAGTCTCAGGCTAAGTGTGGGAACATGGTAAAGCAGAGCAGGCACACTGTTGTTTGCATCCTTTTGAAGAAAGAGTTCAATATTTGACTACTCCAATACTGCCTACCTGTGCTGCAGAATAAAGAAGAAAATACATCCTGCATTTATAGTTTAACTGCTATGTAAACATAACCTAAAATCCTCAGGTAACCTACTAGCATACTGACAATCCTGACTGCCTACACCTATTTATCTGAACCGTTTTGTAAGTGCATACAGAGCTCTGAGCTGCCATCTGTCTGTTAGGGTATGGCCAGAGCTCTAAGTGCTGTGTAGGCTGGTATAAATTATCTCAGGAAGCAGTGTAACTGCAAAATCAGTACTGCTTAAAAAAAAAAAAAATCAGAAAGATGCTCATGCTCTTTGTGCATTCCTTTCTACCTTACCTTTTCTGATATTGCCTGAGCATGTTGGTGACACTAGCTTGATCCCATTTGTCAATTTGTAACATAAATTACCTTTCAGAGCAGCGTAACTCTATTTCTGCTCTGAAGGCTCCTATTTGGCATTTTAAGTTGTGGGTTTAAAGACTTCACCCTGTATGTCATTTGGTGCATGCTGCTTTTCAAAGCTCTCAACTCCTTGTGAGTCATCTAATATTTTCCAGCTGCTGATTCCAGAGGAAAAGATGTGACCCAACAGCTGATGTTTTATACAAAGAAAGAGTATCCTGTTTGCACAGCACTGTTTCAGATTTGTATTGCACGTGTCCGTAGTTAAACCCATGAATCCATCCAGACAGATAATTGTATTAATGGGAAATTTACTTTATGTAACTTAGAACAGATCTGGAAAGTTTCAAGAAATCACAGCAATAGGGACTTCTTTCTTCCGAGACACATCCTCAAGATGAAAGTGCTGAGCAGGATTCTTGTGCATTTTTTCAGGTATTCTCAGGCGGTTTTTGCAGTCTTGAGTCTTCAGTTCATCTCAACAGATTCCCATTAACAAATATAAGAATCCAGAAAGGTATTTGTGCCATGAATCCTCCTTTCAACACCTCATTTTCCCAAAAGCTGCGTTTCTTAGCTGGAAATTTTGGTATGTTTTAAGCTCCTGTTAAAATTCTCTGTAGCCAGCCACTCAGGACTTACCATTGACCATCTAACTTTCTACAGCAAAACTACTGGACAGCAAGTCCTAGAGGCTGCTAAGTTTAGGACTAGACTGCTACAGGTTTATGGCTATATCTAGATTTACTTTCCCACTGGTTATGCAACCAGTCACATCACTGACTGAACTGACAGCTACACAACTGTTGCTAGAATTAAGTGCGTTAGCAGGCTGTCAAATCAGCCTTGTCTCTGGAGGTTTCATTTCCCTGTGAGTCATTTCGGCTTGGTCACTTTTTCCTCACTAATATTTGCTCAGAGGTGAGTTTCTGCCCATGAGTCACTAGCACAGTTGTAGAGTCCTGTCTGGTGAAGTCCCCTGGGAGGCTCAGGAGCAATAATGCTTCTGGCACAGACTTCAGTCAGCCATTCAAAACCACCTGTACCCTCTCAGAAATTTGCAGTCCATTTGCTTTCTTTCCAAGCCCAGCAAATTCTTGGTGTTTCCTCGGTAGCTCACCCAAGCTGGCAGTGCTGCTCACAGGAAGGTTGTATGAGGACAGGGCTATACGGGGCAAAAACACCCTCCAAAAAAAGAAAGAGGGGGAGTGTATAAAAAGGATGCCTGAACTTTGCGTTTGTAAATACACAGCAGTAAGTTATCAGTAAGTTAACCGTAGCAGCAGGAAACATTTCTGTTGGATTCTGGAAAGCTAACCATAGCAGGAAACAGTTATGTAAAGTGCAAAATTGCTACTACTTAAAAGTGCACTTTGATCAACAAAGTGCGAAAAGATGTATTTCATGCTTTTCACTCTGAAATAGAGCAATTTGAGCAATTTAAGAAAGTTCTTTTCAGTGGGGAGCCCCAAGCTAGCAGACTTGTAATTTGCTATAATAGGTAAGGCTCACAGCATTGCCAGATCACATATGAGGGCAGAGGAAGAACAGAGCATTCTTCCCTGAGTTTCATTTGCTGTTTGTCCTTTTACTGAAGGATCTGAACATCTGTCGTGGTCTAACCTGGCAGGCAGCTATACACCACACAGCCGTCGCTCACTCTCCCTGCAGTGGGATGGGGGAGAGAATCAGAAAAAAGGTAAAACGCATGGGTTGAGATAAAGACAATTTAATAGGATGGAAAAGGAAGATAAAATAATAATAACAATGAAATAATATATGAAACAAGCGATGGACAATGCAATTGCTCACCACCTGTTGACCAATGCCCAGCCAGTTCCCAAGCAGCAGCCAGGCCTACTCCCCCCAGTTTTTTCTTCAGCATGATGGAGTATCCCTTTGGCCAGTTTCGGTCAACTGTCCTGGCTGTGTCCTATCCCAGCTTCTTGTGCACCGCCAGCCTCCTTGCTGGCAGGGCAGTATGAGAAGCTGAAAATTCCTTGACTTAGTGTAAGCACTGCTCAGTAAGAACTAAATCATCAGCACCATTATTATCATCCTAAATCCAAAACAGCACTATACCAGCTACTAAGAAGAAAATTAACTCTATCCCAACCAAAACCAGGACATCTAAAGTCAGAAGGGAAGAGCTGGGCATCAGCAAAGGCGTGCACAACTGTGCACTCCACCTCCCACCTTGCCAAAGCTCAATACTACAGCTCTCCACTTCTCCAGTTTCCTCTGTCCAAAGGGTCACAGAGAAGCACATCCTAGCAACAAGAGCCCATGTCTAACAGCTGTGTGAGTCAAATAACCCACCTACATTCCCCAGGTGTATTTGATAATCCATGATAATACAGCATACAATGTTCTGAGGCTGGGGAGAAGTTTTCTGAAGGGAAATGAGAGAACAGGGGTCACTCCAGTCCTTGAAAGCAAGATGGGCAAAGATCTGGAAAGTAGGAAATGACTCTGTGTGGTAGAAAAAAGGGACCTTAATCAAATCACACAGCACCACAGAATGGTTCCTTTTCTGTGATTAATGTTATCTATCCTAATTTCCAAGAATTTAGGCGGAAGGGGAATCCAAGAACACTCTGTGCCTAAATTACGTGCCAAAATGCTAGGGATGTTGAAACAGTAAGCCACCTGTCTGATCTCACACAACTGTAAATCCTGAGCTATTTCACTAGAGTTACTAGGCTGGATAAACAAGATCAAAACCAGGTTTACAGGGTTGACCCAAATCTTTTGATGCACTTGTGAAGCAGACATTTCAGCTGACTGATTGACACCATGTAGTTCAGCTCTTGTAGTCTGGATTTTTTCACTGACAGTGCTTCACAGACACACAGGCTTTGAACAGAGGAGCAAGCAACCTTCCCTTGGGTACGCTCTGCCTGCTTGCATCACCCCTGCCCTTCTCCCTCCCTTGGCTGCTAAATGGCAAACCTCAAGATTTCCCTCCTTTGCAGGATGCTTTGCTGCTACTGACCAGACATTAAAGCTCTTCATGCATTTTAAGTGAGGACACCACTCTAATCGTTAACAGGTTTCCTTTATTACTGAGGTGAATGCACTGTGATATTCCCTTGTCAGAGACTGTACTGCTTTGCTGTGGAAGAACAATATGAACCATAGCTTGTCTTCTGCTGGGACACTCTGGGACCTGTTCCTACTTATCCCCTAGTAAAACAAGTCTAAACCATGCTTAATCAGCTGTCAGGCAATTTTTGGATAGGGAATAATTTTGGACTGATTTAGGGATTATGGCCCAGGGAAAGGAGTCATAACACAGGTTCCCTGAAAAATCATCTTTCCCCAACTGCTTTAATGAGCTTTACACTGCTCTAATGTGCTTGAGAGGCAAAGATGACCTGGGATTGGCATCAAGAACAGGCCTTTGTTCTGCTGGGCCAGAAGGAAGGCACAAGGGGGACACAACTCTCTTCTCTTGTAGTAATTCCTGCCTGGGTCCTCCTGCAAAGTCAATACCCCTTCATTTGACACTCCCACCTAAGCATTTGTAATAGTATTTATAAACACTAATCTCAGAAATGTGAACAGCAATTGAAGTGATGTATCATGATGAAAACAGACAACATCTTGTTTGCCGATAGTGCAGTAACATTATGTCCAGCAGCAGGTAAGGTTCATTCCTACTTCTGAAAATCATGCAACATTTTTTTTATTTCAGACCAGTACATGTGAACCCATTTCAAAAAGCTAGGCTTCTTTGTATCTTTGGGAATCATGTACGAAGCACTGAACTTGCTCCCGCACACCCCATGACGAGACTGTCCCAAAAAGCATAAACTCTCTCTCGATGACTTTAAGTAATTGGTATTATTAAATATTATTAAAATACTATTTTCTGGTTGATTTTAAAGCCTTAAACCCCAGAAAACACTAAGAAATGCATTATATTAGGAATATCATGCAAAACCAAGAAAAACATTTCCCCAGAGGCCTCACAGCAATAAAAAACAATTAGGGATAGGCAGAGACATTAATCTAAGAACAAATAGTTTCAATACTCTAACTCATATAATAATAGCATTCAATCATTTTTGACAATACAATGAACATAGCTGTCTATACTCAGGGTGGTAGATATATCTGAGGCAAAATATGCATTTAAAATAGACCATGTTGACACATTTTATGTAGATAATTTTTATCATTAATATTCTTAAAGCAAAATGCCAGAAGTAGGATGGTGAATATCACACTCTCCTGCACTTTGGGAAACCCCCTCTGGGGCAATGCAGACAGCAGGCCAGAGTTTTGCTGGATTATAAATAACCAGATTTGGCCTGGCTCTCTCACGGATTATGCAAGTTCAGTGTGGAAGCGAAAAGCGGATTAAGAGCCTCATGTTGCCTATTTCTGAGCTAGCAGTTTGCTTTTACAATAAAGGTAGGAGGAAAAGGAGCAGGACACGAATGACTGCTGTTCCTCTGGGAGTGGGCAGAAAAGCGAATGGCACTAGACACCTCCCAGTTTCCTATGCTCCACAAGCAATTCCTGTGCTATGGAACGGGTCCTTTTTGATAATTTGGGGTCTTAGAAGGCACAAACTAGCATGCTGTACCCTCAGTATGGCAGTTTGTCAGAGCAACTCAAGGCCACAACAGGTGCATTTTGTTTGTGCCTGAGAGAGGGTGACTTGTGAAGTGGCTCTGGGTAGCAATCAGCTTCTTACTGACAGTAGTTTGGAGACGTGTATTTGTGGCTAATTGGGACTTCGCTACTCACTTTTGATTTGGCAGGCCTCAACTTGTACTGCCCCAAAGTACACCATTTCCATGCCAAGCCTGTGCCACAAACTGATGTTCTGATTTCATTCATATTTCCAGAATGATATGTAGATGCTGCTGAAAAGAAAGCAAACAAAAAGGAAGGAGTCAGAGAAACTACTTCAACCAATGCACTCAAAAGTCCCTTATCTATGATTCTATGATTCTATGATCTTCTGCTAGTTGCTAAAAATCTTTTTTTTCTTTTTTTGTGTATGAAACAAATTTACATGTGTCACTATCTTGGATGATGGCATTTGCAGGAGTATGCACCTCACATTGCCAATCTGAACAGTCAGGTATGTCCACTGCCGTACTATTTCTTGACATATTGCTGTATTTCCCAGCACTCATAAGAAGTAGAGAGAAAACCTAATAGTGAATGAGCTACATGTCCCAGCTTGAAATCCGACCTGCACAGCACCCTCTGAGCATTCACAAAAATTACTGACTTTAATAAAAGTAAGCAGTTGTAAAACCAGAGTTAAAATCCCTGAGGGAGAAAATTAATGGTCACACCAGAAAAGCCTATTCCCGAGCACCAGCACACCCATGCTGTTTGCTGCAGGACAGCCAGGAGGATGCACTGCAGCTGCTGCTGCACTGTACCCAGGGTCAGCAGGAGGCACATCTAGTAAGAGTTACAGATGTTGTAAGAGGTGGGTATGCTGAAGTTCTTCAAAGTCATAGCTCCTGATACCCCAGCAGAAAAAGCTGCTTTTGAAAATGCAGCTTTAACTTTTCTGTGCCTCCTTTCTACAGATTTAAGTGGAGAGAATACTGATTATTAGGTTTTGTAATGTGAGAGGCTGCAGAGTTCTCTGGGGACAAGTTAAAAGTGTGCATTAAAAATAGCCCAAGACTAGAGCGTGACACTAAAGAAATGTGGGAAACTGGTCAAGTTCACTGATTTCTTATGCAAACTAAGGCAAGTCACTCTGTGTCAGACCTAAAAGAAAAAAATAACAAAAAAGAAGAAGAAAAAAGCTATTATCTACAGGTTCCATGTTGGAATGTACTTTGAGGCACTCCAAATGTGTAAACCACACCTCATCCTGCCTCCCCCTGTTTTATGGCCCATTTTTGCTACAACTACTCTATAAAACACTACCTTCCTCCTTCACAGCAGTGCTGCACGGACACCTTAGTGATCGTGAAACACTAAATGCACGGTGATCTGATTCATGCAAATATGAAAGATGCATGCAGCAGTTGCCATTATTCCTTTCTACACACCATTACTGCAATGATTCAAAAGACTGATTACTGATACTTCCTATCTCTACAATTATGAAATATCTGCTATAGCTAACAATACTTGCCTCAGCCCACAGGTTTTCGCTGAATTATATTTCTTTATTCTAGTGGTAACATTTTCGAGGATCATCATTAGTTCGTCCTCCTCCCTGTATGTTCAGCCCTGACTTATTTATGAGGAACATCTATATGTTTGTTGTATCCATTTTGATTTTTGTTGCTTTTTGAGTCTACTCTTAATGTACCCTATTCCCTGACCACCTAAAGTGTTTAAGTAACTCACAGCTTTCCAAGATATCATTGCAAAAATCCTATCATAGCTTTTAGTAACAATAGTCACTACTGGTAGTCAAAACTCAGAGTAATTATACTGACTACTGTAATCAAGTCTTTCTATACCTTTGTTATTCATCCCAGGTGAGTTGCTTGCTAAGAGCATAAGAGTCTATTCTTATTGCTGGCCCTGAGGTACGGGATTTGGCTGTTATTTTATCCTACGTCTAGTAATCTATTGCTTAAAATCAGTTGCATGGGCTGATCTTCCTCCAGAGTCAGCAATGCCTTGCAGCTGAAATTTCTAAATCCTGCTCTGTGCTTCAGGGTATTGAGCAGAGGCCCATACCTTAACCTGAGCAAGCTAAGAGAATTTTGTCTTAGCCAATTAAATTAACTGATCGTAAAAGTTCTAAGAAAAAATACTGAAAGTTTGAAAGTTTGAAACTAAAGGATCTACTGATATTATAAAAACCATTTTTTAACAGTCAGCAAGGATTCATCATGAATAAAATTGCATCCAACCAATCTCATTTTCTCTACAATAAGGTAAAAGGCTTGTGAATAAACAATAGAAACCTTAAATCTTACCTTTCATTATGTTTTTGACATTGGCTGATGTGATCTTTCTATAAGTAAAACAGGCAAACCAGGTCAAGATGAAATACTGTTGGGTGGGAGCAACATTGGAGAACCACACCAGAAAAGTGCTCAGCCATTTACTACAAAAACATAGGCATAGATTAAGTCCTGTCTTGGGCTTTGTGCAAATCAATATTTTCAGCAACTAGGATATTGAACTAGGAAGTAACCCTATTGAATTTTAGGCACTGAGCTAGAGGTGCAGGCAGTGGCACCGGTGAACACCATGAACACTTAAAATTACATTGACATGTTGATCTTTTTTCTTTTTAAGCAGGTGTTGTTCAATAAGAAGAAGGTACTACATGCAGATGATGTCACCCAATGCTTAGACAGATACCCAAACTTTTGGGTAGTACTTCTGTAGAAAAGGATCTGGGGGTCATAGTGGATCTGAAGCTAGCAGGAGTTATTCTGCTGCTGTTGCTAGAAAAGCAAACACTGTACTGGAATACATAAACAGAGGCATAACCTACAGGGCTCACACAGTACTCATTCCACTCCAGTCAGCATTTGCAAAACCTCAGCCGAACCACTGTATCCAGTTTTGGGTAAGGCACTTCCTGCAAGATGGGGACAAGCTGGAGGGACTCCAGAAGACAGCAGTGAGAATAGCCAGAAGTCTAGAAAATACGCTCAGCAAGGAAAGACTGCAAGAAGTAGGAGAGTTCATTTAACATGACGGGAACATGACAACACTCCTGAAGTATACAAAAGGCAGCTGCAAAAGGGCAGGGGAAAATCTTGTTTCCTGGTCCATGACAGTTAGGGTAGGAAACAAAGAACCTAAATCCTGGTGGGGGCTCTAGGTTTAATATTAGGAGGTGTTTTCTAACAGCTCAGCCACTGCTGCAGGACATCCTGGAAAATCTCAGATACACTCCAGAAAAATTGCACAGATTTCTCTCATCAGTATCACAGCCATGCAGGCAGTTCATTCTGCTGCAGAAGGCTGAACCTCTTGGGAGACCTTTCCAGACTAGTAATTACCAACAGCAAAATTCATTTCATGTAGAGTAAACAAAAGAAAAGGGAACAACAGATGAAAGATAGGTGCAAGATTTTAGACCCCACTGCTAAATAAATAAAGGGAGGGATAAGATTTCTCAGGCCTCCATTCCACTTCACAGTAATTTAAAAAATACTTAGTGAGAAACATAGAATGGATGAATAATTAATGATCCAAAGCTTTTGATTTTAATATACCCTGCTTCTGGCTGCTCTGTCTCCTGCGATCTTCAAGTCTACCCCAACACCACTGCACCTTTCTGGTCTCAGTGGCCAGAAAAGGAGGATGTTGGTCAGCTTAGTTAAGTTCAGGACACCATTCAGAAAGGGGAGCATGGCCTGCATACCTTTCTTCTGCATGCACTTCTGCATCCTTTGTTTGAGCAGCACAGCCCTGATGGTGTCAAGGCTATTAGGAACCAGCTAGCCCCAGTCAGGAAGCCACACCTTCCATGCTCACTCTGGGCAGAAGAAACATCACACCTCAGGCTCAACAGGACAGCAGAAAATGCCTGCCATGGTGCAGTGGCTCTGTGCCTGACGCAAGCTGGCAAATGCCTGTCCGAGGTGCTTGGCAGGGAGGGCACATGCTGGCCACAACAAGAGTATGGCCAAGGGGGAGATCTGCAAGGCTGCTCTGGAGGTGATGCTTGTCCAGACCCTGGCAGCAGCATCCTGCCCCCCACAAAGGTGGCCCCTCCGAGCCCCACTCCCCCTTGTCTCCCACTCTTTGTCAGCTAAAAACAGGTCTTTTGCAGACTGGCTGGTGACCACCGCAGCAGCTACAAGCAGTGCCGTGGGCCATGCACACATCCTGGAGGGAAATAGTGGGACTAGTGAGATTGTATGCTGAGTTGAGTTTCTCTAGCATCAGCCTCACTAGTGTGTTGGCAATGGGTAGAGAAGCCGTGGGTCTTGTCGTCCACTCTTATGTCTGTCTACTTTACTGTTGCTGACCAGGCATAAACACAAGATCTCTAAGAATAGCTGCCCAACACATCTTAACTGAGTTTTCACTTCAAATAGGAAATTTTAGATATTTTTTAATAATATCTGAAAGAACAAGAATTCATAGGGTTTTTTTCCCCTTATAGCAATCTCTTTTTACCTAAATGGAAAAGAAATAATGGGAATGCCATACCATGTTAATGAACCAAAGGCTTCAATGCTTTATACTTCAGATATTTTTATCCTTTTCTTTCTCTTTGGGTACCCTATTTAAAACATTTAATGTATTTTTAAGTGCACTGTTTTCCATGAGTATAAGCAGAGTAGTATGTAAAGCTCTGAACCATGACTGTTTGCTTGTCACACTGTGCTGGGGCTGTGCTAAAACTAATAGTTTCATGGCTGCATGTAACCTAATTACAGCATCAGAAGAAGCAGTCACAGCCTGCAGCCTCTGGCTCGCTGACCCTTCAGTTTAACTGAAGGTAAGATGCACTAACTAGCAAATGTGAGGAGGAAGACAAATAGTGAGTGAAACACAACTGACATGATCAAACCTGCTACATCCAGTTTCTATTATTTCCAAAACCTATGGTATTTATGTTGTTTCAATGATGATCTTCATTTTTCACTTTAGCTCACTGCCTTAAGAAAACAATTAATTAAAAATAAGGAGTTTGGTTTCTTTTAAGACACCTACTCAGATAATAAGCCAGTTTTCCCCCTCAAAGTGTCTGACTGATGTGCTGCCAAGAAGTGCAGGCAGTTCCACACGTTCACCCTTCAGCCAGGACCAGGTGCTGTTTCCTGCATGTGCAAGAAAGACAAGCATGGACCAAACTGCAGCTCACGGGGCTAGGCTGAGCGTGGCCCCAGCTGCCCTGAAGGGTTACCTGCTCCAGGTCCCCTCTGCTCCATCCTGCCAGCTACTGCTACTCCCAGGGGCTTACAGAGGTGCCCAGCAGAAGCCACATTGCATGCTTCAATGAAGCTTTTATTTACTTGACTATTACAATAACCTTCACCTTTCCAAATTCTACCAGGTAGTACAGGCTACTATACGGACATAAACCACTTGACATGCTGGCTATAGCTGTGTTCCCTTTGAGGAAGAGACATGGGAGCAGATCTGCATCTGCATGCCTGCTCCTAACTCACACAACGTGACACTTAACAGGCTAAGGACAGTTTCTCTGGGCTCAGCTGGTAGCGTTCAAGCTGCCTCATGCTTTGTCATGGCACATGTAACCACTAGGAAAACTGTCTGTCCAAAAGTAAATTTTACTTTCATGTTAGCATTCAGGTCACCACTCAGAAGTATGTTTGTAACATCTGCATTCTACCCATTGTCTCTGGAACATCAGCCATCCTATATCATCTTATCATCAGGAGGATTATATTAATTCACATACATTTAAAAGACAATAATTCATTATGCATATCACTGAATATAGACGTGTAAATCTGTTTCTGGGAATCTTTCTTACTTAATCCTGAAGACTGGTCTCCTAGTATGTTTAAGGGGTCAGTCACTACTAAATGATGGAAAGATGTGAAATTGTACATTCAGTCCTGAAATGAAATAAAAAATGTTTTTTATCCTAGTAAAGCAAAAAAAAAAAAATCTTCTTCCAGACTTTCCACAAGGAAAATTTAACATGAGGAATTATTTGTTTTATATATTGTATGAAAGCAGTTTATGCCAATTACTTATCTTTCCATGTTTTATGAATTTTAAAGCAGTGAGAGTACTTTGTGTGGTTTTCCTCACTTTAAAGCCAACTGAGCTATTACTAAACTTCATTAAAGAAAGCTTTGTAAGCATTCTTCTTCAGAGAAGAAGCCAAGAATTTAGAAAGGTTTACAGAGCTGACTTTCATGCAGATAAGAAGACCACCATCAAACAGTGTCTCTTTAAATTTTAACTTCACTTTATGAGTTCAGTTACTTTTGCTACTGGAGATAAAAGGGAAGACCTAATGTGGTAGAAAAATTTTCTTCCTACCTGCCTGCTTTTTGCACAGTTATCAAATACATCTGATTCTAGTAACTCTAAGACACAGTGCACTCAACTAATTAGGCCTCAGATCTGATTTATTAACATCAAACTAAACTTATCAGCTTCTACTGCAATGTGAATGAATTGCTAAAAAGCAATTTATAATTATGAAGGGAATTCTCTAGATTCTCATACAGTTCATCTTTATGAACACACCAATAGCTTTAAGGTATTTTGTCGGAACAGTCTGGAATACAAAGTAAGATTATAACAGAACCTTTCCATCCAGTATTTCCTTTGCAATATATAGTAATCACTATATTTGTTTTTAGTACAGTTCTTTGAGTTAAATCTGAACTGACAAGATCCGAGTGAATGTCTGATTGGTTTCCTTCACCTGCAGCTTTGATCACTTTATACAATGATGTGGCCAAAAGCAAATGCTACCAGCTGTTTAGAATCTCTGAACTCCACATTTTCCCAGCAATTATACCCAAATTACAGCAAAGGACAAAACAAGTTTTATTTCCACTTCTACAATCAAGAGATTATGTGCTCCCCCCCCCCGCCACCACTTTTTTGTTCAATGCTGGTTTTGTTCCAAAGAATAGTGTAAAGTAAAAGAGTCTACAGCAGAGAAATTCAAGGGAGAAAATGAGCAAGATATGGAGGAAGCAGACCTGTCTTGAATTTGTAACAGGCTTTTCTTTAACTTTGGTATGTTGCTCTTCATAGGAATATAATTAGCCTGGCGTTTCAAGGTATTTCAGATTAGATATGCAATTGTGCAGCTAGATGTCAAAGGCAAAGTTCAACTATAATGAATGTTATTCGCTGCAGATTGGTTCTTGCTCCCTAGTTACATTTGTGGGAGTAGAAGAAGTAATTTTTTCTCTGGAAATCCTTTACGAAATCATACTGTTTTCAGGGCTACATTTGTGGCAGCTGGTAAGTAAAAACAAGAGATGACTACTCTGGGATACTACATGAAATTATTCCTTAAAGATATTGTTCATATAGAATACTTATACTGTTAAAGTAACTAATAAATAAGAGCATCACTGAGTCAGCACTGTGAAAGTGGGGACTAAGCACAATTTTTTGAAAGGGATAATACTGCTGATCTAGCTTCACAGGAGTACTGCTGTGTTTTACGTTTATCTCATGCAAAGAAAACCGTGGATCCTAAAGGTCACCCTTACACAGGGACCATCCGCAGCCCCTCAGATTTTGACAGAGCATATTTTCAATATTGGTCTGTCATAAAGATACTGAGAGCAAAACTGGGACATTTTGAATTAAATAAAAATCTTAAAACTGATGTCTTCAGCTCACTCAGAGGGCTTTTTCTCTTTAGTGTTCAACCAGGAAGCCATTTGTGTTTCAGTCAAAGAGTCTCTCTCCATTTTTAGCCAGTTGACCCTTTTTAGAACCTTTGCAGTTAACATTTATGAATTTATAATTTCTAACTAAATTCTTAATGCTGTTTAAAAACACAAAGTGAAACTTACGGTAAAGAAGCCATTAATTCTGATATATGTAAATGAAAACCCCATTTATATTTCCCAGCAATGTTTTTTGTTGTTTTGTTTTTGGTTTTGTTTTTAATCTAAAGCTACTGCCAAATTTGACCACCTTCTGCAAATTGTTTTGGGTCTGCTGAGAACTGAAGAGGAATAGGAAAGAGGGAAATTTGTCCAGTCCTGCAATGATGTGTTTCTCAAAGCCTGCCTCTGGGGAGCTTCTGAACCAAGGCCATAACATATGGCATGCGTGACAATTTAACAGATTTTGTCATTCACAGGGCCTGGCTTGCATATTTCACAAAACAGTCATTTTCCCAGAAGTTGGTCTGCACCAAAGTAATTTTTTTACTTTTAACTGAGTATCTGTGCTACACATTGCCTTTGTATTTGTGCTCGTTCACATCTTCTGTGCATTACTGTTAGCAATGACAACTGTAAGAGGACAGGGGAGACCACCTCCAGCTGAGTGGCATATATGCAGTGACACTTTTCTAATAGATTAGAGATACAGGTTTATTGTCTGCTAATGACATAATTTGGAGTTAATATAGCAACGTGGGCTTTTGTCTGCAAACAATAGTTTATTGACTGCCTCCAGATTGAGTTCACAGAAAGGCAAAGGCTACTTTGGACTTCTACTGTGGGTAAACGTAATGTGAAATTATTGGGAAAACCTCAGAACTGCAGTACTATAATGTTGCACTGTGATGATGTAGGAAAGCAGTTAGTGTGGAAGCACACAGTATGTTTTAAAAGCCAAAAAATGAACCATATCATAAAGTTAATTTTTGCTAAAATACTCAAAAGTACAAGTCAGGACTTTTCTAATTATTATCTTTCAGTTTTCAATCTAAATCACAGCACTTCTTAAGCTAAAATTTCAATTAATTTTGAAACATTTTGCCAAAACCCAAGAATACCACAATATCCACACATCATTGTATGGATTGTTTCTCCTCCACCCACAAATCTTCTAATTCTATGCCGAACAAAAATAAAGCATTAGACAAACTCTAACCTTAGAAGAGAAAATAAACCAGAAATACCGTACAAACCCTAGTACTTTTCTTCTTTATCTTAACTGGTTCTTTCTCTCTACAGCAGGACCATTACTCTCTGAATCAGACACCTCTCTAGTAATTCAATTAATTATAATTTACTGGACTGAAACTGCACTCTTCTGTGTAATGTACAAATATGTGGGGCAGGAAGCAGCAAGCAAGGAACAAATCCAAAGGTCAGATAAGGCAAGAATAAAAGTGCAGAGAAAGGGAGATATTTGTCTTCCATCAAATGTGCTAGTGGGAGAGCAAGCAGCACTCTGTTCCCTTAACTTTGCCGGGACTATTCATGTGCATAAACGCATACATGCATTCATGTTCTGATGGGCTGAGATTTTTAAGAATAGACCAAAGAACTGGGGGAGTGAGTGGAGGTTTGAAATTCTCATATTCATTCAAGTGAGTTGTTGCATCTGAGTTTATTCTGACTCAGTGCTGCGGTATCAATCACTTCACTGTGTGGGCAGGTTGGAGTGGAAAACGCACACACACACACGTGCACACACACTTACTCTGCTCTGTACAGTTCAAATTTACTCTACCAGTGACATAGTAAAGACACTTTACACATGGAAAATGTGCTGAATAGTAAGCCAAAAAGTAGCCCTCGTTATCTACTTTAGTTGAGGGGAGCCTGCTGTGACTAAGTAGCAGTGGTGGCAATTCTCTTTCTCTTCTTCCTTTGTTCCCATTCTTCTAGGGATTGTGACCATCTTTGACACCTCCCTGTTATCTCCTGTGTTTTTACCATTCATGGGATTTTTACAGGTGGGATACATATTCCTTGTTCTTTGTCACGCCCTACAACCAGTTTCCCCAGCTCTCCAGGCTGCAATCCTTTAGTGGCCAGTAACTGACCATTTGTGATTTGTGCTTCCACTCCTGGCCTCCTGTTTCCCCCTTGTGCCTGTATCTTCAGGGCCTCTAATATTGTCTTCTATCACCTTTTGATTGTACTCTTGAGGACTCCTGCTACTGAGTAGGATGATCTCAAAGCTACATTATCAGAGACCTCAACTCGAACCCTTGCAAAATTCCTGCAGTTTGGATATGCTGGAAGAATTTTAAAGACCATTCTAGAGTACATATTTCCCAAATGTAAATACGGATGTGTAGCAGGTACAGAGACCTGTATGCAGCACTGCCTTTCACTGTCTCCAGAAGGGTTTCTTTTGTGTGATGAAGCATGCCTCCATCACATCAGTAGTCTTTAGCCAGACCTCCATGAGAAGTAGGACACAACCTTCTTATGCAATAATAAATACTGTAAAACCCAGAACAAACTCTGCCTTACCTTCAACCACTTTCCAAGAAATAGTTTAAGTATTTTGCAAAAAGGCAACAGTTATATAGGGAGTTGCCCAGCTTGGCAAGTATATAAGAAAGAGATGCCAAAAGTCCAACCTCATTTGCCAGCCTCAAGAGTATATCGTATCTACCTGCAAGTTTCCATGCGGTAAATCAGCGATAAGCATTAGACCCTTTTCACATCATAAGAACAATGGATCTACATAAATACATATCGGTCTCTCTAGTTCACCATATTTATTTTGGTTGTGATGTTAAACCATACGAACACCTTCCTTAAGCGCAGACATTTTGTTATGACTTGCAACTCTATTTCAAATGGTTAAAATTCCACTACCACCACCCATTGACATAACCTGAAATGAAAACTAAAGTCAGAGGTTTTGAATAATGGCACTGGAAGACTTGCTCCAGCTTTTGTCAGACAGCTAAGAAGTTTGCCCAGCCACAGTGAGGAAGAAAAAGATTTTGCCCTACATTTCTTTTTCAAGCCTTCCTTAGTTATGCTGGGAAAAGTAGATGACTGCAAAAGTATGTATTTTGAAGGCTGTCAACCCCATTCACTCTTTTGATGATCCAAAGCAAGTATGCATGACTAATTCCGAGTTTTATTTGTTTTCAAGTCTTCTGATTTAGAGGCAGCTACATTCCAAGCACTCCGCAAGAAGAAGACCCCAGTGCTTCAGGGTATCCTGGTTGATAATATTTTTCCAATGCCAAAATACCATGCACAGTTATGTAATCATATCTACTTTGTCTAAAAATAGGAGACCAAGTTTTTCTATCAGGAAGAAAGAGGTTTTTTTTTCCCCACCTCTAAAAACCAACCGGTCACAATACGTTTAAGATGACTACAAGTGGTCTAAAGCACATGAAACTTATTTGTTTAAAATTCTCATTTGAAAATTAGGCCTGTTTCCACAACAAGTTCTTAATCAGCCCTTGAAAAACTCCCTTGAATGTGTCAGACAATTATTGGTTGCTTCTTATGGAGCAATTCAATTGTACTACAAACCTGATGCACAACTGGCACATTTTGAATTTGACAAAATACCAAACCAAAGAGAAGAAGGGCTGAGTTCTGAAATGGTCCAAGTGCCCTGGCTGCAGTCCAGCGGAGCGCTTACCCACATTCTCCATTTAAAATAACCAGTTCCACTGCGGACTGTTCACTTGGAGAAAGTCAGGTAGTACAGCTGTGCGGTGTTGGCAAGGCATTTTGAATTTCTCTGCATGTGTGAATTTTCTTGCTTGGAAGCTATGTCTAGGAGCAATAGTGGATCTTGGTCTTCTGGATGGGAGCTCAGACTGCCTGGTTGGAGCATAAACTGCAGATGTCCAGAAAACATCTTGCATGCACAAGCAGATTGAAACAGCACATCCGAAACTACTGCATTTGTACTGAACGGACACTGCCCAAAGTGCCACACAGACAAGCTGTGTCACAGCAAACCCACCTCGTTTGGAGTTTCCGAATAGCAAATGCACACAGACTTCTGCTGGGAAATCAGGGAGCTAAAGCAGCCGTGAATGTGTAGATGGGATATGCTGCTGCCTGGCTTTTAATTATGTAATTTCTATTCACAGATGCAGAGCTGAGTATTCTATAGCTCCTAGCACACAAACTGTAATGATAAAGTAGCAAATGAGGGAAAGACACTAGAACTACAAAGTAACCATAGAAAAACAATTTCTAAGACAAAGTGATTTTCTGAAGAGTGCTTATTGCTGCAACTTGTTTTATCTGCTTCTGCTCCAACAGCACAATGTTAACAAAACAAAACAACCCTCCCCCCAAATATTGTAATAAACAAACAGTAAGGAAAGGAACATCAGAAACACCATCATTAGAAACAGTCACTGTATTTAATGTTTATACGACAGGGAATATAGAAAGTAACAACTCACTCCACCACACAGCCCACACTCACTCTTCAGTAGGAAAAGCAGAATCTAAAGTTAATGTACAATGAATTTTCTAGTCAGTACAGGCAGCCTGGTAAACAAGCCACAAAATAAGAACAGGTTTGAGTCTCCCCCATCCCGCTGACTCCACTTGTATTGAATGTTTTACTGGTTCAAAGGGCTGCTGTATAACCTTTTCATACTGTCCTGCATGTTCTGGTTTAAGCCAGGCAAAAATCAGAAATGTTAAGCTAGAGCAATTATGACATTTACTGGCCATATGTTGAGCTAACTTGTTAATTAACTTGAAATTTTAACCAGTCAGATAGCATCATCTAGTATTATTAAAATATAATTTTTATATGATTGCAGAAAATCATATGTTTATATAGCAATGTAGATGAGAAGGTGGCGAAATATATGTAAAGGGTTAGTCACCTATTCTAGATTTTTAAAGTACTTATTTAAACAGATAATTTCTGCTGGTATTGTTACAACTTTATAAAGTTTTTGAAGGCAAGCACACAATATTATTACAGCAAGAAAATGCTGCACCTTGACAATTTAAAATATATATATCAGGTTGGTTTCATAGCAGAGGGCCATGTTGTTACATGTGATATGCAAGGTGAAGAAGGCTGAAAGAACCATCCTTTGCAGATAAACAAGGCTTCTGAGAGACACTATTCGAGTGTCTCAAAATCTGCCTGAGAACCTTTTTTAGGACAAATACTCTGCTGGTAAAAAATAAAGAAAATCGACTAAAATAAACAAAGAAAAAGTTTCAAGGTCAGTTCTGTATCAGTTTAGTTATGCTGAAAAAGTATTTATTATCATTATTCTTAAGCTATTGGAAAAAGCAGAATGCAGCACCAGTTTGCAGTTATGCAAAAAAAAAATCTATTTCTCATGTCAATATGATATTGCAAAATGGTAAAAGTTATCTGAGTACTATCTGGCTTAGAATGCACTAGAGGGTGACGAGAATATTTCTATTTACTAACAAGGTAATGTTTGAATTGATTATCCAGTAACTACTGCTGATAAGCCTGGGTCAAATGTAGGCTGATTTATTCCTTATCTGCTTCTAGCACTAAGAAATATTCCCAGTTTTAACCATGAAGTATTCCTTAAGTCTGAGCAAAACATTTGCCATCTTTTTGTGTTTTCTATAAATTAGTATTTTACCATCTGGCTTGGGTTGTTTGTTTGTTCGTTTGTTTGTTCAGTATTTGTAGTTACATACATGCCTCTCCCTGAGAACAATGAGGCCTCCAGGTATTCATAAGCATGCCTTCCAACAGCTTTCTGTAAGGCACCTCCAAAACAGGCATTGTAAAGCCTTTGCCCAAACAGGGGGCTGGGGTCATGCTCCCTTCAAGTCCGTGGTGAAAGCACAAAGGGAAATCCACAAAGCTAATTGTTCTGTCAGGGACATACCAAGAGCTGCCCAACCAGAAACACTGGAGTTTAGACTGCCTAAACCGGTATGTAGGTGCTTAAACCTCAGAAAACCACTGTCACTCCTGAAGGCACCTGCAAATCCTTTTGTTTCAGTTCCCTGAATCCCTAAACTCAGTCTCTTGCACTTTGCTTTGGCATCCTCTAACCTGTAATTAGACAGGGAAAGTATCTGGGTGCTGGGTCAATTAAGGGGTATGACATTGCCCCAGATCATGAGATATGACTTGTAAGCCCTGAGGTCCCAATTCCCAGGCAAGAAAGCTCTCACATTTACACTAACAGGCACGTTGGGTAAAGCTATTCTCCAGTATCGTGTTCAACTTTCCTTCCTTCCTCCACTACAGGCTAGTATTTCCATGGCAAGAAGAAGAGAGCAGCCTAGTGGTGGAAACACTTCAGCAGGGTTGAGGAGGTCCTGGATTCTCCCAGGACTATTTACATATTTTGTATTGGACAGGAATGGGACAAAAGCAGCGCGAAGTGTGGCATAAAGACAGCTTGACCTGAAAAAGTGAGTCAGGTCCAAGTGCAGCACAGTCTGTGCAGCACAGTCACAGCACTGTGGCACTGCCTGGTACTGAGAAGGTACTGAGCACCTTCTTCAGTACAGCACCAAATTATCCCAAATAAACAGCTTTTTTGCAATCAGAGCAATTATCAGTGGCTCCTATTGCATAGTGCCGCAGTGGGAGAGGACAGGGAGGGGGTAAGGTTGAATACCTTCATATTTCAACTTAGCCCCAAAATGGAAGCTTTGCAATGGGAAGTTTGGAGTGATCAGCTCCTGATGATTGCACATGAGGAACATGATGTTCAGTGGCAAGGATGTGTGAGGGCCCCCTTCTAAAGGCTGCCAGGTGGGGTCAGAGAGGTCAGGAGCAGGGCAAGTGCTGGGAGAGCCTGGTGGGATAGCTGTGCTGTCTGAGGAAACTCTGTGTATACAGTATGGATATGACTGGCCCCATCTGCACGCAGTTTTGAGACCTTCAGTGTGCATTTGGTTAGGATGTCTTTCCTGGACTGGTACCCACGAAGAGACCGCTCCATAGCCGTCATCTTCTGAGCCAAGCAAAAAATATTAGCTAAACCAAACACCAAGCAAAAGAGACAAATGAACTTCAGCAGCAAGGACTCAGAAGTGGATCTGCAAGGAATAGTTTTCTAATCACTCCTACATGTGTAAGAGCATAATTCTCCTTTATATGCCAGGTAAGGGCCTGTAGTGGTCAAGCTCAAAAGCTGGTACACCCATGTAAGATGTCCCAGAACTGCAAATAAAATATGAGGTTGAATCTGGAAGCCTGTGTCAGTAGGCTGCCATACCTAATCTCATTAACCTTCGGAGCAAGGCTCCTTAAGCTCAGGATCAGAGCAAGGCTGACAGGGTTATGTCCTTTCTGGGACAGAATTACTTGGCAGCAGCTGAGGGCTTTTTGCAATGCTTTCTGCTCTGGCCACTAGACATGTCCTAGCTCAAAAATGTCCAAGCAGGTAGAAATATCCCTACAACAGCCAGTGTCAGGAGGTCAGCCAAGTGTCACCCATCAAGCTTTCATAAGACAAGAAACAAAGGAGCTTCCACTGAAGATACAGAAGTAAGCAATTTAAAATCGGGAGAAGGAATTACATTCTGAACCAAATCATAAGCAGTCTAAGTAACTTCTACCCCACTCTGTAAGAGAAACAAAGAGCTTAGCTGGATAAAAATTAATTTAAAAAATCTGACATTTTTCATAAATAAGATGTTATTTGCTGTTACACTAAGAGAACTAGAATTAATACAGAATAGATACATGGTTCATGTCAGAATTAATGACTGTGAGGCTTATGTTGGGAATAAACTTTTCCTATTGGCATGTTAAACTCTATAATTGGATTTGTGAAGGTCCTACATGTGTTCTTGAAACTCCTAATCTGATCAAAGTCAAAGCCTTCACTTAGTATTGCAAGGTTTGTGCTTCTCCATACCTACCAAAGTTTTCTGCTAATTAGAACATTGAAGTTGAGGGTGGAGACAAGGGAAAAATGCTGCAGAGTTGCACAAACTAAGTATGTTATATAATTTCTGTCTCTACGGCAAAAAGGAAGAATACATCACATTACATTATTATGAAGCAAGGGCAGTCTATTTGACTTGATACGGGGAAATAATTTTTTCACCATGTGTGAGTGGTTACACACTAGAACAGGTTCCCAGAGAATCTCTGTTCCAGTTAAGTTGTTTCTGTGATTCAGAAAGAGCACTGGATAATTCTTTTCCACAGGAAGGAGGTTAGAGAGAAGACTGACATGTCCATTATCTGTTCGGGGCTTATAACCTGATGACTTTTTGGCTAATATTTGCATTGTTATTACACATTGTCGTCTTTTTTGCCACCTTGTCTTCCTTATTAAATAAATCTTGATTTAGAATTGCCTTCAGTCAAATGCAAGTCTTTGGAGATGACTGAAAGAAAAAAATCAAAGCCAGGCTTTGTCCCTTGGAGGTGGCTCCTACATCTGTTAGATATGTGAAAGCATTGGAACACATTACTGTTACACCACCTGCAAACATGCAGTATCAGTAAAGATGGTTATAGTATCTTTATGGTGATGGTGTTTCTTTGATTTTTAGTGGTATACTTCTGTTCTTACTAGCACTGGCAGAAGCACTTAACTATGTGTGGCACACCCATTCCACTGACTATTTAAGAAAAATATCTAATGCTGGAGAAGCCAAGAAAAGAAGCCAAGTTACAGTGAGCCAGCTCAAAGTGTAAGTCACATACAATGTCCCAGAAAAGCTCTTTCATTCCTTACCTATGTAATAGTCTCACTTAGAAGACCTAGACTGGCAGAGTAGAAAGTGTGCAGTTGGAACTGAAGTTTTCATCTGCTTCAATGCCATTTCTGAATGTGATTCCTGAGAGTAAGATGTGTGAACCACTACTGATGGTAGCTCATTTAACATCTGCATTTTGTTGTCCCTCCAATTCTTGTTACGTTCATCTTACTGCATTAAAAACAAGCCCTCAGTAACAACTAGGTTGAAAAGGTTAAAGATAATTCATTTACAACATCCTGGGCTGGCACTCAATGTTTATCTATGTGCTATCCTTCCTTTTTACATGGCACAATAAAATGTTTCAAAACAGCTTGCTGATATACCTACTAACCTACTACACTACTAGCCTGGCCTGAGGATGGTAACAACGTGAGGCATCTCCTGGCTTGGAGGGCTGGCCACATCCCACCCATAGTTCCCTTGCAAGCACAGTCTGGATGAGAAAGATGTCATAACTCTGTCTAAGACCTGCAGGAAGCCAAAGCAGAGGACAGCAGCAACATCTAGAGCCCATTCCAGAAACAAGATTCTTCTCTAAAGAGGACTGAGGAACCATGGCCTCAGTTATTGCATAGCATGTTCTAACCAACAAATTATGCTGTTTTCTTTTCAAGAGCAGTGTCCATCCCTCCTCAGCTGGTACAGGCAGAACTGGGTTTCCAGACTCACCTCTGTGCAAAGTGAACCCAGACTCCTTTTGCCTAGCAAAAGATAGCAGTCTTTGGAGCATAGAGAAGAAAGATTCATTCCTTCCCATCTTCACACTCAGTGAAATGTCCTAATCACAAGGACAGATCCAACTTCCATTCAGCCTCATTTTTTTTCCTGGCTTTCGCCAGAAGAGGCAGAGGAGTTGAACTTGAACAGCAGAAAGTGCTCTCATGAAGGATGCCCTTCATTTGGAATTTTGGTCAATCTTCAGCTGATAGGATGCCAATCCCATTCATGCATAACTCAAGGCAAAAGGAGGGGCTACCATCACCATCTCAGTTAACCTGGATCCTGAGCAGACTGTGGGGACTTCTTTCTGGATATCTGTACCCTCAGTGAAAGGGACACACTAAAGGGGGACACACTTTGTCTTAGAGTCCTAGTTCCCTGAAAAAAATCAATGTAGAAAGAAGGTCCTGCATTAAGTGGATTAGATACTCACTGTCACTCTATTGAAGGGATCTGGTGCACCTGGTGTTACCTGTCCCCAAGTAACCCAGGGCACAATTCCCTTGGAGATCAGTGCTCCAGCAGGAGAAGGCTCTCTGTCTGCACACCTGCCTTCCTGCCACAGCAGTCTACTTTTACTTCTGCAACAGTGACCTCATTTAGTTCCTATCAGGAATTTTAGTCCAAAAGTCCTTTACCCCATCTAGTCCCTGGCTTCCTTATTTCATCGTATACAGCAGTGATGTACTGGTCTTTCATGAACTTTATCTGTAGCCCATGAATAGATTTAGTCTTTTGATGGCCGCTTTATACACCGGTGCAATCCAGAACATTCTGTCTACTTTCAGTATTTTCTCCCTCACATCAGTTAATAAGTAAATTATTTAATGATCCTTTCAAAATTTATTTAAGAGATCCACCCGGGAACCTTTAAATTTATTTAATTATGCATTAGCTTGCATAATGATGTGCAAGAAATTCTGAAAGTAGTAAGATTAGACAAATAACTGTCTAAAGACATAGTATAAAAGAGCAGGAATCAAAATGCCCAGAAATCTCACCAGCATTTTCAATTCTGTAGTTATCATAACATCATCATGTTAGCAACTCTGAAAGTCAATCAGGCAGTGGAGTTCTTGGAAGTGACACTGGGGACATGCATATGTTTGTACACACACAATGTATTGTATATGCCTGCAGTCTGATCAGAAGTGTGATAGCACAGCGAGTAGGAAAAGCTTTGCTAGCTTTAATCTACTTAAAGCCAGTATCAGCAGCACGGACAGTACTGAGGGCTTCAGCACAGGCTAGCTACCCATGCTTCATGCAAGCCCCACACACCCAAACCTATGACTGCTAATTCCTCTCTCCTATCATTATCAACAAATTTAGATTACTGCCACCTTTGGTACAGCTATATACACTGCAGTCATAGCTGACTGCCATGCAGACATACCGTAGGCACCAGAGCCTTTGAACACCAGGTTTGCATACCCTTGCCACAACACATGAGCTCCATCTGCTGCCTTCCAGTAACTTGTTATATCCTCCTAATGACAGCAAATTAATCCTTCCATTATGGAGGAAAAGCCCGACTTAATGTAAGTATTTAGAAAAACAACCAGGCAAAATGTTGCAATGATAACAATATTTGAAAGCAGTAGTTAATTTGGCTGTTGAAGAATAAGAATTCAATAGGTAAAGAGTATATTAGAAGTGCGACATCCTTGCCTTTCTCCCTAAACTTCCCTGCAGATCTTCCCATCTAGAATGAAAATTACACAACAACTAGTGACTAGCACACTTATTTATTTTTTTCAGTGCAGCAAGTTTTTTTTCACATGAGGAATAATACATTTGTGGGTTTTGCAACTCTTCTTTGGAGCAGCTATGGGAACGCAAGGAAGTTCAAAGATCTTTCCTAAGGGCTTACAACTCACTATGCAAAGTTCAAGCCTGCATATGTTCTGGTCAAACTACTTTACAAAGGAATCCAAACAAAGTCTCATTTGTGCTACCTTTAAATGAGAGGATGGGAGTGAAACTTAAGCATTTGGTAAAAAGGGAGCCATATTTGAAGCGTTCAAAAGAGGCAAATAGTATCCTGTTCTGAGGATATGAAGACTTACACACACACACACACACACACACACAGAGTCCTTACCAAACCCATACAAAATACCAAAACTCGCTATCCTTACAAAACTGTCTTAAAAAAAGGAACAAGAATTTTGTGACTTCCCCTTCCTTGGGCAGATTTCAATGGTCCAAAAGACCAACCTTCACTGATAGTATCTCATAGAGGGAAACCAAAACAGTCGTGTGTTATTTCCAGTTAAATCAGTTACACAGACTTGGTATATAAAAGGACTCAGATCATAAGCGTTGGAAACTGAAGAGATGAGAAAGCTACCCAGTGAGTGTTAATGCTTTTCAAACCCATTAGGTAGCATCAAGATGAACTAAGTGCTTTCTAAACCTACAATGAGGGCCTCTTCACATTCAAGGAGTTCAATCTAGGAAACAGCAAATGCTTAGGCTAGGGAGAAACACTATTAAGTATATAGCAACTTAACTGCTGCTGTTTGTCAGATTCACAACAAAATGGAAAAAACCTTTCAAAACAATTTAAACACAAATAAATGCAAGGTAGAGATAGAAGAGTAAGGTTTCTAATGGCCTTTACCACATTTCTGGGAAAACAGATTACATAAAAGATTTCTCAATCTTAGCATGTGAAACAAATGAAAACTGGATAGGCAAGTAAATTGCTTATTATCTTGGAAAGGCTCTGGCCAAAAAAAGAGGTGAAGTGGGGAGAAGAGAGGAGAGGTAGAGAACTGTAGTGTTTACCATCCCTGAATGGATCAGAATATGTTTCCCATGCCATCTGTTTAATTTCTGATCCAGCACATTAAAACTATTGCAGTAAATCAGACTCTGAAGAACATACCAGAATTTCTGTAGATCTGGTGCTGGTGTAATAGATGTTTGCAAACGTATACATATACAAACAGGTTAATTCCTTCCCCAAAGAATTTACATTTCAAGATGAGACAGCTCAGGAGCTGAGAACATTAACTTTAACTACCTTATAACTAACTCCTCTGACATCTTGCGAAGTCATCTTAGGCTTCTCATGGCACTTCCTAGACCAGAGAATTTCTGAAAACATATGTGACGTGAAATATTTCTAGAGAAAGCAAAACAACTGAAGAGCAAGGGGAAGTTCAGGAGTCTAACAGAACTGAACTACTGACCTGCTCTTTATGAAAGGTAATGAGTTGGACTGAATGTGCATTGCAATAATATTACCTTTTCATGAAACATAAGTAGATTACTTATTTTACCTCTAATTTCTACTATCCTGTGTATTGTAACTGTATTCTTGAAACACTAGAAGTTTAGGTTTAGTGTCAGTCTTTGACAAAAGAATACCACAAATTCTTATTTGTAGTTCTCAGAAGGCTACTTTGGGGAATTAATTGACTACTGCTGGAAAAACCTGAGGAAAAATTCTGTCTATGAAATCAGTAGTTCTTAACCACTGTGAGGAAGTGACCCATGCATCTCATTCAGTCAGAAACAAGGACTGAGAACGCTGACTCCATATACATTTGACTGTATTATGGGCACAATAATGATGATGCTTTTACAACATCCATTCATTAATCATAGAATCACAGAACAGCCCAGGTTGGAAGGGACCTCAAAAGATCATCTGCTCCAAACTTTCATGGAAAAGGGAGCCTACATGAGATTATCTAGCACCCTGTCCAGTTGTGTCTTGAAAACCTCCAGCAGTGGGTACTCTACCACATCCTTGGGGAGGTTGTTCCAGTGAACAACTGTTCTCACCATGAAAATATTTTTTTATCAACATGAAGCCTCTCCCAGTGCAACTTGCACCCATTGCTCCTTGTCCTTTCTATGTCGGTCCTTGTGAAGAGAGAGCCTCTGTCCTCTTTGTAGGCACCCTTTAAATATTGGAAAAAATAAACATGTGATGAGGTCCCTCCTGAGCCTTCTCTTCTCCAGGGTGGAAAGACCTAACTCCTTCAGTCTTCCTTGACAGGGCAGTTTCTCCAGCCCTTTGATCATCTGGGAACTTTCTGCTGTCATCTACAGACTGCTGTGGCAGCAACTTGAAGCAAGTACACCTTCAAAATGAGTGACTCTTCAGGTTATATTAAAGACTAACCCAAGACATTAATGTCTTGTGTAAACTGGAGACCTTATGTTTTGTGAACACTGTGAATTTGCATTCATGGAACTAACAAGAAATTCTTCATTGTGGTTATCCAGGTATCCATGGATAGTCTGGGTATACAGATACTGTGACGTGTGCAAGTTCAACAATTATTTGTAACATGCTGACAAGGACTAATTTGTTCACCTCCTTATCCTCCACCCAAGTTCAAGAGCAGTATGTCATTGTACCTCTGACAAAGGTGTAATTTTTTGGTAAAAAGTGGAAAATCTTCTAGAATTAATTTGGAGGACAAGAATGGATGTCCTGAATAAACAGAGAAAATCACATCAAAACAACACCAATGAAATACAGACAAACTGTGTATGAATTGATAACTAAATGTTCAAAAAGGATGAGTAGTCACTGATCAGAGAGGAATGTAGTTTTACAGTGACTGATAAGTAATATTTATAAGGTCAGTAATGCAGCACCGGTGTTAAAACAGAAATACCTTGTGGGAACACAACAGTGTATTGGCAAGTTTAATAATGGAAGTCCGTACTCTGCACAAACTGGAGTGAATTAAAATACACTGGAAGGAGTTTCCTTTCTGAGTTAAGCACCCTCTTCTTAAAGATGTCATACCCTCTCTCCTATCCAGCTTTTAGCCTTCCACAGGTTTTCCATTACCTTTTATTATCATTTCTAGATACAGAATCCCAGCCACACATCAGTTCCACTGCATCCACCTCTTCAACACGCTGTTGGTCTGTTTCACCAGTGGTGGCGCTACTGCCTCCTCCACTGAGACACTGGGGGGTACATTTGTGTGAATGACTGAGATACCTGGGAGATGTAGCATTAAAAGATGCAATTCCTTCACCTATAAATGAAGGCTGACAAAATGGAGGAATGGGAGGAACTTCACAGCAAGTCTGCCTTTCAATATTTTGTGCTTTCAGGAGTAAACCCTCCAAGCTGTGCTGGCACAAGAAGCCCTTGGAACAGATGTGGTGGCATGCCATAAAGAAGCTGAGAGAATCATGAACATCTTCAGTGAAGAAGACCTAGTCTACAGTTATTAAGGATGGACTAGTTTAGTATCACTTAGAATGGTGTCAATATGTCCAAGGTGATGGATTAGACAACTGTTAATGACCACAGCACAAGCTCTTGTTACAACAGAATTATTTCATCTTCAGCATAAAACCTGCATGAATAGTCAGGGTTAAACCAGGACCTCTGATATTTGACATCAAGCATGTAATTACTGTGTATCCTGTCTTCAATGTTTTGGGGAGGGAGGGCAGAAAAGCTAGACCAAAAATTCCCCAGAAATTTATTGAAATGGCTGCAGTATGACTGAGCAAGAAGATTTTAATGAAGCAGTGAAACTCACCAAGGGCCTTTTTCTTTCTGTTCTTATTCAAAACCACACAGAATCATTGAGAAGTAATGAAATACCATTTACTCTATGCCAGCACAAACAACTCCTCCACATTAGGCAAAGAAAACACCATCTGTCATCTTTTCAAGTTATAGAATAAAGAACTGACTAAAACATTTCGGGGCACAATTTCAAGAAGAACTTTACCATGGTGTATGAGTAACGATGTAATGAGAAGACGTCTGAGAGTAAAAAAAAAAACCAAAGAAGCACAGATAATAATTTAAGGAACAAAGCCTCTCAAGCAACCAATGCCACAGAGCAAATATCTCTGTTCCTGGAGAGGGTCTCTGAGCAGCTCCTGGCGGAACAGAATTGGTTAAGAAGCAAATCCTTATCTCTCTAAATCAGCAATCAAAGTCTACCAAGATCTAATACTCACAAACTGATGTTCACGTTGGCCTGGTTTCACCTAAGGTACAAATGTTAAGACACTTGGAACAAGTGGCACAACATATGATGTATTTAGCATATGATGTATTTATCTAGCAGATACAATTTTTAAGTAAAACCTGGATACGCTTTTCAAAAGATATAAGCATTAATCCATGCAGAAGTAGTGGCATATTTTATGTAGGTCAGACTGAAAGGACACAGGAGACTGCAAAAAGTTAAGAGAAAGGCAAAAAATGTGGTCAAAAAGTGTAGCATTAGTTCTGCATAAGAAAGAATTACATGAAGACTCTTCAGTGAAGATTCTTAAGTGAGGACTCTTCTGCCCAGAAAACAGAGACAACCGAATGAGGTATATGACAGAGGTCAATAAACCCTGAGTGCCCAGAAAGAGTGAATGGGGATTGAATGTTCACCATGTGTTCCAGTGCAAGAGCTAGGGAGGGCACCAGATAAAACTAACAGAAGGCAGGTGCAAAACAGACAAAAGGAGGTGGTTTTCCACACAGCATATGGCCAAGTTTTGGACAGTAATATTTTACATGGGTTTGAAAAGTGAGTAGGCAAATTCGTAAAAGAAACCCACATTGACTAGTCATTAATTTAATCAAAGACATATATACCTTCAAATAATGAAAAGGTGCAAGAGTGTGTGTGAGAAAATTCATACATTATTATTTTGTTATATGCTTCTACAGGCAGCTGCCTTTGACCACTGCAAGAGACATTCTTATATTCTTTGCAGGGTATTATGAAATTCTGAAAATCGTTATGAATGTTTTAAATATTATTGTAAATGTTCTATAAAAGTAGAGTATACTGTTTCGGTGATTTAAGGTACACTGTTCCATAAATGGCATATTTTCCTTGAGGTATGAATAATCTGTTTCTTTTTTCTCTTTCCTAAAGATAATAGGAATTTGAGCAGGAGGTGAGATAACATTCTACATTTGCAGTTTCTTGCTCTCATCTTTTAGGCCATCTCAAAAAGAGTGTAAATATTGTTTATAAGCTTATGTTCCTATGCTTGTGACTGGATTCAAGCAAAAGATCTATACAGATATTGCTGTATTTTTTTCATGACTTCCAATGTTGAGCTGAAACTGGTCCCTCAAATATTCTGGACCTTGTTTCTCAGTAACACCTACTTCCTGAAAAAAACCACCAAACACCAGAAATTTGGAAGTATTGTAGATCAGTCACTTAATAATGCAATCTCTCTTCCATTAAGCAGCAGCAGAAAAAAAAACCAAACCAAAACAAAACACCAAACCCACAACCAACCCAAAACCAAAGGAAAAAAAACAGCACAAATGGCAGAAAGAAAATAAGGATAAAAATAATTGAAGAAATGGTTATGGCAGTACAGGAAAAAAAATGGATTAAAAATCCACTTACCATAAATCCCTATATTTCCCCTTAATATGAATGGATAAAAATCTCATCTACTGGCCTGTGTGAAGTGTGACTTTCCATATTAACTGGCTATATAATGTGGTATAGTGAACTCAATTAGCTGGATGCCTTTAAATTCTAAATCACTTCCCATTTCTCTGGAAGTAACTTAAACTGCCATCTTTCATGTTGCCAGCCACTTTCTGCAAGAATCAAGTGTTTCATATTTCCTCTACTTGGAGATAGCTTGAGTTGTGTTTAAATGGCACAAAAATCCAAAGCTGATTAAAAACTCAACAGCTAAGACTCAAAGAAAAATACCACAGGTCACAAGACCTGCTATGATGGCAGGAATTAATAAATCCAAGAGCTTCCATTCCATACCTTAAAAAATCATTGAAAAGCTGTAGCAAGCTTGACCTGTATATGCAATTGCAATATAGCAGAATTAAACATATCACTCCTGGAGGAGAGTTTCCATGATAGAGATGACTACAGTGGAAGTGTTTATAAATGCACTTCACTTTCATATACTGCACAGAGGCTAGCTGTGCCCCATGATGATAACCAGTCCACCGCCTGAACGTGGTAACTGTGTGCATGGATGAAGGTGCCAGTTACACAATTTAAGCAGGTTATTTTTCAGCAAGGCAATCTACACATTGCTATGGCCAGAATAAATTAGACTGGTATACTTACAGTACTACATTATTTTGAGGAGTATGTAGATCCACAGCAACAAATACACTCTGCATTCAGGTCAGTATTTCACATATCTTTTATCAAGCAGGCATTAACAAGGCTTGCACCAGTTACACTCTACTATTCTATACACAGCTGTAAAAACCCAGTGAAAGATTAAACTGTAGTCAAAAAGAATGAAAGCAAGGCATCAGGATTTTCCACTGTTCAAAAAACTACTTTTGTATAAATGGATGTTAGGACATTAGAAAACGGACAGGAGAATCCTTTGAGAACATACTTTTATTTCAGAGAGTAATAGAAATGTCATAATGCTTCTAGGCTTTTTCCAGGTAGTTGAGGAAAACTGCTTATGAAAGTAATGTGTCATGTAGTTACTTCTGTTAAAGTCCAAATAGCTTAGTGTTTACATGTCATACAGCCTACTCCATCTACCTCCATCTCCCATAAGGCTAGTGCAGATGGTTTCTTTCAAGGCATTAGCTTTGAAATAATTTGGCTAGTAGCTGTGTAAAGTATTCTACCCCATTAAAAAAGAAAACACCTACCCATCCCCAAATCAAACCTGTACAGTTCACTTGCATTTTTCTCTTCTCACAGTACCTCACCACTTATATAAATTGCTATCTGCTAGTAACCTAATAAAAAACCAACAGAAACAAATACTAACAGGCTATATGAACACCTACAAAAATGTAGCTTTGGTTGGAATGGCTCTCGTGGTGATGTATTTAGGATGTAGTTTCATCCTGTACTTTGCAATTGGTTTCTTTCTTCAACAGTTTAACTGCTTGATTCTAACAGTGGCCATGCCACTCTTAGCCTACTTGATAGATCTGTGAGCATGAGTTATAGGCTTATTCATAAGCAAACTTTTAATTAAATGTGATTTGCAAGTTTGATCAGTTTTAGAGGGAGCTATTGGACATGGTTATCTACAAAAGCAGGAGACTAGTATTAAATGGTATTTCTGGCTGTTCCTATGAGGTTGAATTCATTGACCACCAACAGTATCACGGTGGCTGACCACCTTGGGGAGACACTGAATGCGTCACATGGAGGCTCTCTCAGGGTTTCTTGGCAATGTATTTCCAGAGTCACTTCAGGGTAAAGTGTCCCTGACCACTAACGAATCCTACAACTCCATTTCACATTACACCTGCAGGCATTTTTCCCTTCTCCGAGAGAGTATGCTGTAGATCTCTGCAGTGCACAGAAGCCTCTTATGTGTTAGTCATGGCAATTAACAAAGCACAGCAGGCTCTGTCTGGGGAAACCCATGCCTAATTTGACAGCCCGAGACTGGTGAGGCTGTCGCAGCTACATGCCCTCAGGTCCACAGCAAGGGTGAGCATATATTCCCAGCAGGCACATGCACACAAAGCACCCATATACACCACAGGGCACACATGTGTACACAGCCAACCACACAGGTGGACACAGGCAGACACACAGAGGCACTCACATAAACACAGCACGAATGGCCTCATCCTGGTCCCCTCTCCGGCTGAGCAGGACAGACATCCACTGGTGAGAACATGGACCCTCCCAGCAGCTGGACTCTGCCCAGCAGCTGCCCCTGGATCCCAGTCTCCCCAGTTGCTGGCACCAGACATAGGAGCCCCCAGGGTCACAGCCCTACTCCAGCTGCTGGTACAGACCGTATCAGACACGCACACAGACACACACACGTGCACTGAGCTGTCTGGGACTCCCCTGGGCCCTGGTAGCCAACCCCACTCCACCCTGTGCTCTCTTCCTTGCAGAGACACACCACCCATCTTTCCCCTAGTGTGAAGTCACACTCCAGCACAGGCTTTGGGCATGCTCTTGATTAATTTTAACTTAAATGTTTACAAAAGTTAAAATTGCCCAGGTACAGATAACATATACATTGGAAGGGTTTTCTAAGACTTAATGACAAGTTACACATTTTAAGAAGAAATACTTTTGGTGTTGATTACTAGGAAGGATGGTTTTTTTGATTGTTTTGTTTTAGATCACTGAACTTTGCTGCTATTCACATGAACTAAAACCAGAAGAATTATGACTATCGCATCTACTTACAGTGACTTCACAGCTATAATCACAGACAAATTAAAATACAGTTATTATTTTAAACTATTTAACACCATCCAAAAGCTATGCCAGGAATAAAATGCCCAGTGTTATCCCCAATACAAAAGGCAGAATAGCTGAAGAAAGAAAATGTACATGAGTATGGAGAACATCAACACTTTCAAGATGCGTGTACAGAAAATTGTGTAGACAAGTTTTTAAATTCTCTGATATATAAAGATGAAGCTACTAAGGTATATGTTACTGGGCCACTGGGCCAAAGACAACATTTACTATTAAAATAGAATATATGTATCCACATGTCACATTTATAGTATACTCAGAGTCGATGGATCCACCTACTTCTTCCTGCTATAAGCAGAATTAAATGAGAACGAAACTAATGCAGACTGCTTCTCCCTAGACTATCTATCCAACATTTTTATGCTGCAGAAATATAGCAGAGGGATTAACTATGGAAAATTCGCACTAACACACAGTTCATTTCCCCTACCTCTTAGGGAAAGAAGAGACCACTTTGGCCTTCTAACATATCTTGCATTCTAAAATGTTGTGCTGTGAAGAATATTGCTCTCTTGACACAGTTTCAACCTCTTATTTCCAGAGTACTGCATAAAAGCATGTGTCACAGCATTCTTCAAATGTATTAAAACTCCTTGAACTCTGAGTAGAGCCCTATTCAAGCTCTTCCTTGCTGTACACACAGGCAATCACCGTGACTGAAGCCACTTAAGGTTTTGACACTATTGGACACTATAGAGACTCTCTCCGATCTCTACCATGCAGCCTTTTTTACTGCCTGACAGAATTACATCCTTTCATCAGCTGAACTATACTCCCCAAATCACTGAATAACCTCCAACTTCTAGTTGCTTATGTATATGGTTTCCTTGAGCTCTAACCTTGTTTTGCCTCTATGGGAACCTGGTAATTTGCACAGACTTTCCTCATAAATTCTCTCCCACATTTTAACAGAGTGCCCTAGCCACTGGGTAAGGTCTTGGAGTTTTTTTCTTCCCCCTTGAAGCGATCTTTCAGGATCTCATCCTAGGACAAAGGTGCTTTTCCTCCTGGAAATGAATTCTTTCCTAAAAATGTTCTACTATTCATCTTTGTCTTATTTAAGGCTGCCTCAAGGAGTTTCCCCATATTTAAAAAAAACAAGAATTGTCTCTAATAAGTTTCAGGCCATGTTCTGAATTTCCTTGTCCATGCTGTTATTCTCCTTACATATCAAACCCTGAGGTATGGTTTAATAATAATCATCTAAAAAGACAAGACATGTCTCCGTGGTAGAGAACTGGTTTTTTAGAATATAACACAAGATTGCACCAAAGCCAGGAAAACAACAGGTCATAGGACTGAAGGAGGCCTTTAAGATAATCAGATTCAATCTCCAGCCATTAGCACATCTGAAAAATAGTTTAGGTTTCTTGCCTCTGCCTGGAAGCCTGAAGCAGAACTATGTTGCTCTGTTAGTTTACTTACCTAATACTCCCAGTATTACATATGTAATTTATAACCAGGATGAAGATAAAATCCATGATGTCAAGTCTGTTTTGGATTGGCTGAGAAAATTGAGGCATTTATTATGTCCATATCATTAGCTGATTAAGACAGAATGTGTGTTAAAACAATTACATCATGTTCAATTCATTAGTCAAAAAGGTTTACTTATTTTCAACTGCTACTGACATTTTCTCAAAGGAAATAGCTCAGACGTCCAAGATAAATGTATCTTATTTAACTGAAAAATTGCCAAGCATGCTTCAAGATCTTAAAGCTGTAAGTTCTTACCCTGGAAGTACTCTAAGTAGTTTCCATTGTATAACAAAGATAAGGTGGCTATTTTTCTAAGAAAAAATAACATGTAGGGAGTGTTCTCGCTTAAAGAAAAAAAAATGACAAACAGAGCCTGATAAAGGACTGTGTGCCATACTGTTCTGTCATCACACAGACAAATCATGACTAAAAAACTCCAGGGAAAAAGAATCCAGCTACAAATCCATTTCTGGGAAACAAACATAAGAGAGCTAAGTATTTCATACGCTAAGTAAGAGCATATACTCTACAGAAAGGAATTACTAAAACCAAGCATTTCAGTCTAGAAGAAAATGGTAAGGGTTTTGGAAAAAAAAAGAACTCTTGTTTTTCTTGACAGTAACCATGACTGTGGTACAAAAAATAATCTTGATGATGACGGCAGCCCTATACATAAACACGGTTAAAATGGTAGAAGTGTTGGCAAATTTAGCATATTCAAATTGACTTGTAAAAGAATACAAGCAAATGTAGCAGGAACAGGGTTTCCAGTTCTGCTAATGCCAGGACTATATCAAAGCAGAACAGAGTGTGGCCACAGGGTTTTTCAGGACATGTTTATGCGAAAATAACATAAAAAACTACAGTGCTGTCAAGGGGCATAGTAAATTAAATAATTAAAAGAGAAACCCACAGAGAAAGTGAATCTGATATTTACTCATTATTGTTTCTCTTTTTTTGCCTGACCCACGGTTTCCTTAAACCTACAGCAGCTGAAGTGGTAGGCAGCTTGAGTGGGCAGAGAGTGAGCATGGCAGAACTCTGCTACTGGCATAGAACCACTGAGAGGACTGCTAGGAGTAAATACATCTTCAGCTCTGGCACCATGTGGCTGCAGCAACTGGCTCCCTTAAACCCATTCACTGTCTTCGGGTGGAGGGAGAAAAAAGGAACCATGGCAGAGGCTAAGATTTTAAGAATGTAATTGCAGAAATCACAACACATTGGGTTCCCACAATAATCCAAAAGCTGGAAAACTATGGATAGTTGGCAAGAAGCTTTCAGTGCAGCACATTTCTAGAAAAAAAAAAAAAAAAAATAAAAAAAACCCCAAAGAATGCTAATTATTGCTGTAAGTTCTCCCAGGCAAAGTCTAATATCATGGCATCATCATATGTAGTACAGAGTCTTTGCTTGGGTTCAGCATCTGCCTTTCAAAGAAATGTTATCTCAGCTTTCTATTTTTGTTTTCTTATTGCTGTCGTAAAAGATTTGCTTTTCTAAATCTGAATTTCTAAATTTTCTGAATCTGAAAATTATCTTCTGGCTGTGACCAAAGCAATATGTCTTTCTTTTCAGGAACACTTGCATCAGTCCTGATGGATTTTATGATTAACACAAAGAAGTCGCTTTTGTTATTAATTAAGAGGCTTCTATCTACACCAAATTAGGAATTCCTTAGCATGACTGAGATAATGAGTTAGAACAGGCAGATATCCAGGAGTTATGCCTTGCTGATATTACTCCCACACATCACTACAAGCATGGACAATTCACAGAAAAGACAATGAAATGACTGCTTTAAATGAAAAGGATGCTTTAGAGTAGCTGCCTGAGTCTGGAAGGAATCAAAACTACTTTAGGTACAGCTGTTAAAATACCGTGAAACAACATTTCCATAGCAGAAATGCAGGATCAGTAGTTGTCACAAACAAGTGTGTTGTAGGTAAAAAACATGAGTTAAAAATACGGTGAAGATTTTTTTTTTTCCAGCTATACTTTTCTCCTTTTATTACCAGGGCAACTAAGTACGCACAGACTGACCATGATTATTTGACTAGGCTGCAATGCCACAAACTACTACTCATTTGCTATGTGCAATAAAGTTCTTCTGTAAGCTGCCTTATGGTCCATGATCTGTGCTTTTGATCCTTGGCCAAGACACAGTTATTGCACCTGCAGAATGGTGCACTTCTTGACTGGCTCAGTAAAGAAATCTTGCCATTGGCACATCACCAAGGCTGCCTGTCCTAGAAATAAAAGGTGTTCCTGTTAGAAGGCAAACAGCTAAGAAGATGGCAGCAGATGAGGAGATTAGGGACAGAAAGAAGAGGCACTAAGCTCTCAAACAGATAAAACTAAAGAAAGCTTTTGAGCGTGTCATTAAAGCCTGGCCAAAATATGTTCAACAACTTTTTGGAGATAAGAAATACTGCTTATAAAGACTTTTTTGGTGAGGGTCTTTGTTGTCCACCAAGACAAGATGATTGAGTTGTTAGGGGAGGCAGGGAATATTTTTATCAGATAAAAAAGGCTCTCTGGCACTTTAGAACATGTACAAATTTGAAGACCTACTACCTCAGTAAGATGGGGGGACGACACAGGCGACTGTATCAAAGAAACCAGATAAAGTGAGAGAGGTTAAAACCATGTATGTCATTGGATATGGGTTTTTTACTCAGCTTGCTACACTTGGGAGAATGCTTAAGATCCCCTGAACATTATTAACTACTGTGCCACACAATGTCTTCTCTGGGTTACAGTCATCACTGGGGGGTATTTGAGAGGTTTTGTGTGTCAAGACTATCCAAGCAATTGAGAACTGACAGTAAGAATCCATGTAGATCACCATCACTGATACTATTGCCATGCACTGCTACTATTACACTATTGCTACTTAACACCATGCTAACGATGCAGCTGTGACCATTGCTTTTGAAAAAGAAGATGGGATGTTTTAAAAAACAGTCTATTAAGATTACACTGAAGAGACTAGCCAGGAGAGGAACAGAATTCATTTATTTGAAATTCTCTTGCAGAAAAGATTATAGCAGTTTCTTAATATCAGATGACACAGGCAGACAAAGAACACAGATGATTTTGACACCTCTGCCTTTTATTCTTCACATCAAGATGCCTCCTGAACCAAGTCTGCATTTGAACCTCCTAACTGGTTTTGCAGTAAACTTTGATAATATTGTGAACATAGATTTTTTTTTTTTTTTTTTTTTTTTTGCAAAGGCAGAGTTAAACGGTATACAAATAAAATATATAAACTGAGGATTGATCACCATTCAGGAAAAACATAGTTCTTCTTCCAGATACAGAGACTTTATTCTGCATTTCATTTGCCTACACACCAGTGGGATCCAAAAAGGAAATAATCAGGGCTAGCTTTTTTACTTTCTGTCTATAGCAAAAGAATAGACGCACAAACAGCAGATAAGAGACAGATATGGTACTATGGTTTAGCACAAGTCACAGTTAGATCACCGTAATTAAAGGAATATCCAACAGGTTTCAAAACTTTATAAGGCTTTAGCAACACTTTAATAAGGAAAATCAGCCCCCTTCTCTATCGTATTTGATTTTAGACAGTACTTCCAAGTCCAGCTGCTTCAGCAAAAAATATTTATTTTGCTTTTCTGCCATCTTGTGGCCTAACTGCAAAATGCACTTAAAAAAAGAGGTACAATTGCTGGTTTGTGAAGAAATTGCTTTTTAAATACTATTTGGCCTAAGCTGTGCTCCAGACCACCACCCATCCTCCCTAAACAGCATTGCAGCTTGCAACAGCATGGATCTTCAGTCCAACGAGTTTCTCTGACAACTTGGTCCCACAGAAAGAAACTGTGTGATCTCACTGTGGAGGCGATGGGCTATTCTGTCTTCCAGAGACTGCTCCCTTGACCCAGGTCTGCCCAAGGCAATGACTATCTTACTGCAGTCACATTTCTTATTTAAATATAGTAGTTTGAAAGTGATTATGTGAGAAGTGGGCTGAATATTAGTCTGGATCACTCATTAGCAGAGACAGATGCTAACAGTGCTGTACCAGTGAAACATGCAAGATTTTTAGCTACATTTCTCACTATCTGGAAAGTTAGATTTGGGAATATGTATGAGTGCTAAGAATCCAGTCTTAGCCTTTCTGGTTTATTTTGCATTTACAGGGAATGGTCAAGGTAGCTGATTTAATACAGGTGATTTAATACAGCTCGTATTAGGCAAACAAACCTGAAATCCTAATGCCATTTCTGCAGTTATATGTGGGCCAACCAGCACAAAATAAATAAAGACTTGCTTTCCATCACCCTCTGATGGAAAAGCAGCACATTGCATGCTTATCCAAATCCAGCCAAAGAAGTTAAAAAACTGATTGAAGGGCAGACATGAAGAATATTAGAGGTTTTCTACAGTTTGTTTTTTTTTTTTGTTGTGGCTTATTTTTTAACAGTATTGCATGAATCACTACCTAGCTGACTATCTAGAACTACTACTGACTGAACTGCCCAGCAGCAGAACAAAGTTCTTTGTTTTCTTCATACTGGTGACATATTTCTATGAAAAAAAGACATTTTGCCCATGCTGGATTAGAAAGAGCCTCCTACCACAGATGTATAGTCAGTTAAATTCAGTGGCTCATGTGACAGTTAGTGGGTGAATAATTTTTGTGCATATTTTTAGCAAGAAAACTCTTAAGAGTCAAGACTTCTCTGGCTGATATTCCAAGAGAGCCAGACTTCTCCAGCAGTTTTTCTGCCAGTTGAAATGCTATGCTAGTCTGATTGGAAACACCAGGAGCGGTTAAGAGCAAAACAATTCTGCTAGTCTGTTATCTAGTGAGAAATTTTCTGGGCCATATCATTTCAGAGGAGTTGGTAGAAAGTTTCAAGAAAAAAATTGTTTCAGCTAAATATCAGGCCTGCTCTGCAACTTGCAGACTGCCTAGTCCAGGACAATTTAAGACCGTAGATTGCCAAAGCAGCTTCTTCTGGAAATTCAACTTTCAAATGTTCTTCTCCTTACAGCTGATTTACAAACCTGGATACTCATATTTTATTTCCCTGACAGAGAACATGACATGAATTGGTGGTTAGAGAAGTGAAAAAAATATGTTAGGAGTCAACTGCAGGTAAAAAGTAACTGCAGGATTTCTCACAAGATCCTCATAAAGAAGCTGTTGAAGTACTGGCTGGATGAGCAGACAGTGAGGTGGGTTGAAAAATGGCTGAACAGCGAGGTCCAGAGGGTGGTGACCAGTGGCACAAAGTCTGGTTGGAGCAGTGTGCCCCAGGGGTCAATACTGGGTCCGATCCCCTTTAACACCTTCATTAATGATCCGGATGATGGGGCAGAGTGCACCCTCAGCAAGCTTGCAGGTGACACCAAGCTGGGAGGAGGGGCCGATACACCAGAGGGTCGTGCTGTCATCCAGAGGGACCTGGACAGGCTGGAGAAATGGGCTGTCAGGAACCTCAGGCAGTTCGGCAAGGGGAAGTGCAAAGTCTTGCAGCTGGGGAGGAACAACCACCAGTACAGGCTTGGGGCTGCCCAGCTGGAAAGCAGCTTGGCAGAAAAGGCCCTGGGGGTCCTGGTGGACACCAAGTTGAACGTGAACCAGCAGCATGTTCTTGCAGCAAAGAAGGCCAATGGTGTCCTTGGCTGCATTAAACAAAGTACTGCCAGCAGCTCAGGGTAGGTGATCCTTTCCCTCTCTGCTCAGCACTGGTGAGGCCACACCTGGAGTGCTGGGTCCAGTGCTGGGCTCCCTACTACAAGACAGACATGGACACAATAGAGAGAGTCCAGCCAAGGGCAACCAAGATGATGAAGGGCCTGGAGCATCTCTTATGTGAGGAAAGGCTGAGAGAGCTGGGACTGTTCAGTCTAGAGAAGAGAAGGCTCAGGGGGATCTCACCAGTATATGACATTACCTGAAGGGAGGGTGCAAAGAGGATGGAGCCAGGCTTTTTTCAGTGGTGCCCAGTGCCAGGACCAGAGGCAATGGGCCCACACTGAAACACAGGAGGTTCCCTCTGAACATCAGGAAACACTTTTTCACTGTGAGGGTGACCAAGCACTGGCACTGATTGCCCAGAGAGGAGGTGGAGTCTCCCTCCTCAGACATACGCAAAAGCCATTTGGACAAGGTCCTGGGCAACTGGCTCTAGGTGGCCCTGCTGGAGCAGGGGGTTGGACCAGATGACCTCCAGAGGTCCCTGCCAGCCTCAACCATTCAGTCATTCTGTGATTCTATGTGTCTGCAGTGAAGAATTGTTTTAAAGTGCTATAAAGCCCATGTGTTTTGTGCAAGACGGAAGGCCTGCATCTAGAAAGTTTGAATCTTGCCATGAAAATTGGTGCCTGGGCAAAGGCTCCAAACCTGTAGAACTCTGACATATGTGGAGTGTTTTCTACCCTTCACAGTTAAAAGCAGCATATCTAACAAAAAAAACCAACAACATTTTAAACTGTATTTGGAGTCGTAAGTACCTTCCACTGCTTGAAATTAATGAGATCTCTTGCACCCATGGGCAGGTTCAAGCAGGTTTGAGTCTAATGTCCTGATAATGCTAAGCACAATAACCAGTTGAGGAAAACAGAGTAGTCAGAAGAGAGTAATGGAAAACAGAATGTTCACAACCAAATTAAGCACTGGTCTAAGAACAGATCAATTGATCAATCAACCAGCCATAGCACTCTTCAATATCCTACAGAAATCACTAATCTGAAAAAAACCCAAAAATTCATTAGTGATATCTCAGATAGAATTGTATTACAGAACACATACTGGCACAGACAATGCAGTGGCTTTTCATAATAGCACAACTACTAAAAAAGACTCAGGCTCAGAATAAATATGTTGGACTACCTTGGGAATGACCCTGCATTGATACACGGTAGTCTATTCACTGGAAAATAAATAGTTTAAAAATCCAGCATGAAAATGCTTTTCCCTCAAATGTGTTAAGCAATACTCCTATTTAGTTACACTTTCCTTCTTAAAAAGTTGTATAATGTCTCTTGCCAAACCATCAGCCAAAGGGAACACAGATGCCCAAAAGAATAAAGGATGCCAGGCCCCATTATCTCCAGACTTCTGCATGGGAATTCTCTGATGCTTCTAATTGCCCAAGCCTTAGTTAACGCTTGCATAAAGGAGAAAGCTCCTAATGAAGCAGAAAATTAGGAAAAAAATCTCAGCTTTTCATCTTGTCTGTAGCTGTTAATTAGCTGGTAAAAAGCAGCCAGAAAACAGGAAGCCTGGTAACGCTGATCTTGGATTGGCCTTACTGTTTCCTAAATTCAGATTTGATTCTGAAGAGCTGTATTAATTTAATATAAATGGAGATATTGTATCTCCATATGATCAAGCCAGCTCAGCAGGCAAGGAGCAGCCTTGGGAGGACAAAATGTGCTGTCAAGTGCCTATTAGACAGAACAGGCTTTCTCAATAACTTTTTTAGAGTTCTCTGTGTGACACAAGTTCAAATTGTATTTAAGTTTGAGACTATTAAATATATTAGCAAGGGCAGCCTGTTAGCTTTTTATCTGGAAAGGGCACTAGTCAGTTTGGAGACATCTAAATTTAAGAGAAATATATTGGTCAGAATAACTTTAATGATGCAACCGTGTGCCATTTGTTCTTCCAACAGCTGGAGTTCAGGTTAGATACAGTAAAATACTTCAGTACTGTTTTGGACTGGAACCAGCCTACTGATTGTCACATAGGAGCGAGCATATTAAATATTAATGGTTCTATACCCTTTGCTACAAAAGCACAATTTGGTTCAGTGTGTTTGGTAAACTGCACTCAATTTATTACCTCTAACACACTTGCAAGATGTTAGGGTTAGATGTGTACAGTTCCTTGTATTTGAAAACCACCCAAAGTGACCTCCTTACTATTTGTTTTACATTCCACAGAGGAACACCTTCAGCCATCAAACCCATTTTTAGGCATGGATTAACTAAAAGTAAATGCCAGTAGTTGGCCTTACACTTCTCCATGCAATAGTATTTCTAGGATGGAATATCAGCCATTCTATGACAACAGTTCACCTCCATGGAGGTGAATGCAGCAGTTTTCAGGATAAGTTTTATTTTATCACATTACTTTCAAGCTGGGGGACAGAGTATTTTGGGCTTTTAACAGTGTTCCTGGATCCCACTCATCGTGATAATCAAAATTTCCCTGTGCAAGGTGTTGTATGACAAGAGGAACAGACGTTCTTCTACAGCAACACTGTGTACCTCTGGAGCAACATAGCTCTGGTGTAATTTGGGAGCAGTTCAGGAGTTACTGCTGCTAAGGTGTGCCACAGAGGTCAGGAGGAAGGAGCACCAAAGGCTCAGCTACGGCATGGCTAACAACATTTATCTCCCCATAGCAGTTTCCTCACACAGGCACAAGTTTGAGCTGGTAGCACTGTAGGTATTGCTGTAGCTAGTGAAGGAATACACCCATGTAGCAGCACTGGCACATCATTATCTCAGGTGCTTCACTGGCACTTTGCACTGCACAGCTGGGAAGCCTAAGAGACATGGAAGTATCCATCCCGCTGTAGTGAAGAACTAATATATAAGCCCTGAAAGCATCCAATTGCCCAAATCATAAAATTAATATTGAATATCAGAATATAGAGTATCCAGGGGCTTTACAGAAGACTTACAGACCTCCTAGGCTTAAGAAACTTGCTGTATGAGCTGCCAGAGCAGCTTTGAAGAGACCAGGCAGCCTTCCATTAAAATCCATCCAGCCCAAGGAAACATGACACATTTCTACAAATAGGGTTTTATTCAAAAATCATCATTTTGCAATAAAGACTTGTCATTCCCTCCCTCAAGAAAAAGAAGTCTCTCTCTAAAAAAATGAACAAGTTTACATTGGTAGTTTAAACTAAGAGCCCACGGGGAAGGGAAGTCATACTCAAAGGCAAGAAAACACTGTACTTCAAGAAGTGCAACATGCCAGGGAAGAACGGAGAAAGCATCCAGGCACTGGTCAGATGTACAATTTTTCACTCACAGAGTCAAGAGTCTGAAGGAAGGCCAACGAAATACAGACCTATAGTGTTGCTACGCTTTCAGCTCAAAACTACTCTTTTGATTCTGTATTGTAAAATTTCAAGGATTACACGTAAGACATCTTCACGTTTTGTTTAGTATGTCCTTAAAAGCATGATCTTTGTTTAGAGACCCGTTTTCGTTTAAGGAAAAATGACCAAGAGCTGTAAACTGCAAGGGGAGCTAGGGGCAGTTCAAAAAGCCTGGTGTAAAGCCATGTATCGAGAACACAACCATGGTCAAACCATTCATTTTGGGAGCCAGCATAAGCCAAAATGAGCAACATATTACCACACAAAGAAGATCTGTTGTCCCCACTCTTTCTAAACACCTACTTCTTGCCCCATTTCTTTTTCTGCCCTTCCAAGATTTTGGTCTTTTTGCACGGCTGCTGCCCAATGTGATTCTGTTGGACTGAGTTGGGTGAAGTCCAGCGAACAGTGCAGTTCCACAGGAAAGAAGCAGTTCCACATACTTTGAAGTTTGCTTCAGCCATGGGCCGGCCACTGGTGCCGCCTTATTCCTAGGAAGAATTTGGTCTGCTTGAGCCTGCTGAATCACACTGCAAGCACTGCTGACCGAAAGCACGGTATCTCAGGCATTGTCACCGCAGTGTGTCACTTGCTGTGCTCTGCGCCGTCTTAAGCCCTTGATGGCTGGACAAACATCTTGTTTTCAGTTTCAGATGGTGTGAAGTCATAGCTAACAGCAACCCAGGGGCACTGACCCACGGAAGACGCTCTTCACCGCTCCTGCCCGCTGCTCCCGCGCTCGCAGGACCGGCCTCCGCTGAACAGCGCGTCCGGAGGACGCTTCAACCGAAAAGCTGCCACCCTGTGCAGACCTTTATAAAGGCACAGCAGAAAGGCCCTTCCGGAGCGACGGCGGCCGGCCCCGCGTGCGAAGCGGAGCCCTGGCGCGGAGCCCGCCGGGTGACTGCGGCTCGGCCTGCTCCCGAGCAGACACAGCGACGTCGTGCCGACGCGCTGACACCGCAGCCGGCCGCGGGCCGGCCCGCTGCTACCGGCAGAGCAGCTACCCGCCCCCGGCCGCGCCACGCCCCGCCGCGCCACGCCCCGCCGCGCCACGCCCCGCCGCGCCACGCCCCGCCGCGCCACGCCCCGCCGCGCCACGCCACCTCCCACTGCCTTCCGCAGCCCTCCAGCCTCCAGCCCCGCCTCCTCCCATCACTCCACTCCCGCCACCCAATCAGAGCGCCCTCCTTCCCCCGCAGCAGCCAACGGGAGGGCGCGCCCTTCCCTCCGTCTACGTGACGACACGCCGGTGACATGTCGAGAGTTCGCGTGATACGAGAAGGCGGTGAGCCCGCCCCGCCCTCCCCCGCCCTCGGCGGATCGCGCCGCCATTGGCTGAGCCGGAAAGCCGGCTGCGCTGTCATTGGCTGCCGGCATCGGCCGTTCGGCGGCCGGGAGGCGGCGGTGGGGGGGGCGCTGCGCGGGTGAGCGCGGGGCGCCGGGAGCGGAGGGTGGCGGGGGTGGGATTCCCGCCCCGGGGTAGCTGCGGGCGCGGGCCGACGGCGTGGTAAGGACCTTACGTTGGGTGCTGCTGACGTGCCTGATGTGGCGTCTTGCTGCGCTGTAACGGGTGTCCTTGCGCAGGAGGAAAGCAAATGGATGTGCTGCCGGACGCGGCACCCCTGGCCACGAAGCTGCGGAACACGCTGATCCAGTACCACCGCATCGCAGACGGCGAGTGGCGGGTCGCGAAGAAAACTGTGAGTGGTGTGGGCGGCTTCGCGCCTGCCGCCCGGTTCGCGCCCTCGAGGAGGCTGTAGGTCGCTTGGCGGGGGGGAGGAGCGGGGGGGAGAGCTCGTTATGCCTTCCGCAACGAGTGTGAAACATCTGGCAAAATTATTGCTGGACTTCCAGGTGAGCGGCCCTGCGAAACCGCCCTTCTAGGATAGCACAGCTTTAGGTGACAGAATGTGTTTTTCCTGCCTACAGACGTACTCTGTCATTCCTTCTACCCATTTTCAGGGAATTATCTCACTGAAGAATCCCACCCCTGTAGGACTACAGGTTTCTCTTAAAGCAAAACTTGAAATGCTGTTAGCACTAGCAGTGTTGCAAGATGCTCGCTTGTACTTTCTAACAAGCCAACCACAGCCTGCATCCGCCAGCCTCCGGAATCTCATTTGTCTATAATACTTGAACCCATCATGCTTCACCTTCCAAACGTCTTCCCCTTAAAAAGTGAGATCATTCTCAATTCTTTCTCGCATATTGCTTCCTGTTTCCATTGTCTTCAGAGCCCCCACATGATCAGAAGTTTCCTTCCATAACAGAGAATGCAGTTCTCTAATGTGTGACCAGACGTTGATAAGGGAGGGTCAGGTGTTCCAAATGTAACTTGACTATTTGCAGAATTTACAAATTCACTGCCTTGAAAGGGAGGAACAGACCATCCAAGCCTTTCACTCTTGCAAAACACCTACACCACCTCTGCCATGCTAAATGCTAAGTCTTAAACCTACACCATTATTTTCCTTTAGGAAGTTACATAAATCTCACCGTTTCAGATCACATTACTCCCCAGATTTTACCCCTGTAAAATTTCCAGTTGGACTTCCTTCCTTCCTTTCTTGGGTCTTGGTACTGTGCCATGACAAAGAAATTCAGAGCTTTAGCTGCCTGTTGGGGAGATGCGTTTTGCCCCTAAATATCCTCAACAGTTCTGGATACAGTACTTATGCTACTGTTCCTTAGGGCATTTGGTCCTTTATGCTTACGTAATCATGATTCCAAATAAAAAGGTGCCATATGGTACTTTTTTTAACACCAAAATTCAGAGATTTTGTACAGAAGTTCCATTTTATAGTTAGATAAAAATCAGAAGATACTGCTTTCTTTATTTTCTCTGGCTAACTTCAGAAAAAACAGATACTGTTTGCATGACACTTCTAGTCAGGCATCTAGGAGAGAAGGATAACTTAAGCTTTCTTGTCTTCCAATGTCAGCACCTCCTGCACACATCTGCTTGGTCATGTGTGACAGGAGTGCAAGCAAAAGCCGTGTGGTCTTCCTGTCTAAATAGTGTCCAGATATTGGTTTTCCAGTTGCCTTTTAATCGAAAGGCTTTACCTAGTAATGTGGTTCCATTATTCTGTGTTTTCCGAGAGAACTGGCTTGGCCTGCCAAGCCCTGTTTCTGCTCAGACTTCTAGCATTTGACACTGAGAAAGGCAATTGACTTATTTTTTTAAAGAATGGAAGATTTTGAGCAAAAGATGTCTAAAACATCTGCTTATCTTCTTAAGAAAAGCGTACAAAAGTGCCCAGATCAGTGAGCACTTTGGGGTGGACCATAGTTAATGGTAAAGTCTTTTGCTTTCCTTCAGAAAAATTGAGGCATTGTCTGGACGTCTTAGAACTTAGAATTGTAAGTGACAATGAACATCATATCTTCTGTTTTCTTTCAGAAAGATGCAACTGTGTGGCGTAAACCATCAGAGGAATTCAGTGGATACCTGTAAGTTTGCCTTGAGAGCAGATACATTTTTAAGGTTCCACAAATGTGTTTTGTACAATTTAGAAACGAAGGCTGTAGATTCTACAGCCTTCAACTACACAGATTCTCCACTGGAGAAGCTAAGTGGATCATCTAGGGTGCATGTACCGTTTCTTTTTAGTGTTATACTTTGATGCTTTAGCATTGCATGGTGTCCAGAACAATGAACAATGAAAACTGTGGAACACACCCCAAAACTCCCATTGGCTGAAGTGGGCAACAGCACATGCCCAGACCTTTTACAAAGGTGGTCTGCAAACCACAGAATCAAGTCCAGGTTCAGTAGGTGTCAAGCGTCAGTGCTCAGACTGCCACAGTGACTGTGCGACTACAGTAGAGTAAAATACCAAGCATGTAGTTATGGGAAAGATGTGCGACATAAAGACCCTTCCTGTGTGAGTTTCTGTCACTGGGTTCTGTCCATACCTGTAGGTTTAAGTAGAGAAATAGTTACTAAAAAAGAGCACTCTAAAGAAAGGAAAAGTCATGTGAAAAGGTGGTGTTTGAAAGTATCTCAAAGACTGATGCGCTCTCTGGAATTTAAATTCTGGTAAATCTGCCAGAGCTGATGACCCCAGACACCAAGAGTCCGCTGACTCTGAACAGGGCTGCAGGCACATTGGCATCAACAACAGGTGTAACTTGAACCTCTGCCAAGAGAGCAGTGGCTGCTATGTGCAGATGAAGACTGCAGGGTTGTGTATACACTGGGTTTAATAGAGGACACTTGGAAGAACTTTCCAACACCTAACCTAGAAGCCACTGGCATGTTCATGTCATCCTACAGTTCTGAGTATACAGCTGAGATTGGCTCCAAACAGGTAACTGAGTGAATATGGGTGAGCTGCACAAGTGAGTAGATTAATGTGTTGCTTGACTAGTTACCTACTATTAATGAGAACAGCTTAATGAACAAGAAGTATTTTGAATATAATGGTTCTGATGGATTCTTCCCCCTCAGGAGCCAGAGGCCCGGTAACTCAAGTAAACAAAATCTCTGGTGTCTACTAAAAATATCTGATAACAAATGAATGTTCTGTAATGCCTTATACCAAATTATTTTATTTGGTACTCTAAAATGGCACCAAAGCATAACATGGTTTCTCAGTAGCTTGGTCCTACTGCTGTTACATCTACTTTATGAAAAATGTTCTTCTCATTGTACCCCTGCTCTTCTTTCTTTTTGCTTTTAGCTTTATTTGTCCCTGGTGGAGTCCCTTGCTTCCCCAGCAAGAGCAGAAAAATACCAAGCTGTTAGAGAAGTAAACATGATGATTTTTGTCTGAGGAAAGAGTTTGCCATTTACAAAATACTGATTGCAGCAGGAAGACAAAGCTTCTCAGAATTACATTTATTGCAGAGGAGAATAGATGCACCTATAGGTCTTTTTCTGTATTTTTTTTCTGATACAATTGTCCACTGACCATAACTCGAGGTACCAAGGTATTACAGTAAGTGTGCTGTTGCAAATTAAAGGAAAATTTATAAAGAATTTCTCACTTTTAAATGTAAACATTTCTTTCTCTAGCTACAAAGCTCAAGGAGTGGTGGAAGATGTTACTAACAGAATAGTGGATCATATTCGTCCTGGACCTTATAGGCTAGACTGGGACAGCTTAATGACTACAATGGACATCATGGAAACATTTGAAGAGGTGAAAACTTGTTTAGATTCTTAAGGGAAATGTGTATAGATGCATACGTGAACTTAACAGTACAGCAGAGCAGTTCCAACAAATACTAACATTTCTTTGCCTGTTTTCTGCATGCACATGGGATATTTTGCATACATGCTGTGGGTGGCCTCAGATGAGGCTTTCTGGCTGCACAGTCCTATTCTGACACTGGAAGTCCAGCTTTCCATCAAATGCTAAAAGTAAAGGAATAAAACTTGGTTGGTCACGATTCTCTTGGACCTGGGAGCTCTGGTAGCCTCTGATAAAATTCACATATAGAGAGTTACAGTGTGATATTTTATATGCCAAAACCTTTTCATACAGCTTGTTTCGTTCCATTCCACAACAAACAAAATTGTGGGTATTAATAATCCAAGCATACAGAAGCTGCAACCTCTCCCTTTTCCTAAAAGACTGAATTCACTGTATGCCAGGGCTTTGTGCTGCGAGCCGAAATAGTTCATACTGAGGGGCAGGACTTGCTAAAGAAAGGTGGGTTTGAGGTTGATTACAGAAGAGCTGGTAGTCTTTCATTGGTTACTGGGGACATTCAGTATGACTTCAAAACCCCATGGACATCTGACTTAAACATAGATTGTCTTTTGCTCTGGCTGTTAAGATTTATATGGCAAGGTATTTTTGCTAATTATTCCCTAAAATTTATACAAACTCTATTGTCTTAGAAGAAAGCCTTTTTTGAAGACTTGTTTGCATTTTGTTTTGCTGTTCACTTGGTGGATTAAAAGTACTTGAGAGAGCATCTTAGTCCTGAGAGAGACTTCTTGCAATTTATTTGTGGTCCTTTCAGACTTCCTAAGTAGTGGTTAAGCCGCAGAAAAGCCCCATGGTTTTCAGTTCCCAAGCATGACAGTGTTCTGTAGTTATAGTTGGTATGGTGCCAGATATTCTCGGCTCCTGCAGCAATCAGTTGCAGACTGCAAGTCCTTACAAACTTACAGCATTTAGACTGAAAATGATACAGCCATTCAGATCTCACTGAAGTTATTTGCACAGTGTAGTAGACAGAGGCTGCGACCTTTGTGGAAAAGGCTAGCTGCCTACAAGCATAAGTTTCCCTGTATTCATTATACTAAGACATTGTTGGTTTTTACCCTCCTCATTCTGTCACTCAACAAGAACTGCTGTGTGATGCGCTACACCACTGCTGGCCAGCTCTGGAACATCATAGCACCAAGGGAGTTTGTTGATTTCTCTTATACTACAAGCTATGAAGATGGGCTTCTAACATGTGGTAAGGCACCACTTAATCTCTGCTTAATTCTTATTTTGCAACAGCTGCTTGGCTTAAGATTTGATTCAAATTAAGTTTAGTTCTGCAGTAACCATTCAAAAATGGTGTAAGATGGTCTCCAACAAGTATTTCAAAGGTATTTTAACATTTAACAGATTCGAAGAAGTATACAAGTTACTGGTTTACCCATAAGCCATACCTGTGTGCCAAGTTTCGCTTATGCTAACTGTGGGACAGGAGTGGTAAAGACAAGTTGGGTGCTGTGACTCAGCTCCTACAGCAAACTGGGTGGAGTAACAACTTGGTAGTAAACAGGAGGAGTGTCTTTTTAATGTCAAAATTTCTGCTTATAAAGTTCTGGTTGTCTGTTGTGGAGTTTGGATGACAAGCAGACAACTTTCATGCATGAAAGTACCCAGAAACTGGAAGTGTGTCTGTCACTTCTACTAAATTACCCAAGCAGAAACAGGTACATTTTAAATTAACTGTGCCTTTCTTTTTTATCGGTCTCAGATTAATTTCCCTTTTTTTGTTTGTTTTCCTTGATAGGTATAAGCCTAGACTATGGAGAGGTGAGACCTAACTTTGTCCGTGGATTCAATCACCCTTGTGGCTGGTTCTGCGTCCCTCTCAAGGACTATCCTAGCCACAGCCTTTTGACAGGCTATATTCAGACTGAACTGCGAGGGATGCTACCACAATCTGCAGTAGACACTGCCATGTCTAGTACCCTGGCCAATTTCTACTCTGACCTCAAAAAGGCACTGAAAACATAGACAACCAGTGACTTAAAAGCCCATGCATTTCTTGCAATCAAATTATATTGTCTAGTTTAGCATAGGTTAGCTACTGAGTTAAGAGGTGAGTAACATTGTTCCTGAATGATACCTGAACCTTTATGTAGAGGGATCCAAACAACTTTACCAAGTACTTCTTGATGTGATGTGTAGCATACATTCCTAATTCACAGCGCGAGACTTTTTTTCCGGCTCAGCACTCCGCAGCTGTGTGAGGAGTAGTCTGAATCTATAAACCTCTGGCTTCCTAGGTATAAAACACAAGGTGAGTGTGTGGGCTTGAAAAATGCAGCATGAACTCAGCTCTCATCAATAGTATTGAGAGTGGAGTGCTCAGGATTTTGGAGGTGCAGGCTGCTGTACAGACAGGATCTCATTGAATATGTAATTTTGATATATATATATTTTTATATTTACCTAATTTTTTTGATTTATGTAGTTTGTACAGATGCATCTGTAATTTGTTTTAAAAAATTGCCTTGGTTTCTCATAGGGATATTACATAGCTAAGTTGTTAAATGATACTATTCATAAGAAAGCTATTTGCTCTTGTTAGCAAAAATAAGTATTCATTATTGGCATTTCTTTGATGTTGTAACTGTAACTTAATTAACTATTATATATAACAGTCTCAGTGCATAGATAAAGAATTGCCCTTACAGCTGATCCAAAGCTCATTTAAGTCATCAGGTGTCTTTCCATAGTTTTTAGTGGGCTTTTAATCACACAGTTGTCAAAATAGCAAACTTCCAATGGATCTTCTGTGATACTCTGCACTTCTAAAGAATTTTTTACTTAAATATGCATGTAATTGTGTGTTTGGGTTTTTTGTGTCTTCCTTAACTGAAAAACCTGGAATTACTAAAGCAACGGAAAAGACCACTAACTTGCTTCAGGTATAGACATTGGTGTAGCCACAACAGCACAGACTGCCGGTGTGCTGGTACAGTGCACTGGAGTGTTCTGTGGTAATACCCCTAGACTGATCTGTGCAATAAATGAAATGAGCATTTTAAAAACATGAGCAGCTCATGCATATATATCATATATAGTCACCATGTAACTCATGGTCAGCAAGAACATAAAGGCCAAAGCTCACGCTGGAGAGTTGCTCAGATCTGCTGGAGGATGGAGGATCAGATTTTTAAGGACATTTAGCCATGCAGTGATGCTGACAGGTACATAGCAGGAGCTTTCAAAAGATTGCTGTCTGTGCTGTCAGGAACCTGAATTCTGTTTAAAACCTGACATTAAGTTCTTAGTGTTGGCATGCATCATTTGCTCAGTTGAGATTGTAATTATCCCTTTGCTTTGCCAGTGCTGGTAGAGGCAAGCTGATCTGCGTGGTAATTAGAGAAAGTATTTTGGGGTGAGTTCTATGCATACAATCCAAGGACTGATATTGGACTCTTAGGAAAAAAAAATTCAGATGAAAATTGTTCCCCTGCAATATTGGCTCTTTGGACACTGGTCATTGTAGCTGAGCTCTGAACAGCAAGGACTTTTCTTTCTCATTGCTCAAGTGGAGAGGTAGAAAAAACATGACTCTCCCAAGGTGCTTCATGTATTAAGGCATTTACTACTGTTTAAGACACTTAAAAACAATGGCATCAAACAGCCTTTGGTGTCTTCATAGGCAGAAAATGTCAACTCCCTGTTTGGATGTGTATTCTGCAGTTCCTTTTAAACTTCTTGGTTATTCTTCCCATCTTTTCTGTCTTCCCTGTGTCCCCTGCAGTGCTGGGAGTTCACAGGGTGATCTTGCACCACTGAGGACACTAAGGAATCAGTGTCAGCAGACACACTTTCTCCTAAATGCTAGGGTCCACTCCTTTCTAGTACTGGTACAGGGGCAAGTCTGAAAGCCCTAGAGATACCGCTCTGTGGGATGAATGCTGACATGATTATAGAGGAAGCTGCGTGAAGTGTACCCTCTTTATTCTTCCCAGTCATAAAGACTACATGTGTAGTGAATATGTATATTAACGTCTTCTTTTTTTAAAACTGCTGGGACTGACTAATTGAGGGGTTGGGATATAGGTGTGTATGGAGAAAAATATTCCATTGCTCTGTAAAAAGCCCAGTTTAAATCTAAACAGAGGCACTTCAGTGCTGGAGAAACGAGTCAAAAGGAGCACAGGACACTTACAGGATGATGTTTGTACAACACTAGGCACTGCAGAAAAGATTATGAGGTTCCCGTTCCAAACACCCACTCTAAGGGCTCTAAAGCCCCTAGAGTATCTATTCTTATTTAGTGTTGAGTGAAGTGGCTTTTTATGCTTTCAGTGAACGTAGGCTGATGAAGCATAAAGCAGTTGAAGAAAGAAGACTTGTGTTTAAATGGGAGAAGATTTCTAGTGTATTTTAAGTATGATGATGTTTTTTATAAAAATTTCTCCATGCAGGTTTGCTTTTTATCAACAGAGTTGTTTTCAGTAGCAGGCCTAGAGATGGGAATATTTTGTGAATGGGAGTAAAGATCTGAAAGCAAAGTAGGTCTTCTGTTTTGCATTATAGTAATTTATTCCTTAAACACTGATTAAACTGTCTTTCAGTGTTTTAACAGATGTAGTCCATTGCTTCTGCCAATGAGTCTGAACATTCAAGTGAATAACAGAGTAGAGACTACTGGAGACAGGGGACAGAGGCAGTTTTTTTTTATCAATAAAAGAGCATAGTTTCAGATGGGGAGAAATCACAGAAGGTGCTAACAAATTTTAAGGATTTATTTTGGGGGTCTCACACTTCTAAAAATGTTTCTGATTTAGGAGTGCAATGATTGACAACGTATGCTGATTATGCTGCTGAAGCAATGTGTAGCTGATACCCCTGCAGTCATTAATGCAAGCAGTTTGGCTATAGAGTAATACAGAACTAGAAGAAAGATGTCCAGTTTCCTAGTGTGTTGTATTTATTTGAAACCAAAACTTATTTTCTTTTTACCTAGCTAAGGATTGAGAGGAGCATTAGATCTTCAAGCAGAACTGTTCTTTAACCAGACTACATTCAGAACCAAGAAAGCCACAAAATCAGGTGCTCATCCGACCAGAACCTCTTTTCTCGCTATGGCATTGTTTTCCTCCTAAGTTAGTGGACAATCTAGTTGAAGCCAAGACAGTACTAACAGGAAAGCAGTTGAAAGGACAAAGTGCAGGAGCCCATGTTTTGCTTGTTAGAAGATAGTGGAAGACAAAGTAAATTACTAGTGTAGGTTTCTGTCATCCTCACAGCACCAGAATTTCTGCGAGTTTGTGAGGTTTGCCAGTACTTGAGATTAAGAGTGTTTCATTCAAGCTGGAATACAATTACCTGAAAATGACTTCTGAATGAGGTGCCCAAGAATAGCAGAGACCAGTTGTTGCTAGGGAAATGGCATATAAATAGACACATCAAAATTATTTTTATATGACTAGTATTTTTCTAAAAGACTTTTTCAGGGGTTTAGGCAATATGACAGTCTAACCTTTGGCACTTTAACTACATGCTCTGTGTGTGAATGGAAAAGGTGGCTAAAGATAAGAAAATTTTAATGTTTGGCTTCTGTTCTTCATCTAAAACCTCCAGCATTGACCTTGCCTGTAGTTGTGCTCCTTATTTTACATATGCAGAAGACAGATTGGGCGAAGTTCAATCTGGGGGCAGTCCAAGGTACTCTACCACAGCCTGCTGGGAGATGGACCAGTACTTCAGATAGATACTCTGGGAACAGCACAAACCCTGATCTCAAATTTGATGAATTTGTAAATGTGAAATGTGGTAAGACATTTCTAAGACATGAAAAGAGTGTATAATTCCTCCAGTAATCATAAATAACCAGAACTATTTTGATGGTGTGAGCTGGGGATTCAACCTAGGAGGTTCATTGCTGTAAAAGTAGCCATAGTTCTATTGAAACCAGTCAAGTTGTGGCTATGTTCAGAAGGTTAACGTCAATCTATCTTAACAGTGGTTTTAACTGTGTTCAGCACTTAAGAGAATTGTATTTATATTTTGTATGCAATTACAGAATAAATTAAAACATGGATTCCAACAGACTCATGATGTAGCTTTTTCAGTACTTGTGCAGGCAGACGTAACGTTCAGGTTTTTTGGGGGGAGTTATGTCTGATAACGTAGTTAATCTTCAGCTGCATGGTGATCTTTAATGCTATCAATTCGTCTCCTTTAAATTTAAAAGCCTAAAAGCCTATCTTTATGTAGAAACTTGATTTAGGCCTAGGAATATGCACAACTCAGCTTTCTGCTAAACTGAAATCTCTTGAAAACAGTACAAATAGGATTTTCTCTAAACTTAAATTCTTAAAAAATATATATAGTAATTACCCTGCAGTTGCTGTGGAAGAACTTTATTAGTTTTGTCTTAGTATTACTTACCTTCAAGCATGTTTAAGAAATGGTTTATTAACCATCAGAATTAAGTTAATCCAAAACACATGAGCATGTAGCACCTTGCAGAAGGCATGTAGATGTACATTAGGGTTATAAAGCATGCTGCAACATGTATTTTGACATGTGTTTGATTAGTACCTACAGAAACCAAGAAAGAAAATGCCTGTATCTTATGTAGAACCTTTCCTTGTTTCTCTTACTAAGCCTGCATAAAGGCAGGCTTGTTCTGTAGCATTTGACTTTAGAGCAAGGAGCTGCAGCCCTCTTCCCGTTGCTTTTGTAAGGAATTCTGACCTCTGAGATATAGCATGCTCTTGTAGGACATGTATCATGTCACCTTCCATGAAGCGGGGTAGAAATAGGTACAGAGGCTACTTCAGATCTTCAGAAAATGATTAAGGACATTAATTAGAATTATTAAGAAAAATTGTGATGTTTAAACCCATTTCCTGGTGAGAGAGAAGATGATGATGGGCGAGATTAATAATAAAATCTATGCTAAAGATTCAATGTTCTCTATGAAAGAATATATCCTGAAGTCCTAGACCATAATTTAAACTTTGCAATACATACTGCCTTTTCCAGTCCCCACAGAGTTGTGCTGGTGACTCAGTTTTACAGTACAGGTAGGGACTGATTATTGTGGGGTTAACCTTCCTCAGGATTGTGCCACTAGCAGGGAGAAAACAGACACACATGGTGACAGCACATGACAGGAGATGTCTGTGGATGTTTCACAGCTGACCCACACAAGAGATGTCACATAACCTTGCTTGGGCATCTAGGTCAAGGTGCTCCAAATCCCAACACATTATCCAGAACTGTCTCTTCCAAAGTGATTTTCTTTAAAATTTCTCATTCAGTGAGTCAAGGCAGTATGACTGCCTAATCATCCTTGAAAATACTTTGATACAGGCAACATAGATGAAGATATTAGATCAGTTACTGCCCGAAGTGTAATCAGAAACTGACCTTGCTCGGGCCTTCTGTGGAGCAGTTCGGCTGTGCCCTGGGAGGCCTGACAGAAAGTATTTCCTGAGCTCTGTACCTGTGACTGCTGACCTGCCTGCCAGCACAGACCCAGCTCTGAAGCAGGTTATGACCCTAGGGAGCAAATTACTATCCTGAGTAACATTCCCTGACTTTCTCAGGGTGGCAATCCAAGTGCTGCCTTTAATTTGGGTTCCAGTCACACAGCATTGTGGCTAATGTGTTGGTGTTACTAATTCAAGCTCCAACGCTCACTGGGGATGCAAGGCAATGCTCTCAGCAAACATGAGTACTTTACTTGGGTACCATATGACCCCTCCTCGTCTGTATGCCTAACAGGATTTTGAGCTCCTCACAGTTTGGAGGAAGAAGGAAAGAAATCGCAGCACGCCTGTTCACTGGAGCATTAGGAGTGTCCCTACAAACCAGCATCTCTTATGCATACAGCATTAAGCATGGAGCCCCTATGTGCACAGCAATCTCTGCTGAATTTCATGGTCTCCCTGTCTCAACCAACCAGGCTAATTTATAAGATACAATTAAAACATGAACATTTGTACAGAAACAAAGCGCGTTAGAGTGGAGATGCTGGAAGTTTCTGAAGACCAGCCAGTGTAGTAATCTTCACCTGAAGACCATCGTACATTGAGGAGCTAGTAACCCACAAAGCAGTTAACCTGCGCTGGGCCAGGCCCGTGCTGTGCTGTGTGTGTTCCCTGGCTGCGGGACAAACTTACCTAACTAATGATAGCAGGGGAGCCTGCAGGCAGCTGCCACGCAGTACCAGCGATGACACCACCCGCGTGGCCTTCCCTGTGTCTGACAGTGCAGCAAGAAGTTCTCGTGTGGACATCCTTCCTGGTAATAGTAGAAATGATAAGTAGTTTGATGAATGAAATGATGAATTGTTTTAAGAAAATCCTGTAATAGCTCAAATAACAAAAAGTGGGGTAACCCTTCCATGGGCAGGATCTGCAAAGCATGCTGTCCCAGAGGCCTGTTCAATGCCTCACAACTCAGGGTTCTCACCGTTTGAAGGGATGCAAAATTATCTATACTACCCTCTCTTTCGTTATTGTGTTATCTCTAATAAATAGCACTTCAAATGGTACTTTACAGAGGTTGATTGCCTTTTTACTGGAATCATAAGGAACCAACACTTCCTGGTGCAAAAGAGCAGAAAAGATGAAGAATCAAGTTTTGTATATGCTCTGCATGGGCAAAAGATCTTTCTGTTCTGCCTGTGTGCCTCCCAGCCCATACCATGGAAACTGAGCACTTGTGGAAGAAAAATTGAAGAAACCCGATGCACACCACATGTTCTACCTGCTGCACGCCTCTTGCCTGAAGAAATGGACACATGATAATGAAAAAAAAAGAAGTGAGGATAAGGGACAAGGCCTTTCATGCATTTTTTTTTTTTTAAATGTCAAATAAAAGCCTAGAGAATTCACAATGCATGTAAAAATATTGAATCATTTCCCAAACCATCTGCATCCTTGGATATTTTAGACAAAAAAATTACTTACACATGTACAGTATGTTGAAGGAAAAAGGTGTTTTAACTGCTCAGAAGAACATCAGAACTACAAAACCCCTGGGCTTTGTAAAGAAGCAGGCTGCACCAGGCATCAGCAGAAATGCAGATTTTTGTTAGTTATGAGGCAGGATGGTTTTGTTTAACTCCCAGCTATCCTAACTTATAGACAGTCCTTCTGAGTAGTTTTGTCAGGTTACAGATTTGTCAGTTCTTTCTTATGTGCCATTTTCTTGTTTGTCTCAAGCTCGCTACAAAACCAGTGTAAGCTTATGCTGTAACAAGCTTCCAAACCACTGTTGATGCGCTATTTTTAAGAGGCCAGTACAAAGCACAAAAATATTGAGCTCTGGGGGTAACTCAAAGTCCATAAGACCCAGCTCCTATGCATGCCCTCTTCCCTCCTTTTGACTTTCCACTGTCTTTTTCCACTCTGTTACGGAGATGGGAAGATGATTTCATGAAACTGTAGTAAGAAGTCATGCCTTGCCTCAGCTTCGGAAAAGATTCAGCAGCATCCATGGAAGCGCCAAATTAGACAGTTTTTCTGGAGCACTGTTATCATGCAGAATATCTTCCAGAGCTTATAACCATTTATTTCTTACACCCCTCAGGGGTTTTGAAAAGTCATCTCCCACAAAGGCGTGTGAAAAGACTCTGCATTCAACAGTTTGCAAGCCTAAGGGGTTGTAGGTGGCAGGAATAACAAGCTGCACCAGTACAAGACAGTGGCCAACTGGCCAAGTAGTCATTCTGCAGACCCATGGCAGTTGCGACCCATGAGAAACTGAGCAGGAGGGTGCTGAATGACAGATATGGAAACAGAGCAGAGAAACAAAAAATAATCCTTCCAACACCTCAGTCTTGCCAAGGCCTCCACTCAGGTAATATGTGCAGCTTCGGGCTGCATAGCTTTTGGCCACACAGTTCAAGGCAGAGAGTAGTCAATTACAGGCAGAAAATCCATATGCAAGCAAGAAGAGCAGTGAAAGACCTAGGGCGCATGACCTGAGGGTAAGAACTTGGTTTGTGCTGCTGAGAGAGGAGGATGCTGAACAAAGGAGCATTTTAATAATGTTTGGATTCATAAGAAATGGTTGCAGAAAACAGATCACCATGATAAACAAACTGTTAACTGCAACAAAGAGTCAGAACTTTATAAAATACTTTCCAGTCATAAGAGCAGCAAAACTATTTGGTAGGCTGCACAAGGAAGTGGCAGTGTCTTCATTGCTGTAGGTCTTTAAGAACAAATGAGACAAGCATCTATCTCGCATAAGCCACCCCAGGGCACAGGGATAGCCTGGACAACCTTACAAAGGTCTTTCCAGCCCCCTAGTTCTGTACTCCACAACTAATAACAAATTTAGTTTGTTATCCAACTGCTAAGGTTTTGAGAGAAGAGGAGAAGGGGAAATGCTATGCCAAGTTGGAATTCATTCAAGACTGTGCTATATAAACAGGTAACGGCCATCATTACATCTCCCTATAATGATGACTATTGTTCCTTATCCTATGCTAAGTGTTAGCTGTCAACAAATAATAGATGTAAGCATTTCTATATTTACTAGTTTATTTAGCATCAGATCAGTCATGCAAGCCACTTGTTAAAAATAGACTTCCGACCATCAAAGCATATTCTCATGGCTTATCAGCATTTCCATGCAAGCACACAAGCAGGTACATTGGTCCCAAATACAGTACACTGAAACAACAAAACTGTCAATTTTTTCTGTTTCCAATTTCTCTCTGGTTCATTTGCACAGTATCAGAAAAGTTACTACACAAACAGGGTTAGTCTGAAGTAAAAGTGTACAGTTAAACAAGCAGTCCATAAACTTCTACTTAGTTGCTAACATCTTTGCTAGTACAAGTGAACAGTGTGAACAGTACAGGATTTCTTATGCATGAAGGAGTCAGGTACACATGACATGGAGCAAATGTGAGAAAGTCTAATAGATATATGACATTTTTTATTGTTATTATTAGGAGTCCAGCTGCCATTGCTCTGAGATCAACGAGCTTCTGTAACAGGCTTATAAAATACTTTGTGTTACATGTCAACAGCACCATTTGTCTGTTTGTCTTGGAAGCATCAGCACATACCCTAACCATGCAGCATATACTCTTATTGAATTAACAGAAGCACAAAACTCCCTGCCTACGGTCTGGTCCTCATCCAGCCTCAAACCCAAGAGACACCAGGAGCCTCCAAACCAAGACCAAGCCAGACACAAGCCCTTAATGTATCATATTTCTTCAGGTTAAAACTAGCTTAAGCTGATGAGCTTACTGTGGGTCTAGAGCAGCCAGCCAGACTCTGCTTGGTGCCTCTCAGGCTTGCAAGGCCATGGTGGTATAGCTCCTTGGGACCAACAAACTGCTTCCCCTAGGTGAGACAGGCTCAGTGACTCTTCCCCTCTTCTCCCACTCTTTTGCAAGCTGGATCAGCCACCCTTGCTGTTCTGAAAGACCTTCCTATTTATCTTAGTTGTAGGGACTAAGATTCACCCTCCACCTCTCCATCTTTCCTCCTCTCTCAGCACCTAATCACTTCAGAGTTAATTTTCTCACAAGTATAGGCCTCTCAACACTGTGTATTCTGAAAAAAGCCCCAAACAACCAAACTCCAAAACAATGTCTCTTATGGAACGTTAAATGAAATTTCTGCTGTTTAATCAGAAGCGTTAGCATGACTTCTTGTGAGCATGTGGTGTGAACAAGGAAGTGGTTCCTGTTGTGCATAATAGCATGAAGACACAGCTGGGGTTAGCTCTCAGCAGCTAGTAGTTTAATTGTCCTTGTTTCTAATTACTTTCAGTAAAAAAATCTCTTAGTTTGTAATTAACGTTTTCCTGCAACCAAAATGATAAAGATTTCAGCAGAGCAAACAAGGCACCCACCACTACACTGAGGGCAGTAGGTTGGTGGTGGCACCAGCCTGGGACCCTCCACAGGGTCCCATGGATCACTGTCATTCCCAAGGAAGATAATTCTCAGGGAGGACACTGCTGCAACAGGATTTAGAAAATCCTTCAAAGATATTTTTTTCTAAATATGCATAGAGTCCATTTGTTTAGTTTCATGAAATATTTCTTGACAAACTTCTGTTTGCTGTTAAAGATTACTCCAGGCCCCATAGCAAGCTGAGGAAGAGACTGGGAGCCATATTAATAGTAGAAATGAAACAGGTTTGATGTCTTACAGATTAAAAGTGGGGTAAGTGGTGAGGTTTTTCCATCTAGAGGAGACTAGCACTGGATAAATTTGTGCTACTTTCATATACATGGTTAGCGGTGATGTGTGGAAAAGAATAGAAATCAGGGAACCTGAGACCTTGGAGGAAACACTTATAGACACTTTTCACCTTATTCCTTGTCCAGACAAAGCTAAGAAGGAGCTCTCTTTGGTTTGCTCCGTAGTAAAATCCTCTGGTGTTTTTGTTGTGGGCATTTATTGTTTGGCAGTACTTAGGAATTTGTGGTGGTGGTTGTGCTCGTTCATGTAAAGTTAGTGTTTGTAACACAGTCATACCTTGGAATCTGCTTTTTCCTAGATACCCTGGTTCTTGCAGGTATGGAGCTATAATTTCTCACAGTGCAACGCAGCTATTTGGAGCTAACATTTGGAGGATTTTGTGGTTAATGTCTGTAAAAACTGTGCCTTAATCTACAAAGATATTCTCACATGGGTGCCTTTACTGCTGTGACTAGACCAATTGATTTAAATGGGCCTAGTCATTTTGGTTAACTTCAAGCAGAAGTGTAAGATGGAGCTTAACAGCAATGTCTCAGATATATGGCTCTTAAAACAGCCATGGGTCTTTGCACTTTACTCTTCATACACCCTGTTTGGTTAGTTAAGTATAGTAATTTGATCAGGTAATTTGATCACTGGACATTTGCAAAACCTACAGCTCCTCTGGCTTGTCCAGGGGGAGAGAGAGAATTCCTTGGGCAGGATTAAAATAACATTACCTCACCACAACCAACGTGATGACCAACACTATTGCTCTGACAGGGGTTGGAAGAGACCCTCTTTCAGGGCTGCATTGTCAAGGAGACATTGATGAACAACTGTTGACTTTGTGCACAATTAATTTAAATTTCCTAGATTAATGAAAAAACTTTCTTTTGGAAGGAGTAGCTCAAAAGGACATGGCAGATGACACTGAGGGCTGATATGATAAAGCATACCCCTACCCACAGTTCTGTGGATGAATAAATATGACTTAGTGGCTACTGGAGCATATTGTCTCTGGGATAGATCATATGCCATTTGCAGCTGTAAATCATACCCAATGGCTTGGCTCAGCTTTTGAGTTACCAGAACAACTGCCTAAAGTCTATAACACAGTAATTTCATTTAGGAGAGCCATCCCAGATCCACCCAACATGGGGATAAGAATTACAGTCTTTTTTATCTTTGATAGACTTTCCTTGTGTGTACATAGGCATATGCAATGATTGGCTCCACAGTTCTGTATTATAAGGCTGATCATTGTTTATAGTTCCAGACAACAAATGGGACCAAGTGTTATGAACTGACTTCACTGTTTCTTCTGCCAACACTGTAAGTGGCAATGCTGCACAAAATATGATACTAAGTATATCAACCAGTATGAAGTAAATGATATTAAGAGGATCATTGGTCATAGCACACTTGATATTTTTCAGAGTTCCTAGGCCTGATGTGCTTCTTTGGATTGACCTTAACCGCATATTCTCCACGGAAGGAAAAAGATGCCGTTGATGAAGGAGCTTCCTGGTGCTGAGGAGCAGAACCTGGCGTGGTGCTGTTCTTGTGCCACTTTGCTCTGAACCCCTCACCCTGAGTGTTAGCAGCTCATATAGCCAAAGCACATACAGCAGCCCAGGTGTTTTCCATTGGGAAACTAACTCCAGGAGCTGCATTCTCTTCTGGTTCTGTCTGGCGTTTGTTGCACCGCACTGGCCTATTTCTGTCAGCCAGGTATAGGCTCTTAAGAAAGGACGCAGAAGGTGCCAGAAAACAGCATGAGTCTAGGGAACAGGGAGGGGAAGGAGAAAGATCTCTCCCTGGGTACTAACTGGCAATGACAAATCACTGAGGCTGACGGGGATGGCTCACAGAGGAATATATTTATACTTGACCAGTAAAACCCAGACTCTTTTGGGAGCACAAGCAACTCTAAGAGCAGGAGTGAAACCATCTGACAGATGAAAGGGCAACAGCAGATTTGTCAGGGCAGTGCAGCTGAAACCTGTCAAGTGTCACATGGCTCTTCTCCTACTGACTGCCAGCTGACAGCTCTTCCTGGGTGCCCCATGGGTTCCAGGGCCAGGAAGAAAGATGAAGCATAAAGGGGAAGAAAAACAACAAGCCATTTGGCCATGAATGCATGTTACCACTTGTTCTTGAAAAGAGTTTCAAATGGAAAAACAACAGATCCCTTTCTTTCAAGCTTTGCTCTTTATGTTTCATCATATAATGTTCTGGAGTGCTGCAATTTCTCAGGCGGACAGAAAAAAGTAGCCAATACTATGGGGGGAGCTCTGTGCTACTTAGTAGGAGTGAACACATGCTGTTTAATATACCTTGGCCAGTAAATGTCTTCCTGATATATGAGTTACGGGTTAGATTGTCAGTTCTCGATCACACATGCTGTGGATGGAGCATCACTGGCCAGGGGCCTCTGGTGCAGTTTAGGGCAGCTCTAACCCATCACAAAATGCCATGCTTGTGTCATCACCCCACTTCAGCCCGTGTGCTGAGCATGTGAAAGGATGAGGGTACTGAAGCACTCCTTTCCCAGATGTGCCTTGGTATGAAGGAGCCAGAGCTGGGGAAAACTCTGTACCACCATATTTATTAATCTTTCACACCTTGATATCCATTACACTGAATTTCATCCAGTGATGATCCATGTATACAAGAATGTGAAACACTATGATTTCAGTTCCAGCTAGGTAATGCTGGCAAAGGCCAAAAGATGGCTTAGAAAGTAACTGCTACTGTTAATGCAGACCTGGCTCTGGGAGACTGTTCAGCAGTCTCTGCCTCTCTTCTGATAAATTCATTTATTTGTGTGTGCATGCACACATATATATATTTTAATATATATGTATAATTTTATTGATAAGTTCAGAATTGGGCCACTTTAACTCTTCCATTCTGTTCCTGCTTCTGTGCTATCCCTATCCCCACAATATCTGAATGCCTTCCAATAATGACTAAGTTCATGACTGCATTCATGTTCTCTGTTCCACTCTGGAGGGGTAGAAGAGCATGCAATGCAGGGTTTGGTTTTTTTTTTTTTGCTTTTGCTGGATTTTTAGTTACGTGCATGTACATCATTCCATCCTTATATAAGGTAGAGTATTCACACTCCAAGGGGTGCTCTCCATATTTGCACTGACCCTCCATCAATCTTCACTGAATTACTCTGGCCAGAAGTTTTACCTCGCAGACATAACGCAAAATTTTGCTTAAGTGGAGAATCTAGAGTCTTGTCACTAACAGTTTATACATGTTCTGGAACTAATATCTTTACATTTCAGATATAACTAGACTATGTAGTTATTTTATTCCTATTTTCCTCTTCATTGTTTCTTATAATATTATTTTCTTCTTATTTTGCAACGCAGCTGATTGTTTTTGTTCAATGTAACATGGTAATGTCCAGGGGCTTATCAGGGAAGCTAAATTTCTTTATACAAAAGCAGAATTAACTCTCACTATTGTGGTTATATGTTCTATTTGAAATTACTTTGAAAGAGAGGAAAGGACATTCCTTGAGCTATTATTGTTTTATAAAGTAACTTCTGAGCGGTCTCTTTGTTTACCTTTTTTATCTTCAGGACTTGCTTGTATCCCTGCTATTGTGCTCTAGGTCTAACTGTGTGCATCTTGCTTGGTCAGCCTCATTCCTGCTTTTCTTCCATACAAGAAATTGTTTTTTGTTACTTTAATGCCATGCCTACATAAGCTATACACTCATAACTGGAGCAGCAACGAGGTAGACTCAGCCACACAAAACTCAGTTCTTCACCAGGAGAAACACACAGTCTCTGCACATGTCAGGGGTCAAGGCACTGAGCTGAGACTTGTGTCTGTCACTCTGTAAGCAAGCAATATGCAGGATGCTGTGCAAGGATCTGCTGGGAGTCCTTCACCCCACACTTTCATATGCCACTCTTAAACCCTGCCCCAAGAGCTGCACTGCAGGGCTCTGCATAACAGCATGCCCCAGGATGTATGCAGGAGCTGAGGGACAGTTGTCAATTGTTATTTGGAAATGGGTGTTTATTCTCCACAGTCCTCCTGCATTTGCTGCTTAGCAGATACTGCTATCCATCTCCTAAGTTGGACACTGACAACTCCTAGCATCTTCTTCCCTTTCCCTACTGCTGTAGGAGCATTGTCCTCACTTCCCCCACAGCTGCCAGCTGCATCTGTGTTTCACTCGCAGCAAGAGTTGTAGGAGAAGGATCTTTATTAGTAAGTGGCGAGGCCAGACTGCCAGTAAGCCACAGCCTCCCCCAGCCTGGGACTCGCTGCTGATCTGAGCCCCTTCCAAAAACTTCTTGGTTGCCACTTTTATCCTGCTCTAGCGCCACACGGCTTTTCAGAGCACTTTTTGCTTTATTCACCGAGGCATGGGCTCCTTGCAAAGGGGATGCTGGGCAGTTTTTGTCCCTCCTCTCCACATGCCCGACAGCCTGCTCACTCGCAGAGACAGACCTCTTAGTACCCTTCTTCTGAAGCACACACTGTGTCACAAACTTCTGCCTTTATGTTCTTGGCATTCAAAAGTTTTATTATGGTGTATCTGTGTCTTTACAGCATGCTTGCACAACGCAAAGTACAAACTTCAGCTAACAAACCAGCACCAGGCTCATGCAGTGGAATCTATTGTGTCATCCACAAAATCAAAGTGAAAGTGTTTGAAATGACAGGAAATCTGTTCTATTTTGGAATGAATCTTTCTGAACTTGTAAAAAACCCTGTTCTTGTGCAAAGGCAAGACATCATTAGCCATTTAACAGCCATCAGATCCTCAGCCTAGCTCTCAGATATTAGACTTTAATTGGCTAATACTCAATCTGCCTCTAAAGGAAAAGTTTTGCTAAGTTCAAATACTTCAAAAAGATGGCAAGGTGGCCCCTTTTGTACTTGAAGGACTTTGTTAATATGTTGATCATTTTACAGACTTAAAGCTTAGGATTTCAATAGAAAACAGTATCAGTAATTTTCTACCTAGTTTATAACCACAGTTGTGGAACTGCCCCACCTCCAGTAGTCTTCAGGTGTGTTCGTATTTTTCAGCCACAGTAAGATACTGGTGTTGCACTCCTAAGTCTGAATTATGGCAGATGCCACTGGGATGTGATTTTTCAGGCAAAAGCAATACACATAACACTCCTTTCTTCAGTTACATGCGTACACCCTAGCGCTGCTCTTCCTTCTGTGTAGTACTGTCACACATAAGCCAGGCATACTACTTTACTGAGTCACATACTGGTAATTCGTTCAGCCCAAACATCCTGATTGTTTCATACAGAGCACAATAAAAGAAAACTAAGCCAAAACAACTGAAGCCCCAGAGCCTTTATGCACAAGACTGAGCTGCCACTGAGACCATGCTGTCACAGAGAGGTCTCCAGTTGCATGGCATCAGTTCATAATCATGATATGCTACGGTATAATTTAGCAAAGAAGAACTTTAAGAATCAGCTGGGACTACTTTTCAGCTCAACCAACTGTGTCTCAGATGAAGATATTTCTGCTCAAGCACTCATAGATGCACAAAGACTGTGCAGCCGGCTCCACTTCTGCAGATTAGAAGCAACTATCCCAAATGAAGGAGGAAATGTTACAGAAATTCAACCTCTCCCATCAAACCTCCACACCGACTGAACTCGGATGGCTTCACCACTGTAACCAGGGGAGGAGACTTGTGTCTGAGAAATGCATTCATCCTGCAGTCACCTCACAGGAGATAAGAAAGATACTAAAAAGTGAGACAGGTGAATGTACCTATCATCCAAAGTGATTAGTTTTACTGTACTTGTTTTCAAGGGAAAATCTGCAAAAGTGTCTTGCTGGCCTGTTCACAGATACCATGCCCCCACCAGCTGTTTCAGCTGATCTCAAAGTGTGTCACCTGGCAAAAGGATGGATGCATGTGCTTTAAATTTCAACTGCGCTTAATTAGCAAACCTTTTTGTACAAGTTCAAAGACTTATAAGAAATGGATAAAAAATCTCAAGTACAATATATTCATTAGCATGCATTCTCACCTAGTAAAGACAGTAACTTTAATCTTCCTTTTTATATTAATCTAGATTACATTTTATTTATCAAACCTACCATATGAATAACATTGTATTACCCTTTAATTTCATCAGGAAATGTAGCTACTGAATGTTTTATTAATAAATTTTTTTTTCAGTAGCTGATATATTTTTTCAAGGCAAGTTGTGCAAGGCCTAACTTAACATAAAAACAATTAAAGCAATACAGGAATGTTGAATATATTGGGTGTTAGGTAACTATCAGTATTAAAAAGTTTAACAAACACAAATGACAATGTTGTACATCAGGTTCTTTTTGCCATTTCTGTAATATATCAATAACATTATGAAATTCACGTGCTATCAAAGTGATAACAAACAAATGTAAACGGTCATACATACTGATGCATGTTAGTTTTTCAAATCCTATCAATTATGTTCAACAAAAAAATCAAGATAGATGAAGAGCCTGACCCTAATTTTGCAAGCTGATCCATGCACACAGCTTTTAACTTAAGACACAGGAGCTCTGGGTGGATGCAAGATCTGTGCTGGTGGATCACTATACAGGAGGGGTCCTCTGGTAGGAAAATATGGACTAATTATGCTGACAAATGGAAACTGGTTACTCATGAGGTTGAACTATCTGGGAAGCACCTAGATTATACTACTTGCTCCCAGACCTTCTATAAGTGTGTTTCCCCAGAGCAAAATCATTAAGTTGTGGAATAGCTTCCTTCAAGCATTTACAACTTGTACAATTGCAGATTATTCCCTTAGGCCCTATAAAAAAGTCTAGCTGCACAGTTTAGAAATGAATGAATAAATATAATGGTATTTCACAGATTTGCATCTACTCTAATCCTCTTTTAGTCTATCATTTCACTTTTCTAACACTTTACTAGAGAATGAAATGGCAGAAATCTGAGTAATTTTGGTTGTCATTAAAATACTGTATATAAACAGGAAAAGTCAGAATAAGGCATTCTCAACACAAGCTTGAGGAACATACATTTTCATGCCCAGTGAAACTAACATTTCAGTTTCTTCCCAGAAGTAGTGGAATGTTTTTTGCATATAAATCCCCAAATACTTTTTGAATTTTACAGATAAAAAGCATTATTTTGTACATGAGTTTTAAAAGCATTGGCTTGGTATTTCCTTCCATTTCGTCTCCTGCAGCACTATGAATCTGGAAGGAAGCAGTTCAAAGAAACTCATGACATACAGAAGACACCTACTTCCATAAAACCAAATTAAATAGTATTATGTTTCAAATGACATCTAGAAACACTGAATAGATGTATATGAAGTATACGCATTATGATAGGTAGTTATTCATCCCCATGTTTTTACCTGCCGGTATTACTGCAAATAACTGTTTCCATGACATGCCTTATGGAACAGTTTACTATTTTTATAAGCAGTCACATGCATTGAAGGTAGGATCACCAGCCAGTGCATTTGGCACCCCAAAGCAGAACCAGAGAGGCCAAGCTTACGAATCTCTCTTGCTGAATGACGAGTTAGCTGGTGTATGAAATGACAGATCTCAGCTGAAACAGGAAGCATATTGACCTAAGACATTTCTTCTGGAGCTGGTTCTGCTTCCTGAGTGGGTTTCTCTTCGGGTTTGCCATCATGGACGGGAGATGGGTTACGGCTGGGCTTGTTGCTGTCGTGTGCGCTGTGACCGCTGGCACTGCCGAGGCGAGTTGATGCCACCACAGCTTTTACTGCAGCCTGAGAAAGAGAGGATCAAGCAAACATTCCTTAAAGGACATAGTTGGTCAGCACTGCTGCCTTAGCATCGTCCTGTTAGGGAACGTAACCACGTTTAGTCTTCATGGTAATGTCACATCTGGATACCTGTCTGGGCCTGAACAGATTTACATGGCCACCTGAAATACCAGATTGGGTTTAAAATTGCTGCTTTCACAAGGTTACAAGTTGGCCAACATGAACAGAATTTTTTTTTCAGCTGCACATACATTTTTTTTAGAAACTACTTCAGATCTCCCGTGTTGAAGTTAGATGGCAAAAAGAAAGTTTATCTTCCACCATAATAATAACAGTATTATCACTGATTATTCCATGAAAAGTTCACAAAGGGAAACAACATCTATCACTACTGCACTATTGGATATGCCAAGTACCACAGTGCAGAGCATACAGGCAACTTCCTATGTAAATAAATAAATACACATTGGGGATAGGCTCTCATATCACATAAAATGTCACTAAATGAAGACACGCATTAAGATAGTTGTCTTAGCTCTTGCTTTGAAGAGTTTTATCACTTGAAAAAACAAACATACAGAGGTAGGGAAAAGAAATACTAATCTCTGTGTATGACAACTCTAGCTATTTTTAACCTGGCTAGCTTTTTGCTTAGGCATCACAGAAGAAGCTGGTCTGCAAGAAGGGATGAGGAGTATAGCAAATTTTGTGGATGGTTTGGAGAAGTAACCATGAAAAAAAAAAAAGGGGAAAGAAGATGCTAATGAAAAAACAGACTATATAAACATTGGCCAGAAAGAAGAATCAGCTAATATAGAATATTAGTACTACAAGGCATGAGCCAATAAAAGCGGCACTAATTTTGAAAGTGAGATTACAGATTACAAACAGAACAGGCCACTCAATGATATTATAATGTATAAAGATACTTTTAATGTCATTTACTCTCACTAGCCATGTGGATGTTTATGAAACAAATTCAACATAATCTATGAAAAACCAAATCATGACTGACAGCTTTAGAGTTATTCTACAAAAATATGTCTTTATGTAGAGAAAGCCTGCTGCTGGACTTATATGTTGGGAAAGAGAGAATAATTTTATATTATTCTTGTTAAGAAAACAACAACTAAAGCATGTGTTCAATACCTGTTTTTCTGCTTTGTTCTTGTTTTTTAGACAGGAATTGTCTAAAAATTTATGGTTCATTTTATACATATATATGTGTAAAACTATTAACTGTACAATAATTGCTAACTCCAGCTAATTCTCTTAATAACTGAGATTTGGTCATTCAATCTTTAACAGAAAAGCAATAAAGAAATAAACTCATAAAAAGCAACAGTTTTTAAACACAGAAGTATAAATTGGTTGACTATAAGGATCTAAATAAACTGTCTTCAAAAATATCTCACTGGTGATCAAAAGTGTAAATATATAAAGAGAATCAAAATCAAAACATGCAAAAAGGGCACGTGTTTCTTTGTGACCTCCTGGGCAGGGAATGTAACAGTTCACTCAGAAATAATGAAATTTGTGACTCTGCTCATGCTCTGAAACCATTTTGAGATAACAACGTTGCATGGCATCTTCAGTGAATACATAGCAATCCTGCTGTAAGACTACAGAAATCTTTCTGATGAGAACAATATTAATAGACATATTTAGTCAGTTCTGGATGGGCAAAGCGTCACTGTGAATTATATCTACAGTGTCTGAGACCTTTGTAAATGACAAAACTTTTTTCTTTGCCCTGTAGAGATTGTCTGTCACAGTTCCCTAGTAATACTGAAAAAAATGAGCATACACAAAGTTAAGGGTCATTGTTTGTGAATTTGGTTTTGCATGGGGGTTGTAAAGCTCTCAGACAAGATGCTTTTTACTCTTGTTCCCCGGGGCTACAAGGGCAGCTTCACTGTAGCTGTTGGCAATAATTTCTGTGCTGAACTATCCCTGGAAGCCTCTCCTAAGCAGACACAAAACTTTAACAACTGAAGAAGGGATTAGGGGAGAAGAAAGTTTCCCAATGTTACGTCAGTTAGATGCCCAGCTGCCTGATGTTTGCACCTAAAAATATTTCCCTGCTTCTTCCCCTGGTAGATATGTAGACTAGAGAGTAAAGGAACATACTGGTGACTCAAAACCTAATGTTATTTTCAGCACAGGTCCCACTTGCACTCCTGCCTTGCAGTGCTTAATTTCCAGATGAAGAATGCTATTGCACATTTGCTCTCAGAGGTACTTGGAAATGCATGTTTTGGGCCTGTTAATCCAACCCACATCTTAAATAAAAAGCTTCCATAACACTATGGGATGTTGTCCTGAAAAGTGTGCAAGGTTTCTGTAAGGCCACTAATTTAATTGCATGCTTTCATAGACAAACAGAGACTATGTCCAGAGACTTGCCTTAAGTTTACGCCGGGCATTGAATTCTTGAAGTTTCTTTTGTGCGTTGTCCATATGTGCAAAGTTTGCTGCCTTCCCTGTGACCCAAGGGTGCTGCAAAGCCTGTAGAGTGGTGAGGCGTTTCTTGGGGTCTAAAACAATCAACTTTTTAACCTGCATCACAAGGAAGAAATATGGAAGACTGGTAACTTTATTCTTCATTTACAATTACTGAGCTTTGCATTTTGGGGTTTTGGTCTTGGTTTGGGAAGCATCTTAGTGAAACATATTCTAAGATACCAATAAGAATTTGCATTCAGGTCTTTGCATGTATTTTGTTTCTGGCATTTCTTGGTTCTCCATAAATAACATCTGAGTAAGACAGCCACTAAGGGGGAAAAGAGGAGAAGAAGAATCAACTACTTACCAACAGTGGTAAGAGTATGTACCAGTGCAGCTGGTCTGTATCCGTCATAGGCTGTTGTGTGTCTGAATTGTCACATAAACCCTAAGAGATTCTCAAAATACCCCCAGCCAGGCATTATTCCCCCTTTTGGATTTGGACAAGGTTTAAAGTGGATTAGAAAGTTTAAATTCTAGTGTATGCAACTCATCCAGACTCGTAGCATGCAGTCACTGTCAGGTATATGACAAATGAAATGTTTCTTTCAGTCACCATAAAACCTCATGTATACATGAACTAAGAAGTACTGCACAAGTATTTCTCTCAGCCCACTCTGAAACTAACGCTGTTTATGCCATTCTTCCTGTTACTGAGAACAGGGAAGCTGTACCTCTCCAAACACAACAGTGGGACATTTCTGGCAACAAGGCACTGCAGACATACCCCTGGGAGTGGAGGTGATACAAACTGCTGGGTACAAAGTCTGTCCAGTCAAGCAGCATTTCATGGGTTTTGCTGTCAGTCTGGAAAAGTAGTGTTTTAAAAAAAAGAAGGGTGAGGATGGAGTAAAGGAGTACACAGATGGTACTCAGCAGAGCCACGCTTATGCAATCCTCCTGACTGCACACCGCCTTGGAGCAGAGTGCAAGTGATGGCACAGGGCTCTGCCTCTGCTATGTGCCCAAGTGTGAGGGGAGGACTCGCTTTAGAGCTTTCTGAAATTTCCCTACAAAGAGCTATTAAAGAAAGACAGTGTCCTGAAGTGGGTGCAGGAGAACAGGCATCATGATGAATCCACAGAAGAGGTCAGGTTAAGCAAATCACTTCAACTGAACACAACAAGGGCTTCATCCTTATCTGCAACTTGCTATCCAGTGTTCAAACCTGAAAACTCTGAGCTTTACCATAGGAAAACAGTAGGGACCAGTTTGGACCAAAGCTTTCTGTACACAATAAATGAGCACCTTTGCTGCAGGCTGCTGTTTATCTGGGTTTTGGCGACACAAGGTAGTATATGATATTTTTTGACCTTAGAAAAATTTTACATCTAATAGAACAACAAAAAAGTACTTTGAACTTCTACAGTCCTTCCACCTGAGGCATCCTGAAGTACTTTACAAGCACTAATTATGCAGTATTTTATGGCACAGTTTGTATAAGTAATACGGAACTGAGCATTTGTGTCTTCAGTGCTAATGAAGCAACTGAATTGTGCAAGTTATTGTTGACTAAAAATCAAACTCAAGCATACCTATCTTTGCAGATCAGTGTCTCCTGGATCCAATTTACTTTATCCAGTAATAAAAGAATACAGTGCAGATAGCACGCCAGCCCTTGCATTTTGCTAATGGACCATATTTAAAAGTAATGAGTCTTTCCTCATCTACTGAGAAAAAGCTTAAATGGACAGAAAAAGGCTGTCAGCAAAAGCAGGGTGGGAGGGGCGTCACTCCTTTTTATATTCTTGCTTCGAAGTTCAGACTTGAAAACTACACAAAATATAGGGCTTGTTTCTATGTTCCCCTGAAGGTGGTTGCCCTGCAAAGAGGAATGACGAAACACCTCAGAGCTAGCATGAAAGGCAGGCCTACATGAACACTGTGACAGCTGCCAACAATCAGTGGCTTAGTTCACAGAAGGACCTGAACAGCCATGGTTTTGAGTGCAAAATTATAGCACTGGACTAATAGGGGATATTTAACATCACCATAATATACCAGAGATAAGAAAAAGAAAAGCAAGGAGCCATATGAACAATGAATTAACCAATTATTCTGCCCCCCCCGCCCCATACTCTCTTTCTCAGTGGAAGTGATACTACCCAAGTACGTATCAGCAAAGATACTCCAGTCTCATTTTTGCTTTACTTACTAAATCCTTGGCATTCAGAGACACGTCATCCCACCAGGGGGACACAAAGTCATATTCACAGTTCAGGATTCTCTTAAACATGTACTGATCTCCCCTTTCATCATAAAATGGTTCAAAGCCACAAAGTCTGCAAGGATTAAAAAGAAAGAAATTTATCAAACATTAATTAGTCTTGGGCTGTTAGAAACAGTTCCTGGTATTATCCTTCCCTACTTTGTGTCCTGTTCTCCACTTTGGGAAACCAGACCTGGATGTACTTACGAACTTCTAATTCTACAGAGCAGAGCAAAACGTGGTCATAAGCATTCGTAAGCACTGATAAAATTTTAAGTTTTCCATTTTCACATGTCTGTAATTGGAACTATTAATATAGCCATACAACAGTCGATATCTGTTTACCTTCTACATGCCAATAAGTATTTTCTAGCAAGTCTTCACTCTGCTGGTCTCAGGCTGAAGTCCCTTGGACTATTTAGTCATTCCTCAGTCTGAAACTTTGCTCATTCCTGCTCTCTTCTGTGAGTCTTCTCCCGTTGTGTGTCCTTTTGAAGTGGGTGCAAACACCACTCAGCGTGGGCACACCACGGAGTTGCAAATTAGTATAAAGATGTTTTCTATTTTAATCTCAATTTCTTTGCTAACAGTTATTGACCTTGGATCTGCTTTTTTTGGATTGCTTGCAAGCACAGAGTTAACAGGTTCATAGAGGAATTATCAGAATCCCTGTAACTCTTTCCTGAGGGATAAGAATTAGCGGAGGAACCACACTTTACCTGTGAAGTTAGAAGTTTTTATATGTCTAGTTAGGACTGTTTTTTGATTATGTTCATTGCTGTATATTCTTTCATCCTATCATCCACAAAACGTAAAAACTTTTGGCAGGTTTTAATAATCAGCCCTCGTCTTTACTTAGGTATCTTATATATTATCAAGAAATTTTGTAATCTCACTAATGACTGCATTTATGAATATATTGAATAATACAGATTCCGACACAGATCCACACTGCTGGCCCTGGGGAAACCAAACTCATAGAAGTGGGTTCCATTTATATAATGTCCTGTTTTGTTGCTTCATTGCACTTTAATCATGCCTGCACACATAATCTGATGTTTTGAAGTGAATTTCCTATTCATTCAGTATGTGTTCTGAGCTGAACAGAAAGTCTATCTGCTACTCTGCCTCCAGAAAATGCAACAAGCCACGAGATGATGACAGGAAAAGAACAGCAGACCATAAAGAACAAGACAGCAACAAATCTAGAAAACTTTTTTAACCTTACATTTTAACTTGTTTTTCTATTTTCAAACCCAATCAGTGTGCTTACTGTCCAGAGAAAGGAGACAGATGTTCAAGGAAGAAATGTGTTTTTGAGAGTGGTGTGTAGCCATGGGTGGAATAGCTGCACCACTTTGCACTGCTAAAGAGGAGAAAACCTCCACTGTAAGGACATTCTGGCTGCATTATCAATTTTCAAGTCTGGCAGAGATGGGTTAAAACACAAGGATCCAACCTCTCAATACCATGTGCTTCAGTAGGCTGGAGCTGGTCTCATCCCTCTGCTGCTCCCCTCCCATTTGCCTGTCTCTCCCACCATCATTTCTGAGCTTGCTTCAGGTTGGCTCCAATCCCCATGGAGCACCTTTGCTGAGCAGGGTTTTTGGGCCACTAACTGGTTCAGCCAAAACTGGCTTCTGAATACCAGGTAACTGATGACATACAAGGAGACCCTGCTTAAGGCTTGCTGTGACTGTGTTGGAAGCCTTCTAAGTGATTCTCTATTTACTACTAAAAATATTTTCATCGTAACTCACTACTATCGCCCATTTTCTTATTAACAATTTCTGTGGATATGCTCCTACCTAAAAACAATTTCATTTCAGCAGACAGATTAGATGAATAAAACTAGAGGTGTGATTTCAAATTAGATAAATTAAACCAAGGTAAGACCCAGTATGGCTGCTCTTGATTTCATTTAAACTAGGATTATGCTGATTCATTGTAAATCAATTACCTACCAAATAAAGAAAATTCATTGTAAATAGCTTCAAAATCAATTAGAAATGACCAGACAGGGTTTTGTGCCCTTTTAAGTAAGTTAGTAAAAAAACACCATTAATTAAATCCATGCAATTTTGACTACAGGCAAAGCCTCTGTATTTGTTGACCACTATCTGCATATCAAATGTGCAGTAGAATTTCTAACCTGCTGCAGGAATGCAAAAGGACTGGTCCTCTTTGCTGCTAAAACTATAAATGTGGCTTCCTTGGAATTATGACAGTTATCATCAACAGGTCTTAATATAATTTGCCTCAGGAATAATTGTTTGGTCAAAATATGTGTCAAAGTTTTTCTTAATCAAATGGTAAGTCTATTTTGTATTGGTGAGAAGATACAGTTTTATTCACGTCTTCTGTAGCATGGTAGTCAACTCTTAAATCCACTCTATTTTGGAGGCACATACAACAATGTGTTTTTTTGACTGTATGTAAGTGCATTCCCTCTACTAAACTATGAGACTGAGACATGCAACACTGTCCTTTAGGCTGCAGGATTAATCAATTAGTTACTGTATGTGTACCTTTCTGGTCTTAGCTTCTAACCCATCAGAAATGTTAACCTACAAAGCTTTACACTCAATAGAAGAGTTTTAAATGTGGAGTATTATTAAAGCTAAATGGAAGAGATGGCCAAATGGATTTGACTAGCACACTTTTTGCCTGGCTTGCTCCTGTAGGTCAAATTGGATTTCGAGAGGGGAGGAAGAGAGGAACAGAAGGAGGAAGAAGTAGAGGAGTATCTGTGCTGTGGTGTCCCACCTCGAGCAGGAGCTCACACACTTGTTTACATCAGTGCAGAGGTTTAACATGGCTTGGGAAAATCTCCTGAATCGGTGGAAGGTTTTGAAAGACTGCATATCGCAAATTCCACTCCATATATTCAAACAGGAATTTGCTGTATGTTCTCGCTTGAAGCTTACCTACACTTGAAAGCAATTAAGGAAGGCTCTCAGTTTCAAGTATAACAGCTATCCCTCAGTCATTGAATAACTAGGCAAGCCCATGGCTCAATCTAGATATCTTTGTAAAGGGACAACAAAAGGCACCTCTCCAATGGCAGGGACAGCCCTGCTGGCAAATTTTGCATCTCTCTGCCACATGTGGACTGCTAGAACTGATAAGAAATGATCACCTGGCATCACCTGAGTTGTGATCTTCTACAGACTTGAACCAGGACTTGAGACAAAGATTCACATTTTAAAAGGAGCAGATAACAAAATGGCAAATAGGAGTATTGTAGCCTATTATTTACAGGCACCCAAAAGGAGAGCTGTAACTTATTTGAAGCTTATGTACAGAACAAAAGATGTTTTCTGATATTTCCATCATCTGTTTATATATCCTTACAAGTACTTTTAGTATAAATCCTAGAAAATATAATTCTTTCTTTGCAAAAAAAAAAAGAAAATAATTGTATTATTAAACACTGGAACTGCTGGACAGAGTTAATGAGTCCTAGAATGGGAAAGAAAATGGCTTGGATGTATAAAATCCTCCATATCTTTAATGTATATGTGTAAAATCCCATTTTCTTTCCATAAAAGGCATCCTGCAAGTTTCACATACAACTACACAAGCCATCTTAGCATTGGTGTTGCCAAGGGAATAAATGAAGTCATTTATTCTCCCATAAAAAGAAGTGTCAATACATCAGCTACAATTTTCCCTTCTCAATAATCTTCCTTTGAAAGACTGCATCAATACAATAAAATAATTACAATGCTTACCAATTGAATTAGGACTAGCCATATTAAGATGCAGACACAAGTGTCTACCTTTAGACACAAGTGTTTGAAATTTTGGTCTATAGTTGCAACTGTTTAAAATAGGTATGGCCAGCATCACTCACAGCCCTCTGGCAGTCTGGTTATTTTGTAAGAAGCAGAACATTTCAACATTAATCATTTAACACATCGGACTGATTTGCAAACAGAGAGTCCAGGGCTGTTCCCTGCTTCCTGGCTGAGATGCTGTGAGACAGCGACACTGATGCTGCAGCCGAAGCTGTAGCAGTGTCTGTGACTGACACAGGTGGGGCAGCTGCATTTGGGAATATTCACCGGCACTGTGAAATTACTGCAAGCACCTTAACTTACCCTTGCCCCATCTGTAGTTGAGAAGCTACTTATGATCATAGTATATCTCACAATTTGTGTGAATGAGAAAAAAAACATGTTGCTTTCTGACACTCGTATGCTCGTATTTTTGCTTTCAGCAGCTTCATTGCTATTCATTCACATTAATAGCACGATTCTGCACAGACTTTACTGCTGTTCAGGGAGAACTGCTATATTTATCAAATATATAACCTGACTGTTTTGCTATGCTCCTCGAGGATTTGACTTACTTAAATAAGATTAGGAATATCATAATTAAAGTTCAGGATCTCATGTTTTCCAATAGCACAGCTCATAATGTCATAAAAACCTGCAGGTGCTCACAAATGAACCACTCCGTGGCACTGTCTGCACTTACAGGATGTAGGTGATAATCCCCAGAGACCACATGTCCACCTCAGGGCCGTAGGCACATCCCCGTAGTATCTCTGGTGCTGCAGATGATAAAACACTTGTCAATAAGATTAAAGTGGAATGCAGAAATACCATTCACAAAGTCAATTTAAACTCTATGCACACTCATATGTGCCTTTTAAAAAGTTAGGGCCTGCTCCTTTAAGCCCTTAGTTAGGCAAATGATTCCCTTCACTTCCCTTTATGAGTATAAAGCAACAGAAGTCATGTCCAAGCACAGCCAAAATAAAATGAAAAGTGGACTTTGGTTTCAAATTGCTTTTTAGGTTTGGGTTTGTAAAAGGAACCACAGAAAGCTACAGCAGCACTGGAGCTGCAATGTGACAAAGGAGGTGGCACTTTTACATCAGTATTTTACTTATTTACTTGGTACTTTATTTGGGCCTTATTTTTGGTATTCTGTTTTAATTGTAAGGAAAGATAAGACCATTTCAGGCAATTGGTTTTGCTGCAGTGCAGAGCAGGTGAAAAGGCCAGGCAGTCTCAGGGGACTACAGCTCTGCAATGGTAAAGAGGAGTTAATCTCTGCCCAAGCAGCTTGACAGACACACCTTGAGGAAAGCTGAGCAGACCACTGTATACCTCAGTATCTGTTGCTTCTGTGTGTGACTAAAAATGTGCACAGTTGCACACTCAGACTGTGACATGCCTACCTCAAGCACACCTGGTCCCCGTGCCTCCAGGGCTTGTAGCTCTGTGCACCCTCAAGGTTTGCCTCTGACTGGGCAAACCTCCCTGGGCAAATCTCCTGAGGTGGTAGGATGAACATGCCACATCTCCAGAGGAGAAAATGGAAGTGCTTGCTCCTGAGGAATGTGCTGCAACATCCTGTGGTACAAGGCTCCCACGAGCATGATTTTAATCAGAGTACACACAACTCCCTAACAGCCTCCAGGCAGCTGGCTCAGACTTCTTCATCTTACCTGAAGGATTTACCATGCAGGGAACACATCAAGCATTTTTACAAAGCATTAGTATAAAAGGCAAAGGACATTAATCACTAAGTTTGCTACATACCACTTGTACAGCTGGCAGCTGGGCAAATCCTTCCCAGCCTAAGCACAGACTTTCCCTGCCTCCTTATTCTTCTTCTAGGTAAACTGATGAACAGAGAGGAGCTGCTTCTGAGAAGGGACACTAGATCCCAACGGATTTTAATTCAGATTAACCTGTAGCTAACAGGACAGCCTACAGGCAAAGCAGCCAATGGCCTCAGAGAAAGAGATGGAGACAGACCAAGAAAAGATGTTAACCACTGTTCTCCCTGCCATGTTTCTTAATGCTGGGGGAGTGGGTTCTGAAGTAAATAGGACAGTTCTGTTTAATGGCCAACATGTTCCTCTTCTAGAAAATGCATTGTTTCCTGAGGTGTCTTCTTGCTCAGGATAAGGGCAGAGACACCTTCTGCCCTTCTTTAGCTTTTCTCCTCCTTCTACCTCAGTATTGTAAGATGGACACAAAGGAGACCAAAGATTTGTCTATACAGGTCTGCCTTGCTATTTGGATTGTGATTACACAGTTATACATCTTGTAAATATTATTTTTTAGTATTTCCAGAAGTTTGCTTTTGGTGAATGGATTTGACTGATATGTTTCTGTTAGTTTAGATGTTGGCTGTAACAGACTGATCGTGAATCACTGCTCTGCACGGGCTTATTTTTATGTGCTGCTGTCAGAAATCACTTATGCCCTTCTTGTTAAGTTCACTGAAAGCACAATGGCACAGCAAGTTAAGATCTTTGTGATCATCTTCTTGCTTTCAGACCTCTGCATCACTGTGCACATCCCAGGGACTGTAGATTGGTAAGTCTTGATGCCAAAGTATGCAGACTCCAGTATGTGTTTTTGCTGCTGTGTCCTTTCTGGAGAAGCTGCTGATAGCTGGGTGGGCAGGGTGTGGGATTTGGCAGCCTGTGACTATCAATTATTCATAGTTAAACTTGGCATTTCAACAGTATTCCTCCTGGGTTTCCTCCACTTCTGGAAAGTAATGCTTGAATATTTTCCAGGCACCAGGAATTCTGCATGGTCAGTTAACTCAGGTCATAAAGCAAGGATTGCACATCCATGTCTGTAAGCACAAAGCTCTTCTCTTCTCTTCTCAGCATAGACATTCAGCCTCAGCCCTCGCCACCAAGTTGTCCCTACTCTGAGGGCTCTTCTATGGGAATAAGCTTTATCCTGTTTTTATAGTATACTATGACAGGCATAAAAAGGGCTAAATACTAACTACAGTTTTATGGTATTTGTAGTATAACTGTTATGAGAGAAGACAACCAGAACATTAACAGCTAATATGTGAAGTACAGTTTTACGAAACTAAGCAGACTAGAATTCAGTGCTACTCTAAAGCATACTTGGCACCTGTGTGTGCTTGGCAGAGAATGTCATGCAAGGTAATGGACATGTCACCTGAATTGCATTATCAGCTGTGCTACAAGGTAAAAGAGGAATCTTATGGTCTTCTCCTATGTCCCCTTTCCTTTGCTTCTACAGTTATAAAAGCAAACACCAAGTCCTTAGTTTCCACATGGCTTGGCTCAGCTCTGTCCAAAACAACCTGAGATGCTTATCACCCACCATGCTGCTAGCAGCTTGCACCCTACAGCACCCCATTCAGGATCTAGATTTCAGGGAGAATGGCAGAAATAGTTTTCTTCACAAGATCACATTGGTTGCTGGAGGTGAGCATCCACCATGGGAAGCCCAGCAGGCTTGCCCTGGTGTAAACAAGATCACCAGCCTCCCTGGCCATTAGCTGGTTTGTTGACATGGAAGTGTCTTGTAATGAAGTGCAAGGAGACTGCAGAGGCAGCTGCAATCCTCTTTTGCCAGAAGGGCTCCTTCTTTTGCATGTTCTGGCACTGGAGGATCCATTTCTGGCTCATTTTCTGGTTCCGGGAGTCCAGGCGACCTTCTGCGCATGTTCAGGAGCTAGCTGTTCCTGCTCTGACAGCGAAGCTGTGTGCAAAGGTGCTGTACCCGAATGCATGCTTGGGATGCCCTGCTGAAAGCTGCCAGGGAGTCTGTGACGCTCTGTCCAGCTGTTGGCTGCTCAGCCTTGCTTGGCTCAGTGCTGCCCCAGGAAACTGAGCCAGAATACACCAGGGATCTGCCCTGCTTTGCAGACCACCCACCCGCAGGCAGGTGGGAGGTTTTCCACAGGGCTGGAGCATCCTACAGGCCCGTGCTGTGCCCTCTGACCTGGGCACACTGAGTCTGCTGTGTGCCGGGGATGGCCCGGCTGGGCACGTCCCCGCCTGCCGCAGGACAAGCTCCTGCTGCAGCCCCACGGGCAGAGTGAAATGCTCTGACCCCATGAAAGAACAGCCACTGGGGCTTGGCAGCAGCTTTTAAATTATGATTTTCAAGATCAGTTGCATGCTTGCTTTCTCCCTGCTGTGGCAGGTTATGTGCTTGAACTCTGGTTTTAGAGTTTTGATTTTTTGGGGGTTGGTTTTAGTTATATCCTCTTTGGATTACTGATATCTGACATACAACACAGCTATGACATTGTTTGTCAGATGTTATGCGTACGACAATTGTAGTGTTCACTCTCTGCCCCCTTTATTTTCTCTCCAAAGCAATGGAGAAAAAAAACCCGCATTCCTAGTTATTCACAGACTGTTACCAGTACTATGTTTTCTCATTTGCTTATCAAAACTTCACTGTCCCATATGACAGTAAGAGAACGTATTTTTACCTAAATGTGATTCTATGGAAATTTGTTTTAAGTATCAGTGGTGGTTTTCTTGCATTTAAATTAGATGCCTTACATTATTAAAAGCTACAAGGCTGAGGAGCATGAACTAGCTGTGATTTTGGAAAAAACAGAAACATGTAAGAACAGGACAACTGAGACGGAACACAGTTTCTAAACGTTGTGCACATCTTCCACATTTAAACAAGTAGAAAGTGCCCTTAAAAGCCACCAACTGAAAAATATAAACCCAGCATCATTAAGTATATAATTTTCTAATTTCTAAATTACTAAAGGAATTAAAAATACCATCCTTGTGTAATACACTGCTAAGCTCATAAATTAGATGTTTGCTCTGAAGTCATCCATAAACTCATGCTTATTGAAGTATTGTGAATGCACAGGCAAATTAGTCATTGTGGTAAGCAGCAGTTCATTCTGACTCTCACTGTCTTGGTAAAACCGAAGCAAACCTATGATTTAATTTCTATTTTGTTTAGGAGAAAAGAGGATTAGTTAAAAGTGCCAAAGCCTTTTTACTGCTGAAAGAGATGACTAGATCTACACCAGTTGCCCCAGTTGACAAGGTCTGCCGCAAAGCACTCCTTGATATTGCACTCATAATTCTGTCATACAGGTCCCACTCCAGCGTGAACGAGAATGGTCTGAGTCAAGCCTGCATTTAAATCCATGTATTTGCAGAATCGCTTTGGGTTTAGGGGATTAATTTATAACCCCAGTCTAAGGAATAATTTGATTTCCTCTATGTTAAAAAAAATTACTTTAAGATAAATTCACTGCAAGGAATATTCAAATATTCATAATTGTTATGAACTCTATAAATTTTTAGTGTTTTCCATTATGCCTTTTGTAGTCCAAATTTCTGCTGATGCCTCTCCAGTATTATTTTAGTAATTTCAGCATTTTTACAATGGTTGAACTTATTTCCATGCAAGTAATGAACTTGCACCGTAACATATGTTTTGATTATTAAGCTTCAGTGCTACAGAATATGAGTTTAGAAAAATGCAACCCAGTGTCACTTCTGAATTTCAGTTTTTTATTTCTGCTTTTTAGGGCCTTTTTGAATTTTGACTTTAAGAAGAAGCATTTCACCTTGGAAAGAGAAAGTGTAACATCCTCACATTAAATGCAGCATACTGTAAATAAAACAACGTACCACAGTACCCTGGAGTTCCACAAACTGTCTTCATGGTCACCTGATCTTCCACAATCTTGGAAAGTCCAAAGTCAGCTGTTAAGATTGTATAGGAATATTAATGTTCTTACTTCCTTGTAAAATCACTTATTTTTTACACTGTATATATGATTAAATGAACATGTATGCACTAAATAAACAGTACAGTCGTTTTCAAGAGATGAGGATCAATTTAAAGAATCTACCCAGACTGCAATCCAGAGGCAAAATTTGTCTGTACAGGTGAATACTCCTGGCTCTTGCTTGACAGAAATGTAGCTTGTATTTTACCCTGAAGACTGTACAAAGCCAATACAATGCAATGCCTACGGCATACAAGCAGTGATCCAGAAATGCATTTTAGGTATATATTCGGCTTCCACTCTGAGTAATCCAACAAAATTAACAGAACAATTTTGGGTTAAAAAATTGTGCATCAGTGATTTCTTGGATAAGGGTCAGAGTACATAGTACCTGCAAGACAAAATCCCAGCAGTATTTTGATAGAGGGCTTCTAGGGCCATGGATGTTGCACCAGGAGAAGTACTGATCATCCTTTTTACGGGTTTTCCACCCTGAATTACTACTCAGACAGCAAGAGCCTTCATGACATTACACATCATACTTGCATGACTCACTTTTTAAAAGACATTAACACTGAAGCCTTCATAACTTTCTTAGTTTTCACTGAGAATAAACTGAATCCTTCATATTTCAGTTTAGGTGATGACAATCTGGCCTTAAAAATGCAAAATAAAAGTATTTTTGTTTTCTTTCAGTGAATATAAAAGGGAATGTTTTGACTGAAGATCAGGATAAAAACAGTTCATATTTTATTCTAGAAATGCATAATTTGGGTTCACTTGTCCCTAAATGGTTATCATTTATGTATTATTATTCATCTAAACAAAAATATACTTTACTTTTATAAAGACAGACACTCGTTCTAAATCAGATCTCAATTTAAACAAGACAATAACCTTAACCAGAAGATGAAGAATCACAGCATTTAGGAAAATACTTCAGAAGCCCCTACACCACTCTGGCCATCAAACCAAGGCCACTGGGTGCTGCATTGAACTATCACATTACAGCTGTTTAAAGCCTTTCCAGGAAAGATAAGAACGAGGACAAAATGTAAATTAAGATACCATCATCCTGAGATGCAAGACTTTCCTAGAAATTTGTATTAAATTGCTTGAGACTAGTTCGTGGAAATCTGGCTCCTGAAAACCACGATGAACACCGGCCTGACGAATGTGGCAACAGTCACTCGTTGCATGCTCCCACGCTCCCTTCCAGGGAGCATGAGGTGGTATTTCTGAACTGGTTACATACAGCTCAGGAGCGTTGCACAGAGCTCCTCTTTGCTGAAGCAAAAACTGGGCATACCCAGCATTTCTGGAGGTCATGCCCTTTGCAAGCGGCTGCCATCCCCAACAGAAATGGCATAATACACTCCTGTTCAGGAGAGCCTGGTCTCATCTTGTCCCTCCTCATCTCCCCCATGGAGCTGACCATGCTTCAGATAGCTTCCCTATGCTCTTTGAAAAGATCTCATCTTATCCTTCAAATCTCCATTCAAACCAGAAGTCAGGCTTGCTCAGTTTGCTTTCTACCACTTATCTGCACATTTGTACTTTCATGCCAATGAATCTTTCCTTTTAAAATACAAGTTTAACCAAAAAAAGGGGTACAGAAGTGGTGCCCACAGCTGTATGCTGATCTTGTGATCCTTCTTGTGCCACCTGAGCGCTTTATTCTCTGACACATTCTGCACAATTTTGGCTATAAATTCTCTAAGCAAGCATCTAGTTTTGTATTGGTTTTAAATACACCATGCACAGCTGTACTGCTCAAGAAGTAACATGCTGTTCATTTGAGTATAAGCATTAGCTTTGAATAAAGTGGTGGTGAGAAATATATACTGTAAACATAAGTTAGCATATATTACTGGCACAGAAGAGTTAGGGAAACATACATTTAATGCCGCTCACCAATTTTAAGTGGTGCATCCGGTGCTGGTGTTGCATAGAGTAGATTTTCTGGCTTCAAGTCACGATGCACAATCCCATTTGCATGCAGGTACTAGAAAAAGAGAACGTCAAAACATTTAAGTGAGAATAAGATGTTATGGTCAAGCATGAGTTAACATCTTCCTAATAATCTATAGCAGCAGATTAGTAATACGGGACATATGTGACACAGGGTCATTTAACCAATTACCATCACCTTTTTTTCTGCAAACCTGCTCAGGACAGGATCTTTGGATGCACATTGTAATCTGAACAGAAAATTAAAATTTGGGAAGGCAAAGATAGCATCATGTCCATTTGAGAAGAAATAATCTTAGAAAGTATTATTGACTTTTTGAACAGAGTGGTAGCTTCTAGGAAGTAATCTAATAGATGTTGAGATACCAAAGTCTGGCCCAGAGGAAGGTAGTTTCTGGACATTATAATATCCTGAGAGATAAGAGAGATAAGGTTGTACAACTATTAAACTATTAAACTACCTTTTAGTAGAAAGGATGCATTATGTGTCCTAGGCCAACTATAAAATCCTTGAGGTCCCTGGAGCAGATTTCTCAAGGGTTTTAAAACCACCCAACTGCAGAGTCTCAAAAATCCATCTGTCTTGCTGAAGCACATGCAGTACATGTGTATTCACTCACCACTGAATACCTTTAAAGATGCTGTTCTTGCCTTGCACTAATGGAAAGAAGAATTTCTGGAATGTATGGCTGCCTCTTACACTGCTATAGATATAGAAAAAATATATAATATACTGATAGAAGAAAAGAATAAACTAGTGAAACAAATTCTGTATTTCTTGTCGATAAAACATTCACCAGAAGCCTCTAAAGCCTTGGAAGAAAAATGCTTGAGAGTAGAATCACATTATCTTATTGGAAAGTCTCCTGATCTACGTTTTAGTAGCATCTCTCTCAGTTGTGTTTTCACTATTAAAAAAATCAGGGTGTGTGCACTGTTACGCAGCAAATGACAAATGGTTGAATATTCATCTAGAAAGCACAGCTACGGTGTTCCCTTGAGTTAGCATCTGAGATGAATTCTTGACTGTGTATCTCATTGGAATTTTATTTTGTGTAAGTTGCCAGTTATTAAATAATATTAAGTAGGAAGACATTGCTCTTTCCTTAGGCTTTGTTTTAGTGACACTGAGTGCTTTTTAAGTGTGTGTTTCTTACAGTGCAGTAAACGTTTTTTGTTGACTTTCTCTAAAATCCTGAAGTGGCAGTACTTGTCATGATGTGACCTGTGGAGATCAGCAAAAGACACTCATACTTTACTTCACAGTGAAATCTAAGTGCTTGTCCCAGCTGTGTTTTCTACAGTGACATAGCTAATCAGCTACCAAAGGTAAAATCAGGCAACAATATACAGCAACTGATGGATTGCATGCTGTTACATCATTTAATGCGGTCACATCTGCGTGGCTGCACACAATCATGTCCATCCTGGATAAAAATATATCTTCATCGGCCAATGAAGACATATCTGTAGCAAAGATGCTACAGCATAACACTGATATGTTTGACATGCAGATGTAATAGTGGCACACAGGGAGTGCATCAAGAGCAATCAAGTTGGAGTGGACAGAAAGAGATGTCTGAACTGATCTGTGTTCATGTGCTGTAAATCGGTTTAGCTGACTCTGTAGGAGTGAGGAGGATCAGACATTTCACGATCGCTTGGTGGAAAGCAGACACTTCCAATTCATTTGTACGAAAAAACTTTGAAAAATTTGTGCATAGAAATGTTCCAGCCAAGTCTGCAGTCTTTTAGCAGGTGCTTTTTTACACATGCCCATAATCTTAAAAACATTTTATGTTGTGAGGCTGAAAACATTGACATTTTCTTCTCTTCCCTGAATTGCATTTTTGTGGGAGGGAAATTTGGGGAAACCTTTGGGAGAAGCTGTTCAACTTTTCCTCCCTTTTAAGTCATAAAGTGAGACTGGCTTGCAGGGCTCCTTCTCAGATATAGCAAGAACCATAACCGATGACATCTGCTAATCATGCTTGTGCCTCATGACTGACTGACTTTTTAAGAGAATTGTTTTGAACTCTTTTTTTCATTACAAACTCATATGACCCCATGTAGGGAAATTCACCTCCTCTATCCAGCCCACCATTCGAAGAAAACTTGCAGGACAGGGGTGCCCAACAAACGTGAATTCCCTCAATAACCTAGCCCATGTCTTTCAGAGACTGCCACTGCAATACTCTGAGCTCTCTCTCTCTCTCATGTTCCCTCCTTACAACATCCACAGCTCCTCCTACCCTCTCCATCACACCTCCCCAGCATCCTAGCCCAGAATTCCTGCCCATCCATAGTACCTCCTCTAACCTCTCCCTGCGGTCCACATAGAACGTGTCAAGGTTGCTACAATCCCTAATGTCTGTCCCTGCTGCTCTGTCCTCTGTCTCCCACTGTTTCTTTTGCTTGACTTCATATTTGGGCATGAGATGATACCTGTGGTGCTCAGACCAGCCATGCGTGCAGCTGGGGCTGCCTCAGGCTGCCAGATCATGGGTTTAACAGACCTATCGTTGGCATCTTGTATCTTTGAGACCTAGCCTCCTGTCAAATTTTGTTGAGGTTGGCCAATTGAATCAATAGTTTTGTTGTGAACTAACAGATAAAAAAGCAAAATGGACAACCGCCCCCAGTGTTTTCACTGATGCAGAAATCCCATTCTTCCACCATACAAAAGTACCAGCTAGCCTCATGGATCCCTAGCCCTCTGAGGGGAGAGACCACTGGCTGGACTTCTGTAAAAGGTACCTGCCTTGAAACAGGCATGTCACTAAAGGTCTCCAGCACATGGAGCAACCTCCTGCCCTCCATCCTGAGCCACCTGTCATTCACTGAGCGAGTCTCCTGCTCCACAACCCGCTATGAACAGGACCTTCCAAGGCTGTGTCCATTTTAAGCATTGCTCCCTTACTTCGTAAACACCCTGGGACTTGTTTGCAAGTTTTCACCAGTCCCAACAGCTCTGCTCTGCAAGTAGCATAATAGCTCCTGGTATTGAAGACTACATGGTAATTACATTGTCTTGTATATATGTGAACAGTACTCAGAGTTAAACTATCTTGATGTAGAAATGGATTCAGTTAAATTAGCACAATCCACCTTGTGTAACACTTATTTCAATTTATGTATGCTCTATTTTCATTGCTCTTCACTTTATTTCTCACATATTAATTTTAATAAGCAGCATGTTCCTTCGCAGGCAGTGCCTCTGCAGCATAAGTTCAAAGATAATTGTTCCTCTCTCCCAGTTTGGAGTACAGCTTTGGGTATTGCATAACTTGTGCTCTACTATTTATACACTATGTCTTTTAATGGCTAAATGATGTGATTAAATGAGAAGATCAGGGCCCCGGTATCAAGCCAGAGCAGTCTACTGACTCACTTTATGATCTAAGCATTGCTTAATTACATCACTTTCCCCACCTATAAGATAAGGATGAGACTTGAAAAACATTTGAGCAGTTTTTAGATGCACAGTACTGTATAACCGTTTAACATAGCATGCACATAAAAAGTGATCATGACGTGATACTTTTGTAGTAGCTAAAACACCCTCTTTTACTTTCTTCTGATTTTCAGTAGACACTGACAAGCACTAAAAGAAAATAAAGACATAGCAGTTCTCTGATTGCAGCTTTGCTAATTTGTGTTAGTGAAATAAGGTGGATACAGAAAATTTATATTTACATCAAAATTCTGTATTTCCATGGCAACATTACATGGTTATATTTAGCTCTAGTTATGTCCTCTAACATCTATGTACTAATATGTAAGATTTACTTGTAGAATAACAGCACTTGGTCTGGCCTGATGAGATGTAGATGGAAGAGAGGCCTCCACAGGATCTCACAGCAAGGCCCATGGAAGAAGAACTTGTGGAAAAAGTCTTCTCTATGCACAGCAGTTTCATCCAAGTAGCTGGCCAACAGCATGAGGAAAAGAAATTAAGCTTTCTCATGTACCTTCTCCTCTGATTTTTTTTTTTTTAACACCACATCAAGGCAGGTGAGGGTCCGTACTGATTTTAAGGAACATATAGCTATTCCACTTAGCAAAAGAGAATGAACAAGAAAAAGTAAAATGGAAACACTAGAGACCCTGAGCAGTCTGTATGAAATTAGTGAATTTAAATGCAAAGGAAATAGAATAAATACTGAAAAAATGTATTTGCACATCCTATGATCACGCTCCTTTTTCAATTGCTTTGGGCAATGAGAAGTGAGTAGGCCAGGTGGGTGAATCTGCTGTGCTTCAGGCACACAGTAGGGTACTGTATTATTAGTGTAGAGCATCTCAGATGATCTGGGAGAAATGTATTAGAGCAAAATTGACTATGATAGTCTTATTACTCTTCAATAAACGTTGAGGACAGACTCAGCATGACACTAGGTGGGAATAATATACAGGCCCTTTTCTGAAAGACTTACTGGTTAAAATAAAGGCACCCTTCATCTTGGCCTTTATTCCTGTGGTACACAACAGCAACTCATGACTGGACAATTGCTGTGACTCTAATTGTGACTGCAGCAGGAAGATTTTTTTTTCAAGCTTCTTTCTAATTGTTGTGTGAGAATTCCTTTTGCTCTTTGTATTATCTTTTAATAATTCAGGTTCCTATCTAACTTGAAAGATTTTATGACAGAAGGACAAATGATTACTTCTTAAAACTCTGGCCTTTTTCCTTAATTTTATTTATGATACCTATTACATGGAACTGATACCTATTACACGGAACTGTAGAAAAATAGGGCTGAAATGAACCTGAATCACCTACTCCTCTCTATACCCCTAGGCAGCACCAATTACATCTACCACACTTGTTTGTCCAATTTATGCTTAAAGACCTCTGATACTAGGGACTCCACAATTTTCCCAAGTGATTTATTACAGGGCTGTGCCATCTTGACCATTAGAAAGTACTTCTCTGTGACTTACCTGGATCTTTTCAGGGACAGAGATGAAGCCCATTACTTCATTTCTTACATACCATAGAGGCAGAAAGCAGATTATTCACTTTTTTGCAACAGCCTTTTGAGTACCTGTTACCATGTACACAATCATTCTTCTATGGACTCTAGTTTGCTCAGTCTTTTCTTACAGCCCATCTTTTCTACACTCATGATCACTCTTGTTGCTCTCCTCCAGGCTGTATCGACGTGCATCAATGTGTTGAAAATGCAAAAATGTATTCCAGTTGTGGCCTGACAAATTTTACAGATGTATTCATAAATCTATTTGCCTTTTTTGCAACATATCCCACTCCTGTTTCCCTTTTGGTCCAGTGTAACCTTCAGAACCTTTCTGTTTTGTTCCCACTCCCATGTTTTTACTGCTGACTATTCAAGTTCATGTACAATTTTGTCCTTGACAGTACAGAAAGGACACAGAATTTTACCAAAGTTATTTTATTTCTCGTCCTACTCTCCAATATACTTGCAGTTTTCCCAATTTCATGTTGTCCAAAATTTTCATAAGTGTACCCTCTATTCCATCATCCAAGGGTGTCAACAAAAAACACTAAAAAAGCAGACCAGAGAGGATTTTTCCTGAACCTCCACTCTTCATATCTTTAGATACACTGATAGACATTCTCTCAGTACAGACAACCAGTCTTCATCCAGCTTAAAATCACATAATTGTGACCACATTTCCCTAATTTATTGTGAGACTGTCAGGTGAGACAAGTATCAAAAGCTTTACTTACGTCAAGTATGTATGATACCTTCTGTTCCTCCCTTACTAACAATGCCTCTTACCCTGCCTGAGAAAAAATCAGACTGATTTGGCATGACTTGATCTTGACAAAAACTTGCCTTGCTGGTGACCTCCCTGCTTTGTTATCTCCCAGGTGCCTCATATTCCTTTGCTTCATTATTTACTGCAGATTTCTTCTGGGGAGTGGAGTAAGGCACCTGGTCTATAATTCCTCCCTTCTTCCTCTTGAAGCACTACATACATCTGCTTTCTGCCCAGCCTCCATAAGAAGTGAGTGTTACCTGTTAAATCTCTTTCAGACTTGCTCTTTAAAGATTGTACTATGAAGGTCACTGGGTGAAACTAATTTAAAAATATCTAAATGATTTGAATACTCTCTGACTTAGTATTTTCTTACTCTAGGCTCACATTTTACTGCTCTGTCACTGCTGTTAATTGTGCTAGGTGTCTAGTTATAGCTGAACTTTTACTGAAAACCAGTGAAAAAAGAAAAAGACAAAAACACTGCTGTCTTCTCCTAGACATCTTTCAATAGGTGTCCTTCACCTGGGTTTCTTCTTATAAGGATGATTTATTTTGCTACCCTTCTTATCTCATGCTGGATGCATCTCATTTTCTGTCCTGGCTTTCCTGACTTAATCCTTCTAACTCCTGTTATTCTTCGAATTCAGGCTTAAACAACTTGTCCAGGTTTCGGCTTTCTGTATACTTCCTGCCTGTGTTTAACTCCAGAATGCGCTGTCCCTGAGAACTGACCTTTGTTCAAGTGGACTGATGAGAAACCAGCTGACCCCTGACCACATTGCTGTGTTCCCAGGGTCCTGCACTCTGACAGGCACAGGGCCACTGCTGGCAGTATTGCAAGTTCCCTTCTGACAGCAAGTAAGGGAAAAGTCCTAAACCACCTTTGTTTCCACTTGCGAGAGTGATTGTGAGCTGCACAGCCTTTGGGTTTCATAATATCTCCTCATTAGCCAGGGGGTTTTGATGCCAACTGGATCCCAACTCTGGACATGATCTCCAGTATTGCAGTGATACAGAGGTGTACAGCAGAGACAACTCCGGCAGCAGTGAGTGTCCTCATGATCATTGTAGTGCATACGCCTTAACTCCTTTGTGAACCTGTCTTTTTCACTAGCTCTTGGTCTGGCTTGCAGACCCTCCTGCTGTGTATGAACCCAGCTCCCTTGTAAAGTTGCATTAGACAATCAAAGAGATGGTTAAGGGAGCTCCATCTGCACCTCTTGTTCGCACCCAGCTCACACCTGCCCTCCTGGACAGTGCTGCTTTGTAGGTTAGTGCACACTACCTCTCAGAACAACCACTACTGTGAAAATGCTCTGGATCAAGGATCTAGTGCTCCTTTTTGTCCTCAGACAAGGTGTCGGTTTTCTGTGTGCATTGGTTGAGGGTGTGCTTTGGGAGAAATCTGTGTTCTGATGTGGCTGGGGCAGTGGTATCATTACACAAATTTCTCTCCAGGATGCCTATAATATGACTGCCACATTCATGAATACCAGATTCACTCATGTTTTCAAGAAGAAAATTTTTACTAGTTTTATCACTCCACAGAATATATTTAGGAATTTCATGTTGTATTTATTACAGAATCAAGCCTGTAGGGTCCCAAAGGGAGAATAATGCCATACATACCAATTCAGTACTGGACATCTCCAGCTATAAATGCAGTCACGACATTCTTAAGAAACTGAAAAGATCAAGGGTTTTTTTCCTCCCCTTTCGGGAATGTCTAGACTTGTAATTAAGTTCTTTTGCAGCCCTTACAAAAGCACTTAAAAAGCGTGTCACTGCATAATGAAAGCTACTGCACAGTAATATAGTTTGATTTCAGCTATATACCATTTGATAGAAATGTGGTTAATTGATAAAGTTTCTGAAGCAGTTAAGATAAAGTTTAAATCAACTTCTAATAATCTAACAGCACAAATTAAAAAAATATACCTTCCTATTTTCTATTCCTGGAAGGTGAGTGAGCTCACCCTATATATGTAGAATGGCAAAGCCAGTCTCCTTGTAATTTGTACCTAAAATAATCATTCAACACAGATCTTACAGAGTACAGAGAAACAAATATGTATCATTCGAAATCTACACTTAGTCATACACTCCACATTGGTGTAGACTTTGGAAAACAAGATACGTGCGGCTTGGGGGAATCAAGAGAAATCTAAAATTTTACAGTTAGTCATAATCTTCTGCATGTATCAGCCGATTTATAATTCACACTCAAATAATTGCACAAAAATGACAGATTGATACAAGGATATGTGACCTGGAGCTACTGTAGTCTTATCCTAGAGCAAACGACACAGTTCCTCTGCACCTCAGGTTCCACATCTTTAAAACTGTTGTGACACGTAAGCTGTGTTTTAGATGTCTGAGCGACAAATGCAAAAGGGGAACGGAGATACATACTAATCTGTTCTTGAAACTGTGCTGTCCCCACTGAAGTCCATGTTAAATTCCACTACTTCAACTGATTCAGGCTTTTTTTAAAAGCACAGTAATAGAGCTACTATGAGAGGCCTGTTTCTGTGCTTCCATCTGTCTCTCAGGAAGCACATAACTTGGTATGCAGAACAAGACCTGAAATCCTGTATGCTTCAGCTTTGGGAGTTGGATAGTTTGATTTCTGCTGATTATGGAAAAGTGCATTTATCTGAGTTGGTTGCTTACAGAATAAAAATTTCTTTAGGGCTAAAATTATCTTTTTTTGTTTTACAAAATAGAAAGCAATAATTGAAATTATGTTGAAAATGCAGGGATTGTTTTGAGAAGTGTTGCAGAAGTGTATCTGAGAATTCTTGCTTAAAGAGCTTTAAAAAAAAAGTCAATGATAGTGACAGTGTCAGAACCCAGCTCCACAGGAACCAACGAGGTTCCTGTAATAAAAGTGTGAAATCAAGTTACATACACAACATAATCTTTCCTCTGCCACTATTCCCTTACTGAAGTTCCACTGACTTTGGGACTGAATGAACAGAAGACTATTTTATCATTGCAGAAGACAAAAACAACATCGATTTCTTTTCTGGATATATTTCAGCAAGTTTTTGATTTCTGTATCTGGATAACAATAAAATGGAGTCTTAGAAAAGGACCAAATAATGAAAGCATCTTCAAACATCTTGCAGAAAGCCTATCCTTTGCACTTGTCTTGCTTCTACTGGTTGCTCTGGGAAATTACAGTATTCCATTATGTCTGCTACCTGATATGCTGACTTCCAAACATTTTTCATAAAACTTTGATTAGTTTAGTTAAACTCATTTAACAGAATATTGTTTAAGTGGAACAAAGAATATTCGCCTTTGTACTTTGTGTAAGTATGCATTAACACAACTAATTTGATTTATCATTTCAGATAATAAATCTGAAGTATAAATACATAAAAAAGTATGAAGAAATGCATCAGCATAGATGAATAAATCCAAACCTGTTTATTTTCTTTGCTGGTCTACTACATTCATAGTTATGAGATGGCTCAGAAGGAAAGTTCTAAATTAAGCAATTAGGTTATATAAAGTTTTAACTGCAATCGCCACAATTATTTTCTTTTACATTTGGAAACAGTTTTATCTTTTGAATGTTCCTGCTTTTAGAAGAGTGAAGCAGTCTTAAGAATGATGAGACTATACAAGGTGTGATTACAGCAAATCATGTACAGTCATTTCTGTACAGTCTGACATAAGTAGGAGAGGATAATGCACACACCTTCCCACACAAATCCCAAATGAGCGGGCTTTGTGTAGAGAGCTAACTGTTTGCAGTGGCATGAAATTCTCCTCTTAAACTGTAAGTAGGCCACAGCATCAGAGTAGGTAAAAGAGCTTTGCTATAGTGGCTTCTTCTTAAATCCATCCAAAAGAGCCACCCACCTGCAGACTACTTGAATTCAGTGAAGAATTAACATATATTAACAATGTTCCTTATACAGCCAATCTGCTTAAACTTTCTTTTTCTGCACGTTTGGGGTGCAGAAGACAAAGATGATGTTTCTCTTCCTGCAATTGCCCAGGCCCCTCACACAGGTGAACCTTCCTGCTGCAGTCTCCACGCCTACCAGGCACCCGCCGCATGCCTGCTCTCCGTCTGGTTGCATAACAAAAAGGTGAAGGATATATATTCTTTCGGGAAAACACAGTCATTTGTGATGAAATTCAAAAGAACCATGATATTAGATGCAGGGTAATGCTACAAAATTGCAGTGGGCAGAACTTACTTAACGTGTGTGACTTGACCTGTCAGAGCTGCCGAGGTGCAGTACACTTTCTCTTTTCCCCTCCACAAGGAGGAGTTGGAAAAAACAATAACAGGAGAGAGAAAAAAACCACCAACAACCCCCTCCCCCAAAAAAAAGCCAAAAACTAGTAGTCCTGCCCTTGGTACCGGCACCTATGTCCTCTGTACTTTTGCACAACTCACAGGCTCTCTCTGCTTGACTTACTTCACTTAGAGTAGCTCTTATAATCCTCTGAAGTGTGCTGAGGTTTTATTGTTTGTACAGTGGTCTGAAGACAAAAAGCATCACATGCACATTACATTGCTCTCACTTTGTTCTACTCACTCCCTGTCTTAAGCATTTTTTACTTTGTTGACCACAGTCATGTTATAAGCAAGCAGAAAAAAAAATCCATAATAAGCAAGAGTTTTTAATTAACTTCAAAATAGGAAAAACACTTAAAAAGTATTAGAGATGCAATTATTTTAAGAGCAAGCTAAAAAAAACCTCAAAAGCTTCATAAATCCACTATATGTGCCTTTGTAAATTAATGCCACCGTAATAAAATTAAAAGGAAGCAGGGAGAAATTTCGCAAAATCAGGCTTCTTTCTTTAAGCCAATGGCATAAAACTGCAGAAGGTATTTTATCAATCTGCCATCCCTGTATAGAATACAAAGTTCAGCAACATCACTGTAATTCTAGCAAATCTAAAAAATAAGTAGCTTCTGTATTCTGAGTGGGTTATCAAAAAGCAAGTAATGTTTTTGCAAGCCAGTAACGTCTTTGGTTCTGCCATTAGGAAATTAAAAAGATAAAAATGAAAAATACAATCTAGAACAGATCTAAGCTGCTGTCAATGATACCTGGTGCTAGGTCAGGTCCCAGTAACCTTCAGCATCAGAGAGCCATTTCGCTGATGGAAAACCTATTCCTGGCAGTGTTACATTTCATTAACCACGGAGATTTGCTAACCATAGCTCTAGTGTACCTGTAACGTGGCCATAATATAATGCCCTAATTAGCCACGGGTGCACATCTGTTCATTCTATACCAACATATTTTAGTTTTCTTGCAATAATTTTATTTTTTTGTATTCTAATCAACTCACTACATTTCATGGCTTTTCTCTCCCTTTTTAAGAGTGGTATTTCATAAAATAATGTAACTCTTAAATGGGTAGGTTAGAGTCTATACTACCTGCTTTTGAAGAATAAGGTCATTTTATTCTGCCTGTACAGTACAGTTACACCAGTAAATTAACCCATGCCAAAGAGTGCTCCAGGGTTCTAAAACTCAATTGTCTACAGTGTTGAAATTTTTAGAACAGTCCTGGGTAAATTAGCATTGATGAAAACAATTCCCTGTTAGTTAAGCCAAAGATTATACCGACCAATTCCCAGCAATTCGAAACTAGCCACTTTGTTTTGAGGACTGGCACAATTTAGTGGTATGGATATTGGCTGTTGCAAGCCAGTTGGCATTGCTGAGAGAGAGTGACACCAGTTAATTTACTAGCATCCTCAAAGATCTCATAATTAAAGTAGTGGGGTGCTAGTAAGATCAGACTTCTGGAATTTTGCATCAAGGACGTGCTTGAGCACAGCAGGGCACAGAAAGCCTCACACGCATGTTTTGGTAGGGTCAGACTTGCAGTTGTTTAGAAGGTGAGATTTCAGGGTAATAAACAAAATGAAGGAGGATGATGTTTCTCTTGCTTATCTGTGAAACTCTGTTCCTGAACTATGCATATAAAAAGTCTATAATTTTTAACACATATTTGTATCTAATGAATACTTATATTTCTGCATTTTAATTCCTATTAATGCATAAATAACACACAGATGTTGGTTTGGGTTAATTATACCACTTTCCTTGAATAGTGAACCTTGGCCTACATGTAATAGCATCACTTACTAAGCCTAATATTGACCTTACATTTAAGAAAAGAATGCCTAGACCATATATATATAAAAAAAGGACTTCTTTTTTTACTTTTGTTACAGACTTTTCAGAAAACATAGTTCTAAACAGCATAATCCTCAAGGTCTACATGCACAAAACTCTTTCCATTTATCCATCCGTCAGACGTAGAGTCCTCACTCCGTGTGATACAAAGGCCCACCTCAGTCTTCCAGATGCCATTACATTAAACCATAGCAGTGGTATAAGCAAACCTGGCCTGATCCCAGCCTCACAGCACCATGATGCATGCACTCTCCTATTCTAAACCGAGGAAGGAAAATAATATATAATTTCTGGCAGCAACACCATACCTCAGGAACCTCCTCATGCAAGGTACACCCTGCAGGCTAGATCTGCCAACTATCCCACCCTTGCATGCTTTTGCAACACAGAATTTACACTCAAAATCAGAAAAGGTGTCTACTGTAGCTCTACCGTGGTCACTCAGTGACCTCTTCATCTGAGAAAAAAATATAATCTTCACAGACAGTTATTTAGGATCCCCAACAGCTAGAATTTGTAAAAGCCATTTCCATTCTAGGCTTCCAAGCCTGAATTTGTCTCCAGCTGATGACATTAAGAACAAACATTTTTGTTCTACATGACAAGGTACCAGCAATAATTGTGAAGAAATCATATATTTAAAAAAATCAAAACCATAAAAATGAGCTATGCCTGCAAGAACGTAACTGTAAGGAGTTAAAAAATTGTCATCTACTAGAAAGAGGAAGAGGTCAGGATGATTAGGCTGTGGATATCTCTATTATGTTGGTAACTGCTTCCTTTGAAAAGCTATCTCAGATTGCATACTAATATAATTATGAGTTTTCTGGAAAGGAATATTACATGGTTTGTGCAGGCTCCTGACTACAAAAGAACAATTCACATTCTGCTGGGAAACGTGACGACCTTATCAAGGCACCTAGCATTCGTTTTTTTGAATGACTGGAATTCTGAAATACCACATGCCACCCAGAGAAATGCCAAATTGTAAACATGAATTTGCCATCAGCTCCTCTGTTTCCAGAAAGATCAGCAACAGATCAAAATGGGACATTTAATTTCTGTCAAAACAAAGAAATATCCCTGGGGGTTTAGTGGTCTAGTCCAGAACTTTAAGCAACACTGCTGATTTTTAAAACTTGCCATATTATTGACATCTAATATACAGAAAGCTACAAATATCCTCCTTGATGAGATCCACTAATCCTGGAAGATGCTGTAAGAGATTTCATTTAGAATTCTATTTTTGTCAGTGAAAAATTTTCAGAATCCTGTTTCCACAGATATTTTTCCTAGTTTCTACAAGGATCTATCTTCATTTAATTCCAAATTTTGCTATTATAATGGAGATCTCCAAAAGAACCTACAAAAATTAAATTTTTGTTTCTCATTTATTGTGCCATACTCTTCCCAGCATTCAGAAAAACCTTGTAAAAATATTTGACCTGAACAAAACTGTTGTGCTAGGTAACATTCTACCAAAACTTGCAGCTACGGAACTGAAAAGAAAACCTTGGTATTTTGACTTTACTTTGTGGAGAGATTGTATTCCCAATGCAAATAAGCCAACCTTTTCCAATCTGCAACCCTCATGGCTATTTCTGTAGGAGAGCGACAAAAATTTGTGACAAACTCATATAATATGAGGACTTTCCACAGTAAGCAGTAATAAAATATGGCTATGAACATGCTGCCACTGCTGGCATCTGCCTCAGGTTCTGTCGTCAGAAGAGCTGCTGACAGCAGAGGAGCCTGGGGTGCAAAGCCAGCTCAGGTGTATGTCTTTCAGACCACTGGTAAATAGTAATTTTCAATTAGAGCTTACAGCTAGAAAAACCATCAGCCACACATGACAAACTGCAGTGAATCCTACAAAATCAGTGGAAATATTTCTGTTATCTTCAAAGAAATTGAAGCATGCATGCTAGTTTTGCACCATCATAATTCAAATATCTCTGTAGCTTTGATCAGCCTATAGTCAACACTGTAGATCTCAAAGAGTTGAGGCCTTCTGTTTTAAAAATGTGGAATTAAATGCAGTGACCATCACTCAGTCACATGTTATCACCACACTCTGATGGATGGAGATAGGGTGGCAATGTATTTTTCTTTTTGTATTTTAATTTAGGATTGTGCTTTTTATATCATGTACAAGAGATTTAAAGATTAGGGACAGGGTTAAATATATTCCCATACTAAAAAATAGCCACAGGATAATTAGGAATCTGTCTGGTCCACAGTTTGATCTTTATTGATTAGTCTGTCAATCATTATGAGATATAAAATGTGTTTATTGTTACAGGGTAACTTCCAAATTGAAGGCATGATGGTATTAAAATCTTTTTTATAAAAATTCTTTTACTCAAAATCTCAGTAAATAAAATTAAAGCATGTAATGAGAAACAAGAATGTCAACTGGGATGAAAAACTTTTTATCTCACATCTGAATCTAAAATTAAATCAGTGTTAACAGGAACAAGCTATTTTGGCCTCATTCAAGTAAACAGCTAAATTCTTATTGATCAGAGTGAGAAACAATCTGACTGAAGAACTATGAAGAGTCTGATTGAAAATTATATCCCCTCTTAACACCCTAGCTTTCACTACCTCAGTCTTTATAATGCCATCATTTACAGATGTTTCTAATCATAGAGGCTTCTGGCTTGCTACAACCCGAATTATGAATGCAAAATATGATGAAGAAACACACAATTAAAAATTCAAAGCCTTTCACTGTTTTGTATGGTATAAATAAGCAAAAGGAGCCCAAGCTCAAGCCCCTTTAGCCTTTACAGGTTATGGATGAACAGATTCACTAGACTAAAAAGTGCTAATGGAAGACAAATGTTATATGTTAATTTTAACATAATTCAGAACATGGGGAGCTACTCCGACCTCAGATGAACCTCTTATCATCAAACCACAACTGCACTGGGCACAAAAGCAGACGTGAATGTAAAATGCCATGCTGAAGGAGAAAGCAAGGAGAAAGCTCTGCCTATGGACTATTTACAGAGCAAAAAAATCCTCATCTTCAGAGGTTTAGATCACCTAAACTTCATGCAACAATCACAGACATGAATATGTCTGGATTTCTCTAAGGTATCTGATATTTCTTAACATCAATTACTTGTTTAGTTGATGGTTGCACTGAAGTAAATGGAGATTAGTAGGAGAAATGCAAAATGGGCAGGAAATTTAATCCAAGGGCAAAGCAGTTAAAGTACTTCCAGGAGGTAGAGGAAAGTACTTGGTGTGGGGAAACCTCTTCTGGAGAACCAGGGATCAGTGCGGGAGTGGAGAGGCTGCTGTGTGATGAAACAATGCCAAACTTGCCTTGTTCAGTAATGCAAAGTAAAGGTCTGAAGGAGTCTATAACTGTATCATGGTAAACACCAGGCAGGGTGGAAGGAAGGCGTTTAAGCTAAGGGATTCTTGGCACAAAAAAACCAACCAGAAACTAGCTATGAATATCTTTAGGCTAGAAATAAGAAAAAAGCTCCTCACTGTGAAAGCTGCAAGTATTCAGGGCAACCTTCCAAGAAGTGTGGGGAGGTCAAAGCATGAACTGCTTCTAAGGTGATGCTCAGTACAGTTATGAAGAAGACTACATGATAGGGCTTCTGTAAGGGCAGCAACTGCAGCAGAGAGCTAAGAGGATACGTGTTGTCTGGTTTTGTGACCCTGCAGAGAGAACCTCCTTCATCTTCCTTCAGGAGAGTTTGTGTGAATTGTCAAACCCAGCCAGATCATCTCTTTCAAAGAAATCACCAGGGAAAACCACCCAACTTTCCCCTTCAATCTCAGGGGGTCAGTGCTGGGCAGGTACTTCTGCTCCCTGCCTGCACTGCAGTGACATAGACAGCCAGGTGCCCAGACCCCTTCTTGTGGGGCTCAGGAGGCAGCAACCTGCTTGAGCCCAGCTGCCTATCCTCCTTCTCTTCTTCCTCCTCCTCCCTGTGGTGCCTCTGCTCTCCTGCCCACCACAGCCTGGCCACCTGCCTGCTCTGTACCTGATTGCTCCCACTGCCCTGGGTATTACCTAGGCACCTAGTGGTGGCTGCACAGGGACAACAAGATGGGGAAGGGATGGGGGCACCAGTGTCTGGGAAACAGTACATAAGGACAGCAGGCAGAGTGTTGCACCCTGGATGTTGAGTTGTTGCTGCTTCTCTGTTATCTACAAAGCGAAATTTGCCTTTAAGGTAGATGTTAGGTTGCAGTAGTTTTTTTCTAAAAATCATAATTTTCCATTTTTCCACTTTAAAGACTTCTTTTAGAGTGTGTTGGGTATTTTTCTTTCTCCCCCTTGTATACTATCTTTTTGAATAGTTTTAATTGCAGTTTCTAGTGACTTCTGTGGGTTCTGCTGCTTAGCAGGAATAGGATTTGATGCATGGGGTAAGATTCCCCATGCATCAAATCCTATTTCTCAGGTAAGGGCAGGCTGCAAGCACTTGTGCAGTGGGACTGGAGGAGGATGCTCAGGCTGGAAGTAGGAAGGCCAAAAGAGAAAGGATGAGATAGGAGGACTTTGTTCCACTGATGAACTGCAAATGACAACTGCATCCTTATTTAAGTACTGATCTCAATTCAGTGCTTGCCAGGGTGAGCATCCTACTGAGAGATGGTCTCTGCTCAGCCCAGCAGCAGTACACAGAATGATGCAAACTGGTAAGGGGAAATGACTTTCCTGTCTGCTCGGCGCTACGCTGGAAGAATTTCAGATGAGGAATGTCTTTTGTCAGGCAAGAACAGCTTGGGCTGCAAGGCTGTTAACAACATGTCAAAGGGGAATGATTTAAGGGGCTGCTAGCTCTAGTTCAAGGGGGAATGTGGAGCAGAGAGATCTCAGAGCTCTGAGAAATTGATAAAAAGGAAAGTTACTGCTGAAAATGACATCTTCAATCTGTGAGGCTCAGGGAAAACTGCAAACATATGTTTGACTCAGACTTCTGGCAAACACCAAAGATAGCACTGCAGACTATGAGGCTGAGCTTCTGCACGGTCTCATCTCTGACAAGGTCTGCAATTTATGTACCTTCTTTTGCTTATGTTTTTAATTTTGGATAATTAACATTCTTCAACCTAGCCCTCATAATTCTGCTAATAGATTGCCTGTAACCCTTCTTTGCTTCTATTGCTGCTTTTTTTTTTTTAACTGGTTCCAGGTACCTTTTTTTCTTCTCTCTCCTGTTCTTCATCCCACAGGGCTAAATAGTCAAGCCATTTATATTTTCATGCTCATTTTGGGGCCTGCCCCTCTTTTCTACTACAACACTGACTCTTTGTTTTAGCCTGTCCACCTCCTTCTGCTCAGGTCTCCCACATCCCCTTGCACTGCTTCTGTTACTCAGATACTCTCACCAAGGTCTGTATTAAGCACCAGCTCCCATCCACCTTTATGCATTTTCAGCACCCTGACAGTACACACAGCTCTGCTATTTTCCTCGCACAGCAAAGATAAACAGTTTCAAGTGACTGCTAGAGATGAATAGCATTCAGTATTGGCAGGACCACTAAGGCCTGTAAAATACCAACTTCTCTCAATGGGAGTAATCATTCCTGTTACTGGACATCTATATAATGTTGCCGAGCACACAGATGGGGAGTCATCAGCTGGAAATGCAAGAGAGTCTAAGATGTATTTATACACCACAAGATGTACTACTAATACAACCTAGAGGTACAAGATGAACTCCTAGTGTGATGTCATTTTTGCAACAGACAAATGCAGTCAGTCCTTGGATGTAGCAGGGGAGGTATTCCCACAGAGAGAGGTGCTGCTGCACAAGGCTCTTATTAGAGCAGATGTCAAAACAGACTGATGGCTGCGCTGTAACATCCAACTTATATACTGAGACTTTTCTGGACTGGAGAACAAGCAGGGATTTTTGGAGAACAGGAAAATTCTCATTTTGTCAAAAAAAAAAGTGGGATGCAATATTTTAAGTTTGTAAGGGGATACGTGTAAAGATAAGGTCTAGCTGAGTGATCAGAAGAATTTGTTCCATTTTGAATTATTTCACCTTGAACATGGGTACCTGCAATGGTATCTGGGAATGGAGTTCTCCCAGAATAGTTGAAATCAGATTCAGAACTCCCAGTAAGAAATCTATTAACCCTGAAGACTATGTCCTTATGAGCAGAGATTAAACATACATGCTTATTTAGCTTAACAAAAGCTGTAGGCTTGGAGTGGAAACACTGCTGTTTCTCAAGACAGCAGGTTAACATCTAGAATGGAGGAGATGGAAGGTGGAGTGAAAACCCACAGCTGTTCCCTAATCACTGGGATGAGAACAGGTTTCCAACAGGAATTCAGGAGCACAAAGCTGACTGGTCTTAGTGGCTCATCACTCTGTGAGAAGATATATCTGCAACGGCAACAGGGCAAAAGAAAACTGTCTAAACTAGAACTATGGAGAAGATGGAAACGAAAGGTTGAATTTCAGATTTGAGCATCCTTTCCAGGCTCTAAAAGGGAGCACCACTGTGAAGCCAGGGATGCTTTTTTCCAAGCTGTGGAGTCAACAAGGACAAACTTATCAGCTGTGTTTGCTCCACTGACTTCAATGCAGCGTTGATGATCAACATGAACAGGGAACCTAATCATGGTAAAATCTGTACCTTTATGTAATGTATGCCTATGTTTCAGTATGGGTATATATTTTTTCCCCTGCTAAATCAGTGAACAGAAAGTTTGGGGCTTCAGCTGGTAGTTACATGCAATCAGCATTCAGATTCTGTGAGCTTGCAGAGATGAGAGTAACTGTGTTTAGACAAATATGATTAAACAAAGAAAGAACAGTTTCAGACAAACCAATGCTGTTTCCAAACAAGGAAACAGACACTATCAGGCACACCATCAAATGTAAGATTTAGCAGGAATAGCTCAAAAATATAACACCAATGAAAATGCCAACATTTTCCACCATTAAAATGTCATTTACTGCAGTTCCCTTTTCGAGGAACTTAATTATCTTAACTGCCACTGTGTTTAAGCTATCTTATCTTGTCCCAGGTTTTGGAAGATTTTATCGCAGAATTGTAACGGTATGCATATAAACTGTGGGCAAAAGCCGATTATTTTCCACAAAAAAATATACTACAGAGTCTACTGAGAGCAGCCAATGTTAAGTTACAGACTATCCTGTTACATGGATGACTGTATGCATATAAATATATACCAGCACATAATGCACAAACTGAGTTAAACCAGATGCATTTTTCTTAGAAGAAAGCATGTGCATTTAACCTGTTATACATTAGTGCAAAATTAAGAATGTGCATCACACATCGCTTCCACGTGGAGCTGTGCATTGGTACCTGGTGCTGCACGTCAACCGCTACTACAGCTGAGGGACAACATCGTCCACCAGCATTTTAAGACTCCTGTTTGGTAAGCTGTGACCATCTTGGAAGGGGACGCTAGCTGGCTGCCTACCACATGGCTAGTCTGTGCAGAGGTGTAAAAGCAAAGGGAGAGATTGTGCAATGATGGATACTGTGGCTGCCAGGAAAGTATTACGTTTTAGCGGCTTTCTGCTGGCATGCCTCTTTTAAAAAACTCTGAAAAAGAGATATGCAAAAATTTCAGCTGAGGCTTTATTTGCTTTCAGTGGCTGGTGAGAGGGCATATAGGTTTGTATTTCCCTATTCACAGCATCTTCCTTCCCTTTGCATAATACTTCATGAAATCGAGAGGGATTGATTCTAGAGGTACAATTACCCACTGTGAACTAAGTATGCCACAATGAATTAATAAAATCCTTAGTAAAAGGTGTAGTTTTAGGAAAATCCTTGCCAAAACCAAAGTATTCTAAAATTCAGGACAGGACCTGAAATCTGTAGTCTAAAGGGCTTCAGTCTTTGAGACAGCTCTACTTGCTTCAGCCAAAGCCTAGCAGTATATGTCACTTGAGGCTATACATATTATGTCTTAAAGATTGAATACACTTCTCTCTGTACTGCGCATTAGAATATGCGGATCTGCGACGTCTCAGTCCTTTCCTCAAGACAAGCTACTTCTTTTCAGGAGAATAGCCAAAAGCAAAATACTAAAAAAACAAATAGTAAAAAGAGGCTTTAATTTTAGCAGGCAAGATGAACAATTTTTTTGTAAATGGCTGCAGGCCATTTGTTATTTATTTTTTCCAGCCATATCTGAAGGCATCATTTTATTTGCTTTAAGAACACCATCTTCTCAAGGCAAGTCCTGGGTAAAAAATGTTGTTGCAATAGTGGTTGAAGGCAGAAATACAGAAGAAGAATTCAAACTAACATTCACTCTTACTGTGCTGCTCTCTATTGCATGGCCTTTTAAAACATTCCCTCTTCTGACCTTCACTACATGGAGAGAAGACAGAAGCTCACACAGCCTGTGGTCGACAAATGCCTTTAATTCTACCAGTCAAGGCCAAACCAAGAGTTATATCTGCTAACAACATGGAGGACATTATCAGCCTTGCAGAGTTTTTTTCTTTTATTTTAAATCTGGAAGATGAAAGTTTGAAGATTTCTATCAACCAACAGGGCACAACTGAGGCTCCAAGCAACCCTCACTGCCCCAAGCAAGGCAGCATGCATGGCTGCTGCTCCTAGCACTTGGACCCTCTTTCTGGAGGGGGCAAATCAACCCCAGACAGACGCAGAAGCGGGCAGCTGGACACTGTGGAGCAGCTGCTTGGTGACACCTCATTTTTGCAACAAGGTGCCTGGTGTGCACACCCTTCTTGCAGAGGGGTGTACTTTCCAGCCTCAGAAAGGGTTCCGGTAAACCAGCATGGCCTCAGCTTTTTACCCAGATTTGATACTGGGTTTATTCCAGTTTGTCCAGGTCACATCTCACAGCACGCTCATTTTCCAACAGTCTTTTCCTCTGTATGTTGAAATAGGGTAAGGAAGCTAAATCAAATGCAATATAAACAACGTTTTAAATAAATTTGTTTCTAATATGGTATTTCAGTAGGCTGCATTTATTTAACAATCAAAATGCTCTGGTCTGAGCAGACTTATTTGCAATACAAAATGGAGCTATATTTCTAAATCACATTAAGCAATTTTCTAAGTTAATTAAAACGTAAGTTCTGTACACTCAAAGTTGGTGTTGATGCCTACGGAACAGAACAAGCCCACTAGTATTATCAACAAAATCTGCAGCTAAATTCATCTACCTATTAAAATAAACACGCTATGTATTATTCTAATAGGAACACTGGGATATTGCTTGTTAGCAATGTTACCCTGCTTAGAAAAAAGGAAATTAACACAAAATGCAGAGGAAACACAACAAAAGACCTACGCTAGATCACAAGGAAGAATGGCCAAGCCAAGTTCAAAGTGCCTTTCCATGTGGTTGAGGTACATTCATTCACAAATATACTGCAACAGTTATCTTTAAATACCACGACTACATTACATCTAAGATGAACTCTGCCCATAAAGTGATCATCAGAGCTGTCTGCCCCAATGAAAGGTCCCAGTGGCAAAAAACACTTTTAGTGTGCCCTGAAAATATCTTCACCTTCCTCAGGCCACAACTGGAAGATCAATGACACCCCTACATAAAGCTGCCCTGGTGCTCAGAAACTCCTTCTTGCCTGAATACAATGTCTATTGCATTTATCACTTTCTTTAAAGAAACAGGCTCTTCAAAGCTTCTGTGATTTGAACTTGACACCTAAATGATCCTTGGTAGTGAGGATGGGAAAATGAGAGCCTTTTCTTGTGGCCAATTAATAGCCAAAGTTAGAGATGGGAGTTTCAGTCCATGTAGCACTTAATGGAGCTTCTTTCCAGCCCACTGCAACAGGGATACCAGCTCTCAATTCAAAGCAAACGTTACTAGAGCTAGAAGGCAACTAGGGACTGAACCTCCTGACACTGGACAAAACCATGCAAATCAGTAGAGAAAGTCATAATATCTTTCACTTCGAAAAACATTACCTTCCCCATATGTTGCAAATAATGTGAGTGGTATTTTCCTGGGACAGATATGAAGAAAATCACAGAGAATTTCAGAGCTATCTCATCACACGTTATCCTTTGGTCATTGTGCATTAGTAAATCATTATTTAGTGAAACCACACAATGAAAATCAGCCAGTCATTCTGACTATAAGGTCCCATATGTCTGTGTCATTACAGCAACAGCAGTCCCTGAATCTAATTATCATGAAATGGTAAGTAAAATTGCCTGTATTGCCAAACATGACAGAAAGAAGAGTAACTTAACAGCTTCTCAAAAGCACAAATCTTGCTTGAATATTTCACTTCTCTATACTTTGTTACTTTCAAATAAATTTTACACATTTAGGTATAAAATTAAGAGGAAATCAGGATGGTTAGCAGCTGAATAAAACTACAGTATGTAAGGTGCTACAGCTTATTCTCAAATCTCATGTGGTTACTCCCGCTGCAAATCTAAATACCTTTAAGGGCCTATACCTGTAGTGGAAGGGAAGCACAACAGGCATAAAGCTAGATTCAATTTTGTTTCCCTAGAAAACATTGCGTCCAGAGAGGGGGTCTTTGATCTCCCAACAGTTTAGATGCATGCTTCTTTGCAGTTCTCTGCTGGTGACAGCATGAATGCAGCTGTCCCCTCCTCAGGATTATAGTTGGAATGACAGAGAAGGTCCACATGGTCTCTGATACCCGCCAGGTACACCAGTGAAGGATTATAACTCCCTGCCCCGGCATATAACCTCCTTCCCCATGTGCAATTCTGAGCTCACAATATTGATAAAATACAAACTACTTTTTCTAATCAGAAAAAACTGGGCAGTCCCCCTGAGTGCTGCAATGTTAACAGAACAGCATTAGGGTACAGCAGGAGAGCAATAAACACAGTCAAGGCGGCCAGTGACGAACACATCTGCAGTCCCTGCTGGCAAGGGCACACAGTACGCAGTGCTTTTCACACCATTTTTCATGGGTAGGCTTTTGTGGGTGCTCTGGGGTCTTAAGGGTCTCACGTTTGAAGGGCTGCCAGGCTCTTTCCCTCACCTCTGGCTACAGATGAGACTTTTGGAAGGGGCTGCATCAGGGATGATTTTAGCTGATCTTTGGGAAAGGGCTACGAAAAAGGCTTTTGTTCTTATGATCGCTGATAGGAGGGCCAGCAGGGAAGCATAAAGAGCTCCTTTATTTGGCTGGTGTCACTTCTTTTTACATTTCCAAAGCTGTATGAAAAGATTTCAGCCAAAGACCCTTGCCAAGCATGCAACATATTGGACATAGCTCTGAAACAAATCCCAACTCTCCAAGGAAGATTGTTAGTGTTTGTAAACAACAGCCTGGTGAATTACTTCTTTTGCTCAGCTGTGCCCTACCATATTAAAGAATTGAATTTTCCTTGTCTATATCAAATGCATCAACTCAATGATTTTAAATATATCAATCAAATTGAAAACTGACAGAAAGCTATGAACCAGTCCATGATTTTTCACTATTTAGAATACATTGGTCTGTATTTCATGCAGAAAAAAAAAATTCTAAGAAACAATAAAAAGAAAAGGTCACAACAGCAAAAAAGTCCAGGAAGAACAGTAAGTAAAAGGTAACATAGTTAGAGATGAATAGTTTACTATTAAAAAGCCACATGCCCATTCTGTGTAACAGATTAACTACATCATATCAAGTACATCAAACCTGAAGGGTGGTAACATTTAATGAATTTTTGCTTTCATAGATTAAAGGCTTTCTGAGGAAGATAAGAGTTATCTGAGTTACAGATCTAAACCTATCTAAATCCAGCTGGCTCTGGCATTTGTTTTGTGAGGAAGCTGGCAGCAGGCTGGAGCATGGGGAGCCATGTAGCCCAGGAGGTATGTCTTGCACATCTGTGTGGTGGTGGGGACACCAGGAGCAGAGGCCAGCATGCCAAAGCCATGCTACTACCTGTCGCCTCCAAAGCCTGATATGTAATGTGAGCCACAGAGCATGCTTAGAACACCATCCTGCTTGACAGGGGCACCGGAAAACAGCCCCAGCATCTGGTCATTAACTGCAACAGATCTTAAAAAGACACCCAAAAGAGACATGCTTTACTGGCTATTTCAATAGCTATTTCTCAACAAATGTTCTTGCAGCAGTGTTAGCCCAACTTCTGTCTTCAGTGAACGCAACTTCACTCTTCTGCCTACCTTACCTGATAGTTTGGAAAGTACCTTTATTATGTTATTAAAACATTTCTTCATATCACTAAAATACAATTATAAATATCTCCCATATGTTCCTGAAACAGACACTCAGGGTTCTGCTGAGATACGTATCTCCTTCAGTCTGCTGCTTCCTCCAGAGCATTAGCAGATATGGAGAAAAGGCAGCAAGTCTGAAAAGGAAGCAGGTCTGTATTCTGGCTAAACAGGGCACCTTTGGAGACCCCTACTTGGAAATTTAGCTTAGAAAAGTGGCAGCTTGAACACCTCCACTGATAATACTTGTGACAACCCAGCACAGGACAGCAGCAGTCTCACATGGACACAAGTGCAAAAACATGTAGGGCTGGAAATGTTTTTTTGCATATTCAAAAGTGACATACTGGAGCTGATCCTTGCTGCAAATTTCAGTGACCACATGGGTATTTAAACGCAAAATATGTAAGATTTTGTATTCAAGCTGGCTCCTCTGCATGTTACCAGACTTTTCTTCACACTATCTAATTAGAGAATTCAGAGCTTACTAGATACTGGAGCTTTTAATTTTATTTCCAGATTTACTAATTTCCTTTGACTTGTTTGTCCTTCTAGACAACCACACATACAAAATTATTTCAGGGAGTCATGCTTGCACTAAAAACCAGATAAATCCTTCCAAACAGTGAGATTATCTCATCTTTGTTAAGAGTATTTCGTCTAAAAGTATGCTGTTCTTATCAACAAAACTCGGCTTATGTTCACCCTTTTGATTTACTAATGGATAAGTGAACAGCAGAATCCATAATTTACAAAGTAAGTACCACCAAGACTTCAATTTCTGAATGGACGCTGAATCATTGCCCACCTTTTCAAATGTATTTCAACCCTCTTGGAGAAGACAGACCTCTCTTTTACATTCCCCCCTCATCAGTTCTGCCAGTGAATCCTTACATTCAAGCAAGGGAACAAGCGATGGTAAATCAATCCCTCATGACTGATGTGTCCTGTCCCAGACAAGTTGCAAGCAGCATAAAGAATTACCCTGTGTTGTTGACAGAACTGCAGCCCTTTTTCCTTTTCTTATGTGAATGCAGCTGCTGAGATTTGCTGCATTTGAGCATTTCATTACAGATGCACTGAAAGCAGCCTGCTGTGCTGCAACACCCAAGATGGTTCATCATGACAGGGATAATTTTAACTGCTAGGGTACAAGCTAACACTCATGTGAGCTACAGCAGCCTGTACTGCCTGTTCCCCCGCTCTCCACAAAAACCCAAAGCTGAGTACTGAGCGCATGGCATCACTGTGTTGCATCATCTGGAAAGCATCCGATGTGGAGGGGAATCACCTCTCCAGCAATCCCTGCAGAGAAGGCAAAGATGCTGGCATACCCTAGCCATACACATCTGCACTGGCATCCACACCAGCAGGGGAAGGACAGGAACCTCCCTCTGCTTCTGCATGGTGGTGGCACCCCTGCAAACCCAAGGCAGAAGCAGTGGCTGAGTGGTGGAAGCACCTCTCCAAGGGGATGTCAGTCACCACCAAGCAACTGTCAGTTTGCATCAGGCAGGGAGCTGCGGTTCTTTGGCTGCCTGTGGCAGCGAACCAGCATTTGTCTGCTTGTTGATCCTCCCAACTTTGGATTTCCAGCAAGAAATGAAGTCAGAGGCAGGATCTCAGAAGCAAAAACAAGAATTGAGATGAAGACGGTAGCGGGGAGAAACCCTATTTCCACAGATCTGTTCTTCAGGACATTGGCAGTATCAGATTTATGTCTTCTAGCCTTTGTTTTTTGAGGAAGGAGATGTAAGGAGTCTGTCTGCTCCCTCTCACTAATATTTTTTCAGCCTATTGACTAATTTCAGCTACATTTTACAGGAAACTAACAGCTTTGAGACTTCACCAACCATCTCTCTCCCTAGGTTGAAAAAATTAAGCTGCCAGGAAGAGCAAAGAGATCTTTTTAGTCCTGTCACCAAGGGAAAGACCACAAGACAAGATGCACCTTTAGTATACATCTGAGTGTCCATGTGGTGCTCAAATTAAAGACACTTCAATGCAGTGCTCTTGCAGGAAGAGAGAACTCTTATTTATGAGAGAAGTGGAGCTGTTAAGTTTCTAGTTTGTGAGTTTGTTCAATTATTCATCCTTCCAGACAGTCACACATGCAAACTTATTCTAGGGTGTGGTATCTGCACAGAAAACCATGTTGAATTTTTTGTTAGTGACAATGTTCCATAATACATCTTGCCACATCATAATGCAGTTTTAGATTAAATCTTGATTTTTAAATGAAGGATGTAATTTTAAGGCTTTAAAACTGAGAGAGTTTTTTATTGCATGCCTTTCAAAGATCTTTATAGCAACATAAAGACATGCATCAATATGTCACATAGAAAGATACAAGAACATCAGTGAAGCAGGCACAGTCAGACACAAGAAAAAGGACTGACTTGCAGCCCTGATAGTTTATAGTACCTAGCTCTACAATTGCTAAGTCTTGCACATGAAAATAAAATCCAGAATTACCATATTTTATTACCATAAAGTGCGATAATACTTAATAGATGGGAAACCACAATGGTACAAGAAAGAAATTTTAAAAACCAAGCAGTAAAAGATGTGTATGTGTACTTCCTAACTGACAGCATACTGATTTTCTGCTATTGGTACTTATCAGATGGACTCAGCTGAGCAGGGTATTTGGAAAAGCACATTCCAATAATGAAATAAACTGTTTGTTTACAGTCCAGCTGCTGCCCATCATTACTATTGTACAAGAACTTGTGTCACAAAATCCACCAAAACCCCCACATCCAGCAGTGTTCACCAACCAATCAAATTTTTCAGTGCCCAGAAATCGAACTACCATTGGCTGTGCGCTATATTCAGCCACCATGTAATAAATCTGGAAGGCCTGTGCTCCTGAAAAAGCCCCTGATTACCCTTTACCTGAATCAAGGAGACACCCTGGTTCTTACATATATTATCCCTCATTATTTCTAGCTTATGAAGTAACGTGCACCTTCATGCACTCCAAATCTACTGGAGTGATAAGCATGAAGTGGCATTGACTCCTGAAAGCATCAGCTTCATTATTCACCTCTGCTAGAGTTTGGATCTTCAGACACAGGAGTCTATGAAAAGAAAGGGTGTGTGTAATTTAAAGCCAAGACACTCTCTGCTTTTGTTGATAGTTATTGAGAAACATTAAAAATGGAGGTAAAAGTATTCAGAAAGCAACTTGCACATGCCAGCAAACTAGCATGAGAACATCACGTAAAACTGGTCCCACAGAGACATAAAAAGTATCAGGAAAAAGTAAATGAAAAAGGAGAAAACCAGACTCATTGCAAGGTCCAAAATATCCACAGTTGCTGGCATTTCAGGGGATCAGTAAGGAATCACGAGGGAATAAGTAAAGAATCTTGTTTCACTCCTGTTGCCAGGGCCACAGAAATTGAGCCACTTATCTGAAATGATGACTGATAAATTATTACACAGCCTGTTTAAGAGTGATCAATGTCAGTCAATCTTAGTTCATGCCACCCCTTGGCATGTCAGGAATCTCCCCTGACAACAGCAGAAATTCTCTTAGCATTTCTTCAAACCGCAAGAACAAAGATTTGGGTAAGTTTCCATATTACCTAATGAAAAAATGTAATTTTGTAAATAGTCATTTTGCTGAGAGCCTGCTATCTAGTCAGTCCAGTACTATGAAATTGCAGACTAAAAAGTGCACGACACTATCATAGTACCATTGAGCAAATTTTTTGCAAATGTCTTTCATTTCACAGGTTCACTTGCAATTTACTTCTGAACAAGCAATGTATTTTTATTCTTACCATGATTACTGAGGTAGGAACAGCAAGACACAGGGAGGCAAGCCTGTCCTCGCTTAGGTCTGCAGGCACGGCAGGCTTGGGAGACAGAAAAACACAGCGCTGTGGATGGGGAGGGCTGAAGGAAGGGACCTCCTTAGGCTTCAGCAAATCTTTTCAGGGATAAAGCAGTGACTTCTGCAAAGGTGCCTCTACTCTGTGCCAGTTACTGGGGGAAGTAATTTTCTGCCTGGTAGCATACTGCAGGGACCAGGGCTACTCTTGTCTGCTGGCTGGTGTCTGCGTAGGGAAGAGGGGCGGAGGCTTCTTGTACACAGATGTATTAAGGCCCTTCTCACTACACTGAATCCTCTAAAAGTCATTTAACCTCTATATGTTTCCTCAAACCTTAGAAAAGTTTTAGAGAATTTAATGTAACATTTAACTAGATGCCTTTTAGACCTTAGAGAAATAAGCAATGTAATATCTGTCCACGCAGCGATCACTTTATCAAGGCTGCATGGTTTGCATGAAGAGCAGTAGTTACTGGTAAGACTCCTGCAGGGCCAGTTAGCATTTCTCCTCTATCTATTCATGCACAGCTGGGTGGTTTTCTACTTTGATATTTCCCCTAGGACTATTTGTGACACAAGACCTCCTCAGTCTCTATTGGGATCTGCCATGAATACTTCTTGACCCTTTCTGTAGCATCCAATTGCTAGTTTTTTACCATTTCTGCGAGGCTCTCAGGATGCTTTAGGAGCTTCTCTAGCTCAGAAGCCTTCAGAGCCCTGCCAGGCTCCTATAGCGACATGTGTATTTTGTAGATACAGACCGTACACCATTTACATTCCACAGGGACAGATATTTAGATGTCATGTCCCTGCATAACAGTCTGTACAATACAAGCAATAAAAATTGTAATAAAAAAGGAGTATTTGCAGGCTAAAGTCTTTTTCCTTTATTTATGCTTTATTAACAGTGCACTTGGTAACATACAAAAGAGAAGTGGGTGGCTCTCTAAAGCCAAAACTCAGACTCATGCCCAGTGTTGGCACAGAGCTTGTTTTCTGCGCCAGGCCTTTCCTCCTCTCTGAGAACCTCCATTTCCAATGGGAAGGCACTAAAGGGGATGGTCAGGCCATTGCCAAACAATGCCCCAAAGATCAGTTAATCAGGCAGATAGACCCAGCCTTTGGACTGGGTCAGCACTCTCCTCACACAACATTTTCAAAAACCTGTCATAAATGAAGATACAGGCACATTGCCCGTCTGCCTGAGATGAATTGGGAAGAGGTCAAATCCTCGAGTCCTTAATCAGCTCTTAGACAACAACTTCCCTGTAAATGTCAGTCTCTTGGAATAAGAATCAACTGCAGGCACTGGCTCAAAACCAGCAGCATTTGGCATTTTGCGTTGTGTTGTGAGGTAAAACAAGAGCTAATTAATCACTTTCATTGTTATTTCTAAATATTTTTCAAAATTAATACTGTAGTAACTTGTTTCCAAAATGAGACTTAGTTCACCTTACTTAGATGAAAGCATAATTTAAGATGATAACAACTTAGCAAATATGACACTGACTTTTTGCTACACTGGACATTAACTATAATACAGCAGATCTGCAGCATGATCATTAGTGCTTGTTCCATTTCCTCTATTAGAGATAATAGCAAATACAATACCCTAATTTCCTTATGGCTGATGGCAGCATTGCCAGACTCTTTTGACTGTAAATCTTCTTTCCTCTGTGTTCTACAAAAAGAGCTTTGCACTCAGCTTAAAACAGGTCTCCAAAAATGTTTTTGACAAAAATAATTCTGAATCAAGGTACTGATAAATCAGGCTGGTGTGATAATAAAGCCCACTCTATTTCCCTTCCAACAATTAAAATACATCATTAACAAGAAAAATTAGTTTTAACTCTGTTTACAACAAACAAGAAAAACAAATGAATGTAAGCTAGCAAAATAATGAAGCTACTCATTCAAAATGCCCTCATCCTCTGAACAGATTACCCTATGTATGAAACCATTACTTAACACTGCTTCAGAAATAGCACATTTAGGGGACAAATGCATTCCTCTCCCAGGCAGTGGCAGCACTTCAGTAGGTTTCCTACATAACTTGACAGTTTACCGACTTGCTTATTTATTCTTGACAGCAAGAAAGGTCTCCCTCGGACACTCACAAAGCCCTTCTTAAAATGTTGTCACCAAATAGAAGAAAAGGCCAAGATGATTTCCTGGCTTCCATGGAGTCATCTCTGTATGTGATGTGTTAAATCACCCCGCTCCAAGAGGATTCACCTTCAAGCCTCACAAAAAAATTTTGAAGAAATAAACACTTTGTGTGTGGAATACATCAAATGGCAATTGCTTTTTAATTAAAAAACCCCAACAACAATGCCTGAGGATGGATATTGTTACTTTTCCCTACAAGTCATTAAGTTGTATGCCATACCCTTGCCAATACTTGCAGTCCAGATTCAAGGGAAGAATGTGTGTAACTGGCTTGCAAAACACAACTTGATATCAATCCAGCTATTGGTCCTGCCTGCCTTCACTGACTGTGATTGTAAGAAGGTATACGCAAGCAAACAAAAAGACTCTCCCCTTATTTCACTCTTCCTCTCTGTCTGACACCCTGCCTTGATATAAAGGGTTTATTATGCATAAGAGGCATGGTTTTTTATGGAAGTCCTTTTTAGAAATATTGTTAGAACCTCTTTATTCTTCAGTCTACTACAATCACTATTAAAGTGGGTGTTCATGCTATTTCAAGAGGCTACAAGCAAGATCATATCAGACAGTATACACTTCTCACTATGGAGACTAATCTCCACACTTTTTCTCGTGCTGTGATTTTCCTGTAATTCTATTCCTATAAGTATAAATGTTTATAAGTAGTAAAATTATAATTAGATCCATTCTCTTCCCTTATTGTGACTTCAAGTGCACTGCAAAACTCTTTGCAGTAAGCTATCCCTATAATAGGATCCCGTTTAGTCACTGCCTCATACCTTCCTTCAGGACAAGACTTCACAGGGAATTCACAATACCTGTCAAGTATCCACACTTTGTTAAATCAGTTAATACAATCACTGTATCTGCTGTGACATTCCTTGTATTAATTTGTGTAACAAAGAAATGTTGCTTTGAGACTTTTTGAAAGTTGCTTCACTTACATACCCATCTGCAGGCCCGCCAATTCTTTATAACTCATGAAGTACAACTGTTGTAAACATAGTAATCATTATGACTACTGTCACGTTGAGTATAATATAATAAGTATATATAATTTTGTCACATCCACAAAATAAGCTTAATAGAAGTATATAAAACTGCCATTATGGAAGCTTACATATTAGAATATATCCTTCAGGACAACTCTTGGATCTACGGTCAACAATATACAAGTTAAAAGTGACTTGTGTACTAGGTAAGCTGCTTTGAAGCAAAAAAAGGTGCAATACAAAAGAAAGCAATATTGTTGTGTTGCTTTTTTAACTGAGTGAGATAGTTGGGAACATATAATATCTTGATAGGTGTGGACGCAAGGGAGAGAAGAAATCTGCCATATTGCATGTGACAGGGAAAAGGCACACAGCCCACTGGAGAAACCACTTTTGGTCACAGCCTTGATTGGAAGCAGAGACAGATGCATGGGCTGCAAAACTGGCCAGCAGGGCTGATGTGGAACCTCCCTGCTTTCCTTCCCTCTGCCTTCAACAGACTTTAGAAGAATCAGAACTCACAAAATAACATGCATGACATCAATTTTTATGTACTTTGCCTAGAAAATATAACTATGCAACTATGCAGTTATGTCCTTGAGTACAGGGAAACCACTTGGGTGAAGTGAAGGTTATTATCATTTCCTAGGTCAGAGAGATGTACAAAATTTTAAGCTCTATAATAATTTTTATTTTCAGAAAACAAAATATCTTTCAATTAAGGAAAAGAAAATAACAAAGAATAGTAATAATTTCAATGCTTTAATAGATGACAGAGCTCAGTTTGTAATTACAGCTTTACATCTATTTTAGTAAATTTGAATAAAAAAACAGATGTTCTCAGTATAATTTTCAAATTGCTCTTAGATTTATGTATGGCATGCTTGCATATCATGTACATATGCAAATCTCTTATCCACTTAAACATAATTCCAGCTAGGCATTTAAGTGGAAATGGATAAAAGCATGCATCTGATTTCTGCACAACTCTGCAGAGCTTCATATGCACAATTTGTGCAAGGCCTACTACCACAAGCCATGCAGATGTCCTTAAAATGACATTTTTGACATTAGCAATTTGTAAATAAAGGCAATATTTTACAAAACCCCAGTTCTTTAAGTATGCTGCTAGGAGTGATCACAGCTGAAGATACTAGCTACAGGAAGTAATGAAATGTGATGAATGAGTGCACAAACACTAATGCAGGTAATTTTCAGGTGGTAGATCTTCAACTCTTGAGCTAAACCGCTTCAAAATATTTGGCATCTAACCTAATTCTTACAATTAAAATTCAGTACTCTCCTGTATTTATGTGTCAATGACTGAATACTAAGAAGTGGCTCTTCTTCCTGTAAATGAAGTGCAAAGTACCAGTAAAAGTGGTCAATAAAAGGAGGGGACTTGGAAAATGTTGGATGCCTTGTTTCTTCAGGGCACATTTCTGAAATGACCAGAATTTTTAAGGGGGACTAGACATCTTGCTAAACCTCTTTATAGGGGTGGTACCACTATCCTCAATTCCTATTTACGAGTACGGTACTGTGGGAATATTCCAGAATTTGTTTTTGTAATTCTCTGGTCAATGTCCCTTTCACATTCGTGTAAAATGAATTACATTTAGCTAACAGCAACAAACTCTGCATGTGGCCAGTCATGTCAATGTCTTACCATTCATTAATGTTTTCTAAAAATTGAGCTTTCTTAACATTAATAAAAAGTTAGCTTTTTTAAAAAAAAAATTGAGAAACACAGCAGAACTTGAATATACAGTAATTTGAATTTTATGTTAGTTTGCTACAGTTATCTTTAATATAAAGTTATTTGCCCCTAAAAACCCCAAAATAGAATGAATGTCAAAAGACTCCCTATATGTACGGGAATTTTTGTATTTAGGGTTCCATTAAACCCACTGTCCCACTGGGTCCTATGTAGTTGCATTAGCCTTAGGACAAGCTCACAAGAAGGACCAAATACTAATGAAAATACAGAAAGCTACACAGAAACTTTTGTTTCTCACGTCTCACATGTCCCCATGCAGATTTCCATAACAAGACCATAGAAGGCCAATGGATTACCCCTCAGAAAACATTTCTGAAAAAACATGATGGGACCTATTATGGATTGCTGGACCCATCCGCTCCTTTTTTTTTCACAAGTTACATCCCTACCACAAAATGGAAAACAGCTCAAGTCCAAATGCACTTGGCTGTTTACACAGTACTCATGAAATCCCAAGATTAAAAGCCACCATGTTCTTCACCACTTCACTATTGAACACTGTAAAGCAAGCACAAGTCCTAATCTTTGAATGCTATTTCAAAAAGCCTTTCCGCTGGTGTTTATCTTGAACAGGACAGGACAGGAGCCAACAGTGGTATGAAATTACTATTGCTTCTTGGATGATCAGCACACGGCAGTCACAGAAGACAGAAGAGTACATGGCTGGGCACACAGAAGAGTATGTTTTCTTCTTTATCCTCAACAAGCCAAGAGAAAATATCGCCCAGTCACGAAGGGCAAAAAAGGTGTTTTGTTTTGGTTTGGTTTTGTCTTACTCTTCAAGGTGACAGGACACCAAAGGAGGACAGCTCCACTTGGAATAGGTTCTTCTCCTTTTCATGTGGTGCAGGGAAGTTCAAAGAATGTCTCCCAATCCTCTTCCTGAGAACAGGAGAATTTTCTGAAATACCAGCAGCTAACACTAAGAGCTGCTATGAATAAGCCCAGAAACAGGTAAAATTTTGTACCTATTCTGCTCTTCCTTCACGGACCACAGTTTTAGGAGACTAGACAGACTAGGGAGAGCACTGAACAAGGTTTGGTGACAGAAGGACATCAGAGAGCAAAGACTGCTGCTGTGTGAAGTTATGTTAGTAGGAGTTTTCCAGTCACAGTTGCTGAATCGAGAGCAAACTAGTTGGCGAAGATGAAGACCACATTACAAAAACTGGTCAGGGGACAGGGTGTCCTTTACAGCCCCAGTCAAGACCTCACAGACAATAATGCACCTCATAATCACATCTTGTGTGTCCTCCACCTGGAGCCCGTTTGACATGACTGAAGTGCAGAACCAATCAACACATATATGACAAAGTGTAAAACAAACAAAACCCAACAACAAATATATATAGGGAGAAATCTGGCAGGCAAAATAATATATCCACACAGTCAGTATTCCAGGATATTTTAACTCATAATCTTATAAGGAAAACATATACTTTGTGTTTGTGTTTCATCCATTAAAAAAAGGACCAAACACCCTAAGATCTGCTTCGCTACAAAAATCAAAATGAACAGGACAGCTCATGAACGCCTTGGGCCACCGGCACTAACTGCTCTCAACTACTCCCAGCTCAGGGACATAGGTATTGACATCATACCTCCCTCAAGGTTCAAGTTCCGTTTCTGTGAGCAGTTCTTATCTCGCAGGCAAGCTTAAGGCTAACAGTGCTCCACACCACCTCAGTGACAGGAGATAGCTGAAGAATTAGCATGAAGTAAGAAAACTGATTCAGCTTCTAGTTTTCTATGTTGTGTTTTTTCCTGTGTTAATTACCATAAAAGTAATATAGCATTTCTCCTGAATATTGACAACCTTTTTTTTCTAAAAAAAGAGAACAAATACAAGCGTCCTCATTACCTATTTCCCCAATTACATTGCAAAAGGTGCTTTTCACTGCAGATAGCTGCTGTGCCTCTTCTGAACTCAGTGTTCATCTGCCTCTTCTACCAAAACATTGCCACGCAAATGTCCCAAAATGAAAAGTGTGCCACAGTGCTAGTGTTAAATTTGAAAACCAGCAATCTCTGTGCTTTTCTTTCCGTTCCTGTTGGTGGGTTAGGAGACTGGCAAAAGTGGACCATGCTGTCAGAGAACACAATATGACATGATAAGCCTTAGCACAGAATTGCAGCCGGAACAGCAAATTCCTTCTTGTCCTACAATATCAAGTATTGGTCCTTTCACTAACAACTGCATACTCAACGAACACACTGAACGTGGCCTAAACCTGCAAGTTACTGAAATACCACTTTCGAGCAAACATTCTGAAAATTTGATAAAATTTTACTTTTCCCCTTTCTCCCCCACCAGAAAAGCAGAGATTGCTGGGTTTTGGTAGCTTTAGATCAGAACTGCTGCCTCCTAACCACACCCTGCAAAACACTTATGCCAGGAACACACTCAGAAAACCACTCCCTACTGCCAGAGGGAGAATGGAAAACACTCAGGCTTCATTAGGGAATGGGGAGAGATCTGAAGGTGCAAATGCCTCCTCTACTAAAATGGAAATCTTTTGAAAAATCTTCTAAAGAGAGGGAGTCAATGTTCTTCAATATCTCCAATCATGCATAAGATTCCTCCTCTTACAGTATTCCCAAATTTTGTTACTATTTTACGCAGGTCTTTATCCTGTGTTGTATTACCTAGGCATCCCTGCCATTCTCTTTTGTGGAATTTAACTTCATGTTCTACAGAATTGAGCCCCAGGTTTCTGCCCTATTTGTCTCAATACACTTATTCTTCTCAACAGTGTTCCCTTTTAGGCCTGGCTAAGTATATATTGATAATATAACACATTTGCCCTGTTCAAAATGTCAGAATTCTGTGACATTTACACCCTGGTTAAGTTCACCTTGTAGCTGGTGGCTAAAACTAAAATCCATTGGTCAACTCTGTCTCCAGCAAGCACTAACTTAATGATTGTATTGAAAAAAATGAAACCTTTTCTTAATCTTTATTTAATGTCCACTTTTCTTTGAATGCTAAAACCCCCAGATATTTTAATCTATTCTCTTGGGCCTCAGCCAGTCTTTAAAAGTCTGATTACCTCATTTGATCTGAGCTCTAACTGTTAGACACACCAGTGCCTCAGGGTCTGTAAAATATACTTGCAAGCTGCACATTTGGTGGTAGGTTGTCACCTACTATCATACTGCTTATTATCAGACAGATCAAAGTTCACTGAAATGAACAGAAATCTTTAATCTAGATTTTCCCTCTCAAACCTGCAAGTGGCTAAGTGCCCTCAGTCTTTGCAATCACAGCTGAGAATTCAGCGTGCTCCCTGTGAATTTAAGCTGACAAGGAACTGAATAGAAGTGTAGGCATACAATGAGGCTTGAAGTGGTAGAAAATTGAAACAAAAAATAGAAAATAAAATGGACGGGGTCCCCACATATAGCTTCATGAAAATGTTCCTATCTAGCCAAGATAATGGCCAGTCATAAGAAAACAACCTATTATAAAATGTGACAGGAAATTAACTTAGAGACTGCTGGATGAATTCAAAACTACATATAGAAGGTATGCTAGTAACTACCCTAATTACAAAAAGTGAACTGTAAAAAAAAATTCAAATTTAAATATAATGAAAAGAGTAATTTAACCCTCAAGCAGAAATGTATCACTTTGACACTAATGCAGAGTAGGCAAGAAGGAACACGGTTTAGTTTTAGTGACAAATATAAGATTTTGAAAGTACACATTAAAAAAAAAAATCAGTGTCATTTTTTTAAGTTTGATCAGCTAAAAAGTAGATGTCTCTTACAGAAAAAGTATGTGCCTTCTTCTGACCAATATTTCAAGGATGATTTGAATTCTATAATACTGATAATTCATTCTGTAAGTCAGGCAGTGAAGATCTGGCCTCAGGACATCTGCATGCAGAACTTCATTAATTACACAAAATAGAAAAACTGCTACCAGAATAAGCATGCAAGAAAATCGCTCTCTATACAACTGATGCGCTGAGAAGGAGAGAAAGGACAATGATGTGCTAAGAGAGACTGCCCTCAAATGCATCCTCTCCCAGGAATGAAATTCACCCTGTTCTGAGATGTTGGGTAGCAACAAAACCTCCGTGCCTGTTCTGAACAGCACGGCAGAAGAGCTGAAAAGATGAATGCTGGTTTGCCCTAGTTTTGTACAAGCCTTTTATCTTATGAATGAAGCTATCTCCCAGCTTGAAGAACAATGGAAGAAAAATGGAAAAGGTGAAGGCGTGGAAAAGAGAAGAAAAGGTACTTTGTTCCCACTAGGGCCAAATAAAGTCATGGACTGAGTGGGAATACCAGACAGATGTAACCAGCAGAAAGAAAAATCATGGAAAAGGGCAACATGGACACATTGGTCTTCAAAACAACACTGGTTTTGTTATTTTCTCTGTTCTTGGGAGGACAGACGTTTGATGTATTTATGCTGGTTTGTGACCTGGAAGGTTAAGATTCATTTTTTTGTGTGCTACTCTGACTGCTTGCTTAATTCTTAGTAAGCTAGTTAGAGCTAGGCTTACTGGTACTCAGATATTACAAGAAACAGATATACCTAAAAGCTTTATGGAATTATTATTTTTTTAACAGTATTAGTCCATTTGATTTAACCATTTCTAAAGGAATTGAACAAAAATCTTTATGTGCTTTTAAAATCCCACTTTACACTTTTGATTAGATCCTTTAGAATTGTCTCAAAAAACCTTTGCTAAATGAAGACATAATACCTCCTCATGTCAATGATCCACTGTGAGGACAGATCCATTACTACAGTAACAGCCCTTAACAAGGGATTTATAGAACAAGTAGATAGACTAGTTCAAGAGAGTTCAGCAAATGGAAAGCTGAATGCTTCTCTTCCTAAGAGCAATTTCTAAAAATTGCAGAGGTCAGAATGCCTACCTGGTGCCAGGAGGGTAATCGTTGGCACGGTCTATTGAGAGGATTGTACAATTATTTAGTTTTAAGAATGATCTATGGATATATTTCCTTTTATTCCAGAAAGATTGCTCTGCTGCAGCAGTATTTTCCGGTTTCTAACAACTCCCATTCTGCTCACAAATGCCAAGTCAAGTTTACAGCCCCAATCTACCATAGTGTTTCAGCTGTGCTGCAAAGATCCCAAGGTGGCAACTGCCACTTCCACAGCTTTCCAGCTTTGGCTTAGACATTCAGGTCAGCTGTAAGAGCAAAAGTCAATGCAGTCCATCCTAGCTAGGGATCTAGTAGAAGGATCTCTGAAAATCCAAATATTGCATCTCATATAAAGGTCAGCTTTTTAGCTTTTGTACATCACTGTTCCATTGATTTCAACCAAGCTATTACAGTTTGTAGAAGCTGAAGATCTCCATCCGGCTCCTGGCTTTTAAAATAAAGAGCTGAAACACCTTCTGAAACATCTTTCAGTGAAACTTAATCATCATTTTCACAAAAGAATGATAAATAATATAGAACCATCTTAACTAGGGCACTTCCATTGGAAGAAAAATTTGGTCATAAAATAATAATCTGACCCAATTTTAAGACATTTATACAAATATATTATGCTGTGCTCTAAACTTAAATACATAATTTAGATTAGTTTGGATGAGAGTGATTCAGTAAGCAGCAGATCTTTCAGAAAGTAGCATGAAGTGACCATGATGGTCTTGCAGTATGTCTGGATACTGCAGTAAACACCAGTTCTCACACCTTATTTAGTGTGAACAGGCTTACAAATAATACCAAACCATTATTTATAGGAGTTTTTCACAATGGGGTATTTCATTACTATCCCAGGTAAATATCTATCTATCCCAGGCCCAAATTGGCCTGTCCCTTGCGAATAATTGCATTACTGCTGTAATCACATTAACTTTTCCTCACCTCTAGGTACCTTCCATAGAGGTCAATCATCACCACCAGTCCTATCCTGAGGATAGCTCTTTTGACACTGCCTCTCCGTGGATGACCTGTACAGACCCTGCCTCACCACTACTATCCTTCATAAAAGCCCTTCAGGCTGACCTTTCTTTTTTCCATGTGATCAGCAGTTGCTTTTTGTTTGAAAAGTCTGACAGTCTGGAAATACATCTACAGTCACTTCCCATATGCACTATTTACACACCTCTGAGCACCTGTGTCTGCTCCAAGATCTTTGCAGTCTTTCTGCTACCTGCTACACCTCAAACATCTGCTGCAGACAACGACACAATGCCACTGGATAAAATCCAAAATATCTCCTGCTGACTCTGAAGTTAGACTATCAGGCACAGCAGAAGGCAAAATCTTTACCATCTCTCTCTCCTTAGGCCTTGCTAATATCTTAGTTTCACAAAGTAAAATTGCATCGATGTTAGAATCACAGAATCACAGAACCATTTAGGTTGGGAAAGACCTTTAAGATCGTGGAGTCCAACCATAAATATATTTGGGTGACTCAGGAGAACTTCTGCTGTGGGATGAGCAATTGGGAAGCTCAAAGGGAACCAACCAGCCATACTCTCAGTACATAATTTCTTACAAGCCCCCTCATTTGGGTTCAGTTTACCCTTGTTGCCATAAGAGATTAAGAAATCTAAAAAAAGAGATTACAATGCCAGAAAGAAATTACTATTTGTCTGAAATGCTCTGAGTGTCCTAACTGCACTGATTATTCCTGTCCAACATGTCCCCTCCCTTTGGCACTAGAAGTGATCAGTGCCAGCATACAGGGTAGGCATTTGACAAATTAATTTCTTAAGTACTTTCCCAGCATCTGATTGCTGGTTTGGTGAACACCTGGTGTGAAATCAGATGGAAGAGCTACAATTGACTGAGAAGTATGGATAATGTACAGAAATACTCTAAGTACCCACTAGAAGCCTTCATCTTCTTGTCTCAAAAATCTTTATACCTTCCTCTAAGTGATAGAATGTGAAATAGTTGTACAAAAATTCAAATGTTTGAAAACAACATGAAGTATAGAGGAAGAAGGTATATTAGGAACAGCACAAACTACTGGCACCAAGCTTCATTCTGATCTCTCTCAAAATAACTGTCATTCTGTGTATGTACGTGCAATTCAAAGGGCAGTGAGAATTGATTTTTGGTTAGATGTGTTGTAACCTACGCTATCATCTTTCCCAGTAGTCCACAGTTCCTTGCAATGAGCCTTGTTTGTACAAATGCTCTTGCATAGTGGCAAAAATTGTGATGGGTCACCTTCAGGCAACAACTGTAAATGAAGCGTAACTATTTTCGTGGCAATATTCCACAGGAGTCTCTGACTCAAATTCTTGTAACCCTTTACACCAGCTAACATGTTCAGCCAATCTATTAACCTTTTAAGCTGAGAGGAAAAGTAATGCATTCTCTTTTGTTTAAGGTTCCAAATAAATTACTGTGACATACTCTGCAAAAAATGAACAAGAGACTACACAAGGGCCAGTGATTTCAAATTACTTTTAGGGCTAAAATGATCAGTGCTGAACTCCACAGATTTTTGAGATTGAGCAGAGCATGCACTCCACTGTAACAGATGACTTATAGCATTAAATGTATTGCTGACTGCCATCCAAAGTCACTTCTTGCCCTTCAAAGTGCCACTACCTTAAAAAAAAATCAATACAAAATTAATTATAGGTGGAAACTTGTGTGGACTGTCTCTAGTGAACTCTGCTTCTTTCACATGTAAGTATTTATTGAGCCATTATAGGTGAAAGATTAGGTGCTGAGCATATGATGCTAGATAATACTCACAGCAACCGCCTCCAGGATTTGTTTAACAGCATCAGCAGCATCTCGTTCACTGTAGTAACCCTTTTCCACAATCCTACAGAAAAAGCAACAAGAGAAATTGTGTTCAGGATTATGTATTAAGGTAAAAGCTTCTTTTGAAAAGTGAGCTAGAAAGCAATCAAGTTTAAATATGACCAGGACTCTGGAGTGCCTCCTAAAGAATAGAAAACAACCCTTTTGCAATTTAGGTTACCTTTGACCCCCAGTTAAATGAAAAACTGGAGATAAAATACCAACTAGGTAAGAAGCTCATAATATATACATATTCAGTTGAAAGGTTTTGAAATTTTCTAAAATTCAGGGAATCTGAATTACTCTCAGATAAAAATAGGTATCCTTTAGGAACTGCTTCTTCACTTTTATATTTAACTTAAGCTTCTCTTATTTATTTATTTATTTATTAAACAAAAGCACTGTGCTATGCATACAGAGATCTGAACTATTCAAGAGAAAGGACTGGTGTAAACATTTACTAGCTTCAAATTATCCCTCAAGTATAATGGGCTGAACAATTGTCTTTTTTTCCCTCACCAGTAGAAAACTGGGGGCTCTGTAGTCAAAGAAACACAGTTTAATTAAAACCAAAACTACTTTTTTTTTTCTTCTTAATGTAAATAGCCAGTATGCTATGTTCATTTTGTACATGACATATAATAGCTTGATTTTTGTAAATGTGCTGACTATGTGCAGCTTATGGTGAGTTCAGCAATATTTATGAGTTCTGAAGATCGTGAAAATCCATTTTTCTTTCACCCTTTGCTTTTATACCAGTTTAATCTTGAAAAAACAAACAAACCCCCAACTTTCTTCTTTAATAATGTTATCTCCCTGGATCCTTACCATGATAAAAACATTAAGAAAGAAAATACTTTTCTGTGTTAAGGTAATGTTCTGAAGTGGTGTATTTCAACATGTTGTATGCTATCCTGCATAGAAATGGCAGCGAGGGTTAATGCAGATTTCTGGGTTGACCTCCCAAAGTGCAGCTGTGCTACTGCAACTCTTTTAGAAGAAAGATGGCAGACAGATGTTACAAGCATGGCGCTGCGGAAAATAGTCTATACAGGTATATTCCTAACCAGCTGCCATTACTTTACCTTATCACTCATTGTGTTCACAGATAACTAAGTCTATTCACGTGGCATTGGTAACAACAAGCAATCTCTCTCAAGCAGGAGTTCTATTTCACCTTGATTTCTTGGCTGCATAATTATTTGGCCTTATTTCTAGAAGGTTTTTTTTTCTGGCAGCCCTTCAGCTACCATCCCATGTGCACCGCTTTACCTCCTTTGCATTTCTGTACCTCCAGCCCTTCCCCTGCTTTGGTCATCTGTTTAAACCGTCAGGGAGAGCTTTACTTGAACTTACCACCACAAGGGTAAAACAAAGTAAAGATTACTCAATAAGACATTATGTTAGGCTTTTTACCTCAAGTTTAGGAAAGAAGTTATGAAAAATCATAAATTACACAATAAAATGCTATATTATCCTTAAAAGTAGGATTCCTCCTTAACTATTTCAGGCTGAATTATCTTCCTCTGGTAGATTACATGGTGAGACCTGAGCCCCAGTGACCCTATTGCTTGGGCCCTTGTTCCCCCAAATATAGTGGTTTGGCTTTCTCCTCATTTTTAATTCAAATAAAGGATTTAGTGTCAGCCAGCAAGTTCCTGTCTTTAGCATCCATAGGCATTTCTGAAAATACAGACCTCACCCCTATCCCATCTTCCCCCTTCCCTGCTGGTATTTTGTGTGCTAACTTGCTCCTCCCACCATGGCACAAAAAGCATGTTAAAACAATGTCCTTGTTTCACAGGATTCCATGTATTAAAAACTTTCACATAACTATTCTGTTAAGCTTACAATCTTTAATTGGGCACAGGAGATAGTAATAAATTCGGTTAGAAGGTAGTAAAACCAAAAAAGTCGCTCTGCTAGTTTGACCCTCTGCTTTCAAACTGCCATAGATTTTGGGATATATTCCACAATGCACCGAAGGAAAAAACCAGACATTGCGGGGCTGCTGCTGGGGAAGTGCTGCACATAGGCTGAGCTGCCAGGAGTGCAACAGGTTTAATTCCACCATCACTCAGGCATACGTCCCCTGGAAATGGGCCATCCTGCCCATGCATTGAGTCCAACAGCTGCAGGATGACCTTGTGCACCTGGCCTCAGAAATGTGCGAGGCAGAAGGCAGAAGGTTTTAAGGTTTCAACAGGATTTTAAATTCTCTGATTTTCCAACATACGTGACTAAGATCAGAGAAATACACAGAAATACAGTTACAATTCAATTTACATTTCTCCCTTCATCCAACGAATTTCTAATTTTACAGTATGGTAAGCCAGTACTTGTTGTAACCTTCCTTTTTCAAACAGATAAACCCAGGGGAAAAAAAAAAAAAAGACATCTCTTAAATGCAGCAAACTTCCTAGTACTCTCCTCCACTCAACAAAATCAAAGAAAAGTTGAAGTTCTTAGCTTCCTGCCTATGCCCAACCAATGCAGAAAAGAAAACCACCAATGACCTGACCCCTGGAAACAAGAGAGATCAAAGAGATGCTCAAGACTGCCCTCCTGATCAGAGCATACAGAAGAGCAGCCCACCCTGATTTAGACAACAATATGTTGGTATGGATAGGAGACTGCTCTCATTATTTACATTAAACACATAACAGAAGAAGCACATAGACACTGAAGATGAAGCCATTGTGAATTTACACTTTACAGTAAATAAACTTAAAGAAGTGTGGGCCAATATTTCAGGAGAGCAATAAAAACCAACTGTAGAATTACTGTGCAATACACATGACTCATCCACTGACGTTACATGTGAATAACATGCACTGGCAAGCCAATTTCAGCTTATGTCACACACAGGTAACTTCGTAGTTTTTCAGAAGTCTAGAATCCAAACTTATTGAGAATACAAACCTAATTATTAATTAGTAATAATCTAGCAAGTTGAAAACCTAATCTTCTGTAACAGCAATAAATGAAAAAAGACATTCTTCTTGCTAAAGATGAAAATTTATTTCTAAGGGCACTCTGCTTTATAACTAAAACCTGTCTATTAGGCAGCAAGGAAGAGTACTGAAAGAAGATTATCCTGTAGTTTAGGTCCTGTAATAATGCTGGGGGATCATCTGCAAATCTATTTTTTGCATCCTCCCTGTGATAGATTACATAAGACAAATGTTAGGTGTGCCAGCTTGCTTTATTATAAGAACACTCCTGCCTGAGACCAATGAAGCTTCTTTACAAGAATTTTTAAATTTTGGCCTGCAGATGAACAATGACTCATTGCCCTTTTTTCCATAATGGGAAGGAAACATGCAGAAATGTCTTATTTCATTATTATGGAAGCAAAACCAATTATTTATACATAGTTTACACAATGATCTTTAAGATAAGCATGGATGAAGAAAGATTAAACCTTTTTAAGTGGACAAAACAATAGGTACAGTAACAATAAGGAACTATTTAAATACTGTCTTTGATATGCAAATGAGAGAGCCAGGTAGGCCAAAAGAGTGCTGGAGAGAAAAACTGGGAGGAAGACAGCAGGGAATCCAGAAGAAGGCATACAGAAATGCTTAAAGTCAAAGAGAAAAAAAAGCTTGGAAAAACACTGAATTTGGTGTCACAATCATCCAGGTAATTTGAGACAGCACTTCTAATCTATGATGACATTCTAGAGCAAGCAAAAATGCATTGTTGATGAAAAAACCAATTTGTATTCTTATCACACTTTTGTAGAATCATTTTTTCATGCTTGCGTGTTGAAATGTTTATTGAAATACGTTTATTGAAAATATACGTTGAAATACGTTTATTGAAATATGTTGATTCAGTTGTTTATACTTGTAGACGACCAGACACACAACAGAGTACATACTGATGGACACCAAGCTACAGGTCTCCTAAAACACTACCTGATTCAATCTTGTCTTTCCAAGCATGTGTGAATATATTTGAGACAAATCCACCTCTTTCTACAAAGAGAAGCAGGGAAGTATTTCCCAAAGGCCTCTCCTCTCTCCTCCTTCCCACTGTGCTAGAGATGGAGATGCCCCTTGGGAACAGCCCTGCTCCCCTTGGTGCTGAGGTGCACCCCTGCCTCCCTGCAGGGTCTAGTCACCTGGCAGAGCCCACCCCACTGCACACCCCCTCTCTGAGCCCACGGCTGCCAATGATAATGCCCTCTTAGATGCTGCTGAAGCTCAGATGTGGAAAAGCCTTGTGCTGTCAGGTAATGGAGCTATAAAAAATTTTAGTACTGAGCAAAACCAGCCTTAGTGTCACACCACTGATCAAGCCTGTGGAAATGGTATAATGTATTTCTTGTGATCCATGCTCTCTTATACACAGCAGGTAATTGAAAGTTGTCAGCTTGCACGTGATCGTCAAGCACATGTATGCATTCAAGTGTTTACTAATCTGCAGTAATACTTGCCAGCTTCCATCCAGCCTTTCTAGCATTTCTGTTCCTTCTGAGTACTGCAAGTCTTCTGGCAATAGAAATGCTTTAGTTTTGCAGATGGTTTTCAGTGTAGCCTCTGGACATCCACCAGGCCACTCTACCACAGAAGTGCAATGGTCCCTATGTTGCTTATAATGTTTCCATTATGCACACCTTCATCAGAGTCTACATGAGCAAAAGCATAAATTCCTACCAGCATTCACCATAATTCTGCAGCCTGTAATATAATGTGGGAAGACCATATATGGGATTTTACTCCTTTTGGTACATTATTCTTAGGACTTGGTACTATGCTTTAATTTATCACATCTGTATGAAGTCACTGAAAGCAATGAGGTACACAGTAAAGGGAGGTAGGTAGTGGCCACACTTGCTCTGCAGAAACTTTACTACTGGTAGGAGAAAAATAAAAGGAAGAGAGCAGTCCTGCTAAGCTAAACACACTTGATCTGAAAATCAATGAGGAAAGAGATGGGGAAACCCGACGTGTCATTTTACAATCAATTTTCAGAGCAGTATTAAAATTATATTGATATACAATTTTACAGTTGACTGCAAAACATGTATCAGGGGATTAATGACAATCATGTCAGGCAACAAGTGGAAACAATCAGTCTCCTACAAAAACAAACAAGTGAACCTTTCATCATAGAAGGAAAGGACTAGGCTTCGGGTTTGATTTTTCACTGAGTAACAAAACAGAGGGCCAGATCTTTCCAAATGCAGCAAGGGAAACAGCTGTTTGCACAGCTGCAGTGGTAGAAAAGGAATCAAAAATACCCAGCAACCCACTTTGAACAAGCAGAGGACTCATCAAATGCCAGAGGATGCTAGACTGGGATAGTCACCAATGGCACATACCTCTTCATGCAAGACTGCCAATACCGTAAATTCTTGGTCAGCACCGGCCCCTGCCCTGGCAGTGAGACCTCTCAGCTAAGAGTGAGGAAGGGCTGTACGTCCTTCCTCGGCAGCGCAGCCCGCAGAGCTACTCCAAGCCTTGCACTGTAACGCAACTGAAACTTGTAACGGAGAGCACCAGGGGGTGGAAGAAGCAACATGAAAGAGGAAGCAAATGGTACAAGAAATGGGTACTGTGCCAGTTCCCTGACCCGGAAACAAAGTCTCTTTCTCTTTTGTTTTTCTTGGGTATGGGAATCCAGTGCAAAGACTATTCCTGCAATTCTAAACGCAAGCTGTTCTCGTGACTCCTTGTGATCAAGAAAATTTGAAATCTTACCCACTTTAACAAACTTACTTTTTCTTCCCCCACACTCTAAATTGACTAGTTCTCCTATTCTTAGCTTTACTTCCCTGCTTCCCTCCTACACAGGCCACCCTACCCACCCTCCAGCCTTGCCTGAAATCTGAGCAGGTAAAGTCTGTGTCTTCCTTCCCTTACCTCGGATTGGTAAGTGCACTTAGTTTTATGCTAATCAATCTAAACAGTTACTCTAAAATTTGCAATATTTAGCCATCATTTGATAATACTATACTATATACTATACTATAAATACTATTTCTCCATGCTGTGGAGTTAGTTGCATTTCAGTATTAGATGAATCTAGAAACTTATAATGTAGCTGGCAAAGCAGTAAAATTTTTTATTACTTTATCAGTTCCCAACATTATTTCTCTTTCTTTCTTCATGCTATGTCTGTATTTGCTTTTTAGATTATTCTTTATAAACATCACAATATCAAACAAAGCTGCCACTGTTTTTAGGGTCATTTTCACTCTCCCTCTAGCTGGCTTTTATCCAAAACTCTTGTACCACATCTCACCTGTGGGCTGCGTCCTGTTACATCATGTGCAGTCTCAGGCAAGACAGTGGCCTATATAAATAGAAGATCTGTTCCAATGCCAGTATGTGCTAACAATTTTTAAAAATATTTGGTTCTATATAATAAATGTTCATTTATCTAAAATTCTTTGGTTGTCATGGAGATTTTTTCTATACATATTCACTTAATTCTTATGTAAATTCTTATATTTCATTAAAATGAAATTAAAAGATATCTACAAGGTAAAGTGAGACTGAAAATTAGCAGAAACGGGAAAAGAAAATTACATCACTCTATTCAACAGCAAAAAGGTTTCCACAAGGAACATTTTCTCAGTAAGTGATTCACAGATCTATTGGCTCCTACCTGTACTGAGGTGATTCCAATTCCTTGTTGCTTTGATGCATTTGTTTAGTTAAAAAGTAAGGTTTCTCTCTAAATATTTATGTATTTTCCATACTACAGCACTGAAGAGTAATAAATATAAAAAAAGGAGCTCTGATTTAGTTTGCTGATTTTCCTAATTCACTGCAGACTAGCTGTTACTGTCGCTAATGTCTCAAACTGCCTGCCTGTGATCTGAAGAAGGATAATGGGAAATACAGAACGGGGTTTGGATCTGACTCCAAGTCAAACAAACTAGATGTTTTTCTTCAATACCTGGTTTAGAAATGAAATGCAGCATTGCAGTCATTCAGGAAAACTATTTTCCCTCCATCATTATTAAGTAAGAGGCACTTTCTGATAAATGTGGCATGCAGGAGAATTTAGAGAAAGACTGCATATTTCTTATACCTCCTACTAGGGTTTGTTTTTCCCTCTTTAACTTTCTTTCTACTTCCTACTTAGCATTTCTACAGCACCCACAGAACTAGAAAAATCTTGTAGGAAGATCAGGAATTATACACTAAAAGCCTGGGTAAGACTAAATAAATGGCCACACCTTCCAAAGTAGCAATCACCCAGGTGCCTGCAGTGAAATTACTAAGAACGGTTCAGTGCCCATCATTTTCAAGAAGACAGGTTCATCTTTCAGGAGCTTAATTCCAGTAGACATTTTTAAAAATAATAGTCTTTGTTTCTAGAGGTTGTGAAACAACAAAAGTTTCTGTGTTACTGCCTGCGTGAGGCAATGTGACAAATGGAATTATTTCAGCATTTCACAGCTCCCGTCTGGTGAGCAACAGGGAAGGGGCAAAGGGAAGGATCACTGGCAGCTTGCAAAGGAGGCAGTGGCCTGGGGAGGGAGAAAGAGCAGTATCGAAGGCACTGATGAAGCTGCTGTGCCAAGAACCAGTGAGGCTTTGACTGGATTTTCTTTATCTAGCTAAGGGCACCATGTTGTAAGAAAGATGTGAGAATGTGGGGGAAGTTCAGGGATGAAAGATTGTAGGGACTGCGAATATAGAGTCTTCTGCAGTCCTCCACTGTGTGAGATTTTGATATAAAGAAGAAAGTAATCACCTTCTCTCTACTTGCTGGGGACAAGGCAAACAGATTTTGGCCAAATTTGCAGAAAGAAAGTTTTTCCTAATATTGAAGCCAAATCTAATTACCAGGCTGGAGAGCCACTGGAATAGCCTACATAAGAATATTACAGAGGTGTTTACGAAACAAAACCCAAAACCCTGGACGCCTAAGGACGGTTGAAGGATACTGCCTCAGCTCAGGTGAACAGCCTGCCCGCTCCAGCCGTCCATGCCAAACCAGCACAGCTGTAGCTGCCATTATGTTTTAAACACATTGCCCCAGAGCTCACTCTGGCTCATCTCTTACTTCCCAATAAGGGTGAAACAAACAGCCATCAAATTCTGAAACTAGGCACCACTTGCATAACATACATTGTGCTTATATCCCTCTATGTCACAATTCACAACAGTATTCAGATTATAATTTTTCATTTCAGGATTATTTCAGGTTCACCTGTTCCAGTCCTCCTTTGGTGGCCTTGGCACCTCTAACAATGCATGGATGTGCGATACGTTCCTTACTTCAGTGGCTAAAGTTCAAGGTTGAACTGAGAAGTACATTTTCTGAAAAGGATTTGCTTTTCAGGCTTTCATCAAAAAATCAACCTAATTTAGGACAAGCATTTTGGTGCTCTGAATATTTAGGATAACTGTACTTCTTCCTAAAACATTTTGGCTTCCCTTTATACTCTTGTCATAACATGCCTAGAAAAAGCAATGAGAAACAAAATGTACAAAGCACTCACATCCTAAGTGATTTTATAATTTCAGGAAAGGTGTTGAGTGAAGGCATAGAAGACACATCATTAGCTTTTGGGTCAGTCAGAGACTTCCTGTATACATATATGTAGGCTACAGCTATATAGGCTGTAGGTATATATACCTGAACTTGTCACCTGCACAGAGCTGTTAAAACCTCCTTGCATTTCAAACAAATATGAAAGCTAAATTTGTTAATAATTGAGGAAATCAGAGAAGGCTCGATCAGCTTCCTATTAAATTTAACAGGTGTATCTCTCCTCGTCTGTCTGGCATTCAGACCACGTATGTCTATGTTACAGTGGTGAGACTGTGCCAGAAAACGGAGAATATGTATGTCAGAGATGGTCTAATCACAAGAAGTCTTGGTATTAACAATACCTAATGAACTAAAGAACTTCACAGGCACTGATGTGTCCTACTTCCAAAAGGCTTGACCAGTTCCCACTGTTGGCTAGCAACATACAGGCTGGCCCCAACTAGGACATACCCATGCTAACAATTCCTGCGAAGTTATCTCAAGCAATAACAAAAAAAGGCAAGAGAACATTTTAAATGAAAATGCTTTAAGTGAAAATCCTTCCATAGTGGAGTTAAGAACCAGGCAAGCTTTAATGTCACATCAATTCACATTTAGAGAGTGGCAGGAAGCCAGGCAGTACTATAATTGAACCATCATCATTGCTTGAGTCGTTTAGTCATTTATAAAGCTGCAAATGTGTTCCCTCTGGCGCCTGGTGTTTCACCTAATTCTAAGTGCATACATTGACCGCACCATAAGTAGTATCCTATGCACAAACATTTACAAAAAATCATTTGAATCTCTCATCTTGAAGAGAATATTGTAGTTGGTAGATACAGACTTACTTAGAGTAATTCTGTCCAGTGACAGAAAATAAGGCGCTGACCACAAAAAAGTGTAAAGGTATTATTACAACCCTGTATAGGAAGGAAATACCAAATTACACTGGAAAGGCTACAAATGAGCATGAACGTATACTTCTTTATTCTTAGATTACTGGTTTTTACCATTACTGCAGCTGAAAGCAAGAGACACTAAATGAGCTATTATGACATCAAGGAGCACTTTTACCAGAGCTACTTCGTGTGTTGTCTTTTGATTTCAGAGAACAGGGCATAGTCGGTGCAGTCAAGTCAGACGTCGTCGGGTTTTTTTTGCCAGTCCTGAGTGAGGGGACTGTAACTTGGTTGTGTGGAATACAGTCTGAAGGACTGCTCTGATGCCGTGTTCAGAAGACAGACTGCCACCACGTAATGAGACCAAAGCTCAGAAACAAATAAAAGATGCTGCTTTGCCACTAGTTTATAAAAGACCCCCACTTTAGTGACTGATTATTTCCTTGACTCTTTTTGATGTCCCTTAGCAATTCTAATTTCCATAAGCAGAAACAATAAGGTGTGCCTGAATTTTGGGATGGCTTCAGAAAATTTTGTCCATAAGAGGTAATCATTCCTGTATCTCTTAAAAAGGCAAGTTCTTTAGAACAAGTAATTAATATTTTTGTTAATGCACACTCCATAAAAGAAGATAGTATTAGCTTGGATCTGTATTTCAGAGGAAATTACATGAAATCTGTAATGGAGGTGAGTCCAGAGGCTGTCAACTCTAAGCGATATTTTTAGACAATATTTGGTTCACTTAATAATAAGATGAAGGAAGAAACAGAAGAGTTTGTGGTCAAGATGCCAAAGTACAGACAAGGAGAATGTATGGATTGACATTATCATTTGAAGCTGAAAAAAGAAAGAGTCTCACAAAAACTATTCTTACCAATCTGCAGGTATTCGGACTAAAATAAAGTTAAAGTAGAATTGATGTTTTTTGCTGAAATTAATATTTGGAAAAGTGATATATTGGTGATTCAGCTGAAAGGCAATAGATACAAATAAAATCTGAATGGAAAAGACCAACTTCAAAAAAAGTTAGCCCATAAAAGACAGGTATCAGACTTCACTGTGCTGGAAGACCTATTATTGCCTGTAATGATAAAGAGGTTAATTGTTAGAAGGAAAGCCATATCAACCAAGTGACCAAGAATCTGATGAAATACACCATGCAATAGAAAAGAAAGTCAAAGTTAACAGTACCAAGAAATTACATTTAAGTAAAGAATGATGAAGGGACAAAGGACAAAAGGAAGAGGCAAGAGAAAAACATAACTGAACCTAGCTTAAGAAGAATAATTATTCTAAAAGGCAAGAACTATGAAGAAAATTGAAGAGGTAAGAATAAAAGGGGCTAACACAAAAAAGTGAGGTCACTGGCTACTTATTTAATCAAATCTTTAAACAGTCTAAGGTTTACTGATTATTAATAAAACGTGTTTAAAAAGTAATTAGTTTGACAAATAATTTGCCTATATAAATGAGTTGAGTCTGGTTTTTTTTTTCCAGGAAAACTACATCAATTTTTGCGGTGTCAATTCATTCTACATTCCCTTATGGTCACTGCATTTAAACTCTTTTTTCCACTGTGATCTTCAATTTATAATAAAATGTTTGATTCTATTTATTTGAGCTCAAATTCAGTCCCATCTATCTGAAAGCACCTAGGGGGTTAATTCCATCAACTCTGCCTCTAGCTTTCTCCTCTCAAATGGAGAAGAACTGAAATTGAGAGAAGCTTTCTGATTATAAATCTGCCTTTTAAAAGTATCCAAAGTATCCACATAAGGTTTATTACTTTGTTCTGTATGCCCAATATGATCTCATCCAAAAACCTAAGAAAACCAAATTTCATTATGTCTTTCCATCATTCAAACTTCTCATGTAAAAGATGTGTCTATGATCTGAACTATGGCTCTGCAACACTCTTCATAAGATGAGGTGAGAAGGAAGATGGAAGAGGGGGATGAAAATTGATTTTTGCCTGCCACTTTGTTCCAGTCCTGAAATTTCTTATCCACAAGTGTAGTGGAAACACGGTCCTTTAAAGACTGTTCAAATGTTAGAGTGATCACTCTGCTGCACATTTGAACACCTGTAATGATTTGCGGTTTTTCTTTTTCAACTAGCTCCTGCACTGGTGAGGACCGGTGCGATAGTAGCCTGCCCTCAGTATTGTGGCAGCGTAAGAAACACAGCCATGTGCTGTTGGGCGTACCACTGCTGGGACACTCAGATCCATACCAGAGGGTTGTTCCTCAGGACTCTGTCAAATCATTGCTGGTTTAAATGCACTTCAACCATGCATGTCTGTTTTAAACACGCAGGAATGAAAGAGGATGTCCAAGCAAACATCAAAGTCATATGTGCCAGCACTGGGCTGGAGACGCGGCATCTGGAAAGAACTAGAGTATCAGTTAATTTAGACCTACTGCAGTTTTCTCTCTGTCTTGGTCAGTTCATCCATTGGTCTGTCTTACTTCAAAAGCTCTTTGTCACTGCTCACTTACTGGGTTGGCAAAAACCATCATGCAAACTGGCAATAAATATTCAAATTTACACAAACTTCACCAATTTAGTGTAGAGTTATATTTGTTGTGTTTGGTGTGGTATAATACTATATGTCAGAATATGACCTACAATGTCATTTATGAAATCTGGGAAACAGATTTCTTTTTAAAAAATACAACCAAAACCAACCTGATCTCAGCTGTATTAACTCAGATGTGTAATTGATACTTTGGTTTGAATTTATCTACTTTTGGGTAACACAACTGAAAAATTGCCATAATGAAAGCTCATTTTAGCAATAACATGGATGATTTGACAGAAATATTATATATGGTGAAGGCAGTGAAAAATTTTATTACCCAGAACTTCTACGTTAGAGTGGCATGAAACCAGCAGCACATCAACAATGCTAACAGGATTCTAGAAAACTAACCAGATTTTGGGTATTTATAAAATCATCTTCATGATAAGTGGAATGTGTATGTGAACAAACTTACTCATCTGCAGCTCAAATACTATTCAAAAGAAGAATGGACATCTGGGATGGCAGAAAACTAGAGCAATAAAACAGCTGATATAAAAAGTACCAGCATATTACCAGAATTAGCAGTAACAGTAACAGCAATTAAGATGTTTACAGTAAGGAGAGCAGATATGTTTGTGTAACAGATCTAGTCTTATCATTTGCTGACAGCTAATTTGAAAAAGGCATAGAGTAACTCCTCCAGTGTACAAAAGTTGCTGTGTATGCTTGTTGTTTTGTAAGCAAAAGTTGCTGCCTGTGTATGGATGGTGGTTTACAAAGTCACATAGCTGTGCACCAAGCACATAAGGTCCTCCAAACCCTTGGGGTGGTCCCTGGACACACTGGGGTCCTGCTTGCCCACATGCTCTCTCTGTAGGATCTTGTCCTGAGGTCAACGATAGGTAGATCTCAAGACAGGGTCACAGCTCTCCCTCCACATCTGACACAACTCCACTGCCCAGCAGGAGATTTTCCAGGATCATTTTGCTTTCTCCTGGGATGGGAGTCATGCAAGCACAGAGGAAAGAGTGCACAAGGCCTTTCTGTAAGTCAGGACATTTCCTTCACTCATGATAAAAAGATGTATGGACTGAAAAGATTAAGCATGAGAGGGGAAGCCTGCCCTAAGGCAGAAAGATAAGTTTACACTCACTAAAACTAAAACAGAGGGCAGCCATTGTATAGCTCAATGCAAGTGTTAATCCTTCAGCCCAGCTGAAAGAGAGGAAAGGGACAGCTAATGCTTAATTGGTGTGACTCGTGCAAAACATCTTGGCTGCATTTTTCTATTAAGTTATTTTTGGTTTAAGGTTCAAGAGTGAAGTAATACTCCTATTGCTACCTTAACAGCTGAAAATAGCTTTTTTTCTTTCATTGGTTGGTCTACCGATTTTTTGTTTCATTTGTTGTTTCTTTTCCAAATCCCAGATCAGAGAGGACTGTATTGCCAAAGTTTCCAGTTCTGTTGCATATGAAGAGACGAAGGATGCTGAATTCAGAACTCCATAGTATTAGTGTTCATTCATAGCATCACAAGGGGGCACTGCAATTCTAGTAAGTGACTAAATGGCTTTGCTTCTCGTCAGGAAATGCCAGACGGCTTGTCCTAGCCAAACTATTAGATTAAGCATACAATTTTTGGGAAAGATCAGTCTGAGAGCTCAAATCCCATAATCACTGCTGAGTACAGATTACAGAATGTTGAAAATGTCGTAATATTAAATCCTAGTTCCATCAAATAATGCAGTTCCTCATCCTGGATCCCCTGGAGCCTTTTATCTTCAGTTCTTCTACCACACAGATGGTTGCTGCTCATGAACCAACATTTTCACTGCCATATTTGTGTTTTCCCTTCGCAAACTCTTCTCATCAAAGACTACTGTAGAGTGTCCAGCCTTCCTGGAACCCACCCAATCTGAAAATACATGGATATATAAGGGGCCATGTGAAAGGTAAGGCGTCTTGTGTGGGGTCCTCTCTAGCTCAGAACTGCACGCTCACTGGTTGTTTAACTTGCAGCATGTTTCTCCTGATTGGTTTGGCTGATTATTGAGGGAGTATGCACCTTTCCTCTGTCAAACTCAAGATGTTACAGGAGGAGTTGTTTTTGTTGTTATTGTTCAGAAATAGTTCATCTCAAGGTTGTAGCTATGACCAAGGTACAAAAAAAAAAAAAGTATTCATTTGTTTTCTCAAGTCAAAGATATTTTCAGACTGAGTCTTTGACGCATATTTGTACAACAGTCCTCCAAAATACTAAACTTTAATTATAGAAGAAGGAAGATCAAATAACCTGTCTTTCATGAGTTGGAAATCACCAATGCCAGTGAATTAATTGATTTACCTAAGCCAGTATCAAATGCTTTTCATATCTTCTCTTGCTCTAAAAAATCAAATCCCTACCAGTAAAATATCGCCCCAACAGTATTACAGAATTATTTCACTTTATGCATATGCACCTACACCACAAGCATGTGCAGCCTTATGAGCAATACCTTCAGAACTCAATAGTTGTCTTGCAGAACCTTTGTAACAAAAACAGAGGTTTTGTAAATACAGTGAATACCAAAGCGAATTTCTTTTTTGTTACTCTGCTTACCAAATTTTTATCTGACATAACACTATCCTCCTGTCAGGCTGATTGCCACCTACTATATTTTATGATGACCTGTCAATGCAATTTTGTGAGTTTTCCCCGCCTTTTGTCTGCTCTAGCACACCCCAATGCTATGCACCTGCTGAGCACCTTCCTTCAACAGTGTGTGCTCTTCAGAATTTACTGACAATTTTCTCTGTTTTCAACTCATGTATCCTTTCAAAAAAAAACTCCTGGTAATCACATTTCCTAATACATTTCTAAACCAATTCCTGCAGATATTCACTCATGAATAAAGCACATGCTGATGAAATAACTCCAGTAATTACTAACACAGGTATTATGTGCAGAGAAGAAATCTGGACTGTAACATCCCTGGGGAAGGTACCAAGCAAGGTGTGTACAGGTAACTTACCTGTCAAATAGTTCTCCACCTGTGACCAATTCCAGAACAAGACTGATTTCTGTAGGGGTCTCAAATATCTCCTTCAGTTTTATCTGGTAAAAGATAACAAAAAGGATTCATTTTGCTTATTTATCTTCTTGCTGACCATATCCCAGGGCCAACAGCAGGAAACGGACCACAGTCAGTAAAGCAGAGGATGGTACCAAATGAAGTTGGTGCATAATTTACCTTGCAGTTGAACAAGTTATTGTGCATATTCTCTCCCACCTCTGGGTTTTTTGCTAGCTTCATCTCCTTTGCATCCCCTTTTTTTTGTTATTTTCATACTCATACCTCAGCAACCTCTCTGAAGCACAGGAGTTTAAGAAGCTGCTTTTGTTAGCACTTGTCAACACCTGTCTGCCAATCTTTTAGAGTAACCGAATGTAGGACCTTCCCCACCCTCCAAGGACTGACAACACCAATTTCCCCTTTCATTTACAGAGCTTCTTTTGCATAGTTTCTCACTCAACTCTGTCAAAACATCAATAATTTATTTTAAAGTGTAAGTATAATTCAACAGTCTTCCTTAATGAGTTCCTATCATGCTCATGAGGAGAACCCAAAGCTTTAATCCAGGACTATCCTAAGTCTGTATAGGTGAACGACACGGTAATCTTTCAGGAACAGAAAGGATTAAAAAAAAAAAAAAAATGTGGAGTGAAAGAACAAGGCTACACTTACAATGTTTGGATGTGAAAGGCGAAGAAGAACTCCAATTTCTGTGCGGACAATTTTCTTGTCTACCTGGTTAAAAGTGGGGAGGGAAAAAGTGAAAAACTTATTTCTATGTTCACCATAGAAACTTCTAGCTGCATCACAGGAAAATATGTATGAACGGCATTTCTAGGTCTCCTAGGAGAATAAGTTGACATGAGACATACAAGTCAAATATACGGCAAGGATTAATTTCCCTTTAACACGAGACAGATACTATAACAGAAAAATATCTGCATGTAGTAAAATGAATACAAATGTACAAAGTCATGCAAGATGTAGAATATAGGAAAGACATCTAAAAAATGTGCTAAAATTCCTATTTTTACTCAAGTTCTGCCCTTGTCTATTGCTACTTACGTTGGTTCACTTTATGCCAGGATAGCTTCCTTCTGACACACTGTTCAGTAGCTGTACTGGAAAAAGCGTTCTGCACATAGGATGTGCACATCAATGCAGTGTAACATACTGATTAGAACAAAAAAGTGATGCAAAGGTCAAACACCCCCAGCCACAGAAAGGGTGTAAGGTTTAACTTCAACTTGCTCCAGATATATCTAACAGAATGATATACTAATGCAGAAGACTATCTGTGTGGTTAAACCTCTAAGAGGATTAGCCCTTCCCTTTCCTTCCCGTCTCAAATTGCAGTCTTTAACAACCCAGGCACAACCTATGGCCTGTTGGAGGACATGGGTCATTTCTTATATGAAATGCAGACCTAGGGAGTATTTCACTCAGGAAAGACAACTGCAGCTCTCCCAGAACTTGAATGCTTAAGCAAGCAAGAAAGGAAAATGCTTATAAGCAAATTATGATGCTTTTATGTTGCTGAGGTAATTAATACATTTATGAAGAAACTATTTGGTTTGCAAATATTCTCACAAACCCTAGAGAAATCCTACACTGATTACAATTATAAACATATTTCTTCTACAGCACTTTTCAACTCTGGGGTTACGAAATGAATGAGAGAAGGCAAGTTAAGTCACTGCCTGTTTCCGAACTGATGACACAGATGACGTCAAGCAGAACATTTTGGGGGGGGAGGTGTTTAGTGGCGGCTTTTCATCAAACACATCTTTTTTTTTTCTGTTTGGTTTTTTACATCATACAGGGAATAAAGAGTCATAATACATAAACCTTTAAAAGGGCCGTAAAACTACCTTCAAACTGTTAGTGAGGAAGACACATGCTTAAAAAACGATCCCTTTTTTGTTTATCACCTGAAAGAAGAGATGTACTTCTCAGTATCTTAATTTTTCCATCAAGAACAAAATCCAAGTATCAGTCACGTTCAGAACTACAGGACAGGCAGAATTTGATTCTCCCTTTGTGTCAGTCAGGAATGATTCCTGGTTAGTAATGCCACAGTGCTCTGACAGTGGTGTAAATGAGTGGAGAACTAGAGCCCTCAGGGATTTCTTGAAACTTATTGACATTTAACCTCTTTTAGTGGCTCTGCCAGAAAGCAAAATGAAAGAAAAAAGAAATTCGGACATATTCAGTACATGTGAGAAGCAGCAGAATGCAAAAATCAAAGAGGAATGAAATATTCCATTACTTGAACACCTAATTGGAGGTAAAGAACATGGTCAATAACTAAATCTTCCCAGCAAAAGCCCGCTCTGGGATCAAACAAGGAACCCTTTAAGCCCTGCAACCATCACAGGCTTTATAAACTTTATGGCTTTCTACTCCAAATGCAAGTGTTTCTTTGCTATTGCCTGCCACATAAATACTGACCTGCAGGTTTGAAGAACGGTCTCCTGTGCAGTTTTTGTAAAATGTTGTGAGCACCAGCCTGGGGTCTTACTCAGTTTCAACATCCCCTTGGCATCAGTGCTGTTATTCAACTTTGGGTTACTTCTGTGAGTGCAAATGCACAGCCAGGGGCTCCGAAGCTCACTGCTGGGTAGCAAGGGGTTCTTGATGATTCGGAGAGTAATACACTTCTGGACTGTTTTCATATGCTTTGCAACTCAGACAGGATCAGAAAAATTAATGTATAATATTGCATGGACAGTCATTTCCCCAGGAAAGCTGTTTAGACTGAGCAATTTAGCGAAGCACCACTACAAACTGAACAACCTACAGTTTGTTTTCTGCAGTTTTGAAACTGTTTGCACATCAAGCATGCCTGGCAGCAAGCATGGAAGAGGCTGTCCAAACTCCAAAGATGCTTCCTTTTGGCACTGAGTAGTTACAACTAAGAAACTATAGAGGCCTCCTCTCATCTTGCAGGTGGCAACAAATTAAGTGAAAAAGTGAACTAAGACTCAATTTCAGGTTTACTCTGCACATTTACTCTACGCGTTTACTCTGCAACTGTAGGCAAGTCCCTCTGTGATGCAGTTCCTGACCTGACATAAAACAGTAGACTTTCATAATACTTCCTCAGGTGGTGGTATGAGGAAAAGGTACCTAAAAAATCAAGATGCTAAGATTCAATGGCAAATACGCCACAGAGAAACACTTACAGTGTTACATATTTATAAGCATCCTGGAAAACAGCTATTGGGATAAATTTTACAACAGAAGCGCAGATGTATAAGTGATAGGAATTGTTCCAGAGTGAAAGCAGTCATGGCATTTTATTACAAACAGCTTGTTCTATCACTTTTATTTTCTCACCTTCTCCTACACTAACTATAGAGCTATATCAACTCTTATCTTGTTTCAGCTCCTTCCAACAAAATGTACCTACTTATATCAGGGCCAAACTTGGCCTATATTTAGTTTGGGAAGGAGTATCAGGAATTCAACTACTTATATTCCTGACAGAAATTATTTGATAGGATGACAGTCAGGCATTTCACTGTATAGAATATGTTGCTAGACTAACAATTTTTAAAACTTAGATAACTTAACCAAAATATCGTATTACCACAAATGTTTGGGCAAACTAAATATGTTTGGCAAGATCAAATACAGTGGTCTGATTTGTGTAGATGTAATAACTGACCAAAAATGAGGCTGCAAAACTGTTTATTTTTGTCTCCTTCTCTTTGGATGCAGTTTAAATATGCAGTACTATATGTAACAATTTATCTGAGCTTTCCTTAAATTAACATTACTCACAGAAGCATCAGTGAGACCTTTGTGAGTATATCACAGTCAAGAATAATAAGGTCATCAGAACCAGTCTGTTTGTGAAGAGAAAAAACAATCAAATGTTTCATGGTTCCACTAGTTTAGCGATTATCCTTCTACAAGCTTCATTTATTCTTTGCTTTTAATCTATGCGAAATGGACTAGAGTATGCTTTTGGTCAAACACTTCATTAGCATAATTTGATTTCTGTTTAAAAGATTACTTTTCTCTGTGTGAAAAGCTTACACTAATTCTGTACCACGTTGTGCGAATGACTGGTTGGGTGATTTTAACACTGGAGAGATTTACTGGAGCTGTATTTTCTGTTTGCAAACTTTAAATTGCAAGCAATCAAGAGACATTTGCTGTGATAGGCCTATGAAGCAGCATTCTGCTGTGGTACATCCATGTCAATTTGAGAAGTCATTTGCCAGGTAATCCTGAACTGGATAGTCATCAGTTCTTCACCACTGACCCTAGGCATGAAGGTTTCATTGCCCATAGACTAAATCAAACAAAGTTGCTAAATGGCCTATAATTATTAAAACCCAGATCTATATGCTTTCATGGCTTACCTGTGGAGACATCCACGTGAACCACTAAAATGCAGCAAATCTGCAAGAACTGCTTGTACATGCGATACAGCCCTGCCTTGTGCTTTGGCTTGCAGTGCTCCACAGTACGCTTTAGTAAGCAAACCAGGAGCTGTGACTGTAGTACAAGCAAGCATCTGCATGCTGGCTTTAATCTAACTAGATAAAGCACCTGCAGCAGCAAAGATTCAGTGACCTGAACTTGGGAGCAACAGGCAGTCCAAGAACCCAGTGCACTGAACTGAAACTCCTATCTGTACTGCAACTGGACACATGGCTTCGTGGTGTTACCCAAGATCACGAGGCAAATGGTAGCGTGCTGTGTGCACTCAAACTGCAATCATATGTCCTGTTTATAGGCAGACAGGCATGGGATTAACAGCATTAACAGAGTATTTCACACAACTAAGGCCCAGGAAGTTAGGACAGCATTTGCAAGTGTGGGTGAATGAAATTATCCACCCTCTTAATTTATATTAAAGCATTTACATAAAAAGGTAATTATTCCTGGATTATTCCTAGTATTTTGTCTCTCCAGTTATTTCAGTTCTCTAGAACTAGGCATTTTATTTTATAGATATGTGTCTACAAACACTGTGTCTTTGAAATTTGGTACTGATCATGCAATGAAGTAGCGCTAGGTCTATAATAGGTCTATTTCTGATTTATAAATTTCAGACTATTCTGACAAGGGAAAGGGCTGGAAAAATCCTTAATAAAAGTGGAGATTCTTCCATGTTTCCATGCCCTCAGATGGTGAGGTGGAGTGATGCTACAAACCCGTGAGATTTAAAGTGTTGCTTCTCTCTGAATTAAATGAAACAAGATAAAATGAACTGTCACTGTGAATAGATTAATCCAGCTGCTGCCTTGCAATATGGTATGCCATCCTGAAAACAGGTGGCCAACAGATGTACAGACCCCTCAAACTTAGTAGAGAGCAAGCAGCAGAGTACATTCCTCATCCTGCAAGTCCAGTCTCTGCTGCCCTCCTTCTCCAGGGCACTGTGGACATGTAAGGGCACATCTGGCCAGGTACGCCCACCATGCAGGTTGGGTGACAATGCTGTGCCCAGGCAAGTGGTGTGAAGCAGCCAATGCAAATGGTTCTCAAGGAGCTTCACAGCACTGACCGCCTCTGGGAGGCTGCTCACCCCAGCTCTGCACAACTCCTTATTTAATATCCCACTTACTGACTCACATGAACACCTCTAATTTGAGCAATAAATGCTGTATTGAACCAGCAGGTCAGGCTCTGAGCATGTATTTCCTGCACTTACAGGGAGCATGCTGCAAATCGTTATTGGCTTGCCACCACACTCTATTAAAAGTGCTTCCAAGAAACAATTTTTATGTTCATCTCAGCTAAAGTAACTGCTCTGCAGCCTAACCCTTTCTGTATTTTATGGAGTCAATTGCTAATTGCCATTTACAACTTTGCCATTATTTTGTCTTCTCACAGTTAAGCTGAAATATTAAGCCCTATAGAGACACAGACTACCCACAAGCAGAGTTGCCAATTCCCTGGTAGTCTAAAAGGTCTGTTCCCAATTGTCACAACTACACACAGGGCTGCTGGGTTACCCAGGTTCTCTTGAAAGGTGTCAAGAAAAAAAAGAAATGAGCTTGAATTTAAAGCTTGAATTTAAATAAATCTTCACAAGAAGAAGATTCAAAGTAGATATTTTTCTATACAGTTTTAGGTTTTGCTTTTTAATTTCATAATGTCCTGGGCAACAGGAATTCCAGTTTCTGCCCAGCTCATACACAGAATATCTTCTCAGAAAGTCTTTCAGTCAAGACTTCAAGATTAAAACACTTTAAATAAGACTTCTGAATGTGCTTTTTCATTTGCATAAAGCTGGGTAGTACCACTGAAATCATGCATCTGAGTTGGTCTATGTATCAATGCAAGATACAGATGGCAGTCTTCACCATAAGTGTTAAAGAATCTTGGGGGGATACAAAAAGTGGTATGACAGAAAAATCCCAGAACAAATGAAAATAGATGCTTTATATGTGTCCCAGTCTATCTCTCTGAGTTACTCTGGTGTAATTCAGTAACCAGCAGGTAAAAGCAGAATTAAAAAAAGCTGACCCTTCTGAATGAAAGGATACTTTGCTCCAGCTAGGGCATTTATTTAACACCTGCTTCAGGTGATTTGATTCTTTCCATGACCTTTTTTTTTTTTAATGAAAATAAGAGTTTCTCAAGTAAAGAACTCCTCCTATGTTTTAGGGGCTGTTCTTGCTAGGACATTGCTTGACCTCCTCAACAAGGTTGGCAGCTCTCTCTTTGTATGGGAGCGACCTTTGTACTCCTAATGGACTAATATTATCTTTTTTTTTTTTTTTTTTTTTTTTGAAAAGGGTTCAAAATAGTCTTTTTTGTATTTTAAGCTTGGCAGACTATTTTGGCTCTATCTCCATTCAAGCTGAACATGAGGTCCCTGATGAACACATCAAACAATACAATAAAGCACAGCAGTAATTGCACAGCCCTGCAGTATCTTCCATAAACTCAGCAGGGAGTTTTTACTCTGTAGGTTACTGAGAATTTTTATTTTGAGCCTCCATAAGTAAACTTGTATTATTAATGCAAAGAAAATACACTATTCATTATTAGAGCAACTGTTTTCTGTGCACATGTCCACACTTCTAATTTGGAGCTATAATCCTTCAACTGATGCATATTCTTCAGACTGAACACACTTCCATGAAACTACTGCAAGTTACATCTATATGCTTGCATTTGTCCTGTTAGGTGCCTAAATGTCTGCTTGTCCATGCAAACCTGCTGGCTGCAAATACGGATTAGCTGAGCTTGCACAAGCATATGCTTTTAAAAAACACAAAGAGAAATGCACTGTCTGCATAAGATAGTACTGTTAATCTGTTAAATGCAAATTGTTCTATGAAAGAAGCAACGCTTCTGTTTCTCAAAAAGCATAGTACATTTGCAGGCAAACCATCAAACGGATAGAGATGATTTGTGGGATTGTATAGATTTCAGCAGAGTAAGGCACATACTGACATATCTGATTAACAGGCCCTGCATCTTATAATATATGATTTCAGTGGTAAAGCTGACCAGATGCAGGTAATGTTCCCCAAGGACACATAAGCCTTTGTGAATGGGTTCTATTCCTTACCCACATTAACTTGGTGGCATCACCAAAGGGTGAAGGACGGGTCCAGAGGCACTTATAGCTTGCACAACACTGGGCATTTGCAATAATACATTTTATGTCTGAGTTCAAAACAAGTTATATGTTCATTAGAACAGGCCTTATTATATGCTGTGGTCTAACTATCTGACTAATTTGGTTGTTATTTCTGTTCCTGACTCATTTATACACAGATTTCTGCAAATATGTTTGATAATTGTTGAATGGTTTATGCAAACAAATTTCAGGCTATTAGGTATTCATGAAATGCTCACTTCAGCTATTCACTATTTATAGTGTGTTACTGCCATTGCTACTGTTCCCAAAGCTGGGTGGGGGAGGACACTTTTAAGATGCAAGAACAATGTGTAAATCAAAAGGCATGTACATTTTTTTAGTTCAAAATAGTCACATTTATAGGTTTATTTAGAAAATTGTATTTGCCGTTTTCTTGCCCTTTCTTGCTTTTCACCTATACAGTTACAAATCCAAAAATTTCCTCTTTTCTCAGTGAAAATTTATTAATCCATCTTTTATTCTAAGTGACGTAAACAGTTTTAGACATCTGTCATTCTGTAAAAGGCATCACATTCACACCATCACTCTGAATAAATAAATTGCCACATAACAGTAGTCCCTTAGAAATTGAGAGCTAGTAGGTGATAGGACATTTCCTATCATCCTGTACAACATCTTACCTTAAAGCTACTCGAATTTCTTAGGAGTCCTCAGCTGCACAATAAAGATCTGCAATATGTTATGTCTACTTATATTATTAGCCAAGTGCAACGCTTGCTGTAATTTAAGAAATTGCACATAAATAGAAAGTTACTGTACCCATCCTTCTCTGAATTAACTCACACTTACAGATCCGTGTGAACCTCCACTATTACCCAATGAAGGTTTGATGCACGAGGGCTACCATTGTAATCTCCATCACAGATATCAACTTACTCCATGTGATCAGTGTGTTGGTTTTGGCTGGAATAGAGTTAATTTTCTTCACAGTAACTTTTACGGGGCTGTGTTTCAGATTTGTGATGAAAACATTGTTGATAACACAGCGATGTTTTAGCTATGGCTGAGCAGTGCTTATGCAGCATCAGGGCCTTTTCTGCTTCTCGTGCTGCCCCAGGCTGGGGGTGCACAAGAAGCTGGGAGGGGACCCAGGCAGGACAGCTGACCCCAACGACCACAGGGAATGGGATGGCCTGAGGGAACAAACACAGGGTATGGAATACCATACCATGTAACATCGTGCTTAACAATAAAAGCTGGGGGAAGAAGGAGGAAGGGGAGATGTTTGGAGTGATAGAACTTGTCTTTCCAAGTAACTGTTACATGTGATGGAGCCCTGCTTTCCTGGAGATGGCTGAACACCTGCCTGCCGGTGGGAAGCAGTGAATTAATTCCTTGTTTGGCTTTGCTTCTGCATGTGGCTTTTGCTTTATCTATTAAACTGTCTTTATCTCAACCCATGAGTTTTCTCACTTTTACCCCTCCAATTCTCTCCCCCATCCCACTAGGGGCAGTGAGCGAGCTGCCACTGTGTGGGGCTGAGCTGCTGGCTGGGGTTAAACCATGACAATCAACTATATGCTGTACCACTCCATTGTGTAAGCAATAACATAGATGATGATTGGGGAAGGCCTAGTTGTGAGTCTGATAATCAAATGAGACCAAATATTTCAGGTGGGATGAAACCTTGACAATGTCAGGTGCAGATTAAGTCTTTCATGTTTTCTCTGATGAACCACCCTGAATCTCTGGACCTGCTGCTTAAATGACACCTGTACTAGGAGACCTGTAATCTCCTGATGCTAGGCAATTCTTCTGGTAGGTCAGCCCCAAACACTGATAATGAGAGGTCCTGAAGTCACTTCAGTTGTTGCTTGATAGTATATAGAACCTGTAACTCTACACTTACAGGTACCATATAAATTACCCCATGCCCCAAAACTGCTTAAAATTTACAGGTTATATACTTTATAATCTGAATAACAGAAAAACAGTAGATCCTCAGAGGAAAGCAGGGAAGGAATCCCTAGCAGAAACTTTTCAGGGGCTGAAAATGAAAAATACTTTATATAGTTGGAAAAGGGTGCAGAGAAGCATGTAGAGATGGTGAGATAGGTAAGAGAGGTAGGCAGACATGTGAAAGCAAGGCCTTATAACTAATTTAGAGAGCTCGCTTCATAGATTAGAAATTGTGAGCTGACTTTCTTGTTAGCACTGTGTCAACAAATAACAGAATTTACAGGACTGCTTTTGTCCCTACATCTCTCCAGTCCCTATGGAGGATGTCTCAACTACATTAATGAGAGCATGTTAACTTGCCTCCTCTGCCAGGATCTATGAGCTGTGCTGGAAAAAAAGCACAAGTGACTGAGCAGGCTGAGAGCAGGAGCAACATACAGTGACTTTCCACTTCAACAGATCACCCCAGCCTGTGAATTCTGTGCACAAGAGCCACAGGGTGCCTTTCATATTTGATTCTGTGTTCCCTGATGCTTCATACAATTTAGGAGATGCTGAAAGGAGGCAATTGTAAGCTATGTGAACTTGATCCAGAACAGGTGAATATTTGAATTTCAGGAGACTCGCCTATGTCTCCTTTATGGCCACTGAATTCACATGTAAACCTAGCAAACCACACAGAATCAGACCTAAAAACCACCTCTGATGCATAAAGTGTGATTTGGGGTGCAATTTTGCTACTTTAAAAAAAAAAGTAACCCCTGAAGACCCCATAGATTCTTATGTTACTGCAGGTAAAATCTGTGGCTTTTGGTGAGGTCTAGCTACTCAGTGATGAGAAATGATCTGGGACTTTCAACCTAAGTTTTTTGAGGTCCTTATTATAACCGCAATACTCTGACCATACTCTCTTCAAACTTTGCGATTAACAAGCTCTGTACAAAGCTTAGTGGTCATAAAGCTGTCTCTCTTTGAATACATTTCACATATCTACTATAGGGGAGAAAGAAGACCTGGCTTATAACACAGGAGTTCTTACGTGACATAACACACGAGGTAAAAGGTGACATTATAGTGAGTGTCTGCTATAGGCCACTTGACCAGGAAGAATAAGTGGATGAGGCCCTCTACGGACAGATAGGAGCAACATCACATTTGCAGGGCTCTGGTCCTCATGGGGAACTTCAATCACTCTGATATCTGCTGGAAAGACAAGACAGCAGGACACAAGCAATCCAGGAGGTATCTGGAGTGCATTGATAATAACTTCCTCCTCCAAGTGACAGAGGAGCCAATGTGGAGAGATGCTCTGCTGGACCTCATACTCACCAACAAGGAGAGGTTCATTGGGGATATGAAGACAAAAGGTAGCCTTGGCTGCAGTGACAAGGAGATAGAGGAGTTTGGGATCCTGAGGGCAAGGAGAAGAGTGAAAAGCAAGATCACAATACTGGACTTCAGGAGAGCAGACTTTGGCCTCTTCAAAGATCTCCTTAGAAAAGTCCGGTGGAATAAGGTCCTAGAAGGATGGCGGGGGCGGGGGTGGGGGGGAAGGTCCAAGAAAGCTGGTTAATATTCAAGGATCATGGGCTTCAACCTCAAGAGCAGACCACCCCAGTGAGCAGCAAGACAGGCAAAAATGCCAGGAGGCCTGTGTGGATAAACAAGGAGCTCCTGGCCAAATTCTAACACAAAAAGGAAGCATACAGAGGGTGGAAGCAAGGATGGGTAACCTGGAAGGAATACAGAAACATTGTCCAAGCATGCAGGGATGACGTTAAGAAAGCCAAAGCCCAAATGGAATTGAATCTGGTCAGGGATGTCAAAGGCAACAAGAAGGGCTTCTATAAGTAGAGAGGTGACAAAATGAAGACCAGGGCCTGCTGCTGAATGAGGCAGGAGACCTGGTGACACAGGGCGTTGGAAAGGCTGAGGTACCAAATGCCTTCTTCACTTCAGTCTTTAATAGCAAGGCCGGCCTTCAGGAATCCCAGGCCCCAGAGACCACAGGGAAAGGCTGGAGCAAGGAAGATGTGCCCTTGGTGGAAGAGGATCAGCTCAGGGGAGACTGGAACTTACATAAGCCCATGGGCCCTGATGGGATGCACCCATGAGTGCTGAGGGAGCTGGCTGATGTCACGCGAGGCCACTCTCAAGAACCTTGGGTCAATCATTGTGACTGGGAGAAGTGCCCAAAGACTGGAGGAAAGGAAATGTCACTTGCGTCTTCAAGAAGGGTGAGAAGGAGCACGCAGAGAACTACAGGCCAGTCAGCCTCACCTCAGTCGCCAGGAAGGTGATGAAGCAGCTAATCCTGGAAACCATTTCCAGACACAGAAAGGACAAGTCAGTCATCAGGAGTATTCACCAAGGGCAAGTCATGCCTGACCAACTTGAGACAATTCTGCGATGAAATGACTGGCTTCATAGATGAGGGGAGAGCAGTGGACATTGTCTAGCTGGACTTCCATAAGGCCTTTGACACTGTCTCCCATAAGATACCCACAGACAAGCTGTTGAAGTATGGGCTGGATAAGCAGACAGTAAGGTGTGTTCAAAACTGGCTAAACGGCCATGCCCAGAGGGAGATGATCAGTGGCATGAAGTCTAGTTGAAGGTCAGTAACTAACAGTGTACCCCAGGATTCAATACTGGGTCCAGTCCTGTTCAACGTCTTCATTAGTGATCTGGATGATGGGGCAGAGTGCACCCTCAGCAAGCTTGCAGGTGACACCAAGCTGGGAGGAGGGGCCGATACACCAGAGGGTCGTGCTGCCATCAGAGGGACCTGGACAGGCTGGAGAAATGGGCTGACAGGAACCTCCTGCAGTTCAGCAAGGGGCAGTGCAAAGTCCTGCTCCTGGGGAGGAACAACCCCAGGCACCAGTAGATGCTGGGTGCTGCCCAGCTGGAAAGCAGCTTGGCAGAAAAGGGTCTGGGCATCCTAGTGGACACCAAGTCGAACATGAGCCAAGAAGGCTAATGGTATCCTGTCTGCATTAGGAGAAGTGTTCTCAGCAGCTCAGTGTACGTGATCCTTTCCCTCTCTACTCAGCACTAGTGAGGTCACACCTGGTCTACTGTATGCAGTTCAAGAGAGACAAGGACATACTGGAGAGAGTCCAGTGAAGGGCCATGAAGATGATGAAGGGACTGGAGCATCTCTTATGTGAGGAAAGGCTGAGAGAGCTGGGTCTGTTCAGCCTGGAGAAAAGACCCTAATTTTACCTGTGAAGTAAAGCATGCAAGATATAGTTACTGATGTGTTAGAACTGTGATACTAATTGCCTGGATACAAACACTTTATAGATCTAGCTCCTAGCCTCAGCACCTCATGTGCTCCTCATCCATAAAACATGGAAATGCTAATGTGTTTTCTCACTGTGGTGTTGCAGTTGTAACACAGTAATAGCTCAAAAAGAATAACTGAAATTAGTTATAATAGTGAAATTAATAATTTTTCTGGAGTCCCTATTAACAGATTTTTGGCTTCGCATTTGTAGAAATTAGGGCTCTCATCTGCAGGAATGAGGACTTTTCCCACAAATTCCTGAAAGCCATGTCACAGAATTCTTTTGACTTTGTATTTTCTCATATTTTTACATTCAAATCCTATACCTACAATTATTATCATGCTATTTCTTCTTGTAGCACTCTTTTCAGTGAATAAAGAGCTAAAACCTATATGAGTGTTATGTATCTTGCAGACAAAATCTAAACTTCTGCAGGCTGATATTCCTGAGAGTACTGAGATATTACTGAGGTCCTCAGAAGTTAGCATATCATGTAGTCTTTGCAATTCTAAAATAAATTTGAAATCAGAATTCTCTCATAAAAACTGTAAATGAAAGTGACTTGAATACCATAGGACGGAAATACAAAACAAACCATCTTATTTATGCTATTTCTTATTACTTATAGAAATGCTTCCAGCTGGTTTCAACTGTATCTACCAAAAACATGCCCAGCTGGAGTTTCAAACATCTGTTTATTCAATATATGCACAGTATAATGGAATAGCTTGTTGGAAACAAACAGCAGTATTTCAAGGCTGCTTAAAACGAAGGGGGAGGAATAACAAAGTGGGGCAAGTTTTTTTACATTTGTAGGAAAACATGTCATTAGTTATTTTTTTATTTATTCAGGTTTTTGGGGTTTTAGGTTTGTTTTTTTTTTCTTAAGGAAGCCCTTCTTAAGTGATTCAAGCAGATAGCAAGTTTAGTTTGGCAAAAATTTGGGATGATCCTCATGCATACACACTAGTCCTGCAGCCAGCAACTGTCACTATATTCAACTTAGAAAGTTGTACTGAACCTTAGTTCCAGTCTTAAGAGATGCTCTCACCAGGTGATGTAACTCATGGAGATCAGACAGTGATGCTGGCTTTATGATTACTCAGAGAAGCTTCTGTAACCAGAACCCACAGGTTGTGCCACTTACACAATTGCTGTGTTTATTTCTACCTTTGCTTTTCCATTCCTCCCTATACATGGTTGGTCTTTCTTTTAAAGGACATAAGACAAAAGGAGACCACCTCAGTCAAAGAGGATACATTTTATATTTAAATACGCCAGTGTAACCAGTTTGTCAAGCGAGTACATCCTGATTACAGAGTTCTTGGTAAAATAAATCCTCTCTCTTATAGACCTCAGTTAGATTTGCCTCTCTGAGGGGCTACAGAGAACTCTATTTCAGGCCAGAGGAGTGGCCAGGATGCTGTGTTTTGAGTTGTACACTGTTCCTGTTTTATTCCAACAGCTGAACTGCTACTGTTGGAACACTGTGGTTTCTTATCTTTTGCCCTCTTCTCTTCATTTTTTGTGCATGCAGACAGTTTTCCCTTAATTCTTTGCTCAACAGCATAGAACAAGCTCAATCCCTCTCCCGCGAAACGAACAACTGTCACAACTGAGATGACAGGATTGCAGCATACACTTCTTGAAAACAACAACTTCCTAAAATGCAGAGGGAGAAGACTTTCAGAGATCACAAGCCTCACAGACCATCCATCTATGCAGAAGCCCTGCCTTCACTGCAGTACAGCTCCATCAAAGGCATGTCTCCAGATTTCTTTAACAGACTGTAAATAATGAAGGGTTTCTAAAGAGGACGACTATAATCTCAGGATAGCCTAATACTTACCTCTGTACCTCCACTCAGCCCTTTTGAAGGGTTGCATCTGTACTTTAGGGATTAAATATATCCTCACACAGCAACACATTTCATTCCTACTCCCTGTCTTGCCTCTCTACTTTTATGTGCACCCTAGACACACAAAGCTCCTCTAAGCTTGCTTAAAGCCATGGAGAAGACTAATCACTGCAGGCAGGAAGGGAGCAAAATGTGCATGGATGGGTTGGTGGAAGAAAATGTGCCACTCAGATAATTTCACAAAAGTTCCTGTTAAGTTATTCAAAGCTAAACGTGTGCCATTTGTTTCATTTTTTTTTTACTGAATTAATCATCTAAGGGATATTATTTAGTTTCTCAGAACTACTTGTTAAACAACGCAATGTATACAGTAGCTTGAGCTTCCTTGAACTGCATAACAATGAGTTGAGCTTTATGTTTTCCTCTTTTATTAGGTGACCTTTATATTTCTGAAAAATAAGCTGTGAACATCAGAAATGAGTGTTAGCTAATTACCTATAAATTAAATGCAGCAAGGAAAAAAGAGATATAATACACACTCTGTTCTTAAAATCCTAACCCAAGGTATGACATACTCAGGAAGCGCACAGCAATTCAATCTAAATGGTGACAGGTGAAAAATATGGTTCTATGTTAAGTGACTTTTACACATCACCTGCACAACAATTTGATATAATACAATACATTGTAATGCAGATGACACGTTAAATAACTACATGTATGTAGGACAGGCTTTTTTCAACTGCAGAATGGGATTTTTTCCCTTTCTGAAGGATGTCCTGTCAATACAAACAAAAACCACTTTTTGCTTTCCAAGGACTAAACCAGCATATTACAAAGCTATTTCTCAGTAAAATTTCAACTTTCACTAATGGGTGTCTGAATTCTTATTTTCTAAAGCAAAAACCTATTGGTATCTTACTGCAGAAAAAAAAATCTTTCAGTTCACTCTTCTTTTGTAGGGCATTTATGTAAAATGAACTTTCTTGTTCTTCTTTAGACACTATGCATTTGATGGATTTAACGTTTACTTAAAAGGCCTTTCTTTTGCAAAGTAGTGAGTCAGACTGTGGAAGACAGATTCCCTTTATATATGAAGGAAAACTGGATATAAGCAGTTATTTCTTTATTCAAAATAATTTTGACTGAAATATTTTTTTCATCTTTTGGAAGAAACATAACAATGTGAACTGCACATGAATGAGATGATGACATGGATGACTAAAAATGAGCAAACCAGGAAAAAGAAAGTAATCTACCTACAGAATAGCTAGTACTGCAGATGGAGTGATAATTAAGAAATTACCATTTCCCAATAATTACCAAGCAATGGCATGTGTGGTGCGTGTATGTGTGAATGAAAAACAGAAGAGAATGTGTGAGCTAGCTGAAAAAAATGCACCTTTTTAATGGTGAGTACTGATGTGTAGTTATCTGTTCTCATGTAGACTCACATATGACACTTTTCTTTTTCCTTTTTGAAAAATTTGAAAAAAATCAGACCATTACACATTAATACAATGTGTTAATTAATACCAGCTTTGTGAGGAAAAGATTGACCTTAAATTTACATATATATGTAAACATAATCCAAACATTTGTAATCTGGAGAAAGAAGAATACTGTCATAGCACTTCATACAAACTGGAGTATTATGTCAGGCTCTTGCTTTCTTTGTGGACTAGTTATGTCTGCTAAACTCATCACTCTCAGATGTCAGTCTGATAAAAGTCCTGACAATTACTGCACCACAAGAGATTAGATGGATAGATGGAAAGATAGACAGACAGATAGATAGATAGATAGATAGATACAGTCTCATTATAAAGTCTATACAGAAACAGGCATATGGAGGCAGGAGGCACTCAAATTGTAAATCCTCTAAGTCCACATGGCAGCAAATGGAAATTTTCATTTTATAGCTACAAACATATATCTTTTTCTTCAAAAGCCAATAACAGAACAATTTACTAATTCTGACTATCTTCAAGTGTGATACACAGTCCCCACCCCCCACAAGGCACTTGCCTTCTCAATCAATTGGGAAGGCTCAACCACAAGCAGCACTTCCCCAAGAAAACAGTCCAAACATTTGCATGAGCCTCTTGAATAAGACTTGCCGTAGTTCAGCAACTAAGCACCACCCAGCCACTCACTCACTCCCCCCACCCCAGTGGGATGGGGGAGAGAATCAGAAGAGCAAAAGCAAGAAAACTCGTGGGTTGAGGTAAGAACAGTTTAATAATTAAAATGACATAGTAATAGTAATAATGGTTAGGATAATAATGATGATGATGATAGTGGTGGTGGTGGTGATGATGATGATACTACTACTACTACTACTACTACTACTAATAATAATAATAATATAATGAAAAGGAAAATAATGAGAAGAGAGAAATGAAACCCAGGGAAAAAAAAACCACAAGTGCTGCAATCGCTCACCACCCACTGACCAGTGCCGTCAGTCCCCGAGCCACAATCGCTGCTATCCCCGGGCAACTCCCCCCAGTTAATATACTGGGCATGACATCATATGATTTGGAATATCCTCTTGGCCAGTTTGGAACAGCTGTCTCAGCTGTGTCCCCTCCCGTCTTCTTGTGCACCTGGCAGAGCATGGGAAGCTGGAAAAGTCCTTGACTGGTGTAAGCACTACTTGGCAACAATTAAAACATTTCCACATTATCAACACTGTTTTCAGCACAAATCCAAAACATAGCCCCATACTAGCTACTATAAAGAAAATTAACTCTATCCCAGCCAAAACCATGCAACTACTTAATACTCCCAATTCACTGCAACACAAAATGAAAAACCCAGCCAACTATACTCCCTGTATAGTTGGGAATATATATAGTTTATAATATGTTATAGTGTGTGTATATATATGTTTTTATATATGTGTATATAATATACGTGTGTGTATATACATATATATACGTACATATATATGCAAACATGAACACAATTCAGACTTTTTATATATGCCTTTATAGACTATTATAAACTCCTTCACACCCTAACTCTAGATATCCAACCCCACTCATCCAGGAAGGAAGCCTGTTACCTTTACATTTGCCCACACTCCTCTCTGCTCCGCAGACATAAACTATTTGCTGTTCTCAAATTATCTAACTGATTAGTACAATTAGATTAATCCCAGCACAACTATTTCCAGCATATGTGTTGCTTGAAAACTGTCGCTCTGTTTCTGATCTGAGAAAAAGTTCATGTGCCTGAACGTTTGTCTGACTTTGAACATCAACCAGCCTGCAAGAAGAATGCTGCTTCATAAACACTGATTTTAATTAAGGTACTGAGGAAGTATTAGTTAAGCATCACAAACCCTGTGAGGAAGGATGCCCACACATGACAAAAATTAAATCAAAATGAGAATTCTCCAAAACAGTCTCTGTATTTGCATGCTGCATTGACTGAGACACAGAGGGCCTAATATTTCATAATACTTAATCACTCTTAGGGGACGTTACCTATCAATTAAAACCTAGGAATATTAACCAGGCTACCCTTCAAATCATTGCTGAGAAGCAAATCAAATAAGTATTATCTCAATTTTGCAGATGAGAAAGTTGAGATCAAAAGAAATAACTCAGCCCATGGCACAGGCTGAATTGGGAATACACCAAGACCCAGGTTCCAGACAACCCAGCTCAGCATCCTGCTCTTTACATAGAGCATGTTTCTTCATTGTAATGGCCATTCCCAAATTACTTCAGGTAGAGTTGTTAGCGCTTGGTAGACTTGTAACGTAGGCAGGCACTTGGTGTCTTAATTCAGAAACCATGGAACAGAGGCCATCTGTTCTCTTCACTATTTTTAAAGCAACTTGTCCAGACTCAGGTAGGAAATTTAAGACAGAGGTGGAACGAGTTTCTTGGAAGGCATTCATCTGCCGAGCCTACGAGACAATCTCCATGCTGGCTCTGGTTCATATGCTGCCTGGCTTTCTCAAAACACACCAAAAGGAGGCAAAGGTCTGAGAGGTTTCATTCCATAAATAGCACACAAATATGTTTGTTCCTTTCAAGAATCTTGTGTTTTTCCAGTATGATCCACATGCTATATGTTGTTTGCAACAACAACTGTTCCAGAATGACTGGTGGTAAATCTCTTCAAGTCTCGGCTTAGAGTAGTAACAACCATATTTGTAAAGTGTATCCTAAAGATACTTAATTTTCCTTAATGATTCATCAAGCAGAGGTAAACTGCGTAGTGAAAAGCAAACCAACCTCATATTTGCAATTGCAAATGTAAAAGTTCATCACTGTACTTTGCTCATTTAATGAGTTTTTCTGAGGTGCTATATGATCTGCTTTTGCTTCTTTCTTGCCTCTTGAAATGGATTTCCCTACAAAGACATTATGTGACTCAAACCTTTATATTTACTACCTGTGTGGAATTTAAGAGATCTGCTAAACATAGCAAAAATCAAATACTGAGCATATAATACAATCTTACATTTCAATTATGCTCAGGAACTGAGCATAAAGATTGGATGAGCAAATCAAAGGCAATAATTTAGCATGCTTATTCACCTGTCCTATAGATGTCACTTTATAAACGTATTTCTTTTTGTATCTGCTAAGAACAATGCCAGATTTGTTTTCTTATACATTATCTGAGAGTTTTTTCCCCACTAATACATCCATGAATTTTTCTTTGGACCTCTTTAGCCCTTCTAACTGTTGTCTTTTAGCTGCTCTGGAAGTTACGGTCCTAATTTGCCTGCCAGTTTCCTAACTTTGACAGTCAGACACTTCAGGAGTAAGAACCAGAAGTGTTTTTTCAACTAAATTTTATTCACCAAAAATGTAACTTAAAGGATTCAAAACTACTCCTAAACTTGGGCTGAATTTGAGAAAATCAAAACAAAACAGGAAACTGAAGCATTCTCTTTCAGTAGCTTTGAACCAGCAAAAAAGCATTTTTCTCCTCCTTTTGGACCTGTATGAAATTTTAATTAATGTTTAGGAACAATTAAACTTCTAAACTGAAATAAAATATTCCCAAAATATTATTTTATTATATATTATTTATAAAATATTATTGACAAAAAAAAGGTTTGTATAAACGTCTTTTCTCCTGTTTCTCTTTTTGGCTTAACTAGCAGTCAGAAAAAAACAAACAGAACTGAGTAAATAATATAAGAATACTTTTTTATTAAGCTAGATGGTGAAGAAATACTAGTTACAGAATATCCTAAGAACTCACATCTCTCCGCAAGTGTGTATTCTCAGAATTGGCTGATAAGTCTTGCCCAAAATTTTATTTGCTCTTAAATGAGAATGCATTTGTCAGGCAAAATGAAAAAAATCCTATTATTTAAATGAAAAGAACACTGATACGCATTTTATGTTTCTTGCAGTCTGTTCCTAGCACACTACTTCAATCCAAAAGGATCATTAGTTTCTTATCTGAGCTGTTCCCATGGGACAAAAGTAATAATTTCTAACGCCTTACTTCAAATTACAGTACTGTAGTGAACCACATTTACAAATCTGGAGCTCCCAGTCAGCCACCAGACTCCTAATCACACATCATTTGCTACCACTTCCAGAACAAGCTGGACCACCCCCTCCCTGACCCTCACCCTATTTTTACAGACCCCCTTCCTCAGCCAGTTAGTCTTGTTCGGTGCAGTGTTTAAAGTCAGCCAGTTTGAATGGAAAAATCAGAGTATTTGCTCTTTTGCCATCTTCCTTTGTCTTCTGATTTCCTGTGCTCTTCAGAGCTACCTTATGTTCATTCAAGAAAAGGAACTGAAGAAATGGGACTCTGCATCAAAAGCAAACAATCACAGGCTCTCCTCTTTTTCTCCCATCACTTTTCCTCCACTATTGAACTGCCATCTGTTTTTTCTAACTGTTTAAAAAAAGCCAACAGGAAACTTAAGCCGATCAACATTTTAGTATATGATTTGGTCCACACTTGGTTATTTTTACAGTGAGATACTCTGAGCAAAGATCAGGCCTCCTGCTGCGGGAGCACGGTAACACACAGTTAGTTCTGAGTCTGTGATAATAATTACATCTCCAAATTGGAATGGAACTACAGTAGCTCATGGCACACAGACACAAGTAGTGGCACATCCTTACAGTATCGCCTCCCATGTTCACAATTATACAAAGAAGCTCAGTTGTGTAATAGAATTACTTGTTCTCATAACAAAACATCCTGAAGTGTATCAATTACACTGGGAACAACTTGGTTGCATGAACCGCTTAACCACACTGCTAATATAATCAAGGCTGCATTAAGCCAAGTTATTGCTGCTGTGCAAACAACTTATTTAACAATATTCTCATATTCTTTTTAATTGCCATTTTTCCTACACTCTTTAAAAAAATCTGTGCTACAAAAAGTCCACCAAAAGTCTAAACTGAATAGTTTCAGACACACATAGATGGCTCCAGTATTAATGCGGCCATTGTGAACATGAATTAATCTCCACAAAGACCAAAAAAAAAAGGCAAAGAAATATTTTTAAGTAATATCTTTCTTCCTAGTGCATTTCAGAATGAGAATTGTAAGAAATTATACTCCTAAAACAGTATGGGAATCATTGGCATAAAGAACTGATAAAAACTTAAAAACTAAGTTCTCTGCATTTCCATAGGAAAGACAGGGTGTAGGCTGCAGCAATGCAAGCTCCTCACGTGCTCTGCTTCCTCTGATGCACCAGATGCAAATTCAAAAGCAGCACACACAACTCAATTTCTGTGCCAGTTTAAACTTTGGCTTACTTTCAAAGATGACAGATTAATGCCAACATTTTACTCATGTGGAACCCACTCATTATGTCTTGCACAGAGACCACCAGTTAATTCAGCATTTAGACATGTTTACGCCTACCCACCCATCATTATGTTGCTACATGTGAACATTCCTGAACTTTATGGAATAATGTATGATTTAACACTGGAATAAACTGAATCAAAACCACTCATGAATAAAAATCATGTCCATGCCTCACAGCTTGCTTGCTTCCTTTCAAATTTCTCTTTCCCTCCTAGGAACATGAACTGCTCTACCCCATCCACCACGTTGTCTTTCTGCTTGAAGTCTCTCAATCCATTACTAGCCTTTCCTCCCTAGTCTCTCTTCATGCTTTCCACCATCTATTATGTGACACACACAAAAATAGCTGTGGTAGAAGTGTGACATATATGGAGCTCTAAAAAAAAATAAGTGATTTCTGAACTGGTACTCTTGCAATTTTGTACGGGGGAAAAAACCTCCACAAAATATTTAATTTTACTTGAGTTTAAATTGGTGTTTTAATCAGTTTCTGAAAAAGATAAATTATGTAATGGTATTTTTTCAGCAAAATAGCGTATTAAAGCAAAATAAAATCACAGAGCATTTAAATGATTCAGTACCTGCTTCTTTTCCATACTGAAAGAAAAAGACATTTTTGTCTAAAATGTTTTGCCCAAATCTAAGTCTATACAGAAAACACCAGATGAAGGCACAAGCAAGATTTGTGGGGATAAGGCATTCCCAACAGAGTACTGTTACCTCTAAAAGCTGTTTTAATGATGAGGAGCAGAAGAAGCTTGGTCACAGAACATACAAGCTTGGTGGGGTCCTTAAACTAGCCTGTTTCCCCCACAGAAAGAAACTGCACCGAAAAAAACAGAGAAAGTCCCAAACATATCCCAAAGCAAAGCAAAACAAAACAAAACGACTTACTGTCTTCTTCAACATTTTGACGGCGTAAGGTTTCTGGGTCCCTTTCTGCCTGCATCTGTAGACAATGGATGTAGCCCCACTAAATTAAAAAAAAAAAAAAAGGAAGAATAGTTGTACATACGCCTCTTCGAATTTATCAATAAACAGAATTGCCTAGCTGAAACTACATTTTCCACTGCTCCCAGTTTGGGCAAAACCACCTCATTTTTCCCCACAGATGCAACCAAAAAACCCAGTGTAAAAACTGCTCTTTGTTGAACCAGAGAACTTCAGCAGTTATTCAGCCAACAAAACTTGCAAGAGCTCAAAATGCCTCTTGGTCACACCTTTTCTGGCTCCTGACACATCCTGGAGGTTTTCTCAGGGTAGCAAGGAACATAATCTGGCCCCAAACCTGTGACAACATACCTTGTCTTTGTTAAGGCAACCCATTTGCAACAATTAGTTGCAATTACTGTTCATGGCACTAATGGGGAGTGAGACAGGAAAGAAGAGAAGAGACAACTATTGTGCTGCTCCCTGCCCAGTTGCCAAAGAGCCATGTTTGGCACCAGAGGGAGTGAGCAGCACTTTTGGTTAACTCAGTGGAAAATGGTGGAGCTTGCTCATAGCAAAAATGAATTGGGCTTACATCTTCTGGTTGCCTTCAAGGCATACTCACTTGAATGTGCTAATAACATAAAATTATGGCTCTGCTAGTTGGAAGGCACTTCTCTGAGTGGGAGGTTGGGCTAGACAGTCTCTAGAGGCAGGCTCAGCTGCTGAGATTACTTGCTGTGCTCTACTTGTTACCGTCAAGGAAGGGACCTGTAATCATGAATTAGCTGAAGAGAGGAAAAACCTCTGGCAAAACCTTAATGCTTACAATTCTGATACCTTTTTGTTCTACCAAATTTACTTCTAGATGCCGCTGAGCAACCCAGTATCAGCCACCATCAAAATGTATGCACTGAAGTGCTATGTGACAGCACTGGATTTCAGGCATTTTTGGAAGCTTCCTGTCCTCAGGAGATTTGTCACCCACTCTAAGATGCAGCACTTCCAAATAGCTGCAGATTTTTAAGCTAGAGGGGACTGCCATTATCATACATGACTTCCCAAATAAAATACATTGTAGAACTGCACACAGCCACTCTGCAGTGAAAGGATTTCATATATACCACACACCAAATTGCTCAGCAGATCTCTCTGAACCAAAAGAAACCCACCTCAGCATGTCTATAGGAGATGACCACGAGCTGCAGAATGACACAAGCAGCTTTCTCTTAATCAGTGGAATGGCATAGCCATATTTGACTATATGAATAAAGCTGTGACACAGGTTTTATTATTCTGGGTGCACTGCTGTACAAAACCACCATGCATGATCTGCACTTCTCCCTCTTCAGCATGGGCACAGGTGCCAGATAATGCTCTGAGTAGGCATGTCCACATTTTTATGAGTACATGAGTGAGCAGAAGAACTGGGATTCGATTGAGAAGATTTATTTCAGAAAGACCTCTTCATCAGGAAAGGTCACCTCTGGTAAGGGTTACACAGCTCAATCATCTGAGGGCTTGTGTGCATCAAATACACATAAAGTAATCTTCACTTCATCTCAAATGCTAAAATGATTTGTCTCTCATAACAGTGTATTGATAAATGTGTGGGGGTACTGCAAGCCTCAGTGAATCCCAGAATCATTACATGATTTTAATTAGATCTCCTCTCCCTGCCCAAGTCTCAAAAGGCTCCATTTAGCAAGAAGAAAAAAAATACACCACATTAAAAAAACGCTCACATCTTTTAAGTACAACCAAAAATGTTAAAAGATAAAATTCTAAGGACCTGCTGTGATAAGGCTTATATCTCCAGTATTTCACCACAGCACTGTAATGGGGAAGTCACTGCATAAACCGCAAATCACTCTCATACCCTGCTTCACATATTCAGAGTGCAATATAAACATTAAACTCATTAGTCTACATATGCTCTTACGAAGTAGGCAGCAAACCATCTAGAAATTATTTTATTTGGTTGAGGGCACACTTAGATAAACTATGAAGCTGATGATCCAAATAAATAGATTACCATTCCTGTGCATATCTCCAGGTGTTCTCTGCTGCTTGCGGCAATGGAGGGCAGTCACAGTCTCTCAGTAATGCTACTGTCAGTGCTTGCTTTACCAGTTTGTAACCTGGCTCTGCAAAGTCTTCCACGTGAATAAACACTTAGCCACTAGAACACCTCTGATGATTTACAGAACTGGCTTAGTGATGAGATGGACAGCTACACCAGCAGGGGTAGCATGGCACCACCTTGAACAGTTCATTTGACTGTACCTAAACCTGGAAGAGAGGCGGCATAATCCTCAAAAGAGGCGTATGACAGCCTGGAGAGACAGGAGTTTATGAAGGTATGTCCAGATAAGCAGTTTGCCATCAGGCTATCATTAGTCACTGTTCAAAACACACAGAGGGGCTAGTTTAGAAATTATTCCCTATTGTAAAGATTTCTGACAGCACATCCCTGGAGTCCTAATTTGGGGAAAAAATGATGACAAGATATCACAAGACTTGGGAACGCTTTCAGAGACTTCTCTTTTGGTTTACATGCCTTTGCCCAGCTCTGACAGACATGTTCCCAACAGCCAGGAAAGAGATCACCAAGCTAAAAGCTAACACTGCCTTCTTCCATGCCAGAAACCAGCACCAGAACTCAGGAACAGGATGGCAACCTGCTTACACCACGTCCAGTGCAAAGCTTAGCAGACAACCATTACTAGTACAGACCTGACTCCTTGTCTCTCTGGTGATAACAGGATTTCTTTGCTTCTTCCCATTAAAAAAAAAAAATAGGGGGTGGGGGGAGCAGCCTATGGGTCTTAATGCGAATGTGCAAACATAACTCCTTTGTGCAAATAAGGGCATTTTGCCTTGCTTATTTTGGCTTCCTGCTGGAGCTCAGTGAGCCTTCTGCTGAATCAGCACATACAGCTTTCCTGAGCCTGTATGACTTGGAAGGTCACCAATATAGGTGGAACGATTCAAGCTTTCATCACCAAAGAGCACTGGAAAGCTTCAGCTACAAAAATCTCATGTGCATTTGAAAAGTTCAGAGAGCTGCTAATTATAACCTTTTGCTCTTATCTTAAGTTTTTCAATGTCAAACCTTGACTGCCATCAGTTGGGCTCTCAGAACCTGGTCTGGAATTTTTATCAACTAAACATTTCATTGATACATTTGGTGAGAAAACACAAATATGCAAATATGCAGAAACCAAAAATCTTGTGGCAACATGCCACTTTCTACAGGCATGAAATTTATGGCCAGACAGACAGACCACCAGCCTCTCAATGTCCCATTCTCTGCAGATGGCGTTCCACTTCATCTGAATGATAAATATTAATGGTACTATAGAAAGAGATTATCTATACTCAATAGTTAAGGCACTTACTTGGTAAGCAGCAGATACCAACACTAGGGAATATTTAATCCTACAGCATGAACAGTTTCAACAGAAGAAACTCAAAGGACCCTAAGCCCAAGCAGCTAATAATCACTTGCAGAAGTACACTGCAGTGTGTGATTGACAAGCAACCCATTCCCAGTTCAGACTAGAAACCAGAAATTAAGTCTCCCATACTCCAGATTAGTCCAACCACAAGATTACTCACTAAACTGTGTTGGTCTATTTAGAACTGATCCTGCCAGCTCTTCCCTCTTTGTAGTTGGTGAATACTTACTTACATACATACATACATATATATCTATCTTTGCATATATACATACACTTATATTTATAAGAAATATTTTATTATATATATACATGTACGTCAGTGTGTGTGCACTTATTTACTTTTGAAGACAATTAGGCTTAAAGGAGCACTGAGCTGTTGCTTTTTGCATCTCTGCCTAGAACAGGCTGCCTGAACTCAAAATATAAATTATTTGAAGTTGTCTGGAATGATAAGAAAAAAGGGATATTCCTGGAATATAAAGCTGGCCAAGTTAGAGAACAGTAAAAATGAGAATCCCTACATTGTTGAAAACATTGTCATTCTCTTTTATTGACATGTTCTGTCTGGAAAGCTGCTTAACGATTCTGTTAACGATTTACTTTTAAAAGCCCATGTATAACTGTGAACATGCTAAAGAACAAAAAAAACTCCGCAAACCACTTTACTATGTATGCTATATGCTTTACTACATAAATATGTTTCTATATGCAGTCTTGAACTTACAAAAAACCTAAAAATAATGTATAGATCTTAACTACTTGGTCATAATGGACAATAAAAACACTGACATCCATCTGACACTGCCTACAACAAGGACAATGACAACTCCTGAGAAACCTCATGATGTCCTGTGCACGGAATGTATCACAGCTGCTACACAGCAACCAGTATTAGCACAAAAGTAGTTTTCCTGCAGTACAAATACTTCAGCAACATGATAAACTCATTCAGCCATTAGTCCAATGATTCCATGAAAAAATTAAAGTATTGAAAGTGCCACTTAGTATGTGAGTAGTCTAAAATTCAATTACTGATCTCTGCATGCATGTTGTTTTCCATACTAATTTGAAAAATGTTTTAAAAATATTGAAAATGTATCTGTAAAACTTTTTGTCCCCCTAATATACCCTTTGTTGAGCATTCTGGATTATTTTTCATATTATTATCCTCAGGTGTTACTGAATTCACAATCATTTTAGAAGAACACTGTTTCAGAGATTGGGCAACAGCACCATAGCACTCTGCCTGTGCTAAGGAGTCCAGACTGCAAAGCCGAAAGAATAGGCACAGTCACACTTCAAGTACACGCAGTCAGAAAGAGTGGTGTCAGCACAGACGGAAGGAAGGCAGGGACGCCCGGGAGGGGTGTTAAGGAGGTGGAAGTGATCAGAATTTGCACATAAAGGAGAAAATGAAATTTGCAGGATCAGGCTGGACCCATGGTGGAGACTGGCAGAGAGAGAAAAGCCAAGGCAAGAAAAGACACAGAATTTGAGCCATGTTGGAAAAAGCCTTTTCTCCCCCACACCCACAAAAAGCTTCTGCCTCTGAAACAGAAATGGGAACCAAAATGAAATACAGCCAGACCATTTGGTCACAGGTAGGTAGGAAAGGTGAATTCCTAGAGCTGCAGTTTTTATAATAAAATAAACAAACAGTTACTGACAGTGTTTTCACTGCAAGTAGGAAAATTGGTCCTTTCAAATGTAGGTCAGAATCTTCATACCATGCCCATTCATCCCGCGTTTTATATTGCATTTTGAATCAACTCAGTACAAATACAGTCCTCAAGGTAATCTCCTGTAAATTTCATTTGCATTAAATTCCTTAAGTTCTGAATTGATTTTTGAAAAACAAATTACTTTGTGCTTCATGCAGTCAAAGAATGATTAAACAATCTAGTTTGTCCAAACAAACCAGGTGAAAGAATGAATGGTCCCAAGAAAACTGTACCTAATATACAGTCATGGAAATCTATGCTGCCGAAACTGCCGTAACAGATTAAAGGCCAGTATTGTTTGCCATAAAGAATACTGATTTTTTTTTTTTACAATTTACAGAACTACAAAGTTAAAATGTATTAAGTCACTCCTTCTTATATATACACTAGAAGGTCAAAATGGATTTACAGGAATGAATTTACTGTTCCTAGACTTCAAAACTAAATGCCCTGTTTGAAGTTAAAGACTGGACAGAACAAAAAAATAACTGACAAAGCTATTTTCATTTATACAAATAAAAATTACAGTTAAAAAACACGTATTCCATGGCATTACAACTATTGCCTTCATTTTAAAATGCACATACATGTAAATTTGGAAATTGTCACAACTTGTATTTCATGTGAAAGTGTATAAAACAAACTTTCTTTCTACAGTCAACTTGCAAACAATTCTTAAATTATTCAAATCTGATCTAAAAGCTTCTTTTAAACACCAGTATCTACATATACAGGACTTGCAGGCAATTGTGCGCAACTGCAGCCCTCCCTTCCCCTTCATTATTTTACAACTTGTAAAGAGAATGTAAAAGTTCACAAAACAAACACCACATAGGGGGAAAAAAACCCTTGAAATCCCACATTCTATAAGGAATAAAACTAATCTTTGAAGAAGGCAAGGCTGGTGGAAAAGACAGACACATTTCTGAAAAGGAAAGCTAATTCAGTTGCATTCCAGAGTTCCGTATGGTTTGATTTTGACAAGAAGAACATCCATACTTTTTCAGATTTTGATTCTATGACTTTTAGCTGCTGTGTTGATTTTCTAATATTTGAGGTGAAAGGCCTTTGTAGCAATCAATCCCTGTTCAGTCTGGCCCGCAAAGGCAATGCAATAGACCAACAAGGTATTTTCAGTATTCAGCGTTCACTGCATTCAGCAGACAAACAAAAGGAGCCTTACATAAGCACATTCCCAACAAAGGACATATGCTGTTTTTAAACAAATGATAATCAAACTAGTGCTTGCCAATATTCTTGAACCTGTAACTTCCACAGAAAACAATTTGTAGAACTGTAATCCTTTAGTTGTGGGCTAGGTTGCCTGGTGAAATACTACTTGAAATGCAGCAGTCCAGGCGACCCCTGCTGCAGTAGCTGGACCAGTAGCTGCTAATTCCTCTGGGACTGCAGCAGCATATTTCTTACTAGCTTCCAGTGGGGCTCCTCCCTCAAGTACTGCAGGAAATTTATAGAACAAGACCTCTATCCCACAAGGATTCTAAACACTTCATTACACCTGGCATTATTATCTTTTAAAACAACAGGCATTCAGTGAGGGGTTAAATAAATTGCATTCTATAATATCCATGTTAACATTAGATTATTTCCCCCACCTAAAATACTACTTCTTAATTCTCTGTTTAGCTGGTGGGTAAACATCGAGGACCTGAAACAGACCACCAACACTGTATATCTTAAAGCATTTTGATGAATCTGGTTTCCCTGCCTTTCGTTGAACGGAAGAATACAGCTGACCCAGACTTACTAAAAGAGCAAGAATCATTACCTCACACCTTAATTTGAAAACATGGAAGCAAAGATCAAACTACATTGAATTTCAGAGTTTACTGCTTTACTGTGTGTACGTCGTGCTCCTTGGTGTAACTTAACTTTCAGAAAGCTGGTTGCTGAACAAAACTTCAGGTAAAACTGCTGAAATGCAGATACGAAGTGAAGATCAGAGCACTTCATATAGCACTGTGGAAGAAAAATGTATAGAAAATACATTCACTCTTTCTTATTTTTCCTTTAGCCCCTTCAAAAAATTGGGTTAGATGGCACATAAGAAGAACTGTATTTCTAAAACAGCAGGAGGGTTCTCAGTAGGAAAACCAATTTCTTTCCTACCAAGTCTGAAAAAAACTTGCAGCTGAAAGTTGGCTGAAAATGAACTTGTAATAGTGTCGGGTTAATTTTTCAACATGAAGCTCTTGTAGTCCAATAGATCCAGAAACTGATTTTGAATATTTTATTTAGAACGGAGTCTCCTTTGAGACTGCTCTTCTCTTTTCAGGGACAGAAGAGTATTTACCTACTCACATTTAGGCAGTTCAATGAAATAGGGAGAGCAAAGAAAAGGAGGTAGAAGAGTGGACTGATTGAACTCCTACTGCTTCCAGCAGGATACAGATTTTTGTCTTTGGTACTAAACTTTGGAAGCACTGGGGCAAATTTTCAAAACCAGGTGCTTAGACTACCTGTGCAACACACAGACCCAAATCCTTGCACTGGCAGTCTCCTGCATATTCTCACGGCCACAGACTCTGTGCATGTGCTTTCTGTCTATGTACCATGTCATGCAGCTACCATCCCTCCCTGAGCAGCACACAAAGCCTGATGAGTGAAAGAGTTCTGTGCCAACAGCTCCCCTGGAAAAACACTTGCCTTACTTTAAGCACCATTTAAACCATTATCTCATAAGCAGCACTTCCCACCACCACCACCCCCCCTGTTAAGAAATACTAATGAAGAATAAACATTGTTTATTTAGTCTTAATGAAGAGTGCATGCAAGGAGAAAGAGTGCTGAGCAGTAAAAACATCTAAATTTCGAAGTAAAAACTTTGAAAGTGTGTTGCAAGTCCTTCCTTCATGGGCTATTGCAGAACTGCCTGCCTGTTTTTCTCCCGCGACACATTCCTTCATCAGGAAGTGTTTTAAACAGTCTGTACTTTGAGTAGGTGTCAACATCATTGATTGCTGCTCTTCATTAGAACATCCAGGTGCAGACAGAAAATTGGCCTTTGTGCTAAATGAAAACATGTGGCAGTACGAACAGCTTCACACATCCCGTAATGACTCTTGGTTTTCCTGGACAAGGGAAGGGAAGTAGAAGGGAGATTACAGAAGTCTGACTAGTAGCAGCTTGCTCTGTATAGAAAAAAGTAACCTTTTTAAATCGGACAGGGAAAATTTCATGGCTATTCATGTCTGCATATTTAAACCAAGCTTTGAACAAAATTCTTTACCAGCTAATTTAGGCCAAGTCATTCTTGGGATTCTGCAAGCTCTTGTGCCCATGCTTTTCCTGAATAGCCCTCATTTTGGTAAGCTACGTAGCTTTCTCCTTGGAGGTTCGTGTCAAGCTGAATCATCAACTCCTATGCTTTTGCCAAGAAGTTTATGTACAATGCCAACCCAGGATGTCTTACCACAAGGTAACAAACAAAATTTTAATATATGGCAGATTTAAAAGTTCTTTGGCTTTTTTCTAGCTACTCTGTATATTTTCTTCTTTAAACCAGGTGGGACAGCCATTTCCAATCATAAGAGGTAAGACTGAAAGCCAGGCAATGCAAAAGAGTTTGGAGGAGTGTATTATATCTTGCCAATGCTCCCTAAATGAACACTTTTTATAATGTTTTGTGAATTCTGATCATACTTACATATATTCTCCATTAAAGATACTATATTTTTTAAGTAAAAAGATAAACTGAAATAACTGATTTTCCATAATAGAGAGCACTTTTAGATTGTCATTTCTAATAATTTTGTAACAGTCAGAAAACCTAATTTGCCATCATCATAACAATAACCTGCAGACTTACACTTGGTTGTAATTTTATTGCAATAAAAAAGCTACAGTACAAAGGGGAAGCTGCTGCAGGGAGCACACTGATACTATACATAGAAAAACAGATTTCCTGAGAAAATGAAGATAGCATTAAGGCAATATACTCTGCTGCAGGTTGTGTTGGGGGGGGGGGGGTATTTCCATTAGAGTGATAAGTTTTACAGTCCTGCTAAGTCTGATGACCAAATGCCAACTTAGTGCAAGCACGGGGAGGTATCAAGATAGGTCTGATCTTCCAAAACTATAAAGCCTGACATTTCTAGCTGGGCAGACTTTGGTTCTGGTGACTGGGAAAGACCTAAGTAGGTCTAAATGTTGCATTTCCTCCACATGCACACAGGAACGGTGCTGCATCAGTCTTGAGCTATCCCTGCCATGAGGAGGCAGCCGCCCTGGAGCACTTGCTACCACCCACCCTGGTGCCACCTCCCAACCTCCCCAAGGGGCAAAGTGGGCAGGAGGCTGGGGTCATCACATCTTCCTTCTCAGAGTTACAAAAATGTCATACACGGCTGTAGTGGGTTGACCTTGGCTGGCTAGCAGGTGCGCACCAAGGTGCTCTATCACTTCTCCATCAACAGGACGGGGGGAAGAAAAATATGATGGAAAAGCTTGTGGGTCAAGATAAGGACAGGGAGATCTCTTACCAATTACCGTCATGGGCAAAACAGACTCAGCTTGTGGAAATTCATTTTAATTATTGCCAATTAATAACGGAATAGGATGGTGAGAAATAAGAAGAAAACTAAAAACACCTTTCCCCACACCTTCCATCTTCCCAGGCTCAACTTCACTCCCAACTCCTCTACCTCCTTGCCCCAAGTGGAGCAGGGCAATGCAGAATGGGAGTTGCAGTCAGTTCATTACATTTCGTCTCTGCTGCTCCTTCATCCCCACACTCTTCCCCTGCTCTAGCATGGGGTGCCTTCCACAGGATACAGGTCTTCATGAACTGCTCCAGCATGGGTCCTTTCCACAGAGTACAGTTGGTCAGGAATGGACTGCTCCAGTGTGGGCTACTCTCCATGGGGCCGCAGCTCCTGCTAGGAACCTGCTCGAGCAGGGACTCTCCATGGGGTCACAGTGTCATGGTTTTAGCTGGGATAGTTGATTTTTCTTCACTGCAGCTAGCATAGTGCTGTGTTTTAGACTTGGTATGTAAATAATGTTGATAACACACTGGTGTTTTAGTTGTTGCTGGGTAGTGTTTACACTAGTCAAGGACTTTCTAGCTTCCCATGCTCTGCCAGGTGCACAAGAAGCCGGGAGGGGAGGGGATACAACCAGGAGAGCTGATTCGAATTGGCCAAAGGGTATTCCATATCATGTGACGTCATGCCCAGTATATTAACTGGGGGAAATTGGCTGGGGGAGGGCAGCGATCGCGGCTCGGGGACCGGCAGCGTCGGTCGGCGGGTGGTGAGCGGTTGCAGCACTTGTTGTTCAGTTTTGGTTTTGTTTTTTTTCTTTCCCTCTCCTTCTAGTGTTTCCTCTCTCTCTCGCTCATTATTTTCCTTTTCATTATATTAGTATTATTGCTATTTTATTCTAATTATTAAACTGTTCTTATCTCAACCCACGAGTTTTCTTACTTTGGCCCTTCCGATTCTCTCCCCCATCCCACAAGGGTGGGGGAGTGAGCGAGCGGCTGTGTGGTGCTTAGTTGCTGACCGGGGCTAAACCACAACACACAGCTTCCTTCAGGGCATGTCCACCTGCTCCAGCATGGGATCCTCCATGGGCTGCAGTGTGGATATCTGCTCCACTTGCAGGGGGACAACCTGCCTCACCATGGTCTTCACGACAGGCTGCAGGGGAATCTCTGCTCCGGCGGCTGGAGCACCTCCTCCCCCTCTTTCTTCGCTGACCTTGGTGTCTGCAGAGTTGTTGCTCTCACATTATTCTCACTTCTTTCTCCCACAGCTGCTGGGCAGTGTTTTTTACCCTTTCTTAAATACGTTACCACAGAGGCACCACCACTGTCACTGATGGGCTCAGCTTTGGCCAGCAGTGGGTCCATCATGGACCCAGCTGCAACCGACTCTGTCTGACATGGAGGGAGGTTCTGGTGTCTTCTCACAGAAGCCAGCCCTGCACCCCTCTGCTGCCAAAACCTTGCCACATAAACCCAGCACAACAACCCTGTGGGAATCTCACCAGAAGTCAAGGTACACTGTATTTACCATGCCCACCTTATCCCCTAGGCCATGGACACTCTGCAAAACAAAACAAACAAAAAGCACTCACTGAGTCACACACAGACTCAAGCCATGTCATTATTGCCTGCCTCTGTCTTACTGTTCTCTAAGCTCTTACAAAGTGTCCATTTAATAACTTTTTCAATATTTTTCCATGTATTGATGTGAGACTTACTGAACTACAATCTATGGACTCAATCACCCTCCACCCTTTATTCACTCACCTGTATTTTGCTTTTTTCCTAGACTTTTGGGACCTCACCTGACTGCAGTCACTTCTCATGTAAAATAGCTGAAGACTCAGGTTTTGCTCCCAAGAGTTTCCTTCTTCAGTGTTCTGGGGTGAACATCACCAACTCACCACCGACATCAGCACTCTGACTTACTTAAATATTCTCACATCTGCTCAACTGGGCCTTTAATATTGTATTAACCTCTTACAAAAACCCCAGATTTCTCTACAGGATGTTTTATTTGCTTGTCTTCTCTATTAGTAAAGGACTTGACTTTTTCTTCTTTTTCTTCTTCCCCCTAGCACATTTCTCAAATCTCTTTCTTGGTAAATTTAATCAACAATGCACCTTCAGCTTTCTCCCTTCCCAGAGCTATTGCTGTGTCCTCTGTTCTGTGTTGCTTTTTCTGCTTTTTGTGAAATTCCATTTTTTTATCTTCCTATCATTTGACATCTCCCAGTGTGGATATTTATATTTATACCTACAGGAACTTCAAAAGGAGTCATGTGAGAATGTCACAGAAACCATTCTCAGTGACAGTGATCACAGACCATCCTGGTAACTAATGACATACATATACAAGCAAGTGCATGTACAGTGAATTACATTTTCAAGAAAGTGTCACCAGTACTCAATACTTGAGATGAGGAAGCTCTTTTCTGCAGTTATGAGAGTGAAATTACTGTTTTCCAGGAGAAGGTTCCAGATTTTCTAGTCCATGAACATCTTACATCTTTTCTTGAAGGTCCCTATACCAGCCACTCACCAAGCCACTGTTTAATCAGCTATGCTACAGAGAGACTGCAGTTTCCAATGACTGCAATTTCCATTTTTAAAGGACTGAGGCTTTTTAGCTGTCAGAGCTGCTCTGTGATCTAGGATAATGAGTCTAATCTAATCTATGTCGGTCTGTACTCCCATACATAAAGAATTCAGCACAATGCTGTATTACAGATTTAAAAATAAAATAATTCTTTCATGTCCTCCCCATCGTACTGGAACTTCAAGCACAGCATACTCCAATGACACATCCGAAGACTGGCATTTCCAACCTTTGTAAATGTAAAATGTAAAAGTAAATGAATGTAAAACAGAATCACAGTTAAGCAGTATTTGCGACATAGTCGGTATAGGATTTACAGATTCACAATTTTTTTTTTTTAATCGTATTAAAAAATGTTTGCCATGTACTTTCAGAGAGAGGCTTGGAATAAAAAGTGTGGTCAGCTATGCCCATGCACTGGTTCATGCACTTATAAGCACTAATTGGGTTACAGTCATACAATTAATTGTTGATGTAAGCAAATAGCTGGTGCCTGCCCTGCACAGCAAAGGTGCTTCACAGGCATGGGCTTCAGCTTCCACATCAGCCACAGCCTGACACCACCAGAGCTGTGATGCACAAGCAGGAAGGAAAGCTTTGACACAGACCTCCACGGATCTTCATGATGCTGTGGTCAGACAAGCAGGTTCCTCAAGAGGGCTGACCAGCCATGCGGCTCAACACTATGGCTCTCTGCAGAGAGACGATCAAGCATTGCATACTTACGCAGAGCATTTTCCACTGAGTAAGAACCAAGCTGTGAAAGGTATCAGGTACTCCTGCCACCCCCTCCCACGGTTTGTTTTCTTGATGTTTAAAGAGGAAATACCCTTAATGAGATCCTATGTGCTGCCAACTACTGCAGTCAAACTGCACACTTAGTGAGCATTATGTATGTCAAAATGCTGCTTCTGGGCTGAGACTTTGTGAGACTGATTTACCAAAACTTATCCAAACTTGAACACTTCTTTTCTGAAGATTTAACAGAATATGTACAGTACTCATTGTGATCAATACACCATCCATCCAGATTGCTTAATTGTATTTACAATATTTTCATATGCAGTGCCAGTATCTAGTTAAAAACATTTTTATCTTGCAAAAGATATATCACAACGTTTTAGCATATGTCAGTTATATAAAGAACTTCAGTAAGGTCAGGCTCTCTAAAGCTTTGGCTTCAAAAAAAGAAGGGAAAGTATAATAATTTTAAATTATTTGATACATCCTAGAAAAAAAAAACATATAATTTTTTGAGGTTCATTATAATGCTGGGAGGTTTATCCAGGTTTTCATTCAGAGATTCTTTCCTTATGTCTCCATCTGTAATCTTTGAAAATACAAATTTTTTTCCCCTACTGACTTAATAATAAACCTGTTGGCAATGGCAAATCTGGAGATTCAGTCAGGAAACTGATGTTTTTAATGAAACAACATTAATGCTTTTTAAACACTGAATACACTGACAAACTTGAAAAACTGTTGCAAGCACACAGATCACAGAAATTTGTGGAGAACAATGTCCTGTCTTGACAATAGAGTGAAGTAGTTATGGCTGACAAAATATTCATGATCATGGCTAAATGCAGCCCACGCTCTTTAGTGCAAGCAGTTTATATTACATTTTCTACAGACGCTCAAGGATCAAAAGTGGTGTGCCCAAAGCAGAATGCAGACCACAGTCTCAAGGAGACTGGAGGCTCTGTTCCACTCTCTGTCCCTTTCCTCCTGCAGTCTTCCGCTTCTTCCATTTACCCAATGGAACCATCAGCAGTTCTGTAACTTACTACCCATGATCCATATTTCTCTCCTCTAAGCATTTCCACATTTGGGGAAGACTGTGTACTGTTTATCTCAGCAGCTCTCCCAATTCTGTTTAGGGTCAGTTAGTAAATTAGGTAGGCAGAACATAAACTAAAATGCCTCACAGTAAAAATGCTGTAGCCTTAGGTTACACCTAAACATCTATCCTTTCCCTGGTTGTATCAAAAATGTGGTTCAGACTGATGGAAACTAAGGTATATCTACAGACTAATTCAGGTACTTAAAAATGTTTAGCCATAGCAAGAGGAAGTGATGAACATAACCTCAGTATGACTTGAGGGAGGTGGAGGGCCTACACACACAGCCACGGGGCCATGATTTTATCACAGGACACTGGAACATGCACAATATATAAGCTGATACTAATGAGGGTTTAAACGCACTTCACCCATCTTTTTTCCCCTGGTAAACCCATATGGGAAGATAACTAGTTCAGAAGTAGCTTGAGTAACATCATACCACATTGATACCAATAACACTGACAAAAACCCCTGGATTCTTCTGTTTTCCTGGGGAAAGATGTTATGGAAATAAAAGCAACAAACAGAACCATCAGAAGGACATCACTAAGATGTTCTTCTAGTAATTACATGAAAACAGAAGTTTTCAATAACAGCATTACTCTTGGGCACCATTTTCCAGTAAAAGAGAAGTTTAGCACTCTTCAGAGTTGACAGACAGCCTCAAATGCATTCTGCTGCTGCTCAGGAAGGTTAGAAACCCTCTGTATCTCCTTTCAAAGACAGCAGAAAGTTGAGGTAGGATATAAAGAGTGAAGAGTAGCTGAGTTATACACTAGCCTTTCAACTGTGGACATCTGATGTAGGTCTGAAAAACAGTTTAGACCAGAAGTGGGACATGGTGATGTCATGCAGTTGTACATGTAGACAGTGACTGCGCAATGTGGAAAAATATATCAGTTAGATAAAGAACAAAACACACTCAAAGCAGCCTAATATTAAAGAACCAGAACTGGCATTCCAGGGTATAGAAAAACTGAGTTACACCTGTCTAGCTGTATCTATTAATCTTTCAGATACATAAGCAATAAATTCACTCCAAAGCAGATATTACTGAGAAATGTTTCTATCTGTTACATACTCTTGTTCTTACATGAAGCTAGTTACAGGCTATTGCAAGCCACTTAGGAGTTTCAGGTCATATATTTCAAATTAACTGCTTCATTTCACTATATTCTTATTTCTGAATTGGACTCTTCAAAGCCTTTGTGTCAGTCCCCTTAGCAAAAAAGCCTGGTACCTGAACAACACGCTGCTATCCTACATTTACTCCAACATCTCTGGATTTCCCCCTATGGCTGCATTGAGCCATTAGAGCACTTTTGAAGTCTCTTGTCTTTGGTAAGCCTTTCTGTAGCAGCATAAATGCAAAATTTATCTACAGGACAAATTTGCCATCAGCAACAGAGTAGGATTAGGACGTAATTACACAGTGTTGTAGTGTAAATCCGTGAAGATGAGTAATTAGAGTATTAAATTTATCCCTTTTCTCCTCCAAAAGTAAAAAGCAAAAGACACCTTCCTTTGGTGGCATCACTCTTCTAACATGGGACTACTACGGCCTTAAAATAAAATAACAGAAGAGGGAAAATAAAAAAGAAATGAGACATGTAGTTCAGATACCTCTTAGCTTTTATCAAAGGGCAAAAAAACCTCCTCATCACAGACCTTGCAAATAGCTCCAGTAAGACCTAAGCTTACTGTCGGAGTTGTTTTGCAGTGTTGAGCTACAATAATAGAAAATTAAGTAAATTTCCAAAATTATTGCCCTGAGGGAAAAACTCACCTTCTTGTTAAAATACAATTTTTGTGCCAGTCTGTGTCAGGGACATGATTATCTGAGAAACTGACTTCCAAGTGCTACATTATTCTTTCATTTGAGTTCTTTGGGGAAGTCAAGTTAGACCGACTTCTTAAGAAGTGGCATACTGGCCTTTTTGAAAGGTAAAACCAAGGTGTTTAAATATACATGCATTGCACCTCCAGTGAAAATCACTAACTTCTGACATAGTCCATCTGCTAATCTTTCAGCAGGGTGGGCCTGGCTACAGGCAGAGAAATAAAATGCTGCTGCTGCTGTTGCTGCTGCAGAGAAGCTGAGATAGCCTGGCCATATGGTGAAACTCTGTAGAGAGAAAGAGGGAAAGAAATCCTAAAAAGGTCACCCTGACTCAGAAGACCCACATTTCTCTATCTGATTCATTTGGGTCATGAAATAGCTCTTAGTTTTGGTCCCTGCATTGGTCTCAAGGGGTAAGTGTGCAGGGCAAATATTATGAAGTTACACTCAGCAAATACTTCAGTATATCGCAATTCCAAACAACATTCTTGTTATTTATTGCAAATCCTCCCTCTCCTCTCAAAAGTAACAAAGAAACAGGATAGGTAGAATTAGGATATTTCTAGTCTGTTTATCAGCAGGAACACTGAAGTACAGATACAAATATCCCTTCTGCCAGCCACATAAAAGAACACGAACTCTATTATTTGTATCCAGTCAGACATTATCCCTTGGTTGAACTGGTCTGAGACCATACTGCCCCTGCTTGGGAATCCACTACTGACTCACTGAGCTTCCACTCAATGGTTCGCTGCCCATGAATTCAAATGAGTCCTCTCCACTTCACAGAGGTACAGTCAAGAGCAGTGAACACAACAGTGAACTCCAAACCCTGCAAGGAGCTGAATCTGTTCTTCACTGCAGCATGGAAATTAAAACATCTCGCCAACACACAAGGACTGGAGGCAGCGCTTTCAAATCTAGGTGCACAATTTTTAGCCAGAGATTCTTTCATCCTACAGTTAACAGAAAGCAATGCATGTTACATTGCATCACCAGACCACAACAGAAACAAAAATGCTACCGTGGGCCACAAGAGGGTGAGAAAACAGGAGAATACTATTTATGGAAGTAGAAATAAGTGCAGCATATCCAGTCAAAGCGCATTTTTTTTTTACTTATTTCATTTGCACTTTCAAATACTGAGTATTTCCCCACAAAAGGTAATCTAAAGAAAACTATCCTTCACTTTGTTTAGTGATAGTGTTTTGTTATCATCATAATTTCTAGAAATCTGCTTGATTTCCTGGACATTGGCATTTACCGCAGTCTACTGTCTCCTAGTAAACATACATGAATTTCTGATGGAGAATGTCCCTTTTCATAGCATATAACATCTTACAGTCTCACAACACTTCACGGATAATTCCACAACCTCTGGCAATTTCCATATGCCACAGTGTTAAAGTATTGTAAAAGAATGCATGTTCTGCATAAAAGAGTTTGCTCTGAATGCAGTTTATAATCAGTTGTATTATTTCTCTGGCAGGTAAAATAGAATTATCAGCGATATCATATCACCATCTTTCATTTGTATTTGCCCAGTATCTGACATTCAAAGGAGAAACAGGTTGCCAAACCTAGGCTACCCTCAGGCCCAGTCAGCAAGTCATGCTACCAGAGGGCATTGCACAGCCACACTGATGTGTCCTCTGACGAACACCGGATCTCTGGGGCTCAAACACCCACCTACATTCAGGCACAATGCTATTCTGTGGGAAAAGCACACCATGCCCACACTGGCTCTTGAGATCACTTGTTCAGAGTTGACTCAACCTATCCAATAGGTTTTTGACTATTAAGAAAACCAGACAAACAGGAAGACCTCTTTAAAGAAAACTTAGCAGGCTTTCAGACAATACTCAGCCAGTATCAAGCTACCAAGTGTTTTAATAAGCCATGGATGGCAAGAGGGAAAAATGCACGCCATGCTGATTGCTATTTGCAAGGTAACAGAGATAGATATTACATCTAGTTTCGGAGAAATGAAAATGTAAACAGAAGAAATCCAATCGTTCAAATCTGAAGAAAGATATATTTGCTGCTTGTTAAAAGGCACCATCACGAACATAAATGATCAGAGTAATCAACCTTTGATAATACTCTTAATGCTATTCAGGACCTTAATGAGCTCCAAGCTTCTACTTCAGACTGTGATTTCACCACACATGACATATTTTATATGCAGATAGTGGTAACAATCGTTACAGAAGTTACCCTAGATTAGTACACTATGGCATAATATATGTGTTACTTGAACGTATACATTCACTGCAGTCATAACATAGGCAGCAAAAGTAATTCCCAGTTATGGGGAACTTCTAGGCTCACTTGATTTCTGTGAAATAACATAGATTTTGTGAAAGAGTACAGGGAACACTTCATCATTCTAATTGTGCTTAGCTTCCTGCTGAAACTAACAACTACTGCTAAACTACTGCTCAACATAATTTTGTAAATATTAAGAAAAAATAAAATAAAATCAGCAAACTTCCCATTTAGTATGTCACACAACTAACCACCTCAGTTCCATCTTTATTCCCCTTCTCCCACCAAGGGCCTATGCAATTTTGTAAGAGCATCACATTTTGTTCCTAAAGGAGAACACAGCATTCAGCACATTTTCTACAGTTATCAGAAAGGTCTACTGACAGTAACAAAATCAAGCATTAGCTTGTTTTCTCCCAGTTTACTCTATTAAATAATCTCCCTGACTAGAATTTAAAGATGTGAAATTATTCCCCTAAGTTTCAAATCTACTTCTATCAACTGTAATGGTAGAAAGTCAGAGCTTCATAGTTTGTCCACTGGAGTGAATTTAATTTTCAAAGAGTTAACAGTAATTACCCATAAACAAAGATTTATGGGTAATTAGTTTGGGTGCTTAGTTTATAGCAGTGCAGTTTGTCCAATAACGAAAAACACTGGCTGTGATAAATGGAAGCCCCTTGCCTCTACTAAAGTAAAAGAAGGAGGAGATTACTAAAAAAAGTAGTAGTCTGGTTTTGTAATTTCATTAATCCATGATCAGAAAGATGCATCCATTAGTCTGAAACAGAAGCACTGCCCTAAGAGATGGTTTCTGAAAAGGAGGACGAGCTCACACGAGAAGCACGCTCTGCCAACTCCATGTGCAGAGAAGAGGAGAGGAGATCATGCAGGGCACCAGTGGCCAGCCCCGGGGAGGGGGAAGGTGCGGGACCATGGCGGGCAGCCTCCTGCCGATGGAAGGACTGGATCTGCAGGGGGGCTGCACAGCCTCACGGGCAGCGCTGCCTCTGCCACTGGTGATGACGACAGGCAGCCTTCCCATCCTGCAGCTACTGCTGTATTAACAATCCCCAAAGGGCACCTTCTTGCTCTTACTGAAAGTTCACTGTTTCATGGACCATTTGTAAGCACAATCACTTCAGTTACAGAAACTGCAGAAAATATAGCTATTTACAACATGGTTACCTATAGCAGGCTCACAGTCTTTTGACTGGAGCATTTTTTTTTTCCTTTGTGTTGCTTTTGAAATTTTATTTTAGAGGTTTGTTGGTTTTCTTTTTTCAATGTATTCCCAAAAAATGAATTTTGTAAGGGCTATTACAAATGAACACACAAAGTTATTTTTGTATGCCACACTACTAGAAATGGGCAATACACAGCCATAATTTGAAATTATTTCCATTTACTCAAATACTCCTGCAGTGCTACACAGCACTATAATGAAAATTGCTGTTCTTGTTCCATTTCAGAAATTTATGCATGAGTCAAAAAAAAAAAAAAAAGATTCCATAGTTATTTTAAGTGATGTTCATATAATAACGTGAACATCATATTCTGTACAATAGTTGTAAGAGGAATAAATATTATTTTAGCAATGACAGTCTAAAACAGCAAGCTTTGCAGGAAAAGGTAATATTAAATATACTGACATTGTTGAAAAAACCAAACAATGTTTTAGTTCTTTCTTCAGATACTACATCAGTTAACATGCTCTGAGTACATGATGAAAATGCCTAAGGTTTCCTGGTAAAGACCATTCCACTGAGCACTAGAAAAAGTTTAGCATATGGCAACACTTTCAAAATTGGCTGTCCTACTCATTTTTTAAAGCCTTTACTTCTCTAGCACATCTTAGTCTTAGAACGAGCCGACTCTTCACCTTCTCATTGAGTTAAAGGGATTGAAGAGGTTATACAATCGGGAAGAATTTGGCCAAAGCACATCAGATGTCAGCCATTAGCACAGTGTATTCTGACAGACCAGTTAAAACTTTCACGAGCATCAGTGGAATAGCCTCACAGTTAGCCGGGCTTTTTTCAGATAGATTTTCTTCCCAGCCTAACCCGGAGGAGGATTCTCAAGTGCACCCAGGGAATTAGTTCTCTTCAGAGAGGGAAAAAAGAGTGAAAAGCAAACAATGTCAGTTCAAGGGAATTTAGAAAGATGTGCTATTGCAAAGTAAGACCAGCAGCTGAGACAGTAAGTATTAAACTCCTCTGGCTAATTTTAACTCCCCACAATATTTACATCAGCTCTTATTAAAACACAGGACTTCGAGTAATTCTTCCTTATTAGCAGACTCATCAGATGCCTCATTAGCACAAACAAGTCTTGCTCTACCTCGGCTTTATCTCACCACATTTGTGTAACAGTCTGCAATGCTAAGAGAAGTGCTGAATACCTTTTCTGAGCCACCAAGTTACTTGTCTGACTCAATACAATTTTCTTCCTTACATCTGACTCTGTACAAAAACAGTGAGAAAAACTCATCTGATCATATGTTGGTATTTACTTCCCCAATAATCATCTAAATTCCTTTTGCACTTAACATAAAGAAATGGGCAATTCTGGAACACAATTCATTCCATTCTAAAGATGTTTGACACAGGTCAGGTGAAACATGCCCTGAAAGTGTTTTATTTTAACTCTGATTACCAAGGAAGCTTTATATAGGCAACTATAATAGTAACTGTCTGTGGTTAGGAGAAATTACTCCCACCTTTTCTAAGTATTGCAGCTCATATAGCAATGACTTGGGGAATGAAAATCACAGCAAGTCTCTTCTCAAAACTTGCAACAGCAGCAGAACTCTCACCATGATGCCCTTCCCCCATGAACCGGAGGCTTTCCATGTCTCTATCAGGGAACAGTGTTTGATACTCTCTTGATATAGCGAATACCAAAAACTTCATGGACCTCTCTATCCTCTGCCTCCCCAAAGCCCGTCCCAACCAGCACAGACCAACATGTGTCATGAAACCATTCTGAGAAAGCAGCTACCTTGTGCGGTGGTGCATGCACCAGGGAAGTTCCCAATAGCACACCACCACTCAAAGCAGAAGAAGAAAGAACACAGGGAGAACAGACCTTTGAAAAACAAGAGAAGCCATCCCAGATGGGGAAATGGAGAAGCACATGTGTACAGGTATCTATATCTAACTATATTTCTGGAGATGAGATAGGCAGAGACAGCGAGACGCAGAGGGAAGCCGAGAAGGGAAGCATGTTAAAGTGACAAGACAGGCAAACGACGATAAGGTGGTGAGAGGAGCAGGCGGTGGGAGCGTGTGGAATGGGCCAGGAGACGTGCCAACTGAAGAGCTGGAGACTAAGAAAGGAAGTGAGAAAAAGGACTTCAGAATAGAAGGAGCAGCAAATAGAAAATATGTAGGTAGGCTTATGCTTTCAGAGTTTGAGGAAACAGAACATGCAATGACAAAAAAGTAGAACAGAGAACAAGAGCCGGGGAGAAAACTGCAAGCAAAGGTTGAGGAGAACAACTGTATTGCTTTTCAAACTTAGAAAATGAAGAATAGTACAGGAAAGAATAAAATGAAGTGAAGAATAGGTAATAGCTTAAGTCTGTCTTTTTCTTTTTTTTTTTCCAGTTTAGCTCAATCATGGATACCTTAGACAAGATGCAAAACTTGCAAACCAGAATTAACTGTAATGCCCATTTTTTAAAGCTCAATGCAGCATCAAAAGTGGTAAGTGTGAAAAAACAGTGCTATAGACTTGTTACACCCAATGCCATTTCAAACATTACGCATTCAGCAATTGAGGAAAAAAATCCAGACAGCACATGCCATCTGTGGCACCTGCAATCAGGTTAAAGTATCAAACCCCATGCTTGAATGTGAGCATAACTCACAACAGCTTCACTAAAATACAGTCTAAACGGGACTGTGCCAACTGTACACACCTCTGTTGCGCAACCTAGCAGTCTGACAGATGCTACTGTGGCTAACTTAAAGTGAACAAATTTCTTTAAATCAGATATGCCTGAACAAACCTGAAAAATCACTATCCTTAAGGAACGTCTGCCTGCTATTCACATAAAAGTAAACATGTTCAGCAAGCTGAAAAAAACCCCAACTTTTAAAGAAGAATGCAAAAAGTAACAATATTAATCTGCCTTTAACAGGCTGCCTATAATCTTCCCTCTCAAGCCCATCCTCTCTTGCACAAGTAGAGAAATTCCCTTGTGCTCCTATATGAAAATGTAAGTAAAAAATAAACCACTTTAACTTGATCTTCTACTACTAACAATAGATTTGGTAAGGAAACTTTGCCTTCTTGCACTGTCTTCACCTACCTACTGGCATTCTGTAAATGTCAGCTTTTTATGCCAACCATAACATTTAGTTTCGAGTGCACTGGCAGCATATCACCTAACATTTAAATAAAAAGGGAACCACCTTTACTATTGCTTCTGTTGTTATTGATCAGCTACAGCTTTCGTACCATGGTAATGAAAGAATAAATCTTACAGTAGGTATGTCATGGCTTAGTCATGGCATGATAAGAAGACAGGAGGATCTAATGGTCCTAGACAAATCCTTGCTGCGCATGACAGCAGTTCTACAGGCGATGGCTGGAATAAAGCTATGTACTCTTCAAATCTTGTTACCTTAAAGAAAAAACCCAACCAAGGTCATTTTTACAGTAGAAGACTCACTATTGATTGCCACGAATTTTGAAAAAATGGCACTGACATTACACAATAACTGGATAAAGCATGATAGCTCTCAGTTTTTATGGAGTGAATATACAAAGCACTGGGTGGTTTTACTCTACTTAAATTCCACTGGTTTATTAATAAGATATCCATTCATCCCTGAATTGGGTAAGTACCTTTGGAAGCATGGTCACGCTTTCCTAGCAGGCCAACTGTGGATGTCATGGCTGAAACACAGTGAGCAGCAAGGCTAGTGAGGGTTGTCATTGGTAACACTAAAATTTACACTGCACGTACTAAGAAGGCTTATTGAACAGCGCTAAGAACGGCTTATCCACGACTCAGTGACAGGTAAAGGATGCTGTACCTTTTTCTGCCACTGGATTTGAAGAGAGGGGCCTGTACCAGCTCACTCACTCCTCTTACTCTGTGGGTTATAAAAAATTTTAACATTCTAATAAATGTACATATTTTTTTAAAGGCTGCTGGTTCAAGAAGCTCATTACACAAGGGAACAGTGGCTACAACAAGAATGTTGTAGCTGATTTCTAAATAGCCAGCATCTGCACCAAATGGAGAGTGACCTAACATTGACACGAAATAGATGTACTTTTAAAAAGAAAAGGAAAAAAAAGAAAAGAAATTCCAGAAAAGCAAGGTGACAAATACTTCAAGAAACCCCTAAGTAAATGGGAAGTTGAAATACTAGATTTGAAATACCTGTACAATCATATACCACATCACCAGTACTATCTAAACAGACAACTGCAAAGTGACAAAACACTGGTATTTTCTCTTTCTAGTTGCTTTATTAATGTAGCATCATGATAAGTATGACGTTTATAGCAAAACTATCACTATTCATACTGCTTTCCCCTACCCTTGTGTTTTCAAAAACAAAGATATAATAACCTTGCTTAAAAGCATGATGTATCCACTATCTCCAGTTATTTCATTAACGGATGACCTCAGGAGAACACACTGAGTTTCCAGCACTCATGCCTTAAAAAAGAAAAAAAGAAAGGGGAGAGAGAGAGGGGGAGAGAGAGAGAGATCACAAATCCATAAACATAGATAAAGTTTTAAGCACAAAATTGTAAAAACACACTTTGATCTTCCATATTAGTTTGCAATAACTGCTTACTGCTAGTATATCTTCTAAGGTATCTGTGATTACAGCTAACTGGGAACTGCTGAAATTTACTATGCAAATCAAGCCTTATCAGCAAGACATTTAAATAGATTCCTGTCAGTCTTTGTTCATTGTAAGTTAACACAACACACTAATAAGCTGATAAAGAGCACAAATATCCAATTTGGAAAGCAGGACAGAAAATTGTTGTTTGTTAAACATCATGAACTAGACCTAGATAAGCCTAATATGGTTTTAGAAGAACAGATCTGCATGTGTAAAATTAGTCTGTTAAGACACTAACAGAGACTGCAACCTCTTGCACAGAAACGTTCAGAATTGTTTCACCGCTTCATCAACCAGGTATTACAATTGGCAATAGATCGAAAATAGCAATTTAAAAATACAATGTAATTCATGATGTTCTTGTTATACCACTTAAATTCTGTGTGACCACTTTCTGGGAAAAAAGGATGATCTGTGTTTTTTCCTGACAATCTATTCTAGTTTCTTAATTCTAGATATCCCACAAGTGCTACAAGACAAAGCTTTCTACTTGAGCAACATGCCCTTTTCCCCAAGCTAGATAAGGAGAAAAACACAAGAATTCTTTAAAATGCTTTCAGTGTGCACATCATTTCACCAGGTACGTATGAATCAACTACTAAATACTACCACTAGTATTTGTTTTTTATACTCTGCTTATGGGTAGGTCTTTGTTACCTGAATAGACACAGGATTATTTTGCCAGCCACTTATTCTTCTCTGTAATTGAATTCACAGACTTGAGTCAACTCCTTAATTCTCTCCACATCCACTTGAAGTGATAAAGCATTGTATTTTTACCAACCTTCTCTTTTCCAAACCACTTTCCCTTAGGAACAAATATTCTTTTAACAAGTTTCTGTTATTAAACTGATGTGTGAAAAAGGCTACAGAAAACATTTTGGTAGAGTGCACACTCTCACTGCTTACGGAATTCCTCATGATAACCATGACAATAAACTGTAAAAGGATGGCAAGACATCAGCCTTTTAAGAAATTAATGGGCTAGGGAAATTTTTATATGAAGACCTGTGTTTGCTGTCCATATAGGAAAGCAGCCTTGTTATATTTCTTTCTTACATCTATAACAGGTATCCTCTAAACATTTCCCGTCTTTTTCAAACTTGACACCAAGCCACTTAAATGCATGTTTCTGTCTTTAGTAAATCATCAGGTCTGAAGACGTTAGCTGTCAGACTGTTTTCTGTGTCTTTTCGGAGTCCATTTTAAAAAGAAAATAGTGTTCTACATGGTAATCAATTGTACCCCATTGTCTTATTCATGGTTTTCTTATTGAAATAACAACAAAAGGTATTTAACTTGAATTACAGTAGCTACCATTCCAGAGGGTTTCTCTTACAATCATTCTCTCATATTTCAGACCAGAAATGAACCAGATCATCAGAAGGCATTTTTTTAATTAATGTTGTTCACCACTAATTAGGTGACTGATTAGACTCTGCAACCTTTTATCTACCATGTTTTAAATTCTGTGCATGCCTCAGGCAGACAGGCAGGGGTTTTAGGTGAAAATTCCAGCAGGGACATAGACTTATGTGGGTTGGCAGAACACCATGAAAATTTGGATGGATGAACTCCCCAACCTCATACCACGTCTCTCCTTCAGACAAGAGTTTGCAAAACAATTGGAAAATGTATCTGAAATGGTGAGCAACAAATTCATGAATTTAGGACACGTGGCATATATTTTCCATTTTTCTCTGCACTGTGTAGATTGAAAGAAGAGAAAACTGAGAATCCAGCACTTGGCTCTGCATTTCTAAATTAAATCCAAGCATGTGTTTCTGATCATTTGTCAGTCACAAGGATCCTGAGACTCCAAAATAAATACCAAATAAAACACCAAAATAAATATTTTTTAATCATGCTAAGGGGGTAACAAAAATGACCAACCTTCCTATGCATCATTTACATTCCAGTACAATACATAACTTTTTTTTTTTTTAAATATATTTGATGTTCTCTTATCTTTCACTGAACTGTATTTAATTTATTATGACAATTTCTTGTGGATGCCATCAGGCAGCCAAGAAATGAAGGGAGAGTTAATATTTTAATTCAGTGGCTTACATGAATCATTAACTCTGTTTCAAACATAATAACTTCAAAAAAAGTAGTTTGAATCCTTATTTAGATTGCTTGCATTTCTTATGACTCTAACTGTGAGAAGACTAACTGCAGCAACTCAGTAGGTGAAGCCTGAGTTCTGCTGTGTTTTCAGGCAAAGGTCAAATGTTTCTTTTGTTTCTATATACTCTGTAATTCTGGAAGTTTTTTCTAGGTCAATAACAAAGAAGATTAAATTTCTTAGCCTTGGTAGAAAGCTGCCATTTATTTTCAGGCTCTTTTCCTTTAAAAAGTGCTACCTAAGAAAGAAGAAATAGACTTCTACTATTGCCTAAGGTCTGTGCCTTGCAGTAACTCTCATTCACTGGAAATACAAACATACCTTCAACTATGTTAGGCTCAGTCATTTCACTAATAGATTTTTTGCACTAATTTTTGCAATATTTCCATAGTGACTATTTACTCTCAGAACCTAAAAGTTTGACTCAAATTGTTTATGTACAAATACTGTGTTAATTGCATGTATGACATCAAAAGGCAGTTATCATTCATCATTTCAAATATAAAGTGTCAAGATATTTTATTGTGTGCTAAACACATCTTACTCTCTGTATTTTCATATTTCTGAAGTTCTAAACACTTCTGCATGCATCTTATGTTTTTCCAGCAACCAAACAGAAGCAATTGAGATGTAGTCACATTCTTTTTTGTTTGATTTTGTTTTGCTAAAGGCATTTTTTTTTAAACGTTGTCTCACAGGAAGAAACACCTGCCCAGAAACTATTCTGATCAGTAAGACTGGTTCTTCAAAAATAGGAGAAATCAAAGCTTAAGAAGGAAGGGGAGGAGGTGCTCCAGGCGACAGAGCAGAGATTCCCTCACAGCCCATGGTGAAGACCATGGTGAGGCAGGCTGTCCCCCTGCACCTCATGGAGCAGGTATCCACCTGCAGCCCGTGGAGGGCCCCACGCTGGAGCAGGTGGATGTGCCCTGAAGGAGGCTGTGACCCTGCAAGAAGCCCACGCTGGAGCAGGCTCCTGGCAGGACCTGTGTCCCATGGAAAGGAGCCCACGCTGGAGCAGGTTTGCTGGCAGGACTTGTGACCCCACGGGGGACCCACGCTGGGACAGTGTGTGAAAAGCTGCAGCCTGTGGGAAGGACCCATGTTGGAGAAGTTTGTGAAGGACTGCCACCCATGGTAGGGAGCCCATGCCAGAGCATGGGAAGAGCGCGAGTAGGAAGAAGCAGCAGAGACAAAGCATTATGAACTGACCACAAACCTTTGAGTTGAGCCTTGGAAGATGGGAGGGGTGGGGAGAAGGTGTTTTTTTAGATTTGGTCTAATTTCTCACAATCCTACACTGTTATTAATTGGCAATAAATAAAATTAATTTCCCCAAGTCAAGCTTGTGTTGCCTGTGACGGTAACCAGTAAGTGATCTCCCTGTCTTTATCTTGACCCACAAGCTCTTCATCGTATTTTTCTTCCACCCATCCTACTGAGGAGGGAGAGTGATAGAGCAACTTGGTGGGCACCTGCCACCTAGCCAAGGTCAGCTCATTCCGTCTTCAAAGACTGGTTTGCAGTTGCTAGACCAAGGGTAAGAAAGAACCATCTGAGATAAATCTAGGGTCTGGTTCAAAATCCAACGTGTATGAAGTGACTCCAATTACATTTAGGTCAGAAACTAGGCAGACTTAACCACCAGAGGAATCAGGTTTTGATCAAACTTCTCACAGAAACAAATAGCACAAAAAGCTGAACACATTTTAAAATGGAACATGACTGACATATGAATAGGGTTATAAAATGAGACTGCAAAAAATGGTAGAGTAATGGACTGAGACACAGGAAGCCTTTTCCAGAGCAAATATTTTAGCACTTCTTTTATGATATAGTTTATTGCTCCAGCTGACAGCTGATGCACAACAGGCTGAGCTTCAGGTTTGGAAATTAGCCTTGTACTTGAAGTTAGAAAGGACTGGGAGCTTCACTGCAGTTGTGGAAGTCAAAACTTCTATCTTGATGTTACAGGAAGATCTGGAGAAGATAAGCTGATCCTAAATTTCCAGTTACACAAATGTTTTTCAGGAGGGAATGTGGAGAAGTCAGCCAAAACTGCTAACTGTAAGCACAGACTTATTAACCTTAATAGCTCTAGAAATGACTCTCTGTTACTCTTTTGAAGATGGAACATACGAATGGCTTGTAAGAGACTTTCCTTTAACTGCTGAATAACATGTCAGAGGTCCCTTGCAACTGAATTTGACTGAAGAATATAAATATACGGTTTCTGGTTTTAATACATTGTACTGTCTTATGATCTTAAAATTAAAGCTTGCATATTGATTTTAAAAAGAGTTTCCAAAATTATGTTTGGCTGACATTGATGGCAGTGTAGATCTACTCGGTGAAAGCATCAAGAAATTGAAGAGATATGAACTAGCACTAGGACTATTAACCAGGAAATTAAGTGTAGATAGGGTCTAGAGAAAGTCAGGGTCATTCCATGCAAAAGACAGCATCGAACAGCCCAAGTAAGACACTTGTGCTGGGCTATATTCTCTCCACAATCCTAACATCGCCAAGACAGGTTTTCTGACAGCTCCACTGCTTGCATATGAGTTTCCTCTTCTTGGCACGGGAATCCTTGCATTTAAATGATTCTGTGCCACACCGTTACAGCAGATGATGCATGTTTTGAGGTAACCATAAACATCCAGTAACACTACCTATTGGAGGTGCTCTAGTAAAAATGTTAGACTAATTTAACCTAGTTTAACATTAAGTCATTGGCTAAATGAGCCACCATATTAGATGACAACCATTGCTTGGAGTCTATCACCTTTGCTCCTTTCTCTGTCTTCTCCTCCTGCAGTCCTAAGGCCAGATGAGCTCAGTGAAGTCAAGTGCTCATAATATACTACCATGACTAAGGAAAAACAAAACTCAGGAAGTGAAAACTGAGCACAGGCAATGGCTTTGTGATAAAATTAATTTAATACTATTGTTCCTGTTCTTCCTTTCTTCTAACATTTGTTTGTTTCACAAAATACTTCCCAATGTCTACTGTGTTAGTACCTATGGCCTTTGTTATGCATCCTGCCTTCCATCTCACAGAAGCTGCAAAACACATTATTTTCAAATTTCCTGGTCTATGGCAATCAAGTTATAAAACACCAAAACCAAAAAGAGCAGCAATACAACAGGAGAACATGTAAGCAGTACTGTCGCTGACCAGCAGAAATGCAGAACTTCTGAAACTGAATACACAAGCCACAACTGTATTTTTTTCCCCCGAAACACATTAGGGAGATCCCAGCTGACTTGCTGTATTGAGGGCTCATGGCCTCAAACCACCCACACTCCACCTGCTTGATCTATGTGCCTATGGGTTCTGCCTTTCCAGTGGACAGGGAGTTTCCTGGGGCAGAGACTGTCTTCCTTGTTACACAGTTTTGTACAGCATTAATGTCCTTGAGTTTGTGCTATACATATCAGTGTAAAGTAAAAGCCACATAAATAATTACACCCATGAAAAGCACAATAAGATATTCCCATCCAAGCATGAAGCTAATTTGACTAACAACCTATCCTGATGTAAGATTTTTCACTCCAGTTCAAAGAAACCCCTCTCCTCCGTTTCACTCCAGTTCCATTGCAGAATATGTTATTTCCACCTTTCTAGGAGGTACTCCATAGTTCTATCACGTTATTGCTTTAAACAAAGGAAAGCCTTCATGCAACTTCATGACCTGTCCTACAGAGGTGGTTAGATTCAAACAGTACATTGACACTTTCTGACCTTAAAAACACAATGAATCTCTCTTATCGCTAAAAGGAATTGTAGCATATATTTCCACACATACCTAAGCTCTATATAATCATCTTGGATGCTAACAGAGCTTGCAAACAAAATACAATACAGATGAGCTCAGATATTAGTTCTGACTTCATGTTTATGTAAAATATAAATCTGTTCAGATATACTGAGTCCCACAGGCACATATCATCATCTAAACTCTCTGACTACCTTTCATATGCAATATTACAATTGGAAACCATGAACACCCTACAGAATTCTGTTCAGCTCCTCCAACTTGTGTAGCCAAGAGAAAAAAACTTGGGTTTTTTTATGGGGGAAAAATGCTATTGGTTGAGAACAGCTTTAAGTTCAGTATTAAGATGCATTATGAAATGGTAGTGGCGTGTCACATCTCTATTTTGAAAGCAAGAAACATTCATGATCGGATTAAATGACACTTAGGAAGCAACGTTCCTGTATTCCCATTGAGAACACCAAACAATGAAAGACAGAACTAGCTCTACTACCTACTTGTTATTGTTTTGCTAATTGGTAGGGTAGTTTCTCCATTCCTCTGTGTGTTCACACATTGTAGTTTCAATCATTCATAGCATTTCTACTTTATGTCAGATGAGTTCTTCAGTCTGTAACACATCATGTGCACTTACACCACTAGGTAAAAGCTGTGGCTGCACTAAACAACTTTTGTTTGGGCAAAACATCTCCTTGAATTTACAAATATGTGTGGCACAAGGGGCTGAAACAAATCAACAGCAACAATCACATTCTCTTGCCATAATGTATCCCTCAAATGAGTCATGACTTATGCCCTGAATCAGTAACAACTAAAAATTAAGATTCTTTGACCTCATTCCTCTGTAATAGAGATATGAACTGTTTTAATTTGCTGGTTCAATGTTTTTGTCTTTTTCCCATCTTACAAGCTAAATCTGCAAAATTTTAGAATTCTCTTAAAGAGCCTATTTCTACAAACTTGAATTGCTCAGGACAATCTCTCAACCTTAGACAATAAATCTTGCCCAAGAAAACTATCAACTATTACACAGAACTAGGTAAAGGATTCTGATTCAGTGAGGTGTTCAGTAGATTAGTTTAACTGTGGGAAATAAAAGTAATAAAAAGAAAAAAAAAAAAAACCAAACCAAACAAACCAATAATAACAATACTGCCAGGGGAGATCCAAAGCCTAACAAGGCTTTGGGGATGAGGGTCACTGGCATTAGGAAGAGCATTGCCAGCAGGTCAAGGGAGGTGTTACATCCTCTCTTTTCAGCACTGGTGAGACACGTCTGAAATGCTGGGTCCAGTTGTGGGGTCTCATCAAAAGACACGAACTTACTGGCGTGAGTCTAGCAAAGATGATGATTTAGTCCAGCCCTGAAGATGATTTAGGGTTTGGACTGGACCATCTGACATACGAAGAGAGGCTGAGAGAGCTGGGACTGTTCAGCATGGAGAAGAAAAGGCTCAGGGGGATCTCATCAATGTGTGCGAATATGTCATTGGGGTGGGGGTAGGGTAGTAAAGAAGACAGAGCCAGACTCCTGTTAGTGTTGCCCAGTGACACAACGAAAAGCAATTCATTTAACATGAAATACAGTAAATACCATTTAAGTGTAAGAAAAAAAAATCACTGTGAAGTTGCTCAAATACTACGAAGGTTGCCTAGAGAGATTGCTGGGGTTTCCATCCTTGGAGATACTCAAAGCCCATCTGGGCACAGCCCTGGGCAACCTGCTGTAGCTTCACCTGCTTTGAGCACAGCAGTAGGACTAGACGATCTTCAGAGGTCCCTGCCAGCTTCAGCCACTCTGCAATTGTGCGATCCACAGTTGTTAGCATATTCTTAACCTATACGAAACTCTCATCTGTTGTATTTGTCTTGGTAGAACCACTAAACTCTGGTCCAAACAAGTCAATACTTTCTGGATGCAAGTAGAGTTATGTTATTAAGTCTTGTCTCTGCTTCCTCAATATTTTCTTCTCACTTTCTAGCTTGAAGACCTGCTAAGAAAGGCTCTTGACTGGTAATGACTTTTAAAAAGAAACTCCCTAGACAGCTTCTGTGAGATAGGATCAGAGCTCCTGATTTGGAGGGATTAACTTTTATGAGGCTGTTTGAATGGAGGAATCTACTTTTTAAATAGATCTTCTTTCAAATTCATAGCCTTTATCCTATTTACACTTAGCTTCTAGTAAAGTCAAGTCCAGCTCACTATCATTACTAGAAACCAATTTCAGCCAGGTTTCTTATTGAAACTATCTAACACACTTAATAAGGAGCAAATCAGCTAGCCTCTGAGAGTGACATAGGATGCATCCTTCTCTAATTCATTTCCTAAAAATTAGGGAGTAGGCAATAACCAACAATTTGTTAAATTTTTAGTTGATGTGCATCATCATGAGAAACACAAATGAAAAAAAAGTAATGGTTAGATTGTGGAAGCCTTTGAGATTCATTTTTAGTAAGTGTTCATTTTTTAATAGGTATCCACAAGTAAGAACATGGCATTCTGAAGCCAGAGGCTCAGGTATCACTTCACTGAAGTCCATGAAGTTAAATAACTTCACCTTAGCTGAAGTTTTGATTCATCAGACCTAATTTTTAATGTATTTAATGTTTTCCATGGAAGTTTAGCTCTCATGGCAAACAACAGACTGAAAAAGCAGAAGAATATACAACCAAAAGTACCTGCTGATTAGCACTTTCAAACACTCCCAGAGCTCAGCAGGATTTAATTAAGAAGTTAATGGTAATAGGACTGATATCACATTGCCAGTTGCCTGAGCCAACTACTTTCCAGCCACCTGGTAAAGCTTTAAAGCACTCTAAATTTGTTTTACAAATAATTGGACAATATGTGATTGTACATCTATCAGTGATTAATGATAGTATATGGAGAAAATATGACTAATAACTGATTTTTTGAGATGCTAAATGCTTTTGTGTGTTTTGCACACCAATTTTCCGTAAGTTCACATCACCCATGGGCTTTTAAAGGTTCAAACCATCTTTCTATTTTTTCTTTCTTAAAAATTTATCTATACTTTTTAATCATGAGTAGGTCTGACAATACATTTTTGGCTGACATCTTCTAACATGATGACATGAAACTAATACATAACGGAAAGTTAATACATATTCTGGCAATCAGACAGATTCTGCTTAGCAACCACTCAAGGCACAGAAAACATGGTCCTGGCCAAGATTAAGAACACATGAACTCATTGTACATTTAAGTCTACCAACCATCAACCTATACTGCATCAGATCACATAACTGCAATGCAGCTTTTAGAAAAAGAGATGCAACCATAGGAAAACTTCATAGTTTCATACAGTAGAAAAACAGACAATACAGGGAGCCATGGGGTTAATTATCATGTTCCGCAGTTTCAAATGCTGTGAACAACAATATTTTGCAAGGATCCAAACTGCTATGGCAATCTGCATGAAAAGAAAACAAAAAAGAAAAAAAAATTCAACAAAAGCCACCAGTGTGCAAAATCATCATAGCAAAAAAAAAAAAATCTCAAAAATCAACTTCGTTTTTGATAAATTGCAACTTTTACAGCAATAATGTCATCAGGTAGTCACAAAAATTATAATGGCAAGGGTATGAAACTTGCCACCAACAGGATGTGGTTTAACTTAACTTTCCCTCAAAACTATTTTTATCCAGTGAAGTTGTCTGAGAAGAAAGATAGTTGACATTTTATTGTTTTATTTCTGATTCATCTATTACAGATGTGCACAAACAGAGACACTAATGAACACAGACCATTAAAAACACTGAGGAAATAAATAAATCAGATAAACTTTGGATTGTAATACAAACCAGTAACACTCCTTAGATTTTCTTTCAGGGTTATGCAAATACAAATGCACTGGCATCAGAAATAGTTGTGTCAACCTAGCAGCTGGTAAGTCTCAGAAGAGAGATTAGAAGAAACAATATATATCCTAAACTGGAAAGAATGAAAATTATTTGAACGCATAGATAGGTGTTAAAAATGAAGAGCAGAGCAACTGACACTGCAAGTTGTCAGTGTGCACGAATAAAATAAACATTCAGGGGAGAAGCAAATACAAGAACTCCCAGATGCAAAATACACTTAAAAAAGAACAGAACTCACCTCAATTTCAGAGTTACACATTATGTCCCATAGAGGCATGGACATGTTTCCACCCCTAGTATTAATGGAATAAACCCTAACTATGATGGTAACAATCAAATTCTTTTCCTCTCTTGACAGCTGCCCTAGCTTGCCAGTGAAAGTTTTTGCTCAGATCCCAATACACAGATATTTAGATCACAAAGATTCTGCCACATCAGTGCTGTAAATAACTGTTTTAGAATGCCATAAACAACTTTGAAGACTAAATTTCTCTGTCAACACTTTGAGATTTCCTCTCTGCATCATCTGCATATGCAAAAGCAAGAAGCATTTAGTGTTTATGCTATGGGTACTTGAAGGATTTCACACCTCTAGGATGATTTTCCCATTTTTACTGCTAGGAAAGGGCAAAATGGGACTTAGCTTGATGTGTTAAAATATATTTCTGAAGACAAGGTACTTTTAATCTTGCATTGCCCAGTACATTGGATCTGGAAACAGTAATTGACTTTGCTGCTGCCAGATGAAACTGAACATTTGGACACTAGCAATGTTTGCAATCAGATAAGCATTAGGGAAAGAAAGCAGATTTTATTCCAGTGAGCGCTCTGAAAATGTAAGCTCTGAGTAAAAATGGAGGGAGTTAAGGAACTCCAGTGAACAAAGAAGAGCTCCAAAGCCATCTCACATTGCTGTCATTTGTGTAAGAACGCCTTGCTTTTTTTGCTTAGCAGTTAAGAAGAACATGTGAAAACTTTGTCTCTAACCTTAAGCCCACTCAAGCCGACCTCAGATTTAAGATGCAAGATGGTGTGTGAAGTTAGAAGGAAGAATTGCACAGCTGAGAACCAATCTGGAACGCTCCTTCTCAGCTGGCATCCCCTCCTTCAGATTTCTTTCCCCAAATATGTTAAATGCTGCAATTTTGAAATGAACTTCAGGGGTGGTTGATTTTGTCCTCCCCTTTATCATCACTTACTGTCCTGAGGGTCTTCTCAAAAGTTGCAACACAGGAAATTTGTTTTCATACAGTCTAACTCTAAAAGCAGCAAAAGTATTGTTATTCGTATTGTTGTATACATGGTGCCTTACACTGCCATGGTTAAAAGCTTTTGAACGCATACTGCATATACACAGCTTGACAGTTCCTACCCCACAGGGGGTCAATTCACCCAGCCAATGTGTAGTGGGCCGCTGCAGAAGACACTGTAATGAGGACACAGTGTTTTCAAGCAGAATGTAGGCAGAGTTTAACCATAAGCCTTGGTTGTGGAGACCCACGTGTTAGCACGAGTAACTCCTATATAACCTCAGCACATACCCTAGCATTAGTATGCACTGACTTTAACAATACTACTTCTACGTACTGCTTGTAAAAGCATGTTCCTATGGAGATGTGTAAGAGCACAGTGCTCTCAGTGACCCTTGGCATACCACCTAGCATGTTTGGTATTGTACAGGTAAAAACACTCATAGCTTTGCTTACTTGGTATGCTGTAAAGATGTGAAGAACAGTGAAGCTGTTGAACCTCACCACAGAAAGGATCAGCATGCCATGATCAACGTGAAGTTGCTTGCCTGATGCCGCCTACACCAGGTTACCCAGTATCTGAAGGGACATAAGATAGCAAATGCTTTTTCTACCATTTTTATTCTTCATTAGCTTTGAGTGTCCATGCCTTTTGTACTGACATACCAGAAGAACTGACGCCTCCTCAGTGCAAAACACCATGAGATACAAGAAGGTGAATAAGATCATAAAGCAATGAAGAGCTCATGAGGAAGAATAATAAAATGACTGGAGGCCAGTCTCAGAGCAATAGCAATTTGGCCACACAAGAAAGGAACTGAAAGAGATGTTAGAAATTCTTTTGCATAATTTCATTTTAAACAGAAGACCACCAGGGTAAATGATTAGATGCCAAACAAGCAGGCAAAGAAGCCTGGCATCACATGGTAATCAGAAGCATAAGCTGACATCCTGCTAGCTAAGATCAAGCAACAAAAGTTCTTAAAAGCAAAAACAAGCCAGCAAAAGCAGACAAAAAAGAAGGGTAACATGATCACCTTTTTGGTCTTTTGCTTTAACCATTACAATAGCATTCTGTGTAGAAGTAAGAAAGGTAAAACTGCACTGTCAAGTTCAAAAAAACAACACTAAAATAACTAAGATAAAAGTGATAGCCGTATGACTAGATAGAAAAACCTGCATTACAAAAAAAACAAAACAAAACAAAACAAAAAAAAACCCCACCGACCAAAAACCCTACCCTTAGAAGAGTTAAAAAGTTATGTAGAACATAAGCCTGAAGGATGGGGAGGATGTGATGTGATCAGGAAAGGAGTAATGGATAAAAACTGGAAAAAAGACCAACAGCTTCAATGTCCTGGCATCATAAGAAAATGTCAGCTATAGAGGCAAGAGGTGACACACAGAGTAAGGAGGTCAGATCTTTGATTTTTCAACACTGAAATGATGACTGAGTTTGCATCAGTAGATGAGATTATTCAAAAATAAACTTCAGAGAAAGGTAAAAGGTAAAAGACCATTCTTAAGGAACTCCTGCATAAAAATGGAGAGTGGATTTGGAGGATCCTATGGTGGACCAAGTGTGATTAGACAGGTCTTAGCTATTCTATTCCTCTTCATAAAACAATGGTGGTCAGCTTTTGTCAACTTTCTCAAAACCATTCCACAAACCACCTAAACAGTGGGATCTATAAATGACACTCATCTGTTCTGTTCTTTTGGTGTAGCAGGATATATGAAAACACAGGAAGTTGTTAAACTAATTAATTACTAGGATGCATCATTTCCCAATATTTTGTGTGCACTTCCCAAAATCCTCATCTTTGTTCCACAAAAATCCCTTAAAATAGCATTTTCCTGTCTGCGCTTCCAAATGTTTCTTCCTATTCAGGCTCTGACTCTTCATCTTTCCACCCTTATGTCAATAGTCCTGTAGCTCCTGCAATGCTTAGGTGTTTCCCAGCTAACTTCTCTCTCCAGCTTCAGTACTGCTATAGGCAGAGAAACAAAACAACAGAAATTCCTCTCCCTGCCTTCTTTGGGCATCATGTGTCTTTTTCAGAAAAGCAAAAAGCAAATAAACAATTTCTGGCTCAGTGACCACCTCCCCACCTATTCCTCCAAGGGAAGCTCATAGCTTTGCAAATGCTACTGCTTCTCTGAAAGCTCAGCCAGACACCCCTGGTTCACCACAACAAAATAAAGCTCCAACCTCCAAGCTTTGAGACTGACTTTTGTTTTTCCAAATTCAGAGCCAAACTTTAGACTAAACAAAATTTTTCAAGTCAAAACTTTATTTCAAGTTATCAAACCCAAAGAAAATCATATGGCCACTTTTCTACATTTGATGAACAAATTATTTAAGTCATACTATTCCATTGCAGTCCATCTGCTTGTATATAAAAACCCGATCATTTCTCCTGAAAGTTGATCATGCCAGGATTTTATTTACAAACCTGCATACTTCTATGCCCAAGTTGTTTTGTTTTGTTTTTTCCTATGGGGACTGTTCCACTTGTTATTTATAGACAGATCAGTAGTTATATTTTGAACCCTCACAAGGAACACCAGAAAAACTGGCATTATTTATATCACAAGCATATTTTCTAGGTAGTTACAAACTCTGTGTCAATTATTTCCATGAAAAGCAAAACTACTCAATTGATGCATTTGCATGATCTGTTGCAAGTGCAATCGTTAACTCATTTCTTTTTGAAGAAGTATGTGGGATTTTGCAAAACTTTCCAATAGAATATTAAATTGAGTTTTCATCAACTAGTATATTGAAATATTAAGTATGCATATAAACAGTAACCTACCTTTTAATTAAACAATACTTTCTTACACTGCTTTTGGACTCATTCAGTAATGCCCTACTCTGCATTTATTTAATCTCAGCAAGGACTCAGCAACATCATGTAGTGAAAGCCTCTGATCTTACTACCTGTGATTCCCGCATTTTAAACACTGATGAAATTGGTGAACTGGTGAAACAGTGATGACTAGATCTCTGACAAGTCAGCATCTTACAGAAGCATACACTATTAACTGGGTTTTGATAGTCCCAGTTTTTTTAAGGGAATCTGAGGATTTAAGGGAAATTAAGGGTATACGAGAATTTAAGGGAATATGTGAATCCCCCTGCCACAAAATAAGGTCTGCCTTCAATACCCTCAAAATCTGGGCACCTCCATAGCATGTAATGATCTGGATTAGGTGGGAGGTAACATTAGATGATCTAAGGATCCTTTCTGCCTTCAGACTGTACTAAATCTATCAATACCAAATTTAAAACCAGCTAGTGTAGAAAGGTTAACAAAACAATCAGCTTTCTGCAACTGATTTTGCTTTGGACAACAACATGAAGATTCTTCTGGTTCTCAAAACTTTAACCAAAGAAAATGAGTAATTCATTGTGGCTTACTGAAATAAATTGTGTTCCGATTTCATAAAGGAGGTATTTGTTAATAGCTACATTACCAACAGTAAAGCAAGACAAGCAGAATGCCTTGCTCATGCACATCTTCTAGTATAAACAAAAAAGCAACCTGCAGCAGCTTTGAAGGCGGAGGATTTCAACCACAGACGGCTGGCTGCAACTATGGGTATCAAAAAACAATGTTCACTACTAATTCGTTCATGCAGGAGAAATTAAGTGCAGGCTTGGCAAATACAAACACACTGCTAGAGGAGGTTCTTCCAAAACGTTCAAACTTGTCTTTTCCATCTAGGATGTTCAGATGCAATGAGATGGGACTTCTCCAAATGCTGCACAGTGTACAGAAATTTAACTTTTAAAACCAGTTTTCTCAGGCTGGAAGGGGGAAGACCGTGGTAGAAAACGTTCTGTTCTGTTGAAGGGAAAAAAGGATTGTTTATCATTGACATATTTGCCACTTATCAGTGCTACAAAGGGATGAAGAAAACTGCCTATGATTTACAAACAGAACAGGTCAGCATATAAGACTTCAAAGGTTTCTAGGGTCACAGGGAAGAAAAGTGCTCATGTATTTTTTTTTTTATTTAGGTCATTTTACTATTTAACTTGAGCAAACTGTAGAAGAATCGTTCTCTCACTTAAAAGCAAGCAGAAGACTAGATACGTTTCATAAGGGGACTAGCTATAATTCTTTGCTCTTTCTCCTTTTCTCCTACTACTTATAACCTCCAACTCCCACCAACTTCTTCTGCCATAAGTAGCTATGCAGCTCATAGTTGAAATTATTGGAACAGCAATTCTGTAATAAACCTGATCAAGAGAGTGTTTAAATTCAACTAAGGTTATTTACCCAAAAAGTTTAACAAAGTTTCCACAGTTTTCTTATTCTGAGTTCTTCTGCATAGCACTGCCATCCATACTTACAAGGAAAAGAAACAAATGGAACCATGTGGCAGCCTTTATTTTCTCAGTTTCTCCATTAGAAACACCTGACCCTTTCCTCTTTTTCCTCTAGCAACAGCTGTGACTTTTCTTCTGCTCCAGCATAAGGGTCCCACGTTCTCCACGCCGCTCTCCGCGCTCAGCACCCTGGCCAGCGCCGTCCGTCCGCCACCGCGGGTGATGACGGGAGGAGGTCTGCCCTAACGAAACCGTGACGTCAAACGGAAATAATTTCTCTCTGTCCTCACTTTTCTTTGCCGGTAGATGAGACATGTTAGTAATAACATATGGGTGCCCTGATATTGTGCTGTTTCAAAGCAGCTGTTGTTACTCAGTGACACTGCACTACATAGTAAGAAAAATTTTTCCAGTGTAAATGTTTGCAACCAGGAACTGGTTATAATTTTTACAATTTTTGTTGTACTTGTGGTGAAAGGACAAGGGGTGGAGTGTGTGTAAATTGTCCACCTTTGTTGGTGTTGTGATGATGTTATTTTGACTATGGATGGGGAATTATTCTTGCTGATATAAGTGAAGTTTGTGAAGATTGTGTGATAAATGTATGTTTTAATGGCAATTCTGATTTATTCTGATAATGATAACAACTGGTTTATAAAATGATGCTGCAGACAAAGAACTACTGACCTGGGTTTTACAGAGCAGTAATTATTCACTATCTCTGTTTCTGCAATTTCAAATTTCATATGCTCAGATTTCATTACGCTCAAAACAATGCCCTTGGGAAAAGCATCTGGAGAGTCCAGAACATATTTGTTCCAGATCTGCTACATAAATGTATATACACTGTTACATAAACACATGACGCTGTAGAAATAACTAAGACTAATCTCACCCTTTGGTTGAAACACAATTTGCTGACATCGATTTTATGGACAGGACCTTACTTCTAAAACCTTAAAACTGATTTTGCATAACTTCAGTTAGGAAAGATGTATCAACATATCTTACTCACTCTCCTTTTATTAAAAGAAAAACGTAGGCAACCTCACCAGTTGGTTTTGATCCCATATCCAAATTTAGTAGAGTTATAAAGGTTTCTGAATGACAGGTATATAAATGCTGCTGTGTTTCAGATCACACATTTTCTGGACCTCTACTGATACTCAGCCTCCACCCTTCCTCCATGTAGCTTTCTAAAATAACTGCTGTTCTGTCAGTTACTGACAGAAGACACATCTGCAGTTACTCTGACTTTTTAATTTTCCTGCCTATTTAAAGATCTTGGATTTGAGTTCATAAATCATTGAAATTATCTTTCTTCTTAGGAAAAAAAAAATAATGCTAGAAGCAAACAGTTAAATTTCAAGTCAGCAAAATCACAAGTTGTGAAAAGCTCTAGATGACACATATTTAAAAGATATCCATGTAAAGCTGTTTAGAAATTAAAAATAACTCACTTCTGAAATAAAGGGTGCTTTAAGTTACATGAAAGTACCTTTTCCCACAGCAGAGGCCTGGAATCTACCAACTCCACTGTCTGATCAGATGACTACATTAGCAACTGCTTCAGTGGCACCGTAATCTGTAGGAGTCATGCACAAGTCACATGAACTGCATCTGCCCTCAGTAAAATGCAAGTACCTATGCTATATTATACTGTTATAAAAGACGGACTTAATTCACTACATTTTACTAATCACTGCAATGCTTTACAGACTAAAATTAAATATACAGCAGACAACTGTGGCCACATATCTTGCAAAGAATCATTTTACTCAACATATCCAAGTGCTGACGTTGGAAATTGTGCTTGTTTTATGGACTCAGGGAAAGTGTGGCAGATTTTTACATGTTTCCTCTGCAATGCAAGAGCGAACAGAAGGGAGAGTGAGCTCATACTATTTTATCTGAACATCTTCAGTTGCACTGTGTTAAGTGACCTGACCTATTACAGCTTTTAAACCCATGCTTAATTTTAATTGTAAGAATAATACCATTGACTTCAGTTCTCAGGTGCCTTCACAAGTTGAGGCTTCAGTTCAGACTGAAGAATCATTATTATTGGTCAAGCACTATTAGAAGGAATAGGAAAAAAAATCTCTTTTATAAAAATCAGGAGATTTAATCTGGGACTTAGCAAAATACAAAAAGAATTTTTATCTGTCTGTACAAACTCTACAATGCTATTCACAGTATTGCTTTTCAGAGCAGAACCGCATCTTTTTGTTCTCTCTTCTTGCAGGTTTCTATTTTTATACTACCATCCTATCTGCAAAGCCTCTCACTCTTAAAAATAAGCTTATTTTGTCATTTAAATCCCCCAAATCTCCATAATTTCCTCTAGTAAATAGTATTGGTTCACAGCAAACCAGTAATTTTCACAACTATTATCAATCTCAAAGCTTTTCCTTTGTTGCAAATTTAGAGCAGATAAGTACACTTACATAAACTTCTAATAAATAAAATGGGGTTTAAAGGAAGGCAGAAAAAAGATCCATTTTTAAGAAAAAGATTTTTTGAATCTGCTCCAAAGCTTAAATTAGGAAAAGTTCCATGAAAGCCATACAACTAAGCAGAAAAAAGGAAGAGATGTATTTTCTACAATGTTTTCTTAGTATTGCTGGAACATCCAGAGCCTCAAAAAGTCCTGTATCTTTCCTGTGATCCATTCCTTTTCAGGTTAAGTTCAAAATTTCCTTGAAAGTAAATTTGGACAACTTTGACAGCACGAATATGAACTGCCTTAGGCTCAAAGCATATTCCTAATTAATCCTTTGCCATCTGGGGGTTCCTCTGCTCCATGCATTTTTAGGACCTCAGTCAGCATTTCAAGACATTACAAGGAAAGTACAAGCTGAAGACACTTAGAATCTTAAAAAAATATGTTCAGTGTAACAGGCCAAAGAAAGAAATTTATTCTGAGAGCACACGTTTGATATTTACTAACTCACCTATCTGCTGTCTGTACTTTCTCAAGTGTTTGCATTTGCCCTTTTCTGTGCTTTAATATTAAAGGACTACGTGTCTGCTTCTCACAGTTAAAATGAGATCTTCATTGAGTGGACTGTTGTAATTGTAGAGAATTTGTAGCTCCAAGTGGCAGATTTATTTCAAACACTGTTCAATAGAAATATTCATATATTTATGTGCTCCTGATAAATCTTTTAAGGTAATCTTGATTGTGCAACTGTCTGCTCTTCATGTCGACAAAACGGATCAGCCACTCAGTGACTACTCTCAAGTTTTATTCACAGTTTGAATGAATTAACTATTTCACTTCACTATCTATTTTACTGAAAAGTTTAAAATGCACATCTCATGTTATTGATCCTACACTTTATTAAACCATATGAAAAACCTAATGTGTTGTCATCAACTTTCCTATACGTTTTTCACTGCATATCATACCTTTCTCTCATCTCAGGTGACACTGCTGTTGGACTAATAGCCTCTACTTGTATATAGGCCAGCAGGAGACTCCACAACAGATGCCAGCTTTACACTGAATTTATTCCATGCATGCTTGACAGCTGCATCATAGCATCAGCCACTACAGACCAGGTAACAGGAAAAAAGAGAAAGCAACTTTCACAGCTTGTCATAGCTGCTATTATTTACTTACTTGCATTCCTAACTAAAGAATTTAATTTCTTGAGTTAAAGGACACAAACACACGTAGGTTGAGTGAAGTTACCTCACAATACACTAAAATAGTTTATGAAATTGCAGCTGAAACTAAACAGTAAGGTTACTCCTTAAGAGGTCACTGTTTGAAAACAGATTTAGACAAACAACTACTCGGATCTCCACAACACCACTAAAGATGAAGCCTACTATGGCTAAAATGAACCACTTAGGGTTTATTTTATATCACCTATAGCCAGATATTTCTGAAAGTAAAAGATATAATTAAAGGGTTCAGCAGTGCCTTGCAGAAAGAAAGGTTACTTTGGGATGTGCATGGATATTGCAGTCACATGCCATTACCCACAGGACAGAGATTCAGCTCTTAAAAGTGAGTATCAGCAGAAGCTTATTTTGGATTAATTTTTGGTAGAACCTGAACACCTGAAACATACCAACCAATAAATCTACATTAAACAAATCAAAATGTTCTGTATACTTCTTTTGTTTAGCATTTTCTGTGAAAAAACATAGTTATTGTAAAGCAGTGATATAAATGAGAAAACTTAGTCCTTTAGGATCAGATGCTAATGACAGAATGGTATTTTAGTACTAGCAACCACTGCATTAGCAGTTTCAGAATGTGGAAGTAAACTTTGTAGATATCACAGCACTTGCACTGCTGTGGCACAACTTTCGGTTCATCTGTACATGTATCTCACAGTGTTCCTCCAGAAGCGTCTCTTTAAAAACTGAAGGTAACACAGCCCTCTTTTTCTGGTTTCTTTGTTAAGAATTTTTCCTCTCATCTAGATTTCTTACAAAAATACTTATGTTTTCCTTTCTTAATATTTAGAGCAGAAAAAGCTCAATAAAGGCGAACTTTCTCTGTATTACAGACAGTAAAGTTTGTTTCTATATTCATGGAAGTAGAATGACTCAGCAAAATGACTCAGGAAAAGCTGTATTAGAAGTTCAAGAAACTTAAGCTTATATTCACAGTGTAGGGCAGAAACACCACTTTAAACCAAATTAAAAGCTTCTAACATAACCATCATAAAAGGATTAAATCATATTTTAAGGGATATTGTCCATTAGGAGAACAAGCCTTTTCACCATCTGGAATTTTTCCCACCTCTAGAAATGCAAACAAGATATCATATTACTGCCAAACAGAATAGTATTTTTGCCAGTTTCTGATATTTTGAAACCTTTTTTTAATTGTTTCTCTCCCCAAAATCTCCAGGGGAAAAAAGACAGCAATTCCTAAATTAAGGCCTTAAAAAAGACCTAAAGAGTCTTTTTCAACCTAAATGATTCCATGATTCTATAAGAAAGTTTTTAGTCAGAATTACTGAAGAATATTCTGAAAGACATAGTAAATTTGCATTTGAACTCATAACAGTCATTATTGTAAAACAGTAATAGTATAGTTGTGTCTCATCTAAAAAGTGTGACCTTGGCTTTTATAACATGAGATCTCCTACAGACCTGAATAGATGTACCTACTTAAAAAAGACTCCCAAACCTTGAAATGGACAGGTTTTGAGCTAGCTAAATGAGCAGAAGTTAAATAATTTTTTAGAAAGATCAGAAGTACACACACAAGCACTGTCAGTTTTATAAGGATCCAGAAATCTAGTATTCAGAAGCATCTGGTAAAGTGAAAAATTTTATGTTATTAATGCTATGACTACTCAGACTTTACAGGGTTTTTTTTCTTCCAAAGTATATGGTTGCTATCAGATGTAGTTACTATCACCATTTCACTCTTGGGTTTCAGCCTGTCACAGAAGAAACATCAAACACAAATGGTTATGTGAATTATTAAGAGTTTGTGACATCTCACAGGACCTGGAATTCTTCCCTGTGAAATGAAAATTATTACTCTATACCACTTAATGAATTACTTTCTTAGCAGGCCCAGAGACATATATTATCTTTGTGCATTTCCCCATTCAGACAAGGAGTACAATTGCACCCAATACCTTGTGGAAAAGAAAGATAAGGCTGTTAAGATCGAACAAAACTGACAGCACACACTATGCAAAAGATACTGACAATGTGTTTTACTTTTTTATGTTTATATATAGTCGCTATATAATCTAAGTTTCTTTTTAAGGAAACTAGTTCCCTGAATCTACCTGGAAAACTCATCTGAATAAGTGTAGATATACAAGATATCTACAACAATTACTAACAGACTGCTCAGGAATGGAGGCAAATCTCTACATTTGTGAATGGTATATTCTGCCATTTGTGAACAAGTATGTCCACAAAGTCTCCATTTGTTCAGTCTGAAAAAAATCATAATAACTCTTCACTAGACATTACACTCAAAAGTAATCATTCCCGCTGACTAAATTTATCCAATTAGCTAATATTTACTCTATTTGCAGTTGACAGTTCTACTGTATGGAGGGCCAAATTTATAAAACAATCAGTGTCTTTCCAGCTTCAAAGAGAAGATACTGATTGGTACGTCACTAAAAGTCTTTTCAACGTTACATTTCCAGCAATAGCCACAGACTCGCAGCATACCTCAGCTGTGTGAGGAACCTTTACCTTATCAGAAAACTACAAAGAATAATAAAAATGGCATTTTAATAAAAGAATTCAAATCCCCATAGCCTAACTTTGTGCGTGTTAATAGTTCCAACTGTTTTAGAGGTGGAGCAGCAGGATCCCACTGGGAATAAACAACAGAACCAGAAGTCAGGAAACCCAACGGCTATTCTCAGCTGTACCACTGTCCTTCCCTGTGACATGGTAACGGCTTTACTTCTGTTCCTCACTGTCCCTTGAGAATGATAAATACAAATGATAAACATGAACGATATCTCAGATCATTTACTATAAAAACTTTGACTGTGATGTATACATGCTATGTTACTTAAATACTATTATATGCAATGTTTCAGATACGAATGCTATACCAAAGAGGTTAAGCATGTGGCTTCAAGGAAGAGGAGTGCAAATAAACAAATAAAATTAAAAAGGAAATAAAATAAAAAAAGGACAGTTTGTCTATAACCTACATTTGTTCACTGCTGAATATGATGTGGTTTTGAAAAATCACCAGAAAATGATTATGTAGTCATAGGGTACAGGCTATAATAGATAACAAGCTGAACATTGGATTTACTCTTTTGAAGTCAAAACTCAGAACCGGTAAGTTAGATCTCAGGCAGGCAGATGTAAGGCAACAGAGCATTTAGGAGAGTTGACAGAAAACACAGCTATGAGCAGCACTGCGAACTATTCCAGTGAAGCACAGGTATGGAGAAGTATAATAAAAGACCAACATGGCAAATTAGACTCTTCCTCCACCACAATGAAGAAAAAGCAGAACAAGAAAAAAAAAAATTTCAAACCAACAAACAAACATACACACCCCCCAAAATAAAATAGGTCATACTAATAAAGATGATTGCAAAAGAAAAAAAAGGCCTTGCACAGGCAATCTCTGAAAAACAAGGGCAAACAGTGAGAGTCGTATCAAAAGCAAGGGGGAGTTACAAGGAAGACCAAAAGCAGTGTTGGTCAGCTACGTGGTCCAGAGGGAAAAAAAACAATTGTAAAACCTCTACAAGGCAAAAGTTTAATGCCCTTCTTCCACTAAACGTCAGCTTTGTTCAGGTGAGCAGAAGAATTGTAACAGCTTTGTAACAGCTTAAGACTGGGGAGAGAATATATCAAAGAGTACCTAAATAAATTACATGTTATCAAATTTGCTGGCCTTCATATGTTTTATCTCAGAATATTAAAAGAGTAATCTGAAGATATTTCAGAGCCACAAGTGGTAATATTTTATAGCTCAGGGGAAATAAGTGAGGAAGTAGAAGAGTAGAAAAAAGCCAAACCGTCACTGTCTCTAAAAGAAAAAAGAACATGAGAGGAAAACAGAGTTCAGACAGCTTCACACCCTGGAGAAATACCAGGGAAAAAAAAAATATTAGGAAAAGTATTTGTCAGCACCAAAGAAGGAGGAGGAGATGACTGGCAACCAACTTCAATTTTTCAAGAGCAAATCATTATCAAACTAAAAATTTTCTCCTACACTGTAATAGGCCTCACTACTGGAAGAGGCAGCAGATGTCACACACTTTCACCTCCATGCAGTTTACAACATTGTCTCACACGACCTTCTCAGAAATGGTACAGGGAGACAACCTAGGAGAAATGCTATAGGGTCAGTGCAACATGGGATAAACACATTGAAATAATAGTTATAAATGGTTTGACAGTTAAAAATAGTTATAATTTGTTCAAATAGACAGATGTGTCATCAGTCCTGTGTCTGCTCCTGTGTCTGATGCTGCTCAGTGTTTTCATGAATTACCTAAATAAAAAAGGTCATTAATGGATGGGTCATAACTGGTTCAGCAGGATAAAAATATGTGGTTTTTAACATTGACACTACAAAGCTGGGGATGTACACTGGAGAGCACACAAGAATTAAAACTGATCTTGACAAACTAGATAAATTAGTCAGGAAGACCCCTCCCCAACTAACTTTAAAAGACACAAATACCTTCCTGAGCCAAAGTGAACCTTTGTTCTCCAGATGGAGCTTCGTCACACTATCAGTCTACACCCATATGCCCTCTTCAACACAGAGGTGAATCTTGGCAAATCTGGAGAGAGCTGAACACATCTTCTGTTATTTCATATTTAGAGAGAAATTTACTGTTGTCTCAACAGTTTCTTGCAAACTACTGCTAGTACAAGGAGACACTTGACACTGAATGCTAATGCACTTAGAGCTACTCCTGGCACTCTGGACTGCTCTCCATTATTCCCAATTCTTTAGAAGCTGGATTTGTTAGTCTTTCAGGCATAGAGCAACATGCTTTTCCTTCGTTCTGTGCAAGCATTTGGTAAGGGTACCAGAGAAGACTGCTGCACATTGTTTATTAATGGTGTCAGAAATTCATTCTGAAAAGAAAATTAAAGACTTAGATAAAAAGTAAAAAGAAAGTCTTTCCTCCCTGTCTAAAGTAAGGCCCAGCTGAAAAGTTGAAGGCAGATATTTATGTATTTAAAGAACAGAGCTTAGCTGTGGTCACTGGCACACTTTCAGCTCCTGTATAAGCAACCTGGTGAGCCACAGGAGTCACAGCACAGAAGAATTTGACCTGCTAGAATGAACTGGCTAGCAAAAACCCATAGTCCTCAATTGATGTAAGATAGCATAGCTCCAATACAGTCAATTATGATTTCCATTTGATGAAATCCAAATGCTTTTTCTTCTGTAAAAACCCTGCCTCCAAAAAGATCTGTATGCATGTCTGAGGATGTAGTTCATCACTTCAGCTTTTGTTCTTAAGTATCTATAAACAGACGGTAGCAACTCATAGAAAATGACTGCTCAAGAGCTAAGGGACAATGTCATAAAGATCTGAGTATATGCAAACACCACCTTAGAGACAGCAATCATACAAAGCAGTACTGTATGGAAGTGTCTGGAAATATTCTCCTTGCAACAGTGGAGCAAAAATGCTAGGAAGAAATCCAGATAATAGCATAAAAAAAATAATAGAAATGGACTACACATTTCAGAACTACCTATAAATATCTTGCAGATTTTGCTACAAGCCCTGTATGAACCCTGTCTCAAATATCACACTGCAAGTTACCCTAAGAAAGAAAAAACAATCTTATGGGCCTAAAGTACTTCAGGGAGAATTATCACACCAAAGTAAAAGATAAAATACCTCTTTCAGCCATAGGAGCACAACAGCATGGATCATCCCTGATGTATCAGACTTCCAATATTTTACCACAGAACATGTCCATATGTTGCAGTTTCACTCAAAAGGAATTATTCAAACTAATGTAATTACTACAAAAATAAATCAAGGTCTTATTTCAGCCTCTGTTACCATGTGAGTTATTCTTGTAGCATACCAGAAGAAGGGATAAGATCAATAGCTTAAAGAAATTAATTTCTTCCGCTTCCTGACAAATGCACCATATTCTGGCAGGTTGACCCTGGCTGGATGCCAGGTGCCCACCAAAGCCACTCTGTCACTCCCCTCCTCAGCTGGACAGGGGAGAGAAAACAGAAGGGCTCGTGGGTCGAGATAAGGGCAGGGAGATCACTCTCCAATTACCATCACAGGCAAAACAGTCTCGACTTGGGGAAATTAGTTTAATTTATTAACAATCAAATCGGAGTAGGATAATGAGAAAATAAAAACTAAATCTCAAAACACCTTCCCCCCACCCCTCCCTTCTTCCCAGGCCCAGCTTCACTCCTAATTTTCTCTACCTCGTCCCTGGCCAGCAATGCAGGGGGACGGGGAATGGGGGTTGCAGTCAGTTCATCACAGGTTGCCTCTGCTGCCCCTTCCTCCTCAGGGGCAGGACTCCTCACACTCTTCCCCTGCTCCAGCGTGGGGTCCCTCCCACGGCAGACAGTCCTCCATGAACTTCTCCAATGTGGGTCCTTCCCATGGGCTGCAGTTCTTCACAAACTGCTCCAGCGTGGGTCCCTTCCACAGGGTGCAGTCCTTCAGGAGCAGACTGCTCCAGTGTGGGTCCCCCATGGGGTCACAAGTCCTGCCAGCAAACCTGCTCCAGCGTGGCCTCCTCTCTCCATGGGGCCACAGCTCCTGCCAGGAGCCTGCTCCAGTGTGGGCTTCCCACGGGGTCACAGCCTCCGTCGGGCACATCCCCCTGCTCCAGCGTGGGGCCCTCCACGGGCTGCGGGTGGATATCTGCTCCACCGCTAACCTCCATGGGCTGCAGGGGGACAGCCTGCCTCACCATGGTCTTCACCACGGGCTGCAGGGGAATCTCTGCTCCGGCGCCTGGAGCACCTCCTCCCCCTCCTTCTTCACTGGCCTTGGTGTCTGCAGAGTTGTTCCTCTCACATATTTTCACTCCTCTCTTCAGCTGCAATTGCTCAGTTTCCCACCCCCCACCCCCTTCTTAAGTATGTTACCCCAAAGGCACTACCACCATCGGTGATGGGCTTAGCCTTGACCAGCGGCAGGTCCCTCTTGGAGCCTGCTGGCATTGGCTCTATTAGACATGGGGGAAGCTTCTCGCGCCTTCTCACAGAAGCCACCCCTGTAGCCCCCCTGCCACTACCAAAACCTCGCCATGCAAACCCAACACAAATATTCAGAAACTGTATTTTACACAGACCAATTCACATAACTACACTGGGAATGTACAGTCATAGTTGATCTCATAGAAGTCTTTGGTAATGGCACTTGAAGTAGTAGGCAGGGAACAGACTGGAAACTTTCTGAGTTGTCATAAAAAGACATAAATAACTTGCATTTGACATAGTAGAGTTTATTTGCTAATTGAGTGAGAAAAAAATAAAGCCTTGCAAAATTTTAATTTTTTGGTCTGGAACATGGTTAGATGGCCATGAAGATGTCTCAGTGTTGGATGACAAGAATGTCCTCCTAACACTGTAGGAGTTGTCCAGGTTTCAGCTGGGATAAAGTTAATTTTCCTCCAAGTAGCTGGTATAGTGCTGTGTTTTGGATTTAGGATGAGAATAATATTGGTAACAAGCTGATGTTTTAGTTGTTGCTAAGTACTGCTTACCCTGGCCAAAGCCTTTTCAGCTTCCCATGCTCTGCCAGCAAGGAGGTGCACATTAGGCTGGGAAGGAGCATAGCCAGGACAGCTGACCCAAAGTGGCCAAAGAGATATTCCACAACATGTGACATCATGCTTAGTATATAAACTGGGGGGAGTTGGCCAGGGGGGCAGCAATCACTGTTTGGGCACAGGCTGGGCATCGGTCGGCAGGTGGTGAGCAATTGTATTGTGCATCACTTGCCTTGTATATTATTATTATTATTACTACTACTATTTTACTTTATTTTATTTCAATTATTAAACTGTTCTTATCTCAACCCATGAGTTTTCTCACTTTTACTCTTCTGGTTCTCTCCCCCATCCCACTGGGGGTGAGTGAGCAAGCGGCCGTGTGGTGCTTGGTTGCTGGCTGGGGTTAAACCACAACAGGATTGTTAGCCAATAGTTTCATAAAAAAAGAGGGGAGGAGGGGAGACAAGTTTCCTGGTAGAGCTCCTATTATCTTTCTGGGGAAACAAGCTCTTTCAGTTCTGAAAGAAACAGGTTTTACAGCTTGGATTCTCATCAAGCCACCTTCCAATGTTCAGCTTCAGCATAAGAGATTTGGCCTCCACCATTCCATCCCAAGCTGCTGCTTTTTTGTCAGCATGAGAGTAACTACACTAGGACTTTCACTGCCTTAAGTCCCCTGATTTACTCAAGGGCCTTGAAAAAGTCCCAGTCTTGGCTGATCAATGTAATTATTTTTTGCGAAAACTAAATAAATGTATCTGCAGCCACTAGACACACAAAATGGTGCTGAAAGAGGCAATGACAGTATATCCCTTTGTCAACCTATGCAAAACATCACTAGACCACAGAAACTCTCCACCAACTACTTCATTAAAAGCCACCTTGTGAAGCTTATTAAACAGAGCAGAGCACCCTTTCATCCTCGACATTACTGAAATTTTAGTCATGCAAAATGGACTGCAAGAGGTTTATCCATGCACCTGTGCAGCTACTGTAGCCTCAATGAAAACTAAAATTATTGAAAGCCACAAGTGCTTTCCAGAATAAAAAAAAGTCTCCAGATTTGCAATGGTATATATACCATTTCTCATGGCATATTCTTATTAGTCATTTCAGCTGCCTGAAACAGACATCAAGCCCAGTCATTCCCAAAGGGGAAGGCACACCACCATCCTGGATGAGGTTCAAAGCCAAAGACAAACTAATCAGCTCACTTTGGGCCATGAGTGCTGGCTGCTTGCCATGGCCAGCACTGCTGCAAGGTCACAGAACGCAAACCTGAGAAGGGGCAGAAGCACATTCTGCTTGGCCCCTGATTCCTCAGTCCCCCAGGGCTCCTGAGTCCCTTGCTGAAAGGGAAGAGACACAGGAGACCAGCAATAAAGGCAGGCAGAAGCATGCATGAGGAGGAATCCAAGTATTAGGGAATTGACCAAGGAGACAAAGGCTGAGGGTTGTGGGGGCAGTGGAGAGGAAGAAGTGGAGATGATGAGCAACTGAGAGGCCTGGTGGTATAGATCACTCAACAGAGATGTGCCAACTGCATTCCTGGACCACCTCATTAAACCTATCCTACACTTTCCCAATAGCTCATCTAAATCGTCCTCACTGCAAATCACCCCAATGATGTCCTACTACTTGCCACTGGTTGTTGTGTATTTTCACATCTTTAGAGATTGTACAGAGCAATTATAAGGAGTCATCTCTGTAAGGATCTGTATATATCATAACAAAAGAACCTGTAGATTCTAATACCAGATCACAACTAAAATTAATACATTTTGCAAAAGGGGTTAAAAACATTTTCTGACAAGACTCTGAAAATTCACTCATCTTTTTGAAAGTTAATGGGAAAACAAAAAAAAAAAGGTAGGTGTTTGTGTTCATGTGTGTGTGTCTGTGCGCCCATTCTATACGTGCCTATATTCCTGATGGTCTACTGTTTCCTGAAAATTCCTTCCCCAAGATATTTGAAACGATGGAATGAAATTGCTGTTAGTGATATATGGAAAGATACTTCTAAGATAATACATTTTTGTATGTAGAAATGAGCATGAAGACTGGGAAACTATTTGATCCTTATCAAATCAAGCTATTTGGAATAAACAAAGCTGTGACATATTCCACATATATTCTTAAATTCAAGTCTATAAAAAAGAGTTTTGCAAGTCTGATGCTAGCCAAATTTCCAAGTTTCAATTATGTTTCAGGGTGCTGTTTGGATGTAGATACATTTAACTGCAGATCTGCCATAAGAAAATAGTGAGTAAAAACTCTCTATTGTAAAGTCCATCTACCTAATGCATCAGTATTTTTATATTTTTCTAATCTGGGTTTCAGAAGCTGTTCCTAAGAAGCTCTGTCAGAAGGTAAACACCTGTAATGCTTCACCCACTCTTAATTGCTTTATTGAAGCAGCTCTCCCATTTCTTCCCCTACCGCAGACATTATTTTTTGATCTATTTATAAAAAAAAAAATCCAACAAAACTTGTATTTAATTAAAAAATAATTGGAGAACAAAACAGCTCATTAAAAACAGATCCAGTAAAAGACTCTTCCAGTCAGATTTAAATGATAAAACACCATTCTATAAACAGAATTCCATCTGTCTGGTGGCAATGCAGTCCACACAATCTACATCCAGAACATTATGAATGCTCTGTTACTCAATAATTTGATGCAATGCTTAATTTTCAACTCTAATAGCTAATTTAGGTCTTTTATCCTATTATGTATAATATTATTTCAGTTGCAATGACAAGCCAGGTGAGTTGGCCTGACTTGCTTTATTGATATTCTTGGATGCATAAAACTGCATTTACATATCCACCATAGCCAGGCAGACAGACCTTATCCATCAGAAAACAATTTACAGCACAGCTCTTGCAAAGGTGCAGCACAATTTCTTCAGACGTGAATCTCTTTATGTCAGCTGTGCAAAAGTATTTGGTTTAATTCTGCTGTTAAACCGTCCCCTACAGTTGATGGAGGCACTTTCAGAAGTTAACCCATCTACTTGTAAAACAGGTGTGCAACACAGGCAGGATGAATTACTATTTGCTTCTTTCTAGTGATAACAGCAGGGGTCCACATAGCTTGAGAAGCTAAGCACCTTCTCAAGGCATTAGATAATTAGCTAAATACAATTTTGGATCTCCTAATTTTGATCCAACTCTCAGAGCTTAAAGCCAGACTGGTATATTAAAAAAAAAATTAAAAAAAAAAAAAAAAATCATACTTTCTGTCAGGGTCTTCATTAACCATGTTTTCCTTTGACTTAGTTTACATTCCAAACCTTCAATGAATGGTCAGTACTAAAGATAAACTGAAGATCTAATGTCAGTTAGTGCCATACAAATGACATCACATATTTGTTTACTTCAATACCACCACTGTTACCACAAACAAAACCAACAAACATTCAAATAATATTTCATATTGAGGAAAAAAAACGCAAAAACCAAATTCTTCTGTGGCCTTATACATGCAACTTTGTATCTCTAAGGTGCAACTACGGTATGAGTGGGCACATTGATGACAGCTTTAATTTAGCTTGAGAAGGTAGCTATTATGGTGGCAAATTAACAGGAAGAACTTCAGTGAACGGTAAGTATCCAGGCAGCTGTCCAGAGGCTCGAGAAGGGTGGTACCTGTCTTCCCTTTGCCAAAGGCAAAACGATGGGAGCTTCACAACAGTTTATATGCATTTTGTCTTCCCTAAAATTATCACTGGTAGCGTTGTTGTGCATCTTCACTTGTAACTACCGTTGCACTTCTAAATGCTGAGAGTACACGCCAGGTCTCCAAACAGTTTTTGGAATCATCATTATTTGGGCTTCCCAAATAACTTGCACAGTGTGGTGTAGCAGAAACAGCCACCATTCCCCTACAAGAAATCTGCTAAGTAGGAGGAAGAGAATGATAGAACCAATGCACAGAAAGAATCATCATCATTTAGACATGCAGATGGTGCAACAAAGTTCTTAGTTGCTGAAGTGGTGAGCAATGAATTTACTGCAGAGTAGCAAGCAGACAAGAAAAGTCTGTTTTCCAAGTACTCTGATTCTGCTTAAGTACCTGCTTTTAATGAGAACAACTGTGCTTACCCAAGCAATCATCTGAATGAATTGAAGACAGCTTTCAAGCTAACATTTTACTTCACTGACTGATGGTGAGAAAGGAAAAGAACTGGCTGAAGCCAGTTTTAACTGAACTTTAGGAAATTTTAGGAAAGTTTATGTTACGTGAAAGCATATTTTTTGTTATTTTTGCTGTGTACCAAACTTTGCACATGCTATTACGGGCAAAAACTCTTAAATACAAACAAAAAAAGGTGTTTTATAATAAAAGGTTCCCTTTTGTCATTTAAAATAAATCACTTTTTATGTTAAAAGTATTTTAAATGTAAAACAAATTAGCTTTGTTTTACAATGACTGTAATGACAGTCTGACCTGAAGAGCACTCTCTACGGGGATGAAAGAGTACTCCCCTATCCACAGCTTTTCAAACTTAAAAGTCAGAAAGTAACAGTTCCAGTGGTAGATTCAGTCATACTGGGGGGCGGGGAATAAAATCAATGAACAGCAATTATATTAGTCATCCCAACTCTGTCAGAGTTCAGTCCTATGAAACCCAAAGGCAAAAGTCTGCATGGCCAACTAAAAATTTTCATACTTCATCTTAGTCTTTCAAGACTAGTTTAAATGACTTTGGTAGAGAGTCTGGCACATGAGAATCATACAAAAGAAAAGTACATTTAAAACATGTATTTTGCATTGGAGTTTGAATTGAAATCATTGCAAGGATGGCACACCACTGTCTCACTTCAACTACAGGGCAGGCCAAATCCTGACATGACTCCCAATTCAAAGTAGATCCCTCCATGAAGTCAGACAGTACACAATAAAGAAACAGTTTCTGAGTTACGGAACACTCGTTTCATTTTCCAGTCTCCTCTTTAAGTGTTTTGAGGCCAGTTCATTTTACATGAATAACTTTTTTTGGAGTGAATGAAAATGTTCATTTCTGAATGACTGAGGGATCAGATTAAAATGTATTGCTTCCCAGCAGCAGAAATTCTAACAAAATTCAAGGTTGCGGAAAAGGCAAAATCAGGGATAATGGACTTCTGTATTTTTTTTCAAAAACTTAAAAGTGAGGAAGAATATTCTTACTGCAGCTTTCCTCTTTGCACTGCTCACAGAAGTGCAGTGTGGCAGCTGGGAAAGAAAGGATTTTTCTTTTACATTATGTTATTAGAAGGGTGACCCTAAGAAGATGCACAAAAGGACAGTTTAGCCAGAGAAAGATGAGAAATTGTCATGTGACCTGTAGCTACTACTAGACATTTACTAGGAATTATGGACCGCAGCTGTTGGCAGAAGTTTGACAGTCTGAGAAGAGATGTGGAGTCAGCAAAACACAGGCATGAAAGGAGGAGCAGATTCAATCCCAAGCATCTCTTCTGAGCACCTCTGCACTTGATGGGAAAGGAAGGCAACACCAGTAGGGATGCTGATAGTGCCTCAGAAATTTCTGATGCCTGGAGCATCTCAGGTGTGGGGAAGCACAAACAGTCCCAGAGAGGCTGTTGTGCACAACTGTTGGAGCTCAACATACCTTCAGGATCCTTCATCTGATCAGGCACAGAAAAAATCTGTGCATCCCCTGCGACCACCGACTAGTGTCAAGAGCACTTGCAGCAGATGAATTATCTCGGGGTACCCAGCCCACTGAACTGGAAGACAGAGATGGGGAACAGAATGAAGCCCCCATAATCCAAGGGGAAATGGTTAGTGACCTGCTACACCACTTAGACACACACAAGTCTGTGGGGCTGGATGGGCTCCACCCAAGGGTACTGAGGGAGTTGGCAGAAGTGCTCACCAGCCCACTTTCAACCATTCATCAGCAGTCCTGGCTAATTGGGGATGTCCCCATTGACTGGAGGTTAGCAAATATGATGCCCATCTACAAGAAGGGCCAGAAGGAGGATCCAGGGAACTACACGCCTGACAGTCTGACCCTGGTGCCAGGGAAGGTTATGGAGCAGATTGTCTTGAGTGCCATCATGCAGCATGTACAGGACAACCAGGTGATCAGGCCCAGTCAGCATGGGTTTATGAAAGGCAGGTCCTGATTGACTAACATGATCTCCTTCTATGACAAGGTGACCTGCTTAGTGGATGAGAAAAAGGCTGTGGATGTTATCTACCTGGACCTTAGTAAAGCCTCTGACACCATTTCACACAGCATTCTCCTGGACAACCTAGCTGCTCATGGCTTGGACAGGTGTACTCATCACTTGGTAAAAAATGGCTGGATGGCGGGACCCAAAGTGTTGTGGTCAATGGAGTTAAATCCAGTTGGCAGCCAGTCACAAGCGGTGTTCCCCAGGGCTCACTATTGGGGCCAGTTCTGTTTAATATCTTTATCAAGAGTCTGGATGAGGGGATCAAGAGCACTCTCAGTTAAGTCTCCAGACAACACTAAGTTGAGCGGGACTGTCAATCTGCTTGAGGGTAGGAAGGCTCTACAGAGGCATCTGGACAGGCTGGATCAATGGGCTGAGGCCAGTTGTATGAGGTTCAACAAGGCTAAGTGCCAGGTCCTACACTCGGGTCACAGCAACCCCATGTAATGCTACAGGCTTGGGGAAGAGTGGCTGGAAAGCTGCCCAGTGGAAAAGGACCTGGCCACCTTCAGCTGGTGGTCAATAGCCAGCTGAACATGAGCCAGCAGCGTGCCCAGGTGGCCAAGAAAGCCAATAGCATCCTGGCTTGTATCAGCAATAGTGTGGCCAGCAGGAGCAGGGCAGTGATCGTGTCCCTGTACTCAGCACTGGTGAGGCCACACCTCAAATACTGTGTTCAGTTTTGGGCCCTTCACTACAAGAAGGACATTGAGGTGCTGGAGCATGTCCAGAGAAGGGCAACAAAGCTGGTAAAGGGTCTAGAGAACAGGTCTTATGAGGAGCAGCTGAGGGAACTGTGGTTGTTTAGTCTGGAGAAAAGGAGGCTCAGGGGAGACCTTATCACTCTCTAAAACTACCCAGAAGGACGTTGTAGTGAGGTGGGTGTAGGTTTCTTCTACCAAGCAGCAAGTGATAGGACAAGAAGGAATGGCCTCAAGTTGCACCAGAAGAGGTTTAAATTGGGTATTAGGAAAAATTTTTTCACCAAAAGGATTATCAAGGAGGATGTGTAGACATGGCGCTTCAGGATATGTTTTAACGGTGGACTTGGCAGTGCTACATTTACAGTTGGACTCAATGATCTTAAGGGTCTTTTCCAACCTAAATGATTCTATGATTCTATCCGGGCAAAACTTAAAATGCTCCATTTACCATCTCTTTTCTAATGGGACTCAAGAACTATTATGACCTACAGCTTCAAACACTCTTTGGAGAGACTTTTTACCTAAATTCAGAATGCTACACTGTCCATCACTGATACAAGCTGGGACAAACATTTCCAAATAAAAATAAGTCTTACATTAGGCTTCTAAATACATACCATTCATTTCATTTCCAGCAGTGCACACCTTCTGGTGGTCCCCAATCATCTGACAGCACAAGGAACCGTAAAAGTCATTACATGTGAAAAACTTGCAAGTTACCTCCTCATCCATCTGAGGTGTGCCTGCATGTGCCTGCGTGTGTGTGCACACGCATTAATTTAAGGCATCTACATGAATTAGAGAGTTCACAACAGCAACTCACTGTTTTGGGGACAACACTAAGCACAGTTAGTTTCAGTCAACACTGCCACTTACCTGTTTTACTTCCAAGCAGTTAAACAACTGAGTTTTTTCTACAACAAAACTGATACTGTAATGTAAGCTCATAGATGAACACTAACACAATGAAAGTTGACAAAAAGGACTAACAAGCCAAAGAGCTTGCATTCAAATTATTGATTAGTAGATACTGAAACACTCCTTATATAGCTTAGTCAGTTTAAATTAAGGTAATTTAGGCACGAATTTCACCTTCCAATACTGACAATATTTTTTCCAGCCATGCAGTCACATGCACTTCTCTTACAAGCTATACAAACAAATTGTTACCTGAATCATTTCCAGCACCACTGCAAAACAGAAGATTTGATGCAAGACTTGTAATCTTCATTCACCATTTCTGTATCAAAAACTGTGCCTATAACAGCAAATAAATTTTCTCAATCTGCCTATTAGCTAGGAATTCAACTTCTATCTCTCAACTTCCCAAACTGTTCTGTCCCTTGCACAGTTCATCAAAAAGACAAATTAACAGATTAGTCACAGCATGGGGATGTAGAATAATTTAATAAAATTTTTGCTTATCTTTAGTCACATAGATTTCTCCTTGGCTGGACTTAAAGTAGCTACCACCATGCATAAAAACCAGTAAAAATATGTGAAGACATTAACCTTACCCAAACTGTGCTAAACTACACTAAAAGGCAGGCGTAGGATGAAATCTTGCAAAGACGAACAGCAGTCATCTGCTTCTGCTTCACTCTTCCCTCAGATCTACTGTTTACAGGCATTTGCCTCAAGGGGCAGGAGAGCAACCTCTTACCTGTTTTTCACTGAATGAAAAATATTCTGCATTCAAGGCAATCTCTACAGCATTCTGTAGCACAGAATGGCCATAATACAGTCAAGAGCGGCTGCACTCCGATTATAAAATTTTAATTCTGTAAAGTGTTTGTATCTACTGAACAGCCTGTGAGAAATCTGATGTTGAACAACTGAAGTTTTTCCAATGCTAGAACCTTTCTTTACTCAGAAGACAAATGGAAAAAAGTCTTCAAACCTCCCAAAATGAAAAGAGAGAGAGAAGAGGCAGAAGAGATTATGGAACAAACAGATAAAATGATGACCAGCACATTATGGGCACTGGTTGAGACTCACTTAAGGGTTAACTTGAACTCATGGATGAAATAGCTCCAATTAAGGTGATATGTAACCTCTTGTAGACCACCTACTTAACCATTTTTAAAAATTGTTGTCACTTTTGTTTCTTTCCAGTCTAAAAAGGCTATGAGAGACATAAGACCAGAAGACTATGCTTGCTTTATGTTGCTGAAGTTGTTTAAAGGTCTAAGAATAGGATCTGTGGATATATGGATACATACAATAACCTGGGGAAAAATCAATGTGGCTTCTATAAAGGGAAGCCATGTCTCAAAACCACAGAACTTCTTTGAAAGATTCGGCAACGATTTCAATAAAGGAGTTTTGACTGATTAGTCTACTTGGTTTTCCAAAAGTTATTTGACAAGGTCCCTCACCAAAGGTTCTTGAGGAAGCCACAGAAGGCAGAAATGAATTAGTAGTTGGTTAAAAGATACAAAACAGGGAAGGAGTAAGCGCTCAGTTTTTACAGTGCACAGAGATCATCAATAAGTCTGATGGACCAGAGCTGGTGTCTGATACTCAACGAGCCAGTACAGGAGCTGAAATGAGAAATGAGGTGACACTAATTGGTTGGGGTTTTTTTTATAAGCAATCAAAGTTCTTCGTAGTAGTTTCTGCCCAACTGAAGAGCTGCAAGAGGACTCTACTGAGATTCAGTGACAGGGTATTAAATGGCAGATGAAATTCCATGTAAATAAATACAAAATTATGAAAATTGAACACAATCCTAATTTCATATATTAGAGATACTAAGTGGCCTATTATCACAAGCAAAGAAATCTTGAAATCAATGAAATAGTTCCACAAATCAACTCCATGTCCAATTGTAGTTCTAAAAAAAAAAAAAAAAAAAAAAAAAAAAGAGCTACCCAAAACCCAACAACTGTTAAGAAGTGTTAAGCATTATCACCTGTATAAATTCACTGTGTGAATACCTCCATCTGTGGAGATATTCAAAACTCCACTGGACATGGTCCTGGGAAACCTTCTCTAGCTGACCCTGCTTAAGCAGGGAGGTTGGACTAGAACATCTTAAGAGGTCCCTGCCAACTTCATCCATTCTGTGATTCTGTGTCACATCTTGAGCACTGCATGCAAACCTATATTACTATTATGATATGAGGAACAGAGCTGGAGCTTCAGATTTGGCTTCAGATTTCTGAAGGTTGAGGGACTGCTCTGGGCAAGTATCCCTAGAAGCCTGCCCTGTTCTTATAATAAGTATGTGCTTCTCACTACAGGTGGAAACAGGGTATTGGCCTAAACAGGCCTTTGATCCGACCCAGCACAGCCATTCTCACACTATAAAGGCTCAAGTAATTTAGGATGACCAGTTCATTTTGAATTTATATTGCAAACATATATGCATACATTAGTCAGTATAGAGAAAACATGATTTTCAGATGTGATTTTTTTTTTTTTTTAGATTCTGAAGTGGCTGAAAGTTCTGAAAATAAAATACTTAGCATTTCCAAACAAGATGTCTCCACAAGCAGAATGGAAAACATATCCATGCTATCATTAGAGTTGATTCTTACTGAAAGGGAAATTTAAGTTTACTTTAAACATGATAACGCACATATCCAGTGCACTACATGCTCATCTCTGAGAGCAACAGCTCCAGTTTAGATACATTTTGCACAAGCCAAGCATTAAGGATGTAGAAGACCACAACATTGGCCCCCAAAGAGATTTTGATTTCAATTTGAGATAAGAACGTGTCTAGGAGAATTTGGCTGATCTCTTGGTGATGTCAACAGATCAATGTTGAACTTACTCCTATCAACAAGCAGACACTGAAAATCAATGCAGTTATTCTGAAGATAAGCAGGAAGAAATCTCCTGAGTCATCAAGACAGATCCTGGTTACATGGGCAACTATGTCGTACAGCCTCTTTCACAAAATGATTACGTACCAATTTTAGGCACATTTCTTGTCTCTCCTGTTCGTATTGAAAAGGCTGTTAGAGAACTACAGATGGTTAGATACTTCCTTTTAAATTATAATTTTTATTGTAATCATGGTCAGGTTACTTTTCTCCTCCTTTGCATGCAGGAGGAGTCCTTAAATTTAAGTGAATTATTCTACCTCACAGGTGTGGTTCTCTGTTGGATAACTATTATCACTTTTCCCCGGCATCATCTGTTGGACTAAAGAAAACAAATTCCTCCACAGTATAGTTTCAGATTAAATGGGATTTTTCATAACACATATGAAGGCAAGCATTTTATGCCACTGTTGCAGTCAGTTTTCACAAATGCAATTATTACGCTGGCTGGATAAAAACTGAGGACAAATCAGGTCCTATAACTCACAGACCCACATAATTTTCAAATTTCAAAAACATGGTATTTTTCATTTTTGTTTGACAAGAGTTACCGGAGCTGAGTCCTTGTACATTCAGGAATCATTAAATTTATCCACACTTAATCCACATTCCAAAAATGGGAGGAGGAAGATAGGATGGTGGTAGAAACCTACCTGCATAATGAAATCTAACCCCTCACTTCCCCTGAAACATCAAGATTTCTGTCAGGCTTCTGACTAGCATACCAATTATACCCTGTTTGGCACTCGTCACAAGAAGATAGGTGTAGAATGCCCAATTTTTCAGTTTCTGAAGTTGCACCCATTAAATACAGTGGAGAATATTTCTTCCTCTTTGCATAAAGATGATTGAGAGCTAGAAGCTGGGGGGAAGGAAGGTGAGAATAGCCATAGACATCCTTAGCTAAAGCAGCAAGGAATCACCAAAAGAACACACAGGAACAGATTCATCCTTTGTATGGGCAATGCTGCAAGAATTCTAATTTTTTTTTCAGTTTCAGTTTGAGTGGGGTAATGGTATAGAGCAGAACAGTTTTATAAGCCATTTGCTTTGAGGATTTTTTTCACCCTCTCAAGAAAATTTGCCTATGCAATCTAACCTTCATCAAAAGCTTGCCAGAAACTCACTGTTCATTACTTCAGTGTTCCTACTTTTTCCCTGACATGCATGTTTGAGTAATATTCCTTTGGTTTGTTATACATCTTATTTAATATTTTAGCTATTGACTTTGGCATAAACTTAGGAGTATGCTGGTTCAGTTTGCTGATGATAAAGGTGGGGAGGCATTGGCAATATAGGAGAGGGCTGTAATATCAGAAAGGAAAAACTGGACTTTCTACCTGGGGAGCAGGAGCAAGAGAAAAGGGATAAAATTCAGCTGTATTAACTGCAAGGTCATGCATTACAGACAAATAACAAGAACTTTGCTATAAAAAAATGTCTCATCAATTGCAAACAGAGAAGGAAAATGGAAGACATACAGTTTGGGCAAAAAACAACTGGACAGCTACAAACTACCAAGACAGCAGCTGTGAGAAAGGCAAATTTGATCCTGTCTCATTCAATAATGTTTATTGTTCTTATTACAAAAGTCTGAGAATTTTATAACTGCAGTCAGCAGATAAACACAGCTTCTGCAACCTCCCTACGTTCCAGTAGGGAAATATATCACACAAAAGCTTCACCACTTTCAGTGTAACATGTAAAACACAGTCTAGGCATGAACCAAAGACAGAAGGTGAAAACAGTTAAAACAAGGTCATGCATCAAAACTCTCATAAAGACACCATGGTGCAAGAGATAAACATAGTTTTTTCCTGCAATCTTGTTACTGTGAGCCAAGAATGTCTTTAATTAACACAAAATGTAAAATGTGAAAGTGTTTGTAAATTTTAACTTGAAATTGTTGAAAAATTCCATGCTGTGAAACTGTCCCTTACCCACATCATGCCAAAACTTCAATTACTCATCTTAACTCAAAAGAAAAACAAATGCCAAAATTCTGAAATTTATCATGGGATGGAAATTCTGGAACTTCTCAAATCTGCATATTCACCATTGTAAAGATATGAATATGTGGATAAAACAAACTTTAACAGGCGTGACTCTCAAGCACGAAATATGGTCTTCCAATGGCCATGTTCCATTGTGGATGACTAACACATCTTGGTAATCGTTATTATTCTGTTTCAGCTATGACTAGGGAAAAACACAATAAAATGGTCTTACCAGGTATTCAACATATTTAAAACACATGGGTCATAAGCAGCACCATGGCAAACTATTTAAACAGGCTATCTGGTAAATATTCTATGTATTCATTCAAAAATAGCAAACATAACCAGTTCACAAAAGAGGGACTGACAGGAGAAAGAAAGTAAGATTTGTTGGGCTACTTATTTAAAGAATAAATTTCACCACCTCTAATTTAGATGGTCATCTGCAAGGGAAATACTTCTAATATGACTGTTTCCATCACAAACGACATTTCATCTTTTCTAAAGTCATGCAGAAAAAGAATGTGCAGAGGTTAGAATATTTTGGTTTCTTTTTTTTAAATACATAAATGTTGCAAGAACAATAAAAATAGACTAGTATAGATCAAACCAGCTGAAATCACTTTACAGTAACATGGGCTATTTTAACTAGATAAGCTGAAGATTCAAGTGGTCAAAAAGATACTGTTGTGCTGAGGAGGAGGAAAAGACAGAGGAGGAGATGACCAAGGTTGTTTTGTCATTTGAAATGAATTATTCTCTGGAAATAGAAGAGTATTCTCTTTATGCTACTGCCAATCAAATCAACTCTGTGAGCAAGTTTTTATAGTAATTAATAAAACTGCCTTCTTCACTCAGTTTTATTCCTGTGCCACCTACTTTTGAACACCTATGACAAGAATTAGGCATAGAAATAGGATCTGAATTTAAATTAAAAGAAATAATTTACCTGCATATTTATTACGGAGGTATTACAGAAGATGGGTTTCATCTCTGTGAGAGTCAGAGCAGAAAACATGCCAATGACTTTTAGGGTATCTCTTTCATTGCAGATTTTCCATCACACATTGACCCAATCTGGCAGTTGATTACTGATCTTACTTAGCATTCATTGATTATTAATTTTAACTACCAATCCAAATTCTGTTCTTGTTTTCAGTTAAGGTATTCTTTAATTAAATTGCTGTGAAGGGAGAATCAGCTGCAATAAATTTACCGGCCTTCCTCTCTCCTGCAGCAAACAAAATGAATTTATTATTCCCTTTTTAGTGTCAGAAGTGTCGCTCCAATACTATCAGTTACTTGCTGTCCTAACAGTATTTTGTTAAGACTAGACCTGGCTTCCTCTTTCAACTCAAGTTAATCCCCTGCCAGTTAGCTAACAGACCACTGTATAGTGTACAGTGCGCTCCATAAGCATTTGCAGCTTCCATCAGGCTGCAAAGAATCCCAGAAAAAAAAAAGGGGGGGGGGCGGGGGGACAGGGAGGAAACACCCACCTTTGTTATGTTTCTTTATCTGATCACCTGAAACCTAAAGTCTCTAAACAAAATCATTAGTCATTTCCTAAATGATCATCAGTATCTACACTATAAAGTGCTGCTTCCCGTTACAAAATCAACTTTGCAGCCCCTCCCTTTTTAATTTTACTAAGCTAATCAGCCAGAAAATCATGAGGGTTTGAAGAGAATGTAGAGAGATGGATCACTCACAGCCCATACAGCACAAGGCGGGGCAGGGGGGGAGGCATCCCATGAAGCTAGCATGTAAAAATATTCATGCACACGTATCTTACAGGTCTCTGAACTTAGATTATTATAATGATGGCAGAGTTCTCAACCTGTTTTGTGTTCAGTTTTAGCAAATTGTTATTGCACAGTATAGAAAGCTGACAAGCAAATATTCTCCATCAGGAAAACAAACAACTGTAAAGCACTGTATGCAAGATCAGAACTGTAGTTCATTAATCTAGAAAACATCTCAATAGACTAAAAAAAAAAAAGAAAAAATCAGTACTCATCCCTGGCAGACTTTATCTTGAGACCTTATAAGCCTCACCAAGACATCCATTTTCTCTGCAAAAGTACAAAATTATGTAATACAATGCCATAAAAAAAAAAAAATCAATATGTGCCAAAAGAATCGAAACAATTTCTGGCCCAAAACATGCTCTTAAAACACTCTCATTGGTCCACAACATTAGACCAGTGCAGGATACCTAATAAATCAGAACCAGCAAACACCATCTTGCATATATAGAGAATCTGAAAGATGTACTTTCTCAAGTTTGAATAAAATTCAAACAACTAATCTCCAAAGAATATAAGCAGCTAGAAGGTCTCATTATCAACTGAAAGCTGCACAATTTATGATCAGCCTTCCACAGAAGAGGTATGAAAGTCCACTCCTTTCAACACAGTATTGAATTTTTTTTACAGCTAAACACAAAATAAAATCACATAGCACATTCTTTGGTACTGGCAGGGTGCCTCCGTTTACAAGGATTATTTAAAGAAAAATCAATATGAATATTATTTCAGAAGTACTTTAAGATAATGCCAGACTTTTTATTCCATGCATATTCATTAAGATCTTGCACACTTTTTATTTCCATTCATTCATGAGTGCAAAATTGTTCATTGAAAGTAATTTATTTAGATTAAATTGGAATTCCTGCATTTCATTTCTGAGCTAATCCCAACTTCTTAGGTGAATATGTTATCTTCTAATGTCAGCATTTGAGTTTTTAAATAAATGAACAAATGTCAACAAGCAGTTCACAATCTGTGGCGACTGATCTGATTGACTGGCCCCCCCTCAGTCACATGATGCTACGCTGCCTCATTAGAAAACATAAAATCAGGACAGTTGTAGAACATTTTTGTTTATGCAGTATTCAGTTCTGCTGAAGTCTGTGGAGCAATCAGGGTCATCCTCATGAATAAAAACCCATCAACTGAGTATTTTATGACGCAGGATCAGTTCCCAAAGGCAGTGAACCTGGCAGACATGGATATGCTTTAAAGATCAAAAGACTGAAAATAAGTAACAATATTGGTGTGTTTATGATGATCTGAATTGAGAAGAGACTATGAATACCTGCAAGAAGGAAAAATTATTGCAAGGGCAGGAAGAAGCCCTGGTTTAGAATGATGCCTCTGCCTTTAACCCAAGCAACTGCTTTTTTTTCATGATGCCTGGAGAGAGGCCAGAGGAGAGATGCATCATGTGTTTCTACTGAAGAGAGTTTGGGGAAAAGAACTGTGGAGATGACATCAGTTCTGAGGTAAAGTTGCAGTTCTGGCATCTTATCTGTGGCATATGGATGCTCACAGCGAGGTACGCATCAGAGCACAGACTATACATTTGTTGAAGGGCTTAAATTTTAATGTTGTTTTTGAGGCTGTGCATTATAAATCTTGGACTTGCTTTTACCACTGCTTTATACCTCCAATAAAAGCCATCACAAATACTTAGTAAACTGTCAAAGGGCAGCACGTTTCATAATTTTTTTTCTCCTCAGAGGGGTTCCCATTTTCCTTATCTTTTATTTTACATTTTATAGTTCTTGAGTTCTAGCACAGATAACCACATATGTGAAAGGAGGACAACTTATAAGCTACAGCATTATATTGTTCAGGTGATTACTTAATTTGTGTCAGAATTAGCATACAGTTCCAACCATGTAATTTGGCGGTTCACACCAAATAATTTCTCTCCTGTTATGCCCTGTAGATGAAATTCAAAGAGACAAAAGCTTTGGTTGCTACACATTGAATGGTCCCTCTCAAAGTCATATTGTTGTAGGGTCCCCTAACTTAGAATTACTTACAAGGAAAGCAAAAACACCTCAGCAATCTATTCTTAGGGCAACAGATGCAAATATTGATGGTCCCCAACAGTCCGTATGTTTTAACTGATAGTAACCTACGACAGTAATGAGACCATTTTTGCATTCATCCTATAACCAAAAGATATGTTTGAAATGTGTATTGATATAGTATTGTATCACCACTACTCCATCTTCCTGTTTTAAACATTATATAGTCTAAGAAACTGAGCACATCAATGTATATGTTGATCAAAAACCCCACACTTGGAAATGGTCTTGGACAGCTCATTCTCAATGATCTTTCCCATTGCATCATCCTAACAGATCTTAAAAAAAACACAGCTAACCAGAAAAAAAAAAAGTAGGCTTCCATGTGCATGACCACAACCTTCCTACACACTCCAGTAAACTCAAGGGAAATGTCAGTCTGCCCTTAAGACATCTAATCCTCAGGAGTTACAGTATGTTTGGGCTGCTCCAAAGCACGTTGCTAGCTGAGATATCAATCTGAGCAGAACTTCCCCTACTAACGCCATCACAACAAAACATGCATTTACCTTCCAGAACAGATCTTATTTCATAGGTCTGAAAGAGCTGTGGAAGTGTCACAGGCAACAAACTGTAGTCTTGGAACACAGCAAGGAAGAAGTAGGTTTTTCTTGCCTTGTTTGGATGAGTTTCTAGAGGTTTAAAAGCTAACACAGATAGACTCTGGGAAAACAGGTCCTGTGCACTTCTGTCAGAAGAGGGGTCACTCTGAAAGACCTTTCTTAACACTGAGATACAAAAGTAAGGCAAAGGTGACAACAAGAAAACAACATGCTTCCACAACACAAAAATTCCTAAATTAAATTCATAATGATTTACCAGCTCAGATTTCACAAAGCTGCTAGCTCAGACTCTGAAGAACAAGGAAGAAAAAAAAAATCCTTACAAATCAGAGATGAGTTTAGTTTTTAAGAGCAGTAACCAGTAAGCTAAAATACATCTTCTGGTGACTACTGCCTGGCTGAGGACACTGACAACACAAGGCCAAATGAAGGATCACTACTAACAAACGTACAAGTATTCCCAAGGTATTAATGACTGGCTGAAAAAGCTGTCATTCTTACCCATTTTTTTAAATGGAGGAGATAGGGAAAACATAAATACTGAAGAAGACATTAGACAAACCAAGAACCAAAAGCAGCATCACCTTTTAGAAATGCACTGAACATCTGGTTACCCTTTCTAAGAATGAGCATCACTGTACTGTAAAAAGAATATCCCTTGTGAAATTAGTGATCAGACAGTAAAGGTTTGCTTACGGTGAAGAGGGGAAGCATGGTAAGAATGCCTAAATGAAGAAGTCAATAGCAAATATGCAAGTTTATATGTTTAAATTCTGCTTCACTGTGAAAGCACAAGGGAGTACACGTTCTTTCTTTTTATGCAATCTTGAATTTCTACTAATGGTTCATGCATATTGTACATACACAGATGAAATTAATACTCAAATTTTTGCGTTTTTTTTCCACACAACATGCAGTGTCAGAAGATCATTTTCTCAAAGCCCAGCCAACCTTCTGGCTAGCAGAAGAACCACTTGGGTTTACTGCAATAAAGCCAGCTCAATTTGTTGGACTATAAACAAAACTAGGGCCAGGGAGGACTTTTTTTTTTTTTTTTTAATTTCCTGATTGATCTTTTCAGGCAATATTCAGGAAGATAAAACTTCTTTGATCTGAGTGACTGAAGAGGATAGTTAGTCTTTCCAGAAAGTACTTGGACTTCCACAGATGGGGCACATGCTACAGCAAACCAGGAGTATTTTTTCACTGACCTCTATTCATAATTGGTGGTCTTTTCAAATGTAGCTATTTACTATGTGAGCAAGCATTTAAACATGTTACTGGTAGAATTCTGCCTATAAAACTGTGTCCATTACAATCCCTTACACAATACTATGCACACTTGGACACACACCTAAAGACACAGTGGAATGAAAACATATTTGCTTCTTGTACCACAGTGCTTCAGGAAATTTACCTGCCCTCTATCCAGAATGAGACACGTTTACTACACAGTCACACTGAGGGAAGTGCTTTCAACTGAACTTGAAAATACTTATTCAATTTCATATGTACTGTCTCTGTAACAAGCTAAAAGAATGACTTTGTTACGACCAACCCCTTGCAGCCTACTGCAATGTCTTTCAGGTATGAAAATTCTCATACTAACACAAATGATACCATTACTTTCAACTCCGAAAAGCTCTATGTGCAAAAAACTTTTCCAGTATTCTTAAGAGTACTTACTTCAAGAGCTATTAATCTTCGCCATTAGAAATATAATTTTTAATTAAAAAAGATAAACAAAAACAATGAGAAAAATGCATGGTTGCTGACAGAAGAAATAACTTGAAAATAAAGAAATAACAATTCTCTAATGTAACTTTTCATTATTAATAGCTTTTTTTTAAGCACAAGCAAGCTGTGAAAATTACACAGAATGATCATCTATTCATTCCAGCTATTCAAAAGTGCTCCAGCAGTCCTTTTACAGAAAAAACAGTAACGGGTCAATTTATTGACAAAACAATGCATTGAGTACACAGACTAATAAGAGCACAGAGATAATGCAATACTCTGCAACAACTAACTACTCTTTTAGTGCCCACTCTAAGTACTGAATTTTGATTCATATAATGTATATTCCCTTTAGCTTCCAAGGTAATTAAAACTTGAGCAGACAGACATCGACCTATGCATTATGTTGAATGCATGTTATCACAAACATCCTATTAATCAGATTGCAGATTAACTACAGTTAGATTCAAATACAGTATCAGGAGGACATATAATCTAGGTGTACACTAGCAAGTAGCACAGTGCAGTAGGAGCACACCAGTGTTACAGATGGTGGCAATGTGCTGATATCAACACACAAACTTTTTGCAGGTTTTACGTCAGATGAGCCCTGATCTGGTCCTGTGAACTGAATGTTCACAAAAGGTTAGAGTGGATTAAGTGCTTCTGAACTGCATCTTCTGGTTCAGCTACATTCAGTCTACTTTGTGCGCTCCAAGAAGGTCCCTTGATGCACAGCAAAGCACAGTGAGAGGGGATAATTGGGACATTTGTTTCACAAAAGTCACTCCCAATCCAAATTAAAACTTCAGTGTAGATGTACCCACAAATTTCCATTTAAAAATAGGAAGGGTGCAACACAACATTACAAATAAAATCTCAGTGCTTCTGTAATTGGAAACATGTAGATACATGCCATTATCAATAGTCTATTTAAGTTCATATTTAGAAGAAGAAAACCTTGTTTTTAAACCGTTTTTATATTACAGTTATGACTTAGATATTACTGATTGCACTAAAACCCAAGCAATCTATTTTTTTAGAGAGGTAGCAGGGCAGTTTCTTCCACAGAAACAAGCATTAACATATTCCTGAAAGAAGGCGGCTATGATAGTGTTAGCTTCTCTGATGTGACTGTCCACAAGCATCGACAGCTAAACAGTTTGTCCATAGCTGATTGAATCAACAAACATCACGGCATGACGGAAACAATACCTCAGTCACAGTACTAACAGGAATCAGATAGACACATAAGCTATTGTGAAACATGCATATTTTATCATCTATTTTCTGAGACCTAGTGAAGCAGGAGTTGAGTTTACAGTTCAACGCAAAACTCCTGGCTGCAGCAGAACAATAGTTTTGCCACAAATCCCAACTGTAAAGGGATTTGAACAATTGTCTGTAAAATTTAAACCTCATTTTCTAACAAGAATGGAATGTCAACTGTGCCAACAAATACTCAGAAAAAGCTTTCTTCTTTTCTAACTAAGAAACATGCAGAGAGAGATAATGTTTAGACAAGTAATGTAATGCCTAAGATAGGCATTTGGACAACAGAGTCAATAACAATCTCCTGTGGCAAGGTTCAAAATACCAACCCTAAGAGCCCATTTCTCCCCATGATTAGAGACCCTCTATGGAAATGGTATGTATACTCTCAATTGGTTTTTACTTACAGAATGGTAGAGGAAATTTTCTTTTCTTGCTTTTTCAACACCAATTTTTTTAATTCTGAATCAACCAGTTGTTGAACTGAACCAGACAAAACTGAAGAAAATACTCTCCCTGCACCGAATAAAGAATTCTGGTTGTCAAAACCCAGGCTATACATTGCAAGTTCTGGTTCCTGGTACCCAAGTGAGGAACTTCATCCAGAACACTGGGTTAAGAAGCTATAGAGCTTCCACAGAAAACATTCGCTGCTGGGTATTAATTTTTATTTATGATCTCTGTAGATCAATGTGCATTTTGATAGGGACTGACTTTCCCCCTCTTAAAGCAGTGTCTTGCTTAAGAAAAATCTGACATCCTCTTTCTGGCCAATTTAGCATTGGATTGTCTTCTCCACAACAGCACTGCTTCAGTAGAAGGAGGAAAGCACGTGTTCACCATAGAAGAGCCTGCAGTCAAATGCTTAGGACATTTTTCAAGGGGAAAGATGAGGTGGACAGAACCTCTTCAAGAGGAGAAGGAAGTTAAAATCTTCAACTAGGGCTATGCCAGCTGGTGCAATGCATGAAGACAACCATTCTCCACATCCACCTGCAACCTTGGCCAGCACCAGGACACCATGCCCTCTGTATCTCCCATCTTCCTACCTCAAAGCAAGGTCCAACATACTTACCACAACAGTCCCAAATGAGGCCTCAGACCCCTCTCTTCAACAACCTCTCCTATCAGCAGGAACTGCCTGCATTGTTTGCTGCAGCATGCTTGCTGCTTGCCTGAAGGTGTGAGGGTAACAAGCAAGTTGCAGTTTGTGGCATAATGTGATGTGGAGGAGAGGCAAATCTACACAGGCAGTTTCTGCTCAAAGATAATTCTCATCCTGGTTCAGCTAAGCACTCCACGCTCACTTCAGACAGCTAGCACCATGTGCTGTCAGCAGCATGACTGCATCTCTTTGGAAAATCCTCAGGTCCAGTACTAAAAGTCACAAGCAAGTAAGCAAAAGTGTTACTGAAGGAGAGAATGACCTACTTTAAATGCACCCCAAAGCAAAACAAGCAAGTGATTTTCAAAATAAACATGGCAAACAGTCTGTATAACAAATAAGTCTTGAGATGAACAGAAAAAGGGACCATTTTTTTAATGCAGGAATAGAAGGGAAAATAACTGGCATACTTTCAAAGCAAAAACTGTTTGAACTTCAAAGCATCAAGTGCAAAAACAATCCATTTCTATAAAATGTTTATACAAAGGAGTTACCTGATTTCATCTCTACTACTGCCATTACAAAAGTAGATGCTACTGTGACAGCACTCATAAATAGGATTGACAGAGTAAGATGTCATTCTGCACACTAAAATCTTGAGTTCAAACCACACATTGGATTTAAACTCTCTCTGTGCTAAGAACTCAAGGACAGAAACCACCTATGATTCAACTCACACTGCCAATTCAAGGTAAGTTGCAAATACTGAGCGCCTTTCAGTTTCAGGTCCTCAGCAAGGATCACACAATTGAAAGACTGCCCATGAACAAAAAGGTAACCTTGCAAGATCCTGATTTATCCTTCTCACACAAAGAAAAATGCCTCTAACTTTTCTGTTTGTTTTTTTTTTTAAGTTATTATTTTATTTAACCTTTGAAACTGAAAGAAAACCCTAAGGATTTGGCTGGAAATACTACCAGCTGCTCTTAACCATTTAATAGATCTGCAATATGCCTACAATAATAACATTAGACAGTTTCAACTCAAATAGTTATGTAGTTTGGCACAGTTAGGCAAGAGAGTGTACACTAAGTAAAATTCCAACACTAAAATTCCAACAAAGAAAAATTTCTTTTTTGTAATATTGCTGAGTATCAAAAAAATTGTACTGAATTTCCTCTTCACTCAAATACCATTTTTAGACTAATCCTGAATTCACAAACTGTACCAAAAGATACAGCACAGGTTATATAACACTAACAAAAGGCTTTGGTCTTTAAGGAACATACAAGTTTAGAACCTAAAATTATTAAAACCTTTTCCCAAGGGAGTGTGGAAAATAAGCTTTTATATGAAATACGCTCAGAACAAAATTCCAACATCCACAATTGACCAATGTTGCAACCTTCAGAGAAGGAACAGATACTCTTTGTAAAACAAAAGACAAAAATTTCATCTTTATAGCGTTTTGAACTCCAGTTACGTGGCACACACAAAACCCCCTTGTCAGAAATAGACTAAAAGGAAGGTGCACACAAAAACCCCTTGTCAGAAATAGACTAAAAGGAAGGTTAACTAGCCAGGCATTCAGTAGAACATAAGAACAGCTGTCCTGGGTCAGAATAAAAGTCTCTCTAGCCCAGAATACTGTCTCTACTGTGGCCAAACACAGATGCCTCAAGAAGAATATAAGAATAGAGCAAACCTGTATCAATACTGTCAAAGAATATTCCCCAAACATTCAACAACCTACAGTTCAATAGTTAGTACCTTCATGTTTAATCAGTCTTAATGGATTTCCTGCATGTAAACTTGCCTAGTTGCCCATTAAATCCATGTAAGATTTAGTATCCATAGTATCCAGTGGCCAGGAGTTCCACCACTTTACACACTGTGCTGAAATGGCCTTACCTCCTGTGGTTCATTTTTGACTTGCTAGCTTTGTCAGATGCCCCAGAGTTTGCATGAAAGAAAATAGGAAACAAGCACCTCTAACCAGGTGTTCCATCCACGCCACATGTCTCTCCAGAGATCTCTGTCTTAACCTCACCACAGGATTTACTAGGGAAGAAAACAACTAAATGGTTTCTCCTCCACCCCAATTTTATCTATCTAAACTGAATTTCATCCACCATTTAAATGTCCTATCAGTCCAATAAGGTCCTTCTGCAATTCTTCATAGGCAATGCTGTCTTTAAAATCCTCAGTAATTTAGTACGACCAGGAAATGTCACTGTTCAACCCCTTTATTTATGAGCATGTTGAGCAGCACAGACACCTGAACTAATCCTGTGGAACTCCACTGTTGAAAGATGACTGTATAGTCCTACCCAAGCTTCTAGGCATTTATTATTTTTCTTGCTAGCAGGACCTTCTCCCATTTCTACCATGACTCCTTAGTTGGTCATACAAGCAAGAATTACTAAAATGGCTTAGGGATTTGCCAGACATACTTTGCAGAAAGGGGACTCCTTCCAAAGGGGAGCTCCTATACTTGAGAACAGCTGTCCAAATGTAGGTCTTTGCAGTCTGACAAAAGACATCTGCAATTCCCTGAATTTGTTAAAGATATTTTAAGATAATGTCTCTTGTTGGTTATTTTAGTATATTATTTTGATTTACTACATCTAAAGGGATCACATACAGGCATTTTTCAGTCTCACCTGATATACTTTCACAACCACTAACCTAGGCAATGAATATTTTTTTGTAGACATACTGAAAACCATCTCCAAAATTAAAAGATTAGAGACAAGGTTACTAAGAGAAAACAATACAGTTTTATATTGTACTTAGGAACCAAGAGGGATTGTTGGATCTCCCTTGTAGATTTCCTATGATACGCCTGGGCCATCAGTGGGGGTCTGAGATAAGCATCTGCACTCTGGATGATGGCTCTGGAAGGATCTCAAAGCTAGCCTTGGGACCTAAGGACCAAGATCTCACTGCCATACCCATTAGTGCAATTTTCCCTTGGAGCATGTACCCCTCCAAGTTCCTCTCTGTCCCTTCCCTACCTCTTGGTCTTTGATTAAGATGTTTCTTATGTCCTGTCTTCTTTCTGCTTTTGTTTTAAACCTTATTTCCTAGTTCTGTCCAACAGCAGAGCAGACTTAGTGGCTTGCATCTCTACACTAGTTGGGTGTCGCTATCTTCCTTATTCAAACCTTTTGTTAGGGTTTCAGCATCTACTGCCTCACCTTGCAAGGTAGAAAAACCCACTGCACCTCAGCTTTCATTAACTCTTGCTTCCTCAGACAGGAGAGTTCACATTTTAAAAGCCCTTCCCAAGCTATGCAATAATCCATGATGTATCACCAATACAAAGCCCACAGTCACTAGCACACATGCTGAAAAGATTCTAGACAGACAACACATAACAGTATTAATCCAGGTGACAGAGTTGGTATCAACTGCTGTTATTCAGCAGTGTACACTTTTTTTTGTCAACTAGAGACACAATACTGACACAACAATATTTCTTGCTTTACATGTTTATGTTTCTGCATAAAGTGTACAGTGAAGCCAAGTATAAGTGTGGTAAGCGTACATAAACCTATGCCTATTTAAATCTGGCTACCATGAGTAGCAATAGTGGCAAAAAGGCAGCAGCAGCTGCTTAAGAGCTAGCCAGCAAGCTGAGAACGATACTATATTGTATTTCTACAGCCTTTCCTGCCCTTATCAGTTACAGTACAGCAAGCACAGGTACGCTGCATAGCAGTAACTTTCATTGCATGCACTTTCTGCAAAAATACTGTGTCCCAAGGCAAACATGTTATTACCTGCAAATTTCCCACAAGTCATCCAGGATTTTAATGGTCTAATATTTGTAAGATTAACAATTGTTATTTCTTACCTACTGACTCACAGATTTAAGTAACCTACTGTAAACCCTTAAAAAACCCTGTCATTTTCCACTTTTTTTTTCTTTAACACGGTATTTTCTACTCACAAATTCAACATGAACCAACAACTGTATTCAGAGAGTAAAAATCGCACATCAGATATAGGCAACAGCGTTTTACACTGGACTTCAGTTTTAAAAAAACTGAGCCCTTGGGACCTTCAAGTTGCCAGGCGGAAGCATCAGGGCTGTGGTGCGGAACTCATGAATGGACAGGTACCAGCTCACTCCTCTGCACTGCACTCCAGAGAAAGGGCTCTGCTGACGGAGGCCTGTTCAGGTACTCCTGTCTTGGGTGGGAGTTTTGTCAGCGCAAGGTCTAAAGGTGCTGATAATGGCGATTGCGATAAAAGGTCTCCTGTGAAGTGAGGCTGCGAATAAGCTGGCATTTTAGTGCTTTTGAAGTGATGCCTACCATTCAGCTGGTACCGTATTAGGTCTAGAGTGTGCAAACACAGAGGTAACCTGTTTAACGTAAAGCTGCTCATGTCGACCAGCGTTTAGCGAGACGGGTTGATGCCTTCTCCCGAAAACCACTCGTCTCTTTCGGGGATTTGCACAGCTTGGCTCCCGGGAGGTCGCAGCCTTCCTTCGAAAGCCTGCCCGCCGTGCCAGCCAGCGGGCTCTCCCGATGCCGTCCACACAAACCAAAGTTTTGCCGCTCTCGCCACAGCGAGGCAGTGCCGGCGGGGAGGGGAGATCCGCCGGCCGCCCCCGGCCCCGCCGCCCCCCGGCCCCGCCGCCCCCGGCCCCGCCGCCCCCCGGCCCGCCCCGTCTCACCGTCCCAGCTCGGACTCCAGCTCGAAGTAGTGGGCCAGGGTGTCCTTGTTGGAGCCGTCGATCCAGTAGTCGGGCGCGGCGGACCCGGGTCGGCCGGCGGCCGAGGAGCCGGAGGAGGATGAGGAGGAGGATGAGGAGGAGGAGGAGGAGGAGGAGGGCATGGTGACTTTCAGCATGCCGGGACGCCTGCCGGGGGCTGCCCCCTCCTCCGCACCGGCTGCAGAAAGCAGAGCGACAAGGCGGCTGGCGGCGGCTGGCGGCACCTCACCTCACTTCACCTCCCTCCCTTCCTTCCTCCCTGCCCCCCTCTCTCTCCTTCCTTCCTTCCTTCCTTCCTTCCTTCCCTCCCTCCCACTCCTCCTCCTCCTCCTCCTCCTCCTCCTGCTGCTCCCCTCCCCGCCGGGCCGGGCTGGAGCGGCGGCGGCGGCAGCGGCTCCCCCCACCCCGGAGGGGCGGCGGGGGCGCCTCCGCCTGGGCGGGCCCGGAGCTGCCGGCGGGGCGGGGCGGGGCGGGGCGGGGCGGGGCGGGGCGCGCCGGCGGCCGCCGCGGCGCGGGGCACCGCCCCGGGCGGGGGTCGCACCGCCTTCGGCCCCGGCCCCGCCCGCGGCCCCCGCCCCGGGGCGCCCCGCGACTTCGGCAGGAGGCTCCTGGCACAAGCGGTGGGCGGGAGCGCAGCCGCCCGCAGCGCCACGGACGGCGTGACCGAGCTCCGGGGGGGATGACTTCATGAAGGGAGAAATGGCATCCCGACCCGGAGGGGCCGCTGCGGTTTTTGGCGGGGTCGGGCGGCCCGAGGCGGGGCGGCCGGCGGTGGGGCCGGGAAGGACGCGTAGCCCGTAGCGGGGCGGGCGCCACCCCGCTACGCTGCACCATTTTGCCGGTTCCAGATCTGGGATCGGTTGTCAGGCTGCAACGCGGGGCTTCAGGATTCCTCTCTCGGCGTTTGCTGTGAATTTGGGGAGGAGTGTGCGGGGGCAGAGGCTGAACGAGACAAATAGCAGTGGGAAAGAGACTGACGAATGCTCGAACATGACTGCAAAAATTAAAAAAAAAAAAAAAAAATAGCTTCCCTTCCCACCGCAGATCCAAAAGAAGCCGTAAAGAAATAAAATCGCCACGCTGCAATGCCACTCTTAACAGGTTATGAAATCTGCGGGTTATTAAATGCATGCAGTTACCATAAAGTATATTGTGTCCCTGATTGTAAAAACCTTAGCCAGAAGTGTCTATATAAGGGCAGTTTCTGTTGGAGTAGTGGTGAAATAAAACAGCAGCAGTTGTGTGTGCCTCACATGCGTAGCATGCCAGATCAATCCTACTCACATCCTCTCCATGGTATTACACCCACTCATACTGTCATGCAAGCACAGGCAGGAGGTAAAACGGACCGTGTGCAAGCCTGTGCGGCAGAAGTGACAGAAGTATTGTCCCCTAATTTTCAACCACAATCCACGAGCCTGTTTTTAAACATTGTGTTCCTTGCTCAGATAAGCACAGTATCCTGCTCAGTGTTGTGTTAATTCACGTGTATTGATGTTTTCCAAGATGTTTTGTTTCACCCCACAAGCAAGTCTGCTCTTACTGTTCCCTAGCTTCCTCAGAGTACCGGGGCGGGGGGGCGGGACGGGACCACACGGGGACGACAACAAGTAATCTTGAACTCTGAATCTCTTAATTTGTCAAAGACCTTAAAAAAGAAATGCTCCTCTCTGCTTAATCAGATAAGAGAAGAAATATCTGCTAATCTAGTCTTTGTTAATGGTAGGAAAGGATAAAAGAGATAAATGAGGTAGATAAAAGGGAGATAATGCCCTTTCCTCTCAAGTTTACTTTTTGCCATTATAAAATTTAAATGTAGATCCCCATTATGATTTGAGATTTTATCATTTCCAAATCCATATTTGAAAGTCAGGAAAAAGTAACCCAAAGACCTATTTTGCAAACCAAGTTCTATGCAAGTCAGTTTGAGAGAAACTCCAAAATTCCTTTGAGATGAATTTTGTGCCTAGAGCACCTACCGTAACAGGGCTCTGGTCAGCGCCAGAGCAGCAGACAAGCAGCCTTTTCACTGCTGCTCATGCCTCCTCCCAGCTCCCCAGCTCGCTCTGTCTCTGCTGGTCAGCGTGGAACTTTTCTTCATAAAGCTTTGGTTGCTAGGTGACATTTTTTCCTCTTTTCTTATGACATTTTCTGACAGCATCTCCCAGGAAAAGAAATGGTCACTGATCATGAAAATCATGCATACACACAAAATGGCCAATCAGCACACTTAGAAGACAGTGGTATTCCACATCATATTTTTGTTTAGTCAAATACCTAACGTATTCTGTAACCCAAAGGGCACGTATATTTCTGTTGTGGTGGGGTTTTTGTAACAATTTTTTGAGTAAGATTATGTTCATCCAGGTACCTGCAATGAGATTCACATCTCAGATGATCTAGATATGCGTACCATGAGCGTTTATGTGCTCCTTCCTAAATGCAATAGCACCAGGGGATTTTTTTTTTTTTTTTTTGGACTGGGCTACCTATGTGAAAGGCATTCGACGTTCCTTAAAACTGTCTCAAAGTGAGCTGAATCGCACCATGCTGACAACCTAGTACTTAAAAACTGATTGGTCCATATTCTCCAGGAGCTCCACTTCCTTAAACAATTAAAATAACAATATTCCAGTTATGTCCATATGAAATTAAAGAAGGTATTCAGGTGCCACGCTGCATGTAATCAGCACATGAATGTCTCTCTCAGTCTCCAGGAAACCAAAGGCTGCATTTCAAACGTGGTGCTCTACTCATATCAGATCTACGTTAACAATGTGAAGTTTTGCACTGTCATTATTGGACATGAAACTAAACCACTGATGAAACTTCATTTATGTATTTGTGACATACTATGTGTGAAATTTTATTAAGGAGCTACAAATATCATAATTTTCTGGCCAACAAACCCAGGTTACAAACTCAGAGGAAAAACGCAGGCCAAGGAGGCATGCATCTTTTGCAGAGGAAGCAGTTTTTATGAACAAAAGATACATGCAAGAGATGTCCAACCTCCTGCCCCTCTCCTGCCACCCATAAATTTAAACCTAAAGCAGGAAGTTAATCTGGTGTGTTGGTGGACGTGGGGACAGCAATCTTTCTGCCTACCTAGTTGCTGTGGCTCTGTTTTGTGAATGCTCTTGTCCTTTTGTATAGACATGACTGCATCAGGTACAAGCAGTCCACACTTTCCAGGGTTAACTTCAAAAATGAGTACAGGATAATAACCTTTTAAACTTGACTTCTGAAATTTTCATACAGTTCTAGGAGCTAGACCTTTGGTAGAAACTCGAGAACAAGCAAATTCTGTCCAGAGTTTTGAGTAAGTAGTTCCCAGTTTGTGGGCATCATTTGAAAGAGTAGCATGTTAGTCCCTTGCCAGCTTAGACTAATATTTCTTCCTGGACAAACTGCAGCATATATCTTCAAGATACTGAAATAAAAACTATTTGTTTGTCCTGTACTGCTATGTTTTTTTAAAAAAATAATGCAGCTTCTTATTGAAGGTACAAGGTGTCCACACCTATAGAAGAAAAGGTAGTGTTATCTATAAGAAGCAAACTGTCAGTTATTGCCTCATTAAGGAACATTTCTCTCAAAATAGTTTGCAGATACTAGAGCTTCCCTCCTTGCATAGATGATCCAGTATGGATTCCACATTTGCACCCATGCTGGACCTGATGCTTATCTGCTATATGTGTAGTGCAAATTAGGTCTTCTGAAACAGAAGTTACTCAAGCCAAGTCACATATAAGTCAAAGAAGTTCAGATCAGGGCAAATCCCGAAAGCTTTCTCCTCCCTTTCCTGTCACTGATTTTCCTTGCTGAATACAAAGCCTTGCAATTTTATTTTATGCAACGTCTTTCATCTTGCACTCACCTCTGGATGACTATGCAAGCTTCCCTTGAATGCTCGTCATTTAGGAATACCAAAATCTTCTTCTAATTTCTTTATTTTTATTTATGTAGAGGAAGCCTTATGACTTGTATCGAACAAGTTCATCACAGACTCTTAACTTATCATCTTTCATGCTGTTTTATATGTAAATTTAAGCCTACTTAATGATTTATAGAGCTGCTGGATAAAGAGAGAGACTTTCATGTGCTGTGTATGTGAAGAGATTAAATCAGGTAAGAGTGAACACAGTGCAGGGAGAGGCCAGCAAAATAGTGGTGGCGGTGAAAAGATGTGTTTATGCAAGAAAACAAAGAAGAGGAACAGAGAGATCCTTTGTAGAGTGGCAATAAAAGAGAAGCACAGTAGCAACATGCCCTTTTGCCTCAACAACTAGTCATATGTTTTGAAGTCAAGACCATTTTTTTCCAATGTCTGGGAAAAGCAAACATGTAACTGGGGGTAAAAGAAGTGATTGCCTGAAGATGAACTGTTAGAAAACAATGTGATTCAGCCATCCCTGAGCCATGTTATGTGGGACCCAGGTATTAATAGGGTCATTTTATAGTCATTGCAGGAGGACACACAGAACAGTTATCCTTGCAACATAGTCGTGGCACCTATCTTTCCTGTCGCTCTTTAAATGATTCAATCAATCCTTTAATTTCTAGAATGTAGAAGGATACTTGAAGCATTCCCTTTCATTTTGCAGTATCAAAGAACATCCTTTGGTTCACTAAAGAAAATAAAGCTGATCCACAAGCCTACCTGAGTTGTTAAATCCAAATAAACCAACCCCTTGAGGGCAGGCTTCACAAACCAGAAGTCACCTAGTAGGACCCACAGAAGTTACACATAGCCCTTCTTTAGTGAAGCCCACTTAGCTGCTTCTGCCTTTCTAATCCCTGCTCAAACAAAATCCAGCTGGAGGTCCTCTGCCATTATTAGCAGCTCAAGAAATTTCTCTAGGATAAAACATTTCCTTGTTTCTAATGCAGAGCTTTTTCTTTTTCTTTTTTATTTTTTCTTCCCACGCATTCCCCCCCCCCCCCCCCCCCCCCAATGCCATTATGCAGTTTAAACTCACTCCATCAGGAATGGAAGGCCCAATGTGATGGAAAAAGAGCCCCTCCTATCCCCACCCCCAAAAAAAGCAACCCATGAAGTGAAGTCTAAAATGTACACGTAAGAATACAAGCTACTGCCAGCGTTAAGATGATGCCAGCCATACAGAAAGTTGAAAAACAGAAAATATTATGAAAACAGACACGAAGAGTCCTAGTCACAGCCAAGCACTCTTAAAATAAAAAAAGTTGACAATGTTTAATACTGTTTCTTTCCCTTTCAAGAAGAAAAAGACAATTTCATCATTGTTTTGGTATTTGGAAAAAGACATCTGCATACGGGAAATTATATAAAAACTGTAAGAGAAAGGCAAAGTTAGCAGTTTCTGAGAAACAGTCATTTCTATGAAGCAAACTCACTTTCATAGGGTAGGCTGGGGTCCAACCTCAATTCAGCAGTAAATTAGTCATTTTGGAGGAAGGTTAGAAGGAGATATAGGCATGAGAGCATTAGCAGCTTGAGTGGATATGCAATGAATTGAAGAACTAGAAAACATGGTTTAAAAAAACTTAATTTTTTCTAATTCCTGCAATTTATATTTTGTCCAGCATCAAAGCAAACATTAAGGAATCATATGAAGGGAAACAGCTGCCACTCACCTCCTTTTAAAAGTTACTCAGTGGCTGTGCACCTCGTTTTGCTGATTTGTGAACAAAAGCCAGCTAAAAATTCAGCAGATCCCTCTGTGTTACACTGCCCAGCAGAGAGAAGCAGTCTAAGCTATTTGCTTGATTTTCCTGTATAATTATATCCAGATTCAGCAGTGAAAGCTGTCTTACTATGGATGTAAAGCAAACTCTTCACTGCCAGCACCCCAACACCTTATCTAGCAGTAAAGGGGTTCAGTAGCTAGTCCCTTAACAGAGAAGTTAATAGCCATGGCTATAGTTGTAGAGCTAGAATTCAAGGTTCATCCCTACTGCCGTTCCATAAGACAGCTAGTTTACTAGCTAGGCTAGCTAGTAATTCTTGCCTTTTCAGTTGTATTATTTGGCAACCTCCCCTCATCCCAAACAAAATAAATAAATGCCAACTGTGTTGTGAAAAACAATTACAACTATCAGTTCTGACTTGCTGTCCAGTATGGAACAGATCTTCTCCATTTCACTCATTTGCCTCATATTTGAGTGGCTACAAGTTGAGAGGGCTCTAGCTAGAGTGTAGTTGTGACTGGGTTCCTTGTGATTTGAGTGCCAGTGAAAACAGTGGGAAACACAAACTGCTTTTACCCAGGACATGGTACAGAAGAGGAAAAATAGCTATTGTCATTTACTTCAGTGATTTCTGATCGGATTGCTGCCAGTTCTGTGAATTCTGGAAAACTGCAGGTTTTATAAGCACGGAAATGGCTGTCATTTGTTGATATTATTTTGTACATCTTTCTGATTAAACATCCAGATATGGCCTTGCCCAATTGCAATCTAATATATTTGAGTGCCCTTCCTGATGCTGGTAATTACAGACTTGCTGTGTGTTAGGAGAAGAAGTTCCTATAAAAGATCAAACTCTGTGGAAAAAAACCCGGATATTACAACATCATCCAATTTAAAAGTAAAGGTTAACTATCTAGCAACATATTTTGGTCCAGGACTAGACTGCCCCTTTGGTCTTCATGAGGACAATCATTTTAAGTGGCAGACCTGATGCTTCTGTTGATGGATTTCACAATGAGATAGCAGTTGCGGGGAAAAGCTTATGCAGAAAATCCAAAGGAGTCAAAATGCCTACATTTGAGTATTTCAGAAAATAATTCCTCTATTTACCCCCTCTAGACTGAACATCTATGTCCTTTTTTTTTTTTTTTTCACAAGTCCCTTAACTCTTTGGATCCACATGGCCCTAGTCATCACTACTTGATATCTCTGTGACAGAGGTGGACCAGAGATACACAGCAGAAGAGCATCCTTGTCCCAGGAAGTAATGTTTATAAGCTTATCTGCAGACAAAAGCAGAGGAAAGGATTAGGAAAACACAATCTTAAACTCACATGGTCTCACCTAAATGTGGTGCTGATTTCAGGCCTGGTTGATGTTGCATCCAGTTCGTCTCCTTAGACATGTAACTCTTACCTAACTGCTCAGCTCTTCAACAGTTCTCGTATAAAAGCCCTGGGGCTCCAGGAAAAAACTTTCCTCACTGTGATCATGGTTCTCTATCTCATTCCTGGACTTGTCCACAACCATTCATTTCCGATTCTTGAAAATTTACTGCAACTGATTTAACTCTCAGGGACAAGAACAAGTTACTATTAGGTAAAAGGAAGACTTACAGCACCTCATCTGCTCTCTGATAAGCATCCACATAAAGACTTTTACCCTGTATTTATTACAATACAGGAGTAATTACTGTAATTCGAGAGTGTACACAGAGATACCTTACACTAAGCTGCTGATGAACTGCAAGGTCTTAGCATTATTCAGCAACCCACTATCATTAAACACACTGATAAAGGTGCAGGGCTATATAGCATAGATAACTTCTGCAGTTTTCATAAAAAATAACTTTATTGGAAATACCTAACAAATTCAGTCATGACTCAAGATCATGTGGGATTATACTTTCATAGAAGATATGCTATATCTTGTAAAACAAAAAAAAATCTGAATCCCCCCAAGGCAAAACAGAGCTTAGTATTTCCAAGTCACAGCACTGTAATTTCTTCTCTAGATGATATACATGTATATTCAAACAAGTTCCACCAATAAAATTGTGCATTTCCAAGTGCAAGAGATGAGTTTTATTTGTACTTTGTGAAAATCAGCTGCAGTTCATTTAAGATAAATTCTCATTGAGCTAAATTTTAAAAATCTGTCCCCCTCATTTAATTACAGTAGTGCGAATTAACAATGATGATCACATTTGCATACTGAACAAATGTATTATTCTATTATTATACCTGCTCCTTCAACTACTGTTTTTCCAATAAAATTGAACAAGGATTAAATGAGGAATTATAAAGCAATGTGATAGAATTTCCAGTAGAGCTAGGTGGATATCATGTATAAAGACTGTATTTCAAAATCTCCACCTTCATGTCCCAGTATGACCTCCATAAGTCAAAATCATATCAAAAAGCATAACAGTTTCATTGCTTATGCAAACAGGGTTTCGTATTTTTTTCTTACTCAGTGGTTTGCTACTATATATACCCTTACCATTGTTTAGACCCTTGATTTATGTAATGTATCTAAAAGCTTTGGTAACATCAGATATGTACAAATCACTTTGCAAGGACCTACAAATTCCTTTTGCTGCCATTAAAATTTTTAGACACATGATTAGGGGCATTCTGGTTTCCTCAAGTAGTATTTCTTATTTCTTTTTCTTTAATCAGAACTGAAACACAGTCAGTGAAATACTGAACATTGAATTCAGTGAAGAACTCTTCACTAAATCAAAATGTTGTGATCACAAATCAGTATATTGTTCAAATTAATCTGTCCATTTCTTGCTTACATTTTCATTGATATTCAAAATAAAAAAAAAATATACAGCTGCATTGGGCCAGTCTTCATGGTAAAGCTGAGTTCAACCAGAGGATATAAATGATTCTTCAGCCTTTACAAGAGTAAATGACAAGATATGTGTGTGTAAAAAATCATGCATAATTTGAATGCTGCTCTGCATGTAATTACTGCAGGGGTACAGAAAGCTTTTGTACTTAAAAAACAATTCCTCCAGCTTCCATAGAGCCCCTGTGCGGGAAGGCAATATTAAAATCACTAACCAGTATATGGAAACAAACAAACCAAAAAATTAAGCACTCTCCAGGCTATTTTTGCTGCATGTTTCTCAATGCTTCTTGCCTTCTGTCTCCTAGATAGAGGCTTTTGATATTTTTTTTTTTGCCTTATAAAGGGTTAAACAATTATTTGTATGATTTAATGATAGGTTAGAAACTAATGTTCATTTTGTTTATACTTATGCAATGCCAATGAACTCTAAGCATATTAGCAGATGTGAGTGAATGAAATATTTGGCCAGCCACCTTGCAGGAAGTTTGTCACCAGTACCCTTCCAGTGTCAGCAGTTGTACAACTGATTTGGAAAAGGATGGTTCTTCGCAACACCAGATGAGAAGTGCACTGATATTGCTATATCTATCTGCTAACCAGCTAATCTTGCCTTTTTCTACACAAAGTTTCCAGAAAATAATCACACAAGACATTTTACTTGCCACTTTCACATTTCTCTAGGAGTTGTAGAAGACACTGTTATGAAATGTCAGCAGTTTTGTTGATAAGCATCTTAACTCCTATGGGGAAGGAAATGTGAGGCCTCTAAAGTGAGCTGAGGAATAGCAGAGCTCTGTATGTTTTGCTGACTGCATTTGGAAAGAAGTGCTTTCAATCTGAAATGAGAGAAAAAACCAAAGAGTCTCTTCGCTCTGCACCAGAGTGAAGACAGTGACTGTGTTTGCTCTTTGTTTGAGAGTTGCTCTGCAATGAGACTTCCTGGTTGGTTGGCCAACTCCCACACAAACTTATTCAAGGCAACTTGAAATCAGTATTTTTGATGTCTTGCAGTAAAATGCAAATGACTTATTTCAAGTAATCAAAATACTTCATTTCACTCAGTTTTGGTTACCTTTTCCAATGTAACTAACAACAGAAGTTAGTTTTGAAGCAAAATGTTTAACTTCAAAAGTACCTACACAAAACATTTGATTGCTTCCAGCATTTTTTTTCATACAAAATTACTTACTGAGTTTAGCTCAAAGAGTACACTGGGTTCCTACTAAGGCTTCTTTTCTGTGGAGAAGATGTTGGCTTAAAAAGTCCCCAGTTCTATGATAAAAAAGCAGCAGCAGCACAGACAACAAAAAGAAACTTTGTTCCCAGCAATGTAGAGCTTAAAAGACAGGAAAATGAAGAACCATCTGTTTGGTACATTTATCTTCACTATGGCTTTTTACATCTTTCAGAGTCATGCAGCTTAGCATGGCAAAGAGCAACATGCTTTTGGATAGCACTCACGGCCATTTTCATGGGTAATTCTTCCCTGTTGGGATGTCAGTGGGAAAACTGTTTAGCAGGTCGTGAGAAGAGAGACCAAGAAAGCCTGCATCAGTCACTGCAGCATTCAAACAAGTGGAAAAAATAAAAAGAAACATAAGTGTAAATGCTGTGAAGGTGTGAAGGTTTTCTAGGAGTGATGATATTTAGAGTTTAAGGGCAACACAGCTAGGTTAGCACCTTGTCATGAGAAGGACTGAATGAAGTGGATGCTGTAGCATCACCATAAATACTACATCCCCAAATATTATTTTTCTCAGTAGACCTACAGTTATTAAGTAGGAGACTGGTTTGATACTTTGGAAACTACACAGGTCATCTATATCTTGATCTACTACTTAGCCTTACTCTGCCCCTAAAATTGTACAATATTTCTGAGCCAAATCTTGAAGTTCTTACAGGCAGATCCAAGATCCAGTGAGAGTCTTTGCTCTCAGAAGTCAACATTTAAATTGTATATTTCTCCTTGTACCAATCTTCAGCTGGGACCTGATGCTCCACCAGAGGAAAAAACAGTTTCCTAGTTAGAAAGGTGCTAATGGCAGATAAAAGCAAGACATAAGTGCAATATTTGGCCACATCATACTTGCCATTTTCAGACACAGTAATGAGGAGAGTGTGGCTGCCAGTATAATTGTTTATAATATCTTCTGCCTATATCCTTTATGTATTGTGTGCAGCTTTTTCATCAAAAATGCTTTCTTCAGTACCTGGCCTGCATTTTGAATAAGTGCATGTAAATGACAGGAATAGGTATTCTAGAAAGCTAATAAAATGAAGTTAACTTGGCGGCCGCATCAGTCACCCTGTTGTCATAGGAGAAAGTTAGGCAAATAGAATACTGAAATTCAGGCTGTCCTTGGCTTTACAGTAATTCACTCAATGTATAGGATGCTTTTCTCAAACCTCCAAACTTACATCTGGGCTTCTTCTATCTAACCTGCCAAAGCCAGAATTTTCCTATGAACGTCACTGTGATGTGTGTAAAATGTTTAAAACAAAGCAATGAATCTAGGTCAGAATAATAACAGATCAGTGAGGAAGACACATAAGATTGTCTTTATTCTAAATATAACTGGACCGTGCCAGTAAGGAAGTTTAAGATACAGTTTTAAAAGTCCATGTTGTGTTTACTATCTTCCTGTTGTACTATTGTTAGATTGGTGAATCCTCAGCAATTTGGTCAAGAAACATACTATTTTTTGTAGAGCAACATGCCAGTCTGTACACCTAGAATGACATGCTTCTGCAGAATTCTAATATTGTTATTATATCTTGACAAAACCCAACAATTTCAACCCAAACTTTGTTCTTGATTTAAAACAAACAAAAAAACAAACAAGGTCAGCTCTTAAGACACTTAAGGAAGTGCTTTTTGTCTAGAATTCCACTCACCATGACATACGTATTTTTAAGGATACAAGTTATACCACCAATACTAAACTAGTGATAGATTTTCTGAGGAAAATCCTTTTATTTTTCTCTAACTGAACCCAAGAATCACTCCCTCAGCAAAAATATAAATTTTCTACTACATTGATGCATCTAGAAAAAGACAGTGCCAAAGGCTGCAAATGAGAAGAGAAAAGCAGAATGAAGGTGTGACAGCCACACTAGCAATACAGAACAGAACAGAGACAAGGAACACTTCTTAAACACCATATATTTGACATGTGCCTGTGACAGATTAGAATCAGTCAAGTGGGAGGCTGAATGCCTGGTCCCACTCACGTCAGTGGAATTTGTTGCCATGGACTAACACCAAAATGACATGTGTAGACAGTATCCACACAGACCATGCACAGTTTCATAAATACAGGTGCACGTGACCAGCTCTTGTAAACAGGCTATCTGCTTTCAGTTTGGTCAGGGCAGCACAGAAGACTGTACTACTCTGCTGAAATGACATGAATTGGTTTCAGTTGAATTTGATTCATGACCCAATCTATGGGACTCTGAGAGTGCACCTGTGCTATCAGATCTACTCCCCTGTAATCACAGGTAATTTTGTCATGATCTGTTCTTCCCAGAAATGCTTCTTTGAAGTCTTTAATGCAGGAACAGGCAATCAGGTGCTTCAATACCTTCTGACTGATTATAGGTGTCTAATTAGCATGTATCACACCAAGAATAGGGCAGGTTCCCCTCCTTTCATCTCCAGTTCACTTCCACTGCATAGCCATCTGGAAAACAGGCTCTCATTATAGATATAGTATCTTTATTTAGCAAGGTATAAAAAAATGGGCTTCAATTCCTGCCATTGATTTTATTGGAACTTAAGCACATGCATAAATCTTGCTGAGCAAAGTCAGAGGCTAAGTGGGTTGGAGAATACAAACTTAGGTCCTGACCTCCAGTAACAAAATTTTCAAATTTTAAATAACAGACTTAGTTCTGTGCCACTGGATCATCCAGCCTCCCCTGTCAACTTCCTAAAGCTGAGGTTCAGCAAAGCCAAGTGCAAGGTCCTGCACCTGGGTCAGGGCAACCCCTGATATCAACACAGGCTGGGGGATGAAGGGATCAAGAGCGGTCCTGCAAAGAAGGACTTGGGGTACTGGTGAACAAAAAGCTGGACATGAGCCAACAATGTGTGCTTGCAGCCCAGAAGGCCAACCGTATCCTGGGCTGCAGCAAAAGAAGCATGGCCAGCAGGTCGAGGGAGGTGATTCTGCCCCTCTACTCCGCTCTGGTGAGACCCCATCTGCAGTGCTGCGTCCAGCTCTGGAGCCCTCAGCACAGGAAGGACACGGAACTGTTAGAGCGGGTCCAGAGGAGGCCACAAAAATGATCCAAGGGCTGGAGCACCTCTGCTGCGAGGACAGGCTGAGAGAGCTGGGGTTGTTCAGCCTGGAGAAGAGAAGGCTGCCAGGGGAGACCTTACTGCAGCCTTTCAGTACTTAAAGCGGGACTATAGGAAGGATGGGGGCAATCTTTTTCGCAAGGCCCATTGTGACAGGACAAGGGGTAATGGTTTTAAACTAAAGGAGGGTAGATTTAGACTGGATATAAGGAAGAAATTTTTTACAATGAGGGTGGTGGAAGACTGGAAAAGGTTGCCCAGAGCGGTTGTGGACGCCCCATCCCTAGAGACATTCAAGGTCAGGTTGCACGGGGCTCTGAGTGACCTGATCTAGTTGGGGATGTCCCTGCTCACTGCAGGGCGGTCGGACTGGATAACTTCTAAAGGTCCCTTCCACCCCAAAGCATTTTGTGATTCTATGATTCCAAAAAAATGCACATTGTTTAAAACAGCAGCTATACGAACTGCAAACTTTTTTTATGGACTACAGAAACCCACAACCAGCAGTCTCTACCATGTTTTCTTAGATCAAAAAAAGTAGACAAATGATCAGGTATGCGTATATGTTTTAAAAAACCTAGAAGCCAAGGAAACGAAAAGGCGCCCAGCCTGTCATCTGTACGTATTACAATTTTCTGCCACAATCATGTTTACATACTGAATTCTTAAAAATGCTGATTTTTTAAATGGAAGTACTGTGAATCCCTAAATAGGACAGCAGCAGCAGAAGCTTATATAAATTTCAGTGAAGAAGGGCTCCAGGGACTGGCTTTACAACTTATTGTACATTTGCTAGATAGAAGTTCTCATGACAAGACTTAGTAACTTCATAGTAGTCTAATTCATTAAAATACATCTGTGAACAATGAACCACAGTTCACAAACTTGAAGTACAGCAAGTTTGATTTTTCCATGAAAAGAATAACCAACTGACAAATAAAAAGCTGCTTCTGGAGCTGAGTCATTTATATTTATTATTGAAAATGAGGAGTCCTGTGCAACGATGCCAAATTTAGTATGGTGCATTCAGCACATCAATACAAGACAATTACTTTTCTCTGCAGTCTGACATAAGACTGATGCAATACATTGTGCGGGCCATGCTGGCTACATTTTAATTTAGAAGGCTACTGGTCTGCAGACTGAATAGGCAGAAATTGGAAATAGGCCGAGGAGGCAGGAGGAACAGACCGTTGCAAGTGACGGAAAACCACTTCCAGGCCCTGCCCTTGCTGCTGATGTCCTCTGGCTGCCGCACCAGAAGGAGCATCTGCAGCTCAGAAAGGCAAGCGTGACGTGGCCAGCCCCACCGTCCCGCACCCCTGCAGAGCCGTGGCTGACCCAGCACAGGCGGCACTGACACACCTGCCTCTCGGGAAAGAGAAGGGGAAAGAGGCCACCTTGGAGGGGAGCTAATCCTGGCAGTGGGAAGGAGATCTTTTTCGGTGGAGGACAAAGAGACTGTGGATGGACACAGGCACTGAGACTGCTGTGATGCTCCATGGGGTAGGGGAGAAATGTTCATCAGGGACCTCATTTGGGAAACAAAACAGACACTACAGCAGAACAAATCTAAGCTTCTTGGGCCTCAGTGGCTTCAGGCAACTTCCAGTGGCTGAGAGTATGTTCCCCATGCTGGTCTCCCCTACTTGCTCTTAAACTGCTTACACTATATCCAAGAGTTTTATAACCAGAATGCAAACCAGCAGATGAAAGCAAGATACTAATGAGTACGTGAGCTACAAAATTATCTTCAAGCGGTATCTTGTTTTCTCATTAAATGGTAGGTCAAAAATATCTGTTGCCTGCTGGCAATGTAAGGAGAGTACCACAAGTTAGATGCTATCAACATGCTCTTTTTTCCCCCTTTCTCATCCAGAGCTTCCTGATCAATTTATCACATATGGTTTATCATTAAAATCTGGCAATCTTCAGTGATTTTACATTTTTGCATCTTGAGCCTGCTTAACTCCCTGAAAAACTGTAATACTCACACTTAGTGCTCACATCATTGCTATTACCAATACAGCACATGCTCCTTTTGTAACAGTGTTAGCTAGCATGGAATTTTATTCCCAGCAGGGCTCAAATAATTTACCATGTGAAATTACCAAAAATTGTTTAAGACCATGAGATAGCAGAGTTGCTGAAAATGTTTTCTAGCCTAAAAAAGATAAAGGCAGAAGACAGTTAACATAGTTGCAAATCTTTGCTGCATTGCAGCTGCTGAGGTTCCCTTCATTTGAAGATCCAAAGATTTTAAATGAGTAATATTCTCCTCCAGTTTAAAAACAAATCCTGGACAGATTTTAATCTGTGAACACATAACAAGAATCAGCTAACACATTGCAGACAGCATACAGATCATTATTAAAAACTGACTAGATACACAAACTTGTCATTACCAGCACAACTCAGTCTTGTGATATTTCATCATTTCCCTACAGCCCCAGAAGCTGCCACTGGACTGTATCTGAATTCAACTTTTCAATTTCAAAAAGTAAAAAAAAAAAAAAAGGTGGTAAGTGACATTTATGGGAGGAAAAAATGGAAAAGTTAACATTGTGAATGCAAAATGAAGAAAAAAATTCAGCAGTTGTTTTATAAATCTCAGGTGTTTTATAAATCTCATGAGCCTTCACTGGGGAGGTTTGCCCACCTCTCTTCCCTCTGCTACCTCCTATTGAAATGAGTGGCAACCTCCTATTGACTGATGGGTCTTGGATTCGGTATCCAAGCATGAAGTGGGATGCTAAAGAGACCATGTTTCCTTGTTTAAGCACTAGACTTTCTTCTGCTGTTATTATTATTAAGTCACTTTTTAACACCAGCTTCACGAGTGAGTAGGTTTTTTGTATTCAGTATCACAGACGATGCCCGAACTCCAGCTCCACTATATCCTACATCAGATTTTCCTTTTCTTTCTCAGACAGTATCTCAGCAATGGTGAAGTCATTAGCTTTTGCAAGGTAATTCAATACCTTCAAATAGCTATAACGTGTAATAAAAGTATCATTCTTAAAGCATGATGATGCTTACAACAGTGGAAGAATGTCTGGACTTTAAGACTAAGAAATTGGTTCTGAACAGACTGATCACATTTCCACTGAAGTGAGTGACTTCTGACCCCAAGGCTCTCCTGGACTGCATGTACTAAAGGTGTGGAAGCCGCACAGTGATTCAGAGCTGTAGGCGAATATACAAGAACCTGTCTTAATCATCAGAAGTTCCAGATGTAAAAAGGAAATGGGTAGGATGACAGCAACCTATTACTGTAAGGCCTAGGACCTTCAGAGCAGGTGGGGAGGCAGAAGAACTAGCAGCCACCTTGTGTGTCAAGAAGGAGAGCAGCTTAGGGAAAGTCATTTTAGCAGATGGCTTAGGAACTGGATGTGATTTTTAAAACCTGATTTCTACTCTGCAAAACACTTTCAGATGAGTCCTGCTTGTAGATACCTTCTTTCAACAACACCACATCTACTACCTGCTGCCTGCTAACACATCTGCCTGCCATCTGGGTCTCATCTATGACCCTTATCTCCCTGGCCACAAAAGAGACTGTGTCTAAGTCCTGCAGATTCTTCACAGGTAGTATTTTTGGATATGTTTTTTTCCTACCTATCCATGTAACCCAAATTATTCACATCTCAATTAATTCAAGTTCTGTTCCTGGGCTTCAAGAAATGCAATGTAGCCTCACCCAGAACAGTGCTGACAGAAATAATTTCCCTCCCAGGCTGTTGGTTTGTTTATATAACTCTTCTAGTTCAAGTCATCAAACATAAAAATTGCTTGCTTGTGCCTCTGAGTCCCTTCAGAGCCTATGACCACACTCCTCACATCTCTCACCATGAGGATGACAACTCACCCATTCACTTGTTGGGGCTGGCCACCAACATTCCCTTGTTACGTCTGTGTAGAATGTCAATATTCTTTCATGTTCTGCCCACATGCATGGGATGACAGTCTTTTAACTGCCTGCCATCAGAAAATTATTTCATTGTCCATAATGGAAAAGGCGAAACATTAAAATTGTCCAGGAATCTTAATATGCCTAAATTTGACACTTATGATCAAGGATCAAGAGCTGCCAATAAAAATTTGTAGCAAACCATATGCTTGTCTGGTTTGAGTCAGGTCCAGTGATGTTTCCACCAGTTCCCATAACAGAAATTCCTGGCAAATGTTTTTCTCCACAACACACTCAGTCTGAAACAATCTAGGTTATTGGGAAATGTAGGAGCCTTGGAAGGCATCCAGATTACTCAATCATTCTGACAGTTATGGGAGGCCAACTGCTGGAAAGATTTTGTGAAAGCTAAATGAAACTCTTCTAACAAGACATGTATAAGCACAATATGATACTCCAGCACAGAGCAGGCCACAACCTTTAAGTGCCGAAGTATTACTTGCATGTTGAGCAGATGTTCCCTTCTAGCCTGCCACTTTGTCTTGCTCATTTTTTAAAAATTCCCTTGAATTCCTAGTAACAGTAACACACTGAGCATTGCTTCACTGATGAAGGAACTCAGGAATATGTTACTAACTTATTTATAGGCACTGAGAGATGGTGACAGATCTGAGAACAGAACTTACAACTTTCTGTTCCAGTTTTGCATGCAACACAAGAAAATTTTGCTTTTCTACAACCCCAGTCTTAACTGCAAGTTTTTATCTTCTTTCAACTTTGCTCCTTCTTGTGATCCTTGCCTAGTGTTTTTGTCCTTACAGGAGTGGAACTGATCATGGGAATTAGAAAGACTTTAGGCAGCTCAGACTGCTAAACAGATAAAAAGATCAGATAAGAGCAGCCTGAAGTGCTACTGAGAGCAAGTACCCTTAATGGGAACAAATACAGGCTATACTCCATAATTTCCATTACCTCTGGGTCAGAATCTAGCATAATAAATGTCACATATAATTTATCAATACCCACCATTCACTTTACAGCACTTGAACATTAACACTGAGTATGCTTTGTAAAGTTTGTACAGAGTCCCGGTAAAGTTACTGGGTTCTCAAATACTGTAAGTGATCCCATTAAATAACAAAAATATTTGAACAAGTGTGCAAAAGAGAGAACACAATAAACTATTTATATTCTCAATGATTTTTCTACCTGTTCAAATGTTAAACACCAGGTGATACTTTGCAACACAGATGCTCCGAGGTAACAGTCCATGGCCAAACATAGAATCATAGAATCACAAAATGCTTTGGGGTGGAAGGGACCTTTAGAAGTTATCCAGTCCGACCGCCCTGCAGTGAGCAGGGACATCCCCAACTAGATCAGGTCACTCAGAGCCCCGTGCAACCTGACCTTGAATGTCTCTAGGGATGGGGCGTCCACAACCGCTCTGGGCAACCTTTTCCAGTCTTCCACCACCCTCATTGTAAAAAATTTCTTCCTTATATCCAGTCTAAATCTACCCTCCTTTAGTTTAAAACCATTACCCCTTGTCCTGTCACAATGGGCCTTGCGAAAAAGATTGCCCCCATCCTTCCTATAGTCCCGCTTTAAGTACTGAAAGGCTGCAGTAAGGTCTCCCCTGGCAGCCTTCTCTTCTCCAGGCTGAACAACCCCAGCTCTCTCAGCCTGTCCTCGCAGCAGAGGTGCTCCAGCCCTTGGATCATTTTTGTGGCCTCCTCTGGACCCGCTCTAACAGTTCCGTGTCCTTCCTGTGCTGAGGGCTCCAGAGCTGGACGCAGCACTGCAGATGGGGTCTCACCAGAGCGGAGTAGAGGGGCAGAATCACCTCCCTCGACCTGCTGGCCATGCTTCTTTTGCTGCAGCCCAGGATACGGTTGGCCTTCTGGGCTGCAAGCACACATTGTTGGCTCATGTCCAGCTTTTTGTTCACCAGTACCCCAAGTCCTTCTTTGCAGGACCGCTCTTGATCCCTTCATCCCCCAGCCTGTGTTGATATCAGGGGTTGCCCTGACCCAGGTGCAGGACCTTGCACTTGGCCTTGCTGAACCTCATGAGGTTCTCACAGGTCCACCTCTCCAGCTTGTCCAGGTCTCTTTGGATGACATCCTGTACTACTGGCATGTCAGCTGCACCACTCAGCTTGGTGTCATCTACAAAATTCCTGAGGGTACACTTGATCCCACTGTCTATGTCATTGATGAAGATGTTAAACAGTACTGATCCCAGTATGGACACTTGGGGGACACCACTCATCACCGGTCTCCATCTGAACATTGAGCCATTGACCACTAGCCTTTGGATGCCACTGTCCAACCAAATCCTTATCCACTGAACAGTCCACCCATCAAATCCATATCTCCCCAGTTTAGAGAGAAGGATGCTGTGGGCGACCATGTCGAAGGCCTTACAGAAGTCCCCATAGATGACATCCATAGCTCTTCCCTTGTCTACTGATGCAGTCACTCCCTCATAGAAGGTCACTAGGCTGGTCAGGCAGGACTTGCCCTTGGTGAAGCCATGCTGGCTGCCTTGAATCACCTCCCTGTCCTCCATGTGCCTTAGCATAGCTTCTAGGAGGATCTGTCCCAGGATCTTTCCAGGCACAGAGGTGAGGCTGAAAGGATGGTAGTTACCCGGGTCCTCCTTTCTACCCTTTTTAAAGATGGGCACAATATTTCCTTTCTTCCAGTCCCCAGGGACTTCATCTGTCTGCCATGACTTTTCAAATATCATGGAGCGTGGCTGTGCAACTACATCAGCCAATTCCCTCAGGACTTTGGGATGCATCTCATCAGGTCCCATAGACTTGTGTATATCCAGGTTTTGCAGGTAGTCATGAACCTGATCTTCCCTTACAGTGGGAGGGGCTTTATCCCCCTGGTCTCCATTGTGCAGTAGATCGACTCGGGAAGGGTGAGGAGAGAGGATACCAGTGAAGACTGAGACAAAAAACTTGTTGAGTACCTCAGCCTTCTCCTCGTCTGTTGATATTAGGCCGCCATTCTTCTTCGTCAGGGGGGTACGCTTTCTTTAACCTTACTTTTCTGGTTGACATACCTGTCGAAGCCCTTCTTGTTATTCTTTGCTCCCCTTGCCAAATTCAGCTCCAGCCGCGCCTTGGCCCTCCTGACCCCATCCCTACACAACCAGGCAGCATCCCTATACTCTTCCCAGGATACCTGTCCCTGCTTCCACTGCCCATGCAATTCCCTCCTGCTTTTTAGTTTGACCAGCATGTCTCGATTCAGCCATGGTGGTCTCTTTCCTTCCTTGCCCAATTTCTTACACCTGGGAACTGAGAGCTCTTGCACTGTATGGAACACGTCCTAAAAGAACTGCCAGCCCTCTCCTGTTCCCTTGTCCCTTAGGACGTTTCCCAGGGGGTCCTGCTGACTAACTCCTTGAAGAGCTGAAAGTCTGCTTTCCTAAAATTTAGGGTACTGACTGTACTGCTCGCTTTTCCTGTACCCCTCAGGAGTGTGAACTCAACCAATGCGTGATCACTGCAGCCCAGGTTGCCTCCAATCTTGATGTCACTGATGAGCTTACTTGCATTGATGACCATCAGGTCTAGTATTGCATCCCCTTGGGTAGGGGTGTCTATTACCTGGCTCAAGAAGCTATCCTTAATGCATTCTAGGAACCTTCTGGATTGCCTACAGCTCACCCTGCTACTTTTCCAGGAGATGTTGGGGTGGTTGAATCAGGTAGCCTGTAGTAGACACCAACCACAAGGTTCCCTTTGTTCCTTCTGTCTCTGGTTCTTAGCCATAAGCTTTCATCCTGCTCGTGGTTATTTTTCAGGGACAGCTCTTCACACTGTATTCATTTCTTGATGTAAAGAGCAATGCCTCCACCCCTCCTTCCTCTCCTGTCCCTTCTGAACAGCCTGTAGCCATCAATAGCTGCATTCCAGTCATGGGATTCATCCCACCAAGTTTAAGTAACGGCAATCAGGTCATAGCTTTCTAGCAGCACTGTAGTTTTGAACTCCTCCTGTTTGTTTCCCATTCTGTGTGCGTTAGTATAGAGGCATTTCATCCTTCTTAGCAGAACACCCCTTGATTCCCTTGAGGTGTTTCATGGGAGTTTCCTTGTTGGCTCTTACTACCTCAGGAGCCCCCAGCTCATCTCCGCAAGACTTTGACTATGCTGCAGTGTCCCCAGCACACCTCTGGGCAACAGGTTGAGCGCTCATACTAGCAGCCCGTCCCTCTAACCATTGTGTATCACCCCATAGCTTGTCACAGACAAGCCTGATATGTTCCCCCTCCCCCTCCCCCTCTAGTTTAAAGCCCTGTCAATGAGCCCCGCAAGCTCCTGAGCAAAGACCCTCTTTCCCCTTTGAGAAAGGTGGCTCTCATTTGATGCCAGCAGTCCTGGTGCCGTGTAGGCCATCCCATTGTCAAAAAACCCAAAGTTGTGTCAGTGACACCAGCCATGGAGCCATGTGTTGATAGATTGGGTCCACCTGTTCCTTTCAACATCACTGCCCACAACCGGAAGGAGGGGCGAAAAGATAACCTGTGCTCCAGATTCCCTCACCAACCATCCCAAGGCCATGAAACATGCTTCATTAGCTGCTAGCTAACTCCTCTATAGTGAAGGAAAGAGTGCTTCGATCATGACATCCCAAATAGGGCTGTCCACCACTACTGCTAATGGCTCCATACACTGCAAAGAACCTGCAAAAGCACAGTCTCCATCTTTTAGAGGGTCTATACAACCTGAAGACCTGTCCTCTTGGGCCAGGATCTCATCCAAATCATTGTTTACCATAAAACTTCCAAGGAAAACCAATGTTATTGTGAAATGATCTTCCTTGCAGTGAAGTGAAATGAAATGGAGATTTTGGAATTTGACAAGCTTGGGCATATTACTAACAAAATGCTGATACATTCTGTATGAGCTTTTTTTTTTATTCCAGAAGCGGTACTTGTTAGTTCATGAAGTATCTGAAAACAACAATTTAAGTTTGTTACCTGCAGTATGTCTCTCATTTGCTGCTTTGTGAATGTTTTTCTAAGATACACTTATAAACCAGGATAGGGATTCCAAAAGGTTTGCCTGTGTTTTGTTTCCAGATCAATCCACTGCCAGCTAACTAAGAGGATGATGCAGCCAGTGACTTACTCTCTGATGTTTACAGTTATCCCAAGCTGCCTGCAACTCAAGAAATAATCAGCCTACATGGTTGTTTATCAAAGTATTCAAAACATGAAGTCATATAAAAATTATTTTTCATTTTCTAAATAAGAGTGCCTACACAGCTCAGCTTTTATACACACCTATATCTAAATTGCTTAGGTAGAAGTTTTTCCTTCCCATTACAAGGTCATCTTTGCAACTGTTTCATTTTTCATTTTACCCAAACTAAAGACCTAGAAAATCAAGGGGCAGAGGGGGACACAGGATGGATAAGGATTAGTTGTTTGCTCCTTCTTCCAGTGAAAGGACTAATGGGAATAAGATAGACTTAGCAAGCGGCCAGCCTCAAATCAAGCAAGAGGAGGTAGATGTGAGCAAGTAAGCTTTGGAACTCCTTGCCATGGGATACTGCAGATGCCAAAAATGTAGATGGATTCAAAAGAGGCCAGGCAGATTCATGAAAGACAAACCCACAGTTCAATATCCCAGAACATTTAGAAACCACCTTTGCCTCAGATTGTCCATTAATTTCAGATTGGTAAAGGCTGAGAAAGTATTTCAGAGGAAGTATCAGATACGCTTGCTGTGTTTCACTTTTCATTGGCATCTGCCTTTGGCCACTTCAGTCAGATCTAACACAGCCGTTATTATTGTTACATAAAACTTTCACATTTGTTATCTCAGCGTAAAACAAAACTTAGACAGCAGGTTAGATAAAAATATGATCTTATTGAAGGATTTTTCCTATAGGTTATTTTCCTAGTAACTTTCCAGTTCATCCCAACATAGAAAAACTTTGGCCAAGAAAATCTCCTGCTGTGTTGGCACTTCTGACAACTGATAGGTTGGACTCACAGTAAGGCATTTGCACAGCTAATTAGTTAGTTACTAATTGTTTATGTATATATCCTGAAGCCCACCAACTTTGGAACTCCATATGGTGCCTCACTACAGCCTAAGAGTTGCAAGGAAGTCTGACATGGGGTTTCTGATGCCATGCAGTATGTGTATGATTGAAGTTATGTGCAACTAAAACCAGGAACTTAGGGGAAATGTCAGACCACTTTAATAATGCATCACACTACTAGATCCACAGATAATGAATATCCTGAAAATCAAGCACACTAAAAAGTCAAGCATATGACAAAAGCAGATCTTCTCACCTTTTTGTTGCTTTTCCATTTACAACCCTTCATTATATGAACTTGAGAGATATGGTTTGTGGGCTCTGAAGAATATAATCAGGGCCCCACCGCACAGGAAGGGAAGTAAATGCATGGTTACACTTCACCTTCAGCTCTTTGTCCTCATGGTCCAAATGTAACCTTCCTTTCATCATATGAGTGAAATGGCTGAGGAACAGCGACACATTCATTACCGTCAGTTGGGCCATCCAGATAGTAGTCTTCACGGGGAAAAGGAGAAAGAGAGGGGACAGCTTTTAACAACATTATGACTAGATTTGACAGCACTCAGATGACAACATGATGACTCACATGACTGAAGTGATTTGAATTCACAGAACAATTCCTCATTCATTGCATTTCTGGGTAGAATCAAACCCAGAGGTTGCCATCTATCTGTCTATGAATATGCACTATTATATGAACAAGTCTTACTAGGAGCCAGACTTGACCATTTAGTATTCTTTTATTCTTGCTAGAAAGAAGTTGGTTTGAGCTGAAGTAGAGTAAGGCTGTAAGCATTTGACAGGATGGGCAACTTATTTTGCATAATGGTGATATATCACTCTATTTTCCCTACAAACGTAGAAGTGCTGTTTGGGGTTAATACAGGTGAGCACTCAAGGCTTTTGCCAGAGATGGAGAAGATAGGTTGAGTTATTAGGAACTCCTAGGTAAAATGCTTGAGCAGCGATCTTCACAAGAACAGTTGATTGGATCTCAAAACCATAGGCCACAACATGGAAACTAGATGATGGGGTTTGCTCTTGTCCAGCTTACCATGAATGCAGAAATCTTGATTTTTATCGCTCCTCTTCCTCCACCCCCAACTACCTCAAGACAGGGCTAACACTGAGCAGTAGGACAAAGAGCCAAGAGTTGGAATTCCTCTGTACTATTTCTGGTCATTCTGCTGACTTGTTAAAGGACATTCAGCAACAACAGATGTGTCAAGACAGCGTGATGAAAAAAGCAAGAGATGGCAAGCTAGCACCAAATTATTTAGGCCTGGAAGCCACGGCTGGGAATCCACCCTCTGGCTAACACTGCTACATGACAGCATATAGATATTTCTGCATGGTACTATGCTACATGGTCCCTACATGTCACACAGTTCTGATAACACTTACCTATGTTCATGGGTTGCTGTCACGCTAAATTTATCCAAGTCAAGCACTCAGTCTTTGGATGAAAGACCTCCCATTGAGCAAGTGGAAATTATTACCAACATTATCAAATGTGTGGGTGCTGCTTAGACTGAGATTTAGCTCTTCAGAATGTGGTTGCTAACGAAATAACAATGGGAAAAGAAGCACTTGCCTTTCAAGTTAGTCTGTAGCAGAAATAGAAGCAGACTGTAACAAAGGATAATTGTTACAGTTTGAATCCTAGAGTGGAAATTAAAGAGATTAATGGAAAAACTAAGATTTTTCCTTTGTCTTAGTACAATCTGAGGAATAATCCTGTCATTTTAGTAAGACATTCTTACTCTTAGTTAAAGGAGAAAAGTGTAACTAAGCAATGTAAAGAGAGAATATTGCTTAGAAATAGAGAACATAGATAAAATGCTGAACTGACCAGATGTGTCCACAATGTTTTATTCAGCTCTTAAAATTTCTGTAGATGATACATGGAAGCAGTATAGTGAATACTGCAAGAACAATTTCACAGAAATTGAGAGAGGATTGGCAGAAGTAATTGGAAAGGTCATCAGTTAATGCTAGTAAACCTTTGCTTTTCTGGTTTGGGAAGGATAATAGTTATAGCTGAGAAGAATACCTTGAGTGTCTTTTGGGAAAAAAGTAAAAGCTGATTGGAAAAGGAGGAAAAATATGGAATTCTTTTAAGTACAGAATTTTTATATTTTATTAGATTTAAAATCTGTTTTCATTTGTCTGTTGCTATCTATATGTATTTGCTATAGCTAGTTAGGTTAATATCTGTGAGAGGCAAAAAGCCTGTGGCTGTGTAGACTCATTTCAACAGAACAACAGAGACCAGAACATCATTCAAAACTGTCAGTTGTCCTTTTCTACTTAAAGGCAATGGATTATTTAATGTATTATTCTTCAATACACATAAAACAGTTACTTAGCTTTTCTGAATGTAGTTCTCAATCCTGATTAATTAAGATACAAGGACTTTATTTAGCAATCTTGTCTTCATAAGCCTTGCAAAATTCTCTCTTATTTAAAGCTTTTACCCCAATCCCTTTTCAAAATAACATACTATTTTATTATGGAAAGACAGTAGAAAATTCATTTATGGCTTATAATAAAAAATGAATTTTTTGTCCTTGTTATTACAGCAGACTGTCTTGTAGCATAGAAGCCTGTTTCTTGTCAGTGGCTAGAGCTTCACTGTAGCTATCTTTAATCAACAGGAATCTGTCATTTTAATTGACAGTTCACTTACGGCTGTCAGTTATTAAAAGCAGAGAGCTAACACAGCTTAATAGTTACCTAGACCATAGCATCTCTTTTAGGACTGTAACTACTATTCAAAACAGTATTTAAATCAGAAGAACAACAAATCTGAACTAGCATCTAAAGCTGTACTTCATAGGGGCTGTTGTAACCACCCTCTTGCTGATGGAACACACTGAGATGGTAAGAATATTCTACCACCACTCTTTGGGTTTGGCTCCTTCTCTACCACCAGCACTCAGTTTAACGTCGACACTCCACTCCTAGGCACCAGACCACAGCTCTTGCTAGATTAATTCAAATGAGGTTAGATTCATCTTATCTAAACCACTTTCATCTGATGCCACAGTCACTGCATTATGTTTCTGTTTAGGCTGACAAGGCATATCAAGAAGCTTATGGTCCATGTTTAAGCTGCATATCAACCTACAGGGCCAGCTTCTGGTAATCCCAGAGCTCAATCTGTGTTTCTTAGTTCAGAGACTTAAGTGGAGTTGGGGTGATAAAAACAGGGTACTTTAAGAATGCTAGTAACATCTGTATTGATCTGGGGCTCCAGGATTTCCTCCTCCAACACATCAAGATGACCAATAAGCTGAGGAATGAGTATCCAAGCTGTGCTATGGTTCTGCATGAAAAAATATCAAAGCCTCTCCTTTCAGCATGAAAGGAAATATCATGTGCCAGAAGAACAGCACCTCCTCAGATGTGTTGAAATAATCTGTTTTATACATGTATGCTATAATCAAGATTTATTCTTTAACTGCCAGGCACTGGGCTCAGTGTAAGAATTATTCTCATATGCAGAGAATCTAACATGGTCAAACTTTCATTAGCACATACTGTTTTCAGTATCATTATCCCGTAGGATTAAAGTTTACTTCATTATTTTACCTTTAACATTTCATTGATTTTTTTTCTTTCATTTTGACGATTTCAGTATTTTCTTTCTTTACAAAGTAGATTAATTAAATACCTATAAAGCAGGTTAATAAATTTTCCAAGCTCACAGACACAGATATTTTCATGAAAAAATAAGTCTTACCTTAACCTTCTATTTTGTAGAGACAAATCTGTTCAGGTCTTGACAACCCTTAGAAACATTCAGTATATCTCACCAATAGGCTTCTGTGGGGGAAAAATTGGTACATTTTCCACATAATTTTATCAAGTAAATGCTTTGACAGCATCTTTGTATTTGCCCACTACATCATTTCTTTCTGTCACCCTTTAAGATCTTGACATTGGCAATCACAATATGCAGGCACAGTTTATATAGAAAACCAGCTACCGTTCTCCGAGAGACTGAATACCAGCTTTGGCTCCTCTGTTTATGAGCATATCACTCCTGTCTGATCTCCTAAAGGAAGGCCAGGAGACATCTCACAACCCGCCTGATACCGTGCATATAATATTCTCAATGTTTAACATCAGCCAGCTGCGGCCACGTTTGGACTCTGTGACCCTGTCTAAGCCAAATTGCCCATAGGAACTGTGTAAGGCATAAAGGCAAGTTCTTGCAGCCGCCTTGCTGTAAAGGAAAAGAGGGCTTCTACAGCACAGCCACAATGCTCCCACTGCCAGGCAGGGAAGAGGAGAACCATGTGGATGCCCATCTCTACCCACTATGGCTTTCAGCAATCAGATCCTTGCTTCCCTGCAGGATTGCTGCTATTTACTTCACTGTCTCCCATTCATCCTGTGTAAAAAGAGGCTCTGTGTTCCTCTCTTCCAAGCAGTTTTTTTGTCGTAACTCCTGGTCTGGTGTTTAGGTATCTGCTCTGATCTTTTCTTTAATTATTGTGGGAGATGCTGCAAAGGGGACAGCTTCACTAGAGAGGACACCCTCTCCTGGGCTGAGTACCACTGTACTGGGGTCCATACTCCTCCTGAGGACTGACAGTCTTTCTTACTTCTGACCACACAGGTTCTTTACAAACCGTAGGCATTTTCCTTGTTAAGGAGTGAGATTTAACTTCAGTAAGTCCCCAGCTCCTGAAAAGATACAGGCCAGTCCATTTCTTTTACAATTTTGAGATTCCTACTGTCTCCAAGCCTAAGCAGCAGAGTCTTGCTCCAGAAACACATTTCTAGACACCAGCTTTTCCCTAAGGCAACCGCACTTTGCGTCTTTCTCAGCTGGCTACATGCTTTTACAGTCTCTCTTAACAGCATTTCTTGGACCTCCCACCACTTCCAAACTAAGTGCCTCATACCCTAGGAAGGGGGTCTTTACTCAAGCACAAATTGTATTACCACAGAGTTAGAAAATACTTGGGCTGTATAAGTTTTTATAAAAAGAAGAAAGATCTACAGCTGCAGCAGGGGACATAATACAGTGGTGATGCATGAGAATGAAACTTCCAGGGATAAAAGGCAAGAACTTGTAAAACGGTCAAATGTGTCGTGGCACCCACCAATTTTAGAATAATTTTTCTTATCAGACAGTCACTTGAAATACTTTCAACTCACTTGGCAGTCTAATTCTTCTATGCCTCATTGTAAATCTCTCGAATGCCAGTAGCATTATTCAACATTGCTGCATCTAATTTACTGAGCTTCTTTGCTGTGGGATATTTAACAAAATAATAATGTATTAGGCATAATTAGAACGTGACTAAATTAATTTCTGTAATGCCGATTATACTGGATTATTACAAAAATAATTCACACTGCTATGCTCTAGACCAAATATCACCTGTAAGCCAGCTCACAATATAAAAGGTACATGGCACAGAGAATGCAACGAACAAGCACCAAAATTTGCAAAATCTTAACTGACAGCATGCCTGTTGACTTTAACAGTAGCAATTTGCAATGTTTAATAGTAGACTGTTAAGTAATTACATACTGTTATACCTGCACTGAATTTTATCATTAAATTCATGGCTCTTCCTTTGTCCACCTAACCAGTCATTTCATCCTAGAAGGCAACCAGCTTGGTCAAGCACAATTTGCCCTCATGACTCTCTGGTGGTTGTTCTTCATCATCTTGCCCTTTGTGTACTGGAGATGGATTCCAAAAGCACATGCAGCACATGCTCTGTATTGTTTTGGAGACTGACATAAGTTTGATCAACCAGTAATTCCCTGGATCCTCCACTTCACCTTTTTTAAAAATGGGCACAACAGCTTCAATCCAGTTGTTGGGGACCTCCTCAATCACAATGCTTTTTTATAGCTGATAGGCAATGCTATTAAATTGGACAGCATTTATGCGTAAGTCCTGTGCAGTCCCATGGTTATAAGGTGACTTCAGAGCGCTGTGCTCTAAAGTCTTCCTAACCTATTGCTCCCTCATTGTTGGCAGCTCCTCTCCTTCAGAAAGGGTGCTGGTACACACACAAAATGGAAGCAGGCTTTGCTGTGAAGACTGAAGTAAAAAAAGGCATCCACTATTTCTGCCCTTTCCATAGGCACCAGTAGGGCGTCATCCTCAGCCATCAACATGAAGGGAGCTGCAGGGAGTTCTGTACAAATGATGCTGTTTCTTCTAGCACCATGAATAAACCATCTCAGTTAAGCACTGATGTAAGCACTGCTGAAATAGCTTAAGTTTATTTTGATCTTATTGAAATGGAATTCTTCAAAGAGAATTGGGCAGTCATCCCTCACTCTTCCATCAACCCAAACCAATGGGCAAATACAAAGGTTAATCTCAAAAGTGAACACCAACCAGCTGCACAACCCTGTGTGATCAATCCTTACATTCAACAGAAAATGTAACCTGACACACTCTGACACATATTTACCAGGGCTTTAAACTTAGCCCCATGTGACAAGAAGGGTCATGTTGCGTTACAACAGGCTGATGACTTTTCAGTTCTAGCCATGCCAAAGAGATGCTAACATTTCCAAAGCAGTCGGCACCATCACTGGTTGTAAGAGAGGAACATCATAACCACTTCTTTAGTGAGCTAAGTTTACAAAATCCTTTTGAGCGATGTGAATCTGAATAACTGTCAAGGAGAGTTTGGGGGGCTAATGGATGGGATGAGTTGCTAAATTCACATGTTATTCTGAGACCAACACTGGGCAACTCGAGACAGTAAGTGCTAAATCTTCAGTTATGTAGCTGTAAGGCAACTAGCAACTTGGCTACAGGCTCACACAGGATGAAGGAATCCTCTGGACCTAATTTAAGTAGGTACGTTTCTTTTTAATTCCATAGCCTTTACAAACATAGCAACTGAGTGGGGATTCTACAAATGCATTATTTTAATCTACCTTATTCTGATTTATTCTGTGGGTGATTTCAGGTAACTGCCAATCACCAAGGTGGTCAAATCCTTCAGGGGGATGACCCTTAACACTGGCATGCTCTTAACACTCAGAGACCCAGCACATCAGTCCTTTTAACACACTGGTGTAAGGGGCTGAAAGAGTTAATGTCTCAAACACTGTTGTAAAGTGCAATGTAGAGAACGCAGGCGGGGAACTGAAACTGATTGATGGATGTAGGAAGGCGCATTGGAGGATGTGCAGCCCCAGGTTCTCTTGGGCCTCAGACAGCAACTTACAGAGATCACATAAAGTTTATCTGAGGAAGGGGCTTATGACTGCCCAAAAGACCCCTCGTGACCACCCCTCACAATGGTGCCTGCGCAGACCATGAAACTTCTGGAACAATAACCATGTAAGCTCACAGGAAGCATAACTGAAGGCGGGGCTCAAACTATAAAAGAGACTACAACAAAGAGACTGTTGCGTGCTCACCGCCGGAGGATCATCACATCTGTCGTCATCGGCGCTGGATCCAGGGGTGGTGATATCTCCCTATTTGTCTCTCTCTTCGTCTCTCCCCCCATTTTCTTTCCCTCTTCTTCTTCTTTTACAAATAGTCTTAATAAGAACCCCCCGTCAACACTTTTCCATGTTTTCAAGTTCAAGTTGCCTTTTCAAGTTACTTCTGCATTGAATTAAAATGATTAGTTGATTGTTTGGTGTCATTTCACCTTAATTTAGTCTAAGGGGATCATTAGAACCTTGGTTGCTCTCCCTCCTCCTCTCAGGTTGGGACGCAAAAATTGGAGAGTCAGGGCAATAGTACGTACCCCCACTTAGCCACATGGACTGTTTTGTGAACTAGCAGTACACCCATCAGTGGAGAAAAGGTATCTTCCAGAGTCTGCCACTAACTGGCAAAGCTCCATGATGTGTACAGAGCATCACAGAGCTCACTTAATCCTTCTGGGGAACATGTAATAGCCAGGGTAGAAAGATCTTAGTTATTTTGTTGTTCATTTTTCTTCTCTCAATTTATCACTGCTTCACAAAAAAGCACAGGTGCTAAGGACGTTTAACAACAGCGTTTTATTCTCCTCTAACATACTGCAAACCCATCAAAAAAGTAAAGCAGACTCCCTGCACTGACATCAAGTAAGGCACTGATTGGATTCCTCATCTCTAAAAAGGTAAATTATTTTTTTAAAAAGATAATTTTACATCAAACAAGTAATTCTTAAGAAGCTCAAGTTTTACAACTAGTGATGTACTGAAAACGCTGATATGCTAACATACCATGCTTAGGCAACATCTGCTGATGTCAACAGACAAAAGCAGAAACTACTTATATATTGGTGATCTCTAAACAACGCTAAACTCCTTCAACACAGCTCATGAACAGCGTTCAAATATGCCAACAAATACTTTGGCTTTTCTACTTCACAGCATGCAAATGGGTATCTTCCAGTTTCCTTACTCTGGGACAATGACACTTGCATTGCAACAATTTGCACAGATTTGAGACCTTTCCTAACATTACTTTTGAAGAAGCAAGACTAAAATTTGAAACATACGAAGCGTTTAAGTGCTTCAAGTCAGTGATCTATGCTGGCTGCTGAATAATGAGTAAACATTTGCATCCATTTACTCTCACTTCACATTTGCATGTTTTTCTTCATAATACCTCTATTTTTACCTGAAAGAGAAAGGAAAGATTGCAGTGAAGGCTTATTATGGCTCAGAGGGGAGCAACCTTCACTGCTCAGCTTTGAATCCAGCCAGCAACAAACTCGGGGAACAAGGTCCAACTAACCGGTTTGGTGTCAAAACAACCATGAGTACCAAATCAGTTTGGAAAGCACAACACAGCCTAAAGAAAACAGTGGAAGTACTGAGACCTAACTTGACAGGACTGCTGTGTACAGGAGTTGCTAAGAGGAGCAGCTATGCTCAGAAGCCAAAACAACAGAGGAAAAAACGGTGCAAAAGGAGCACAACAACACAGGCAAGCAGTGGTGAGTAAGAGATCTGAGAAGAAGCTGGGAGAGAGTGCTGTGACACACCGTAACAGGCAGAATTGTAACAGCAAGCTGTTAGTCAGAGCTAGCCTAAAACGGGCTTGGCATTGTGCAAGAATGGAAAAATCTTCAGTAATTGTCCTGCTTGGAAGATAATTTAGGGTTAATCACGACTATATCCCTTAATCCAGCTAATGATTTTTCTCACACCCTATTGCATGTGCCACGGCAATGCCAATGGGCTTAAGTGAGTTCTTACGGATAAAACGTGAAGCTCAATCCACTGAATTCAGTTGCAATGTGCCTTACAACTTGTAATCAACAACTTTTGACTAATACCACAAGATACTGTCCTTGATGTCTTGGATGAAGATATAACACAGGAAGTAGCAGGTGAAATACCCACTTGCACCCACTAGCAAGTGGAAATTATTTTTTGCTTCTGAAGAGGTTATTAATGGCAAAAAGTTGCTCACCATTTTGACGTGGGGAAAAAAAGGACAAAATAAAAGGCTAAGAACATGAAGCAGAGCTATTGGTGTAAGACTTGAACCAGCTTTAGGAATAGTCAAACACTCTTGAAATAGCAGCGATGACTATGTCTGTTGCAGAAAAGACAAAAGAATAAAGGAGGTGGGATATCACTAACATCTAAAGTGTGTTTTCAGTAGGAAACGATTGAAGTGTTCCAGGTAAACTTAAAACACATCTGTGTAGGATATAAGAAACTGCATTAACACATTTAATGAGATCATCCAGACTGCAAATATTATCTCAACAGTGTTATAAATAAATTGTTTGCAAAAAATAGCTTGCTGGTTCTGCTTTCAGAAGAACGGCCTGTTTAGCAAAAAGTATGCCTTTTTTCTCCCGATTACATCAAGTAGTCCAGAAAAAAAGAAAAAACAAACAAAAAACCCTGCTCTACAAATCTCACAAATACAGATTTAAACACCTGTGCCCAAAAAAGGTTCTTGTATGTCATTGAAAAAACACACGTGCGCACTCAGTAATATGAAGCATCTCCTTCACAAGTAGAAACCATTTCACAACTGCTCTGGGACTGAGAGGCAGTGAAGCACGAAAACTAGAGCGCAATTATTTATCACACTGAAGAAGTAGGAGGGGCATACAACATTAGAAGAGAGCAGGTCTGGAATATACAAACAGAAATACATTATTTCCCTTAGTATTTAATTAAACTGTAGGTCCCATTACTACAGGATGTTGTGAAGGATAAATGGGTTCTAAAAGACATTAGATGAACTCACAGAGATCAAACAGGTCTGTCACAGAGTAAACACAACTGACAGAATACAGCTGGGTCATGAAGTGTCTAAATAGCTGCCTGCTGAAAGCTGGTGTGATGTGCTTCAGCAAGATTCACTTTATACATGACCTGTGTGCTAGACCCTTTGCATCTATTCCTTGCTTCAGCTGGATACAGGACATCAGGCTTGACAGACCTTTGCTTTGATCCAAGAGGAAAGTTCTTCATCCACTCTTTCTTCTAGTGAGGCAGGTCTGCAACTACTGACTTACTCGTCTCTTAGTATTCTAATGTCTTGGTTCAGAAAACGATTCTTTACATTGAAGTTTGAGGGCTTTGGGACTGCTTCAGATCCATTCAAGAAATTGCAAGTAATGGCTTCTTGAGAACCGTATCACCAGAAGTTAATCATTCTATGGTACAAAGGATTTTCTTAAATCTCAGCAGTAAACTTCATAAAAAACCTCAGGTGTATGTCATTCCCATGGACTCCACATTCTCAGCCCTAACTGGCTAGAATGTCACTGTCTGCAAACTTCCATAACATTTCTCTGTTCTCTTCATGCTCTAACATGAATCAAAGTTATGGATAAAGAACAGCCAGAACACCACAGAGAAGCTGTAAAAGCTGACTTTCCATGACCTCTGCACTCCTTTGATAACCCTGACAACTTTCCTTGAAAATTTGAGCAGCCAAAAGGATGCTGATCTCATGATGTATGTGGAATTGTCCCTTGTTTCAGGCAGTGTTCTGTACGCCACACTGCATGTACATGTTTGCAGATAATTTGTTATAGGATACATGACTACAAAGAGTTCCACAATGTGATGCACTTTAAAAAAAACCCTCACATATATAGAACAACAAAACCGCACTATTGTTTCAGGCTTATGCCAAAGTCAATGAAACCATCTTTCAAGTTTTCTCATCAAAAATGCACACATTTGTGTTACTCTGTTAGTCTGTGTATGTAGCTGGAGCATGTGAAATACTGCAAAGGCCTTGTTCAGGAGATTCTTCTGCTGTGAGGCAGTACTCTCAAACAGCAAAGTTTAAGATAATCCCATTCATGAATTCCCAAGCTCTGCACAAACCTTATTATTTGAAACCTCAATATCAATTCATAAAAATAACATCTGATTCAATTAAAAATTCCCAAAACTCAAAGTTTTTATTCTGGTAATCTTTACCTCCTTTAGAAAAAAATCTTAATTTTCATAAGAAGTTGAGCCTTCAAGATTAGAGAGAGAAACCTGGTTATAAAAAATAGGCAGCGGGGGGTGTTGGTTTAGTTTTGGGGATTTTTTTTTTTTTTTCCTCCAAGTTCCATGATTTGTAATGCAACTAGAAATCTTTGCTTTCTAAAACAGGTGTCTGAGGCAAAATAGTGAACACAGTTTGCCAAAGTGAGAAAAAACCTAATTTTTACAAACTTAATAAGAAAAGCACTCTGATTGCAGAGGATTGTGATTTTTATATTAATTTGCTTTAAATTAATATTAATAAATTTTTAATAATCCAGAATTTTAATTTTATTTTTGCATCAACAATAATTGTTCATTAAGCACAATATAGGCTTTGGTCTCCTGCACAGAAATGACATTCTCACTTTTTTTTTTTGTTGCAAATCATTTCTTCATTCTGATTTACATTTTTGGTCATGAAAGCATAAGGTAACTAGCAACATTACCTACTGCTGTCCAACTGTTTTTTCATTGATAGCACAAACCAATACAACATTAATATTTAAGCTGCACATATTAATTTTTGCTCCAACTGAAGTGAACAGAAATACTGAGCTATGCACGTTCTAAAATACTTTGCCATACACAGATGTATAAAATACAGCATTAGAAGTCCCAATATTATTCTCAGAATCCAGTATTTTTGGTAATAAATTGTACCATTACCCCGAGGGGAGTTTTACACAGACAAAACCCGTAGGTATTTTACAGCAAAGCACTTTTCATATATGTTAACACACACAGACTCTGATTGAAGAGAGTCCGCAAATGAATCCAAGTTTCCTCGAGCTGTGTTGACAATCTGGATACTTCTTCCAACAGGTTTGGCTCTGATGAGAGAATCTTAAGATGTAACTGAAAATGAAAACAAGCAGTTAGTGACACAAATACAGATAATAAAAAACTTAAAAGATCACGTTTCCTCATTCAATTCCAATACATTGCTCTCAGGAATGTCCCAAGTAAGGGAAGGGCCCCTTTTCCTTCAGTCAATTCCCTCCATTTAATGCTGCCTCCCTTTTGCTTGTCTTTTACAAGCTGTTTTACTCCCACGTATGTATTAGATAGGATAAGGCAGCAAAATGTCTTAAATATGTTATTGTTTAACTAGATCTTCTTCTGCCGATGCTGCTGAATCTATCCTAATCACACACTTCTCTAGAGGGTAATTTACTCCTCTTTTTAAGTTGCATCACAAACTCCTCTTTAGGCTAGAAAGGCTAAACAGATGCCCTCAGGTCGATCAGGATTGTTATTTTAATTATCCGTGTTGCATAAAGCAACAAGAATGGTGCCAGCACACTCTATACTGATACAGGGAGATGATCTCTCTCTATGTAATAAACAGTAACCTTGGTAAAGCATGAAGAAAAGAAACCTCTCAGTCCTGTAGATAGGCAGTATGTTATTATCACCTAACAGATGGAATATTTATTTTCCTGGCTACAACTTAAATCTAAGAGTCTTGCTTAGCTCAGAGCTGTTTTACTTGGAACCTACAACAAAAGATATTGGTGTTCATGTGTCACAGGGTGAGTTTACATTATTCTACTGTAGTTCAGATCAGGAGTGCATTTCTGAGGCAAATTACCTAGCTGTCCCTCATCTGCCCTGTAAGAACTAAATTTCTTTTGTATGAAACTAAACAGAAAGATGAACATCTAATATTGCACCTATTAACCATATCCAGTCCATGGGACCAGACTAATAAAACCCAGACTAATACTAAATAGGCATGATAAAAAGCCACTAGTGAATGAATAATAAGACCTCAACCCTAAGTGTTTCACTCTACAGATCCACTCCTATTCATCTGCACTACTTGTTCTTGTGGAAGCTGCCCCATGCATTCTATTTAACCCCAACAAAAGGAAAAGACCAAGTCATATTTGTCCAGCATTACACTCTATCGTTAAAACCAATCCTTGAAATACTGCTGTTAAGAAATATTCAGTTAGACAGTATTACATATATCCAAATGTTTATAACAACTTTTTCCTTGTAAACTGTAATTAATTGTTTTCCCACAGTTTCATAAATCAGAGCATCTTGACAAGGTAAGCAATTGTAGATCAGAAGGGTTTCAAACTTCTGCAGAACAACTTTCTCTCTAAGAGTAACTGCTACCGTATTTTATCACAATAACTTTCTAACTTCCACACACCTGGGAATAATTTCATTAGCTCTGTGCTGCTTAACAGGTAACAGAAGAAAGGCAGCCCACTGACATAGAAAGTAAAAGTCGGACTTGCAATGTCTAGTGATAAGTCCAACAAAATGCATTGTACACTGAATTCTTCTTTTACTTAAGACATAGCATTTCTTAGTGTAGCAACTACCAACCGTTAAGAAGTTAAGTATGTTACAAAAAATAAAAACAATTCTAAGTAACCAATAGTAGAATAAAACCTGTCTGGCACTGTCCTCTTCACAATATCTGTTTTTTTGCAAGTTTTTCTTGACTGTGACCAGATGAGTTGTCAAATTATCAAATACATTCAGTTAGTCATTTTAAAACCATCCCCAACAAAAATCACTTAAGATAATTCTTTTGAGCAGACAATTTACATCCTTCTACTGGACAACCATCATCTTAAACAGGATTAACATAAAATTTTATAAGAAAATTGTTACCTTTAAAAATAGTGCAAGGTATGCCTGAGCAAGTTCAAAGTTGTACTTCTTGTTCAGCATCATCCCAATCATTCTCAAAAAGCTAAGCATCACCTCCATTGAGCCACCGCCTTCAGGGGCCAAACCCCTTAGTTCTATCTCAATATTAGATGGTCCCAAGCTTTTCAGTAAGTTAAGTGGAACTGTATCTGTGTTAAAGCATTGAGGGATACATTATCAGTAACATATGCGGAAAAGAATTTTACAAATCCTTCATGTGAACAGGCTTATTCCAAAATTCTTAAGCAGTGACTGTATGTTTCAAGTTTCCACTGTTTCTTTCTTTTTTTTTTTTTCTCCACAAAAGGCCATCCTGCCTTTAATTTACTGTCCTACCACATACTACAGAGAAGTACATATCTAATAAGACAGTTGCATTTTATTTGTCAGTTTATCCTGAAAAATGCAAGTAACACCTTTGTATCTGTATCACTTTTTCTCCCATTTCTGACTTTTAAGCTGAACAAAACTTGTTAGCCACATAACATTGTCACTTTACATCTCTTGGCAAAAAGAACATATATACTTGGGACTTCAAGCTGTTACTGCAAACATATCCTAGAAGAGTGAGGGTACTACTTTTACCAGGAATCTTTACAGTGTTTACTCTTACAGACCTTAAGCTAAATCGAGGATCATCTGGTGCATCTAAGGTAACTATTACTTTAAGTAATTCCTCCTCCTTTTCCTGGGACCTGGGGGTATTAGGGTGGGGGAAATCTTTTCCCAATTAGAAATACATGCAAATTTAAAAACTCCTTCCTCCTCTTCATAAATGTTCTTCCTCAGGATTACTACAACCCTACCTGATCTTTGAGAATGCCATCCATTTGATTTAAAAATGCAGAAATAAAAATATGTATGGTTGCAAACACAGCTGTTGGTAAAAACATTTTTTAAAATGCCTTCTAATTAATATTTCTTTTGCTAAGAAGTTGCTAAGAAAAGCAACTGATACTCTTCTATCATGGTAACTAATGGTATCAGGCACTGGCTAATATTCCTTAGGTGGTAGAAATCTGTTTCCATATGTATTTGATTCCTATGAAAATCATTAGCTAGTTTTAAATATAACTGTGATATTAACAGTACTAAACAGATGCATTAACTCATTTTTGTGCCATGACATTAAAAAACCGAGCATGGAACATACTATGAAGTTGGTACACATACAATAAGGAAAAGGTGCCCAGTGTAATCTATGTTCCGCAGTCCTGACCTGAGGTACAAAACCCTGTCTCCATCCCAATGGTAAGCCACGATGACTTCTAATATAATACTATTTATTTGCAAAGCCTAGTTACCTTTAGAAGAGATTCTTGTAAACTAGCAAGCACAGAGCCGTGTTACACACCAGCAGCTTCCTCAGTCAGGATCAACAGGCTCCCTGGATTGGGATTACAACACAGACCCTGGAGCACACCTGCCTTACAGCAGAGAGGGAGGCCCACAGGACCACTGCTGCAATGCATCATGGAGTGCACTTGCTCCCTGGTACACCCAGCCTCTAGGTGCTTGGTTCAGTTTTTTAAATATTCACCCGATGTTTCACTTTTCTCTGAGCAGCTCTGACGCAGCTTAATAGAAAACTATCAATTGAAATACTAAACACACAGCATAAAAACACACCTTGTTTGTGATAGATAACAAAGTTCTGCACACAAAATGTTCTAAATGCAGTTGAGTAAGCTGGTCATCTCAAAAGAGGTTAAGAAGGGGTAGAAAAATTCCCAGCAGAACTGCCTTGTGGACAAGCTACCAGTGACTGTCCATTTACACTTCCAAGCCAGCTATATTAGCAATCATTTCCAAAAATCTAAATGTCAATGATTCTGTAGCAGCACAAATTAAATAGAGAAAACAGCAAGTGCATTCCACAGGCAAGTTAAGTGACTGAATTTCAAATTTAATGTTAAAAGAAATTCAACAGCTTATTTTTATATCAATTATTTCTTCTTAAGCTCTAAATTATAAAGCAATCAATTAAAGCTCTAAGTTTGCTGAATTTTTAGCGAAGTAGCCCTTGAAAATAGAACTTGCTAGGCAAATTATGTTTTTCATGTTTCAGTGAATCACGAGACTATTCCTTACCAGATCATTCCCTTCCTTCCCTTCTCACCCTACAAATCATACATAGCACTTTTTCTGGGTGAGATCAATACAATCTCCAAAAAAGTCTAACAATCTTAGGAACATTACCTTCTTTCTCTATAAGGGTTTTAGCCAGAACTGGGCTCCATGCTGCAGGCAAGCTGGAATACCAACGGATGTTTGATCTAGATTGGCCATCTATCTGTTAAGTCAGCTTTACACATAACAGGTCATTCTCTTTGCCCTTGCTACTGTACTGTGTGTATTTTTTTCCTCACACGTTACAATTCTGGCATTAGAAATCAAACATATATAAAAACATTAGCATCTACATTTTTAGTGAAATGTCTTGTTAACTTACATTCATTAGTGCTCAAGGCTTCTTCAAGATGAATGTAGAAATCAGTTTTCTGTGCCAGCACTCCAAGGTTTACTACCTTTGACTAGACCATGAAAGTAAAAAGAGAGTGTACATGAACATGCAAACATATTTTTACACCTCAATTAGATTATTTTCCTACTGACAGGATAAAACACATTAAGAAAGAAAGCATTAATGTAAATGCATTCTAACTGGTACTTTAAAGTCTTTAGCAAGATTTCATTCAGCACTAAAGCACATTTAAGATCATCTTTTAAAATACACTAGAAAAACACTATTATATGGATTCTTGTTTTTACCTGTGTATCATTTTCTTCCTCTGGAGCAATGTATCGAGGTATAAGACCAGGAACTGTTGGGATGAAGAAAGGGGCTGACTTGGGAACTTTTGGTGGCTCTCTTGGTTTATTTTTTTTCTGTTAATTAGACAATTGAATGAAAATCATCATCATAGTAAGAACATGTGGGAATATTCTTTGTCAAGAGTTTTATTTTTAAAATACTATGAAAAGTAAATACGTAGGTAAAATGTTTTGCCACTAAATATGAAGCTACTATTTAGAAGAAAAACAGCCCCTCTCCCAAATCCCAGAAATTCTAAAGCATCTAAAGCACCACATAGTCTTTTAGTGCAAAATCTTGAAAAATACCTGAAAAGTGGATCAAATTTTGCGATTAGCTCATAGAACAAGGGCAAATATATCTGGCTGTATACTACTACTTTCTGTGCATTCCCTCTGCTTTCTTTTATAGGAATGCCCAACAGTGATTTGGAGGCATAATCTAGAACAGCTTTACAGGCACTTATTAGCTGCACTGACATGGAAATATCTGCCTTCACACAGCTATTTTCTATGTTGCAGAACCAGTAATGGCAAAAGTTGTGAAACAGCACCCCCTTCTCAAGATTTCTTGAACATCCAAGAGAATGGTTAAGATAACTGTCTGTTTTACATTACAGGAGAAATAGCCCTTATTTTACCTCCTTCTTAAAAAATACAATCCAAATACTACAGTAGATAAGCAACGGCGTGCCTAATATCATTACCTTGATAACATCAAGACTGAGGAGATTTTTCCACCTTGATTCCGGTAATGAGGAAAGGGTCACCAGCTGCTCTCCCAATTGCTCAGGTGAGACATATTCTATCATTTCATCACTTGTTTCTTCATCTCCTGCCTCATCCACATCTTTCAAGAACAGATATCTTTTATGAACATACGTATTTCACATTTATTTTTAAAAAAAAACATGGTTATTTCTTTTGCAATTTTTGAAAAACACATGCATAACACCTATATATATGGGTGCTAGCATAACAGATAGCTGAGAAGCTACAGAAACAATCTTTAATAACCCTATGAAATATTAAATTTAAATTGTGAACAATTATAGCTAAAATGCAGAATTGGATAAACAAAGATTTTAAAGACTAACAAGATTTATCTGCTTTGGCTAAAATGATATAAAAGCAATTTATGGAAGTCCTAAAGGAAGAACAATGGATTACTTTTAAAATTTTGTTAACTGTTTTAAAATATGTACACAGCAATTTTAGTTCTGAGTTACAAATCTGTAAAATCTTTGCATTTAAATACACAACAATATTCACAACTTGTTCATAGGTATGACTGAAGTGGCACATAAAAATGAAGAAAATATCAACATTAAAGCACAACATCACACAACAAAAGATATCCAGTCCGTCATTAGGTTTTCTCTAGAATTCCTATGTGGTCTTGACCAAACACCGCTACCTTCCCTTCCTTTTTGAAAAATATTACACGGCTGAAACCATGAATGTGATAGAAAAGCCTAAAACAACAAGAAAATGTAAACCATTAAAAGCTCTGAACATCAGAACAGGAACTTTACATTTCCTGAAGACAGAAAGTGAATTAAAGTGTTCAGCCAGAATCAGTTTATTCAAATATTGAAAGTTTTGGGATTAAATCCTGGCTGCCTAATTTAAGTACCTAAAATAAGTATGTGCTTAATAAAATAGTCATCATCAAGTATGTTCCTTGTTCTTTTATACAGTCAATAGCTAGGTGTGTTTCTCCTCCAGATGGAGATCTAAATGCAGGCACTGCTAAACTTGAGCAGACAAGATCTCCATCTAGAGGTCTTCAGAAGCACAGCCATTTCTGTTAAATACATAAAAAAATGCAATTTAGGCCTTTCTTTCACCGGGAATCCAGCACAGGTACACGGCAGGTTAGCCGAACCCAATTCTCTTGCCAATAAGACAATATACAGCAGTGAAACTACCATGGCATACAGGCAGACAAAAAAGTTGGAGAGAAGTGGAACAAAGAACAATCCCCTTCCCACTGCCAAACAGTAACACTAATTTCAAACTGGCCTCACAGATGTCAAAAGAGAAGGTATTTAACACAAGTCTGGGATTAAAGAAAGCCAGCAAATAGCACAGATGTTTTTATTACCTACAAAATCTCCTTGAAGATGTACAGAACATCGCAATGTAATTCCTTATGTCTGAACATAGAAACATGACTAGATTTTAGTAAATAATATTAGCATATGAGTAAGTAGGCTAAAAATGGTAGAAGCAATAGGAGCAGTTCCAAGAAAGAATGCTAAGACACAATGAATTTTCACTGAGGAAGCAAACCAACTTCTATTTGAAATATAATACTGAAATGAAAATAAAATAATCTTTCATCTGACGATTACCTTGCACAGGGCAGGTGCTAGGATGTGTCACCATAGAAGGTTCATAATCTGCTGGAAGGGGCCGTAAAGAGACAAGTGAATACAAAGAACGGTTGGACCTGAAAAATAAGACAGGCATTTAAAAAACAATTTTCAGGTGAAGGGGAACAAGTATTTTAGCTATAATTTTTACTGTAGTCTAAAACTGCACTACAGCAATTAATCAGGTTCTATTCAAGACCAGTTTTCCTCATCTACCAGATAAACAAGGAATGAAACGTAGCATACACCATCTGAAAGTCTGAAACATGAAAGTTATGCTGAAGTATTATTGCCAAGAATGTTTAATACATATGCCATTATGATTACTTCAATCACTGCCAGTTACTGTATTTACTTGAAATTGCAAAATTGCCTAAAAAGCTTGCTTTGTACTTAATACGTACAATATATTATGCAAATATAACTGATTCATCCTGTTTTCACAGAATTTCAGAGTAGTACTCTTAGCAAATTCTCTAGAGGTTTGGAACATGCACACAAGTCATTCTGGCAAATTATTTTTTCTGTCAATATAAACCAGGGCTAGGTAAAAACACCTGTCATTTTTCACAATGCATTTTTACTTAAGCATAGAAAGGTCTAACAATTGAATACCCCTCAGGCAAAACTACAAGCAACAAATGTAACCTGAAAGATCTATCTATCAAAAGGAAAAAAAACCTAAACCACTTAAAAGGTGTGTCACTTCAGTACTGGACTTAACCAGTCGTTTGCTTTAAAGCCATATCAGGAGAAAATTGAACTGAAACACATTTTACATCTGTGCTGATGTATATCATTAATGAACAGAAATAATCGCAACTTCCAAATTCTACTCAGAAGTCTCAGACAACATTGTATACCAGGACAAGAAGAAAAGCCCTTTAGATAGTTAACATTGTATGAGTACTGACATTTCAAAAGGGGTAAGAAACCAAAAATAGTAGAGTCGAATAAAAACTTCAGGAATGGCATAACAGGAACTCTTTAGAGTAAGAAAGAAACATTTAGAAAAAGGATAATTTAATTATCAGAATAAGTATCTTAACTGTAAGAGATTTCAAGATTTATGAAGTACAATACAGAATACCTGTCTTAATTAGAACCAGAGAAGTCAAAATGCTGGAGACAATACTTTGCAGAACAATTCTCTATTTGTAATAAAGGTGATTAAAAGAATTCTTCCCCATCTGAACTTCTGGGTAGAACTAGGTATATTACATACTCACCACAAATAAATTCCAAGATCATCTACATGTGTTGAAGCTAGAAAATCTCCTGTAGGAGACATAGTAAGGCTCACAGCTGCAGAGTCTACCAAAAAACAATCTATAAGGCTAAGGAGAGAAAACACAACAGATAAATTCTCAGCAAGATGAACTTGTTTATCTATGCATACCTGAATTACAGCACAAATATGACTGAATGCAAGCAGGACACTGGAATTATGTATAAAAACTAGTGTATTAGAAGTATTCAAATATGATATATAAACTTAGCAAATGAACGGCACTGTGCAACAAACCACTCACTTCTAAAGAATTCTCTAAAATCAGCTAAAGCTGGTACATTTATGCTACCTCCTCAGACATCCACGTTCTGTGGAAAATATGATGAACCATCTGTCCACATTAAACTCCTTATGCCTAACATTAACCTTTTTAGTGGCCAAAAATTTCATATTCTAATCAGTCCCATGCTGCTCTGACCTCATCTTTTAATGCTCTGCCATTAATTGTCAATTCCCTCTCTCAAGATACTTCATATACACCTGGTTAACACTAGGACCTAATGATCCTGAAGTAAAGAATGAACTGCAGACTGCAAAATTTGATTATCTGCAACAGTTTGTTTTGACATTACCATATCTTCAGCCTGATATACCATTCCTTGATCTCTCCTTCCACTACTGCAGAGAACTGAAAAAACACTTCATAAGAAGAAAGTTAAAATATTCAGTAGTATGTGACTATTTTAACAATAAGCCACTTTTGAGTTCTGGTTGATGCCACAAGAACTGAATGATGCACACCCTAGTAGACTTCCACTCAAGTCTGGGTTCATAGCACTGCTTGTCACTTGTTGAGGTATAAATTTCAGTTACTTTAAACTGTAAGAAGCCATTGAGTTTGACAAATAGTTCATTGAGAGAAACAAAAGAACAAACGGAGAGCTTGAATACTTTGTTCTTGTTTAAAGACCAAAATCAAAACCCAAGTGAGAAGTGATGAGAGCAGCTAGTTCTATAATCCTGTTTGTTCACTAACCATAGAAAAAAATATTGATGTAACAAAGCAGTTTAAAAAGTAAAATCTTGTGGGCATGTATTTTCCTAAGTACTGAGCACTCCTGTGATGGTTTGACAAGCCACGTTAAAAATAAAAGCCATGTTTTTCCCTAAATGGAATGTTTTATTTCTTCTGCATGGTCTTAGAAGCACTTTACAAGTAAAAAGTAATCAGGTAAGAGCCACCTCATTCATCACTTTCAATACACAAACACTAAACCCGTAAGTACCAGAATATGTATCAGTGTAACTGATACATTTTGCACACAGCAAACAATGGCTAGAAAGTTTACCATAAATACTGTTTTTAGTTTCAAATCCATCCTTTTACCACAATCTTTATCAGTAACTGAGAAATATTGTTCAATAAAGCAACCGTAAGGAACAACTGCAAAACAAAGTTAGCATGAAATTAAATTTTTCTATTTACTTCAGTAAGTAGATTCATTCAGTAAATTCATTTAAATCATGATTAAAATTACAGACTGGGCGGGGGGGAGGGGGGAGCAAATCAATCTACTATAGAACAGTGAAAGACATGCTTGTAATTTTTACACCAAATGTACAGTAATAGCTGAATGAATCCTGCCTAGCTGCAAAAGTGAGACAATGGAAAGCATGAACTTGCTGAGCTCACAATATCAACACATTTCTTACACCATTCTGTCTCAAGTACTCCATCCAAACTATTAACAGTCAGCTTGTACCCTCAATTTCTTAATTTGTCTATGCAAGCTGCACTGCAGAAAAAAAATTTCCATAATGCCAAGGTTCCTGCTTGTAACTTTCTCTACACAAATTGGTAATTCTTCTCCCAATTCTCAGAAAGCCCTACATTAAAAACCATGCTCTAGGTACACGTACATTATGCAAGAACAGTTAAGGAGCATTCCCAAGTAAAAACAGATTTTCAATAAGTAAATGGTATGACAGCTATTAAAGTCAGTTGGTATTTTTGTAAAGTGGGACTTAGTCATCTAAAAACATGGTATCCATCCTTTTGTAAGGACAATATCGAAGCTGAGTCTTTACAATGCAGTTTATAATTCAGTTGTTCTATTTATAAGCAAATATACCACAGCAGAAGTAAATCAAGCATCTGGCTTTTTATTAAGAGCTGTTCTTCCTTTTCAATACACTCCTTGGGCCTATAGCTATGGGAAAACCTTTGCTTTAAATTTTGGAAGAAGAATTTAACCTAATTACTTTCAAAAACAGGGTTTGTCATGTACCTGCCTAGATATCAGCTTGACCAGAATTTCTTGCAGTTACTTCAAAAGAGACAAAATATTTACTTGTGTGCGGCATGCAAACAAGAACTATGGTTAGATTACTTTCAAAAACCAGTATGAATGGATTCTTATTGCAAAGCATTAGGTTACTAAAGAAATGAAAGATGAAAGTAACATTTCCAAAGTTTTATAATTAATACCGCAATTTTTTGGAGGCATATAATTTTGCAAGGGAAAGAGGTTTAGAAAGAGGAAATGTTAATTTCCCTCCCATTTATACTGGAAAGAAGACAGTTACTGCCCATCCTGTCCCACTTTAGACTAGTGTCATTCATCACGTAAGAATAGGTCAATTATCTGTTGAGATTCAACACACTTTTCATAGTAAAATTGAAACTTTTACAGTATACGAAGTTATTTACCAAGCCACATGAACAAAAGTAATCAATCCAAATGAAACCATTCAGCCCCAGGTATGACCAGAGCTGCACACTGCGTAGCACTACTTCAAGTTATTAAAAATCTATCTGATGTGCTGCTAGAAGAATGCACTGACAGAACTCACAAGTTACTTTCTGGCCTGTTTTTTTCTGGGGTCCTGAGCTTCCTACATGTACTTGTGTACCTGGCCAAATTTCATTCTGGGAGAAGACTACTCACATACTCACAGTGTATCATAAGAGTATTTTTGGCAGTTGCAAGCATGCACAAATGAAGAATATAAATGAAGTAAAGCCTTATTGTGTTGCTAAAATGAACATAAGTGAGAACAGCCTTCTATTTACAAAACCAACTGGAGTACTGCATCCAACTCTGGGGCCCACTGCACAAGATCAACATAAAGTCAGAGCACGCCCAGGAAAATGATCAGAGGGCTGGAACATGTTTCCTGTGAAGAAAGGCTGAGAGTTGGGGTTGTCCACCCTGGAGAAGACTCCGGGGAGACCTCATTGCAGCCTTTCAATACTTAAAGGAGGCTTATAAGAAAGATGGGGGCAGAGTTTTTAGCAGGGCCTGCAGCAATAGGACAAGGGGTAATGGTTTTAAACTGAAAGAGGGTAGATTCAGACTAGATACAAGGAAGAAATTTTTTACGATGAGGGTGGTGAGACAATGGAACAAGTTGCCAGAAGAAGTTGTGGACAGCCCATCACTGGAAGTGTTCAAGGTCAGGTTGGACAAGGCTTTGAGCAACCTGGTCTAGTGAAAGATATCCCTGTCCAGGGCAGGGGGTTGGACTAGATGTCTGAAGGTTGCTTCTAATTCAAACCATTTTATGAATACTTCAGCTTATCACAAAGCAATTCACCTTAAGCAATCTCTTGCCATTTAGACTACAGAGCTGCTTCCAGACAAAGGGCAAATTCACACTCATTAACACTACATGAAAACTCCAGGTTTCATCATTAGATCTTCAGGACATTGTTATTCTGTATACCCAGAAAAAGGCACATATTGCTAGCATCACGCATAACTAAAATACTGGGTACTTAGTTGTTAGACCATGTACAACTTTGAAAATCACATAGTGCAGGCTGGTGACAGATAATCAAGCTAGAAGGCTTTTTACCACTTAATAGACAAAAAGGGTCTATTAAGGGTCTATTAGAAATAATAAATTTCTACTGTATGTTTTTAAATTGACTCACCATCCGGAGGGAAGGTCCCAAGTCTTAATGGTACAGTCCATTGATGAAGTTATTAGCCAACGACCATCAGGACTGAAAGTCTAAAATAGAATAGTCAATTTAATGGCACAACTGACAAGTCATGTTCCTACAGGAGGTCCTGTTTTACACAGTTCAAGATTAAATTGCTCCCTAACACCAGGATGAAATGGTATGGCCATAAAACAAAACTGACACCACCTTACTGAAAGCGAGAAAAGGACAAAAATGGAAACTATTTCAGAACAGGCTTAAATGTATGACACAGGATACATCGTGGCATTAGTAAAAGCACTTTGGTCCTTGCTTTTACATTAATGAAGAAAGCCGCTGAGCATAGAACTGAAGAAATCAAATAAATACTTACTTACTAGCACTTACAATTAAATCACAAGCTAAAAACTATTTCAATGAACACTACAAAGCACTATTACACAAGACGTAAAAAAAAAAATTATCAGTGCATTGCATAATCTCAGATCTGTTTACACTGGCAACAGTGAACACAAACAAAAACAAAACCATCTATTTAATTGTATATATAGAAAAGATAAGCCAGGTAAGACTGTTGCACAATTTTGCTCCTCAATGTGGTTTTCATTATTCCTAATGTTTTGTTTTGTTAAACCCAAAATTAGCTTGTTGCAAAGTTATAGCAAAATCCCAAAGCATACTAAAAATACATGGCCATTTGAACACTATGCATTTTAACTTGAAAACTAACACGACCAAAACTGCTGTAGAGCTGAACTACAACTTTACTATTCACAGCTGAAGATAATACTCAGTGCCTTAACATACGCAGAGAAATCCACCATCTTAAAATGAATTAGATATTTGTATATGTCATCTGTTACAGAATATTAGTTAACAATTACCATGTCATTAATCCGTCCACGGTGTCCTGAGAATGTCCTGACAATCTTCCTGGTTTCTATATCCAAAACACTAATACTGAAGTCATCAAAGGCAATTCCCAGAATACCACTGCCAAGAAATATTAGCACATATGATAGTGAACGCTCAGAGACAAAACGTAAAAACATCCTAACATTGCTCCAAAAATCTTTTGTTCTGAGATAATCTCTGATAATCAGTATTACGTTCCTTCAGCCTAATAAAATGTCTCACAGTCATTTTGTTTTGTCAACTAGTAGTCAGTTGTATTTGAAAGCATCAGAAATTCAAACTTTATTAGAATATTTGGTTGCTATCCTAGACTTACTTACTTACAGCAAAACAATAGGCACAAGAAATTGCATCAGTTTCTTACCTGTCTCTGTGAAGCAGAATTCCACTTGGAGAAGAAGGAAGCTCAGTGGAGTAAACTAGATCTTTAGATTTGAATTTCCAAAATTTAATTAATCCTTCACTACCAGCTGTGATTATCAGCTGGTTTAATCCATCCACTGCTACCCCTCTAACGGCCCCCTCATGTGCTGCAAACCAAGGGAAAAGAAAGTTGTGTTTCAGAATTTAAACACAGCATAGAAATCAGCAGAATGCCGAACGCTGTTCTGTATGTCTTCACCTAACTATACTAAATGAGTAGTAAGCATGTGACAAACAATTTTAAAGCCACCTGACAAGACTGGTCAAATATTAGAAGTTTCTTTATCAGTAGAGAAAACAAATTGCTTTCAAGCGAGCACCTAGAATACAATATAAAAGTTGTAAGTAATTGAAGCTGAATATTAGCTTTTATTTCTGCTTTCAGTTTGAGGGGCTTTTTTTGAATGTGAGTTTTGAGGGACTTTTTGAATCTTATGGAGTGACTCCAGGGGACCCGACCACTCCAGAAAAAATTTACAGCTTCAGCTCTCGCACAAAGTCTGGAAGTTTTCCTAGGCTACTTTACACTGCAATGTAAAGATAAGGCTTAGCTCCTCTGGTTTTGGATCAATTTTATTTCTTAATCTATTACTAGGGCTACTGGCTAGTAGCCAGACTTATAAAATTCATCCCGCTATCAACCAATGATGTTATCAGGACACTGCTTCAACGTTTGCTATGCTAGATGGCATTTAGAAACCCAGTGAGCTTTAAGGGTTCATCAGAACTCTTTCCTTGTTTCTACAACAAAAAAAATTCAGATCACAAGGGCCCTATTATAAATTGCAGACTTACAAAGCAACAGGAAACATACATGAGGAAACATGACATGAAATATATATATACGCACCCATTATAAGGAGAATTCTGAACACTGCCACTTACATTAAGTCCTAAGTTTGCAGCTCGGTAATTGAAAATAATAGCATTTGCAAAGAACTGGACTTGCTTAGGATTTCAATTTCCCATATATGTAAAGCATTCTTTCATTTTTAAGCAAGGAGCACAAAACAGATGGGAAAACATATCTCAGAAATAGAACCCTATAACAAGAAGCCAAGTACTGGAAATCTGATTACCTCAAAAAGAGCTGAGGCCAGAGGATCTCATTTTAGTGCTAACCATTTTGGTAACTGACAATTTTGTGTTAATTAAAACCAAACATATGCTAACATCAGAGCTGTTAAAACTAGCAGAAATCCTGTCCTTCAAATTACTTCTGATTACAGTGCAAGATAGGGCAGTGTAGGGTAATTAGAGAAACTGAAAAGATTCCCAAATTCAACTCAGAAGCTATGTTAGATTTCCTAGATGACAGAACACCAGATTGTTGCTGTTCTGTTAAGAGTCAGAATTTTAAAATTGTAGCAATTCTTACCTCTTTCTTTGCCATAACACCCTCTATGAATGCCAGACTGCATGTTGTACACATCTACCCGTCCAGTTGACAGCCCAATTACAGCAAAGTTCCCGCATGAGGTAATGTCAACTGCCTTTTAAGGAGGGGGAAGGAAAAAACCACCTATGAAAACAATTCTTTAAGTGTATATCCAATTAGCAAAGTTGTTAGAAGGTATATATCAGGAATACAAAATACTTCTACGTTTTTATTAGACTTCAACGAAAACTGCACAGAACAAACAACAGATTACATCTCAAAAAGTACAAAGAGGAACTCTCAAAATAAGCTAATAGTCAACAAGTAATAAATATGGCACTGCATGCTTATGAAGGATAATGAAATACTGACTTAGTGATATCCATCAGAAGTCATATCTAATAATATCAACACTGTAACCTAAATGACTAACCTATATAATCAAGACATCCACAAATTCAATCCCTACAATAAAGTCCAAGCAAGCTGACTGCATGCCTCTTTCAATGCCTGTATTGTCAACGGCACCCCAAAATAGGGTAAGTTCACACAGAGTTTAAATAGTAAGAAACAGAGAAACAATGGTCTAAATGTCTTTGGAAAGATACAGTCCAAAGAATATAGTAGTTAAAAGAAAACCAAGTATTTACAACTGAACTGATCTTGTTTCTTAACTACTAAGCATAAGGTCAGAAAAACAATTTATCACAGGATACAGTAATAGTATGAACGGCTAGCACATGAAGTATGCCACAGCAACTACTTGTAGTTCATAAGCCTCAGTAAACATTCATGTCTCTTTCATGGAGTGTTTGACTTTCATTGTGTCCAGCTCAAGTTGTAAAGCATTTTAGAAGGAATATCCTGCCCGCAATTTGGAAATACATTTTTCCATATTGCCAGAAAAAAAAAGTATCTTCAGTAATTTGATTCACAGAGCAAGTTTATCATCACAGGCATGTAGTCAACTCTACATCACTATGACAGATTACAGGTAAACACCAACCACCTATCTGAACCAGAAAACAAGATCTGCGCTTAGCCTGGATGCTTAAGGAAAAAAAACGCACATGAAGCATTTTTCTTAAGACCATATGCATTACAAAACACATAGTAGGACACACTGAGTTGGCAGAAAGCACTCTGCAAAGTAGCTAAAACATTTCTAGATAGTGCTTCTTCATTCTAAATATTGCTTCTGTACAAACAAAAATCAAAATAGCATATACTGTAATGCTGAAGAAACATTCTCCTAAATAAACTTACTGTTGCATATATATCTATAGGTTTGTGTTTGCTAAATTCTGCTGGCCTCAGTTTATGAGCTCCCATGGAAGTTTTCTGATAGTTCCAGGTTGTACAGGTTATATATCCTTGATGGCAGGCAACAATACTATCCCAGTCACTCTGATGTGCCACTTCTGCAATGTAACACATACTCCTTTTAGAAACAATCATTCAAAAGTCAAATAAGCTCTTCTAATATCATAAGAAAGAGTATTTTTAGATACCTTTAGGCAGAACAGTTCATATTTAGTGTTCTTGTGGACAGCCAACAGACTACCATTCAGAAAAAGCACATGGCAACCTGTTTTGCATCTGCCAGTTTAACTAAAATGCTAACAAAACCACAAGCATTTTTTTGTTATGTTATGTTTAATGTCTGTATATTTGTGTCTATGCCGTTTGAAAAGTGGATTTAAACTGAAATGGTTCAAACTGCTCAATCTGTACACACTTCCAGTTAATGTTCTTAACTGTTAGTTCAGCTGCTGAAGCAGCAGAAGCCACTAGATTAACAGCTTAAAGCAGGGTTTAAGAGCTACGTCTGCTTCACGTAGCAAAAGACTTTTCTGCATTTGCAGGAATATCATTCCTCAAAAGCTCAGCATCCAAACTTTGTAGTCAAATATGATATGTGGGGATCTAAATAATGAGCAAGGTTGCTTTTCCCCGTGGAATTTATACATTAAAAGAAAGTTGAAACTGGGTATTTCTAGAACTTCAAAGAATAAAACTACCAGATACAAACTGGTTCACTCCACCAAACAAAGACAATGTAGTAAAAAAGAAACAACTCTAATTGAAATGTACTTAAATGTTTTCTGATGTCCCCAAACACATTTAAGGTAGTCCTCCTACCTTAAATCAATCAGGCAGGCCTAATATTGATTTTAAAAGTGCATATCTATATATATATGTACACACATATTTGCAACAAGTACAGACAGTCTGTATCACTGAAGTCTGCAAATATAAATACCATATATACTCAAACAGCTACACAAAACTGTAAATCCAAACCTTTCAACATATGAAACAATCGACCATCCTCAGAAGACAAAAGAATAGTTACACTTAAGACAAAACAGACTTCAAGTCTGAAGAGGAGGTTGTTAATTTAAAGAAACACGTCTTGATGAAGGAAAGATAATTGCAATTCTGCTTCAAAAAGTTAGGTTCACTATTTGTGTACTGAATTACAAATGAACAGAGTAATTGAAATTTGACTTTGAAAAGTGACTCAGGTAAAGGAACTGGGGAATCAGAAGCAACCACTATAACTAAGTTTCCTCAGCTGACAAAGATCTTCATCCCCCCTGATTGCTCATTTTCCAGCCTAGAATAATACGTACACCAGAAGATTCTGGCTCCTGTGCTAGAGATTTTCAAGCTAAGAGGCAGTTAAAGATAAAGTCACTTGAAATAAAATGCTATTTTTTGAAATAATGAAAAAGTTTACCAAGTAAAATGTAACTTTAAACTGTCACTCAACAGCTCACAAAGGGCCACAGAATCTCAATAATCTCATCCTGATATAGCATGGGCTTTCAAAATATGTCTTGAAGTTTTGTCTTAGTCTTTAGTCTCTTGAGGGTTAAAAAACAAAATGAAGACATGATGAGCTCTGTAATTTATCTCAAAGACTACTTACCTGAAGCAAAGACTGTAATTGGTGGAAGTGCCATCGTATCAAGCTTAAGACCTTTCTTTTTTGATTTCTTTTTGTTAATTGAACCTTAAAAAAAAGAAGTTAAGTGTCTCAGTGTCATGGCTAGATCTGAGAATAATGGTTTAAAAAGGACTGTTTACTAAATGTAAAGCTCCTATTAAACTCAGAAAAATTTGGCTTACATTAACACAGCATTGCTGTTACCTAGGGTTTGAAGAGCTAAGAACTTTAAGAGAGCTCCTGCCAAAATTCATGTGATGCTGAGCAAATCACTAGCCTATTAGACTAACAGATGTACTACTCAACTCATTTGTTCCAAGATCTTGTGCTGACATCCTGAGTCAGAGGTCCCCCTATCACAGCTAAAAACCATGGTCATACAGGCACGACTATATAAAGCAATATATAACACCCAGCCCTTTCAATAACCAAAGAGTCAGGAATTTCAAATTTATGCCCAAAGTATATATATAATCAATTAATCTACATCTCTCTATTCAAATCTATCTAAATACATATATATCAATAGACAGATATAGATACTGAAAAATCAGAATTATTTTCGTCTTTCTGAGGCTTGCTCTCTGAACTGTAAATGAAAGTGTCCCTTAACCATGGCATTGTGCAGGTGTATTTTTTAAACTCTACATTAAATCTACTAAAGTCAAGAAATATGAATTAACTAATAATTTAGTCAATTGAATAGAAGGGGAATGGGTAAGAAGTTGTAATTTCGCACACTGCAATGTCACCTACTGCTTTACACATTTTTAGTACAAAAATCATGCCCAACATTTCCCACAGTGAAATAACATACACTGCCAGGCTACAGAAATTACTTTTCTTAAGTATAAACAAATTTGAGAGTATGCTTTGTATACATCAAGAAAGACTGAGTTTGCAGAACAACTGAGGTGAACAGTTTTCATACAACAGTTAAAGTGAAAATAAGGCCTACCTAATGTTTTAGCTCCTGTTTATATAAATACTTTTCAGGGCTTTTTTCACCAATATTTGTACTTTCACTAAAATACTTACCACGTCCTAAACTTTTATTGAACTTTTCATGCACTGTTGAAAAAGACTGCAATGTTCCATCTTGACCTGACAAAATATTAGCAGAGAACAGTGAAGGGCAAAATCAACTTTCTGTTTACTCATAAGCTATCTGAGCAAGAAAAGCAGAAGATAATGACTAAGAAACCTCAAACACCATAATAAAGTATTTACTAAAAATTCTGGTCCAGGAAAAAATATACAGATATGCTATAAGCAGCAGAACTAATGGAGCCTAATTTTCTACAGCCTATATCCCACTCCTACTGCTTTGCCCCACACATGATCAGAATGACACCTCTTTTATGGACATCTTCTCCATGTTCAACTCCTCTGTCCCCCCTCCTTTCTCTACCACAATATCCAGCTGTTACCAGCTTTCTATGATTGAAACCTTAAATAAACTGTTACATCTTTCAAATACCTCCATACTACTTCCAAAGCTTTCCCATGACCCCATATATTCCCTCACCAACTACGATATTCCCTCCTTTATTCTTCGTCTAACCAACACATGCTGTAGCTGGTAAGAATTACACCTAGGTTAGCCAGTAAGCTAACCCAAACAAAAATGGTAAAAGCTGAGTTGTCCATCTTTCCTGTAAACCAGGACACTAATGGGACTTCCCTCCTCTACCCAGTGAACAATGTTCACAGAACTGATAGGAATTTAATTTAATAAAGGGACAGAACGCTCAAATTTGAAACCAGCAAACAGGTCCATTTTGTAGGGGAGACATGGACAAGGCAGAACAAGAAACTAACAGAAAATGAAACTGCACAAGGCACATAAAATTAAAGGCACTGAGATGATTTTTAAAAATCAGAAATATCGGAAAGCATTTTTACCAGGCTAAACAAGTAAGGCAACAGAAAGTTACTCAAAGCGGACTTAAAGAATCTGAAGGACAATGGAACAATTACAGTAGTCAAGCAACCTTCCTTGCTGCTGTGATACAGAAGTAAGGCAGGATGTATATACTGGGAACTGGGAGAAATGTTGAGCAGGATGAAAGCCAGTGTCATTGTTGAAATTTTACAAAGTTTATTTGTGGAGATGCCTGTTCTAAGGAAACCACTAGGACTTGAAAGGCACTGCACAGCATTGCTACCTCATTTCTGCTGCACATAGATTTACCACTGGTTCAGAAAGTAATGTAGAGAGTCAGTGTCCTTACACTGCCGATACATCAGATCTCAAAGCCTGAGACCCTTTTCACTTCAGTGGTTGCCTCTGTGGCCTCTCCATATGTTTCACTACAGTTAACAAAGCAGTAAACTGCAAAAGCAAACGTGAGGATTTCTTAAGCAACTCTCGATTGTTACTGTGGTTCATCTGGTGTGAGCTGAGTTACTGTCAAGTAACTAGTTACCTGAATCCAAGTTACTAGTTGGACAACCAGCAAGAGATTTTAGCACAGGTGGTTTTAGTACAGTGTATTGCTGTGCCGTATTAGGTGTAACATTCATCAAAATGTAGTGTAATGTTTTCAAATGTTGCCCATGTAGACAATTTCATTACTTTAGAGTAATTAAAGATTAGGTGAAGAGTCTCCATTATTCCATTACTGAAGTGTTCTGGGCCACAGAAGTCTGATCTAGTACTTAATTTCCTAAGAGGTCTATTTATAGATTTTTAAATCTGCTAGTTTCTAAGGAAGGGTAGTCACTTACATATTTTTACACTTCTAGATTAATATCTTGGCAACAAGTAACCTTGGGAACACGTATTACAGACACAATCGATCTGTAGCAAATTACAAAGACACTGCAACCCACAAAGCTTGCTCAAACTAGTGGGAAAAGTGGAGTGGCTCCTCTAAGTTACCAAATGCATTATGCCGCTTATTTTTTTCCCTGTCACAACAGAATTACCCTCACTGTTACAGGTTTTCATTTTGACCAGCTGATAGTTTCTTAGGAGATAACGAAACAATTTTTATTCATCAAACATACAAATACAGATGACAAAAGCAGCTCCTAAGCTTTTCTGCTTGTAACTAATTTTCAGCCTACCTGCTGATATACATTCCTCTAGGGAAACCGTGAAACAGTTTGGTACAGTAATAAATAATACTGTCTCCACTAATCACTTACTATGTTTTATAAATACACATATAAGACATGAAATATCATCTCTTGTATAAATTAAACAAGACACTTAGCTCTGCATGTTTTCTTTATCACAGCAGGAAATCAGACTGAAAAATAAGAATAAGAATTCATACCTGCACTAAGAATTTGCTCTCCATTTTGCCCATGGTATCTGATCTTTGTTGGTGGTGCACTATGTCCCATTCGGCTTCTCAATACACGTCCTGTACCACCAGGTCCATCAAAAATCCACACCTGCCTCCCAAAAAAAGCACAGAAAAACGAAGCTGATAAACATTACCCTACCAATAACTACACTTCTCAGCAGTGGAACAGGCTTAGCTGGGAGCTGGTGCAGCAAACTTCACACATTGGCTTTTATCCTTGATCCTAAAACTCTGGAAAGTTTCCACCATGGCAGCTGATGGTTTCCTGCTGTTCATTCTGCCCCTCCACCAAAGGCTAATGGCATCAGAGGACATGCAGCACAAGGAACTTTTATCAACAGCAACTGCTCATGACCCAGAACATTATAAAAATAGATCAAGATTTAAGAGGGCGCACCAGGATATAAAGTGTGGTTCTGGAAAAGCAGATCCAAAGTTTTGTTCTTCAAGGCTGTCATGAAGCAATAAATGAAGCAATGACATCATGGCATCAAATCCTTAAACTGCCCCACTACAGATCAGCTGAGAGCCAGCAACTTCAGTACCTTGAGTTTTGTTGTATCCGTTTCATTTGAGAACTGCTACTTCAATCCAAACTAAATATTTACACTTGGAGACTACAAAAGAAAAAAACCCATAACAGCAGATAGCAGCAGCTATTGTAACTTACCCGTATAGCATTATCAGCACCATTAGTAATGAGAAGTGGCTCTCCAGGGACAAACGACATACCAGCTATTGCTGTAGAATGGGCTTCTTGCATCTGACACATTAGCTTCTTCTCTTCTAGATCCCACAAAGCAATGTGTCCAATTGGGCTACCAGCTGCCATTACTGGGTGTCCATCTGCTCACAAAAAAAAGAAAAGTTCAAAAGGTTTGCTTATTGACATTCAGTTCATCCTTATTGACTTCTCACATTGTAAAACTGATGCAAGGAAAGGCTACAGTCACATGAAAAAAAATTCCCAAGCTGATTCTAAATATAAGATATATCTAACAGAAATATTCTAGGATTTCAAACAGAAAAGAAACAAAGTTCACTGATAGGAATTTTTTTCAGGATGTCTTCCATTTGACAGGATTTTTTTCATATCAGATAACAACAAATATATCTAAATCTAGCAGCCAATGCTAGAGGTTTTGCTTGAAAACACAAGAGCTATTGTACCTGTACCATTTTCAAAAGTTACTCTATACCCTAGATTCTTCCCCAAACTTAACCTTCACACTTCAGGATGTGAGAGCTACTGTATCACCACTCTAGAAGTTATGAGTCCTTTTTTAAAATCCTCCTAAGATTTTGGCTCAACAGCTTGCAAAAATAAATTCCGGAAGTTGATTACATGCTTATTCAATCATTGTAAGCAATAATTAAAACCTCAGTTCACTGAATTTCTAATTTTGTTCTATCCTGCTTAATATTAAGGATATAAACACATCATACTAACTTCTAAAAACATACTACAAATATTCAAGTTTCAAAACTTATCATATCAAGATAAAATTCCACCAAATATCCTGCATAATTGGTAACTGACCTTTTCACTCCAACAAAAGAAAAAAGCCAGTTTCCAATTTGCAATTGCACACATCATGGATAACTGAACCAGACAGGCCTAGGGTTTTCTTTTTTGGTAAAGCTTCACAGATATGGATATTTGCCAAGTTTATTTTAATTGAAATGAAGAGCACGTTACTCAGACTAAAATGAGTACATGAGTTCACAACAAACAGGTTGTATTTACACTAGATTTCATAACTATAAAGACAGGAAGAGAGAGAGATTAGAGAACATCTGAAAGCCACACATTCAAGCAGGCAATGGAAGTTATTTATCAACATTTTGAGTTAAACGGCTGACACAAAAAGGCACTCTTTCCACTTCTTGCAAGTCTTTCCACAAGTCTCTCCAGCAGCATTCTTCCTCAACAGGGTCTGCATTGACCTATATTCTGTTAAGATTTGAAAGTTTGTCTATTCAAATGAGAGATTAGATTCAGTATCAACAGCTCTGCAGGCAGAATCAACATTAAAGTAACTAGCTTTTGTAATTAGTACATGCTCGTTAGGAAAAAAAAAAAAAAGAATGCTGTGAATACAAACAGTGCTCCCCAGCAACATCCATTCACTAGTCACCCAGCTCTTAACATTTGAGCTCTGTTTTGGAAGGGGAAGACACTGAAAAGTAGGTTTGGATACTAACCTACAGTGTACTGATTACTCTGCACTAACTCTGATAACTGTGTACTGTGTCAGCTCTTGGCACACTGCAAATATAAACTGTCTTACTTTTCTTTGGAAAAGGAGTAGTATATGTCCCATTTCCTGTGCACTGAGCCAGTACACAAAAAAATGCTATAAAACAGTCAGTATGATGAAAATGCATGTTCTCCCTTACTTACTGGTAACTTTTCTAGATTATCTGCAGCCTCTGAAAACTGAAACTCTTCAGCCCAAATTTTGATTCTGAAATGCTTTATCAAAACATTTTCCTACCTTCCACTTAGTTTTAGTGATTTTTTACATATTTTCACTAAAAATGCTAAAACTTACCTGTACGAAAAGATATTGCTGTGATGGGACCCCAGTCTTGTTGAAACTTCATCAGAGTTTCATCAAACTTAATATTATGTACAATGATATGACCAGATACAAGACCAACTGCAACAACATCCACCGCTGGAGCCTGCAAGAAAAATTGAAGAGCAACTGAAATGCAAAAGGAAGAGCTTGTTGCTACACTACTGATACCAATAAGTACAAGACAATGTATCTAAATCGAGGATGAACAGTAAAGAAACAAATAAGGCATCTCACATGAGATCTTCTATCTATATTACCTTAACGCACAACTGAAATCTGATAAATCTAAACAAAAAATGAAAGATGCAAGATTTTGTGCTTAGTCTCCATTGCATGAAACAATTCTGTTTCCAGAAGCTGGAACTCCTTTGAAGTTTTCAGTAGTTCTGGTAGACCAATATATATCCTGCCACAGCCCCCCATATTTACAAGTTTTATCTGGAACAACTACAGACCATTTTCAAAGCTGTCATCAATGGTACCAATAAGTTTTAATTAATGGTTATATCTACAAAAATACAGCAAATACAATTACAAAATCTTTTCTTGAATCAGCAAGATCTATATTTTATTAAATTCCAAAGCAAAATAAATTTAGCAAAAAGCTACCAGTGTAACAGAAGTTACATGGTACCCATGCATCTTGCAAACAAACTGTTTCTGTGAATTCATTACATCATTCAGTGAATAAAGACTACAGATGTGATGAACACTAAATAGCTAAGACGCTAACTGCAACAGAACTAGGATTAGAGGAAGGGCAGATTATAAGCCTTCAAGTCTACCTCTCCAATGCCTAAAATGCTCAAGAGAGCATTTATTAGAATTACCTGAGAAAACATAAGTCATCTTTATTGCTGTAATTTTAAACAACAATATTTTGCCTGCTATTCTTGACCGGTTACGTAAGAAAATAAGATACCAAAAATACAAACTTGTTCAAGAGTTGTGACCGCGAACTGCCATCCTGGAAACGAGTATAAGAGTTTGCTGGAAAACAAACAAAACACATAGATCAGTTAACCCTTGGGGATTTTCTACAACAAAATGGATGCTTTATATGCACTTACACAGAAAAGTACCTCAGCTTTCTGTCCTTATTCATCATTCAAAGATAAAAAACCCTGTGATACTAGTAAGTGAGGTTAAGAATAAAAGTTACAGTTAATTTTTATTGAAAATGTTAATGTCATGCATTAATACCTCAAAGGTGACATAATTACATCATATGAATAGGGAGGAAGACCCCTTCTATGCTAGTTGCTCCCCATGCATTTCTGCTCTGACCACACCTCTTCAGAATTCTTAACATCAACATAAAAAGCCAGTCTTGGTCCAACTTCTAATAAAAACAAATCGTTCATTTGCAGAGTAAATTCCCTAAATGAAGACACTAACACATATTACAAGCACATGCCATCCTGTTTCTTTCAGAAATGGTAACAGCCAGAATGTGAAGCAGGACTGTTCACTGACAAGGCAGTCATGCAGTACTTATTAAGGAGTAAAATTACAAAGATAGTATTTAAGAACATACATGATTAAAAAACTATTGCATCACCACAGATATAGGGTGTCATTCTTAAGACTGCTAGCAGCCATGTGTTACCACCTCTCACTTTCCTGCCGGAGACCATCAAACTTTCCCCTCGGTTCTTCCAACTTATTTTTACGTCTAATTGTGCTCATACCTATCTACAAAATAGTCTACGAAGGGAACAAACAGTCAAAACCAGAAATTGCTTAATCCAGCAACATTGCTAAAAGAGCAGTAACAGTCCCATAAGTTTTTACACAATTAAAAGAGAAACCAAGCCATATAAGGAAAACTTTTTGTCATTTAGGATGTACTGCATCTCAGATGATGCGAGAGGCATTGAAGATACATTAAGAGTACTATGAGTAAAGACATTTACTTTTCTGTACTCTTAAGTTATTCCTATTTCCTAACTCATATACAGCATCTCCAAACCATTAGAATATGAAACAAAAAAAAACCAGCAGTGATAAAACATTTTAAGTATACAGTAGTTATGAGAATAAAACACTAAACTATGCAAGCTGAGTTAACACCTATTTGCAGTATGTAGATTCACATGCAGGGAAGTTCACTGCAGCTTTCTAACTTTCACGAGTTAGAAAAGGAGCTGATGGTGGTAGGCATGAAATACTGCCATTATGGACAGTGCTCTACTGGGACATGCGCAGGGACAACTACAGGTCTACACATCTCTTATTTGAGTATAAGGATCAAATACTAGTAATTAACTCCATGCTCCCTGCCAGCACTCCCTTGGACCCACAAAACCAAAAAAATTAAGCTTGGAAGGAGGGAGGCTGAAGGTCTGAACATGCATTTACTATTATTTTAATTATTTTCATGGGAAATCTATGTGATTCCAAGAAATTAAAAAAAAAAAGGCAATAAAAAATTCCTGAACAATCCCTGACATTTTGCAGGGAGAGTAAACAACACACAACTTGAAACGCATCAGCATTCCGGGAGCAGCAGCATTCTTTGTTCCTGGAGACAGACCAACTAAAAATTTGTGCCAAAGGACTCAGTAAAAGATTCCATGTTCAAAACCTACTGTACTTAAAAGTATTATTTGTTGTATATGCAACTACTTGGAGCATGAAGTATAACCAAGTTATTAAGGATCTTACTTGGATCTTATATTCCATAGCTGCAAGGTCCCTTGTTCACTCCCAAGGAGAATTTTATTCAGATAGGTGCTGGGATGCATAACTGCAGAAACTGCAAAAGTGGCCTTATCAAAATCCACTTGAAGATACTCCTCTGCAAGTAAGAAACAATGTTAGTGTGGCTACAAATCTGCAGGCTTGTCACTCCTTGGCAAATGTAAACGTACAACTGATGTTTACTCTGTACAAATCTCATAATCGGTGTTTCTTGCATTAAAGGATTAGCTAATGCGTAACAGGACAGGCTAAACTTGTTCATGTTATAACATCTGTTGGCTTGAAGGTATATTTTTTCCCTATAAGCCTACTTAGCACAACAATGCTGGCAAAACTGTAGCGATTTATATCTTTCTGAAGGATTCCTGCTCCTGCCTGAGCAGAACACCTCACCTGATTAGCATGCTTTTTGTTTGTTATAGCAACTTCAAATCTCTAAAGCCTGACTGTAGCCACTTTAGAGACCTAGCATCCAGGGAGTGACATTGGTCACACCAATGAGAACGCTTTCTAAAGAAAAAAATTCAGGGCACTGAAGCAGGATTTCATAAGGCCCCTTACAACTGCACGAGAAGGTGCTGACACAATCAAAAGATTATTCGTAAGAATTTAGTCTTACCCTTGATATTTACCAGTCTGGAACTACAGGATTTCAGACATGGTGCCAAAGCTGCTGTAGCACAGCAGTCTTTACCAGAAAGTGGAACACTGAAATGCAATTTCTGTATAACCATATCTCTTTACGCCTGTATGGAACATTACTGGGTCTCTGCATGTGGTGCAGGATCCATTCACGAAAAATTACTGCAGGATCAGGACTTCAGATTACCATTTAAGTAGCACTAACATTTAATTACTTCTGAACATGCACATTTAAAAAAAAACCCTTTTTTAAAATTACTGAATCTTCAACAATGCTATCCTATAAAGTAGTAATGAAAATACGCTCTCTCTCACCTTCTGACTGTATATTCCAGACAATAAGAACATTTTCAACATCCACAGAAATGACATGATCACCAAAAGGCAGCAGAAGGTGTATCCTAGCCTTGTGACCTTCATAGGTATGAACAACCTATAATTTCAAAACAGAAATGTTTTCAATATAAGCTGTTACGGTAGCATATCATGTTAACATAAAACTTGAGGACAGCTAACACATCAGCAACAAGTTTAAATAAAATACACGGGAAGGCCACACAACTTTAAGTGGAAGACACACAATTTTCTCTGGTATTTAAAACTGTTGGCAAAATATTTTTTATTATTTAGTTTAATTTTAATTCATTGATGTGAATTAACAATTTATTCTTTATCTTTAAGTAACTACTTAATTATTATAATTAATACATAAAAGACAGGTCAGCCATTATAGAATTTACTCTTACATTCTCCCATTTTAAGTTTTTTATTCCTCCTTATACAGTTTTTATTTCCCTAAAGTTGAAGGTACTAAACATCTACAGAAATAGAAGTTTGTAGAAAAATAACTGTCTTGAAAACACAAACGCTACACAACTGTTTTGTACTACTAAGCAATACGTAAACTAATAAAAACCTCTTTGTTCCTGGCAAAAGCATGGAGGATATTGTCATACGAAGCAAATATCAACATGCGGTCTGCTGCCAAACATGTAATGTCTTGTGGCAAAGCATTACCTGTTAAGGAAAGAGAAGAAAATTTCAACTAGTTTCAAGTTCAAAACAAAAGAGAAAGACTGAGAGTGTATTTAACTAGCACAGTGACCCACCAGGAAAGCTCTCCTGTTGAACATTCTGTTGAATTTCTTAGAGAAGTGCACACATTTCAGAGGAATGCAAATATTACCATAAATAACATCACACCAGTAACAACATAATCAGTAACATCAGACTGACAGATCACAAGGTGGTTCTTTTGAAAAACAATTAATAATAAATTACCAAATTATCATTGTAAGTAATGGCATACATTAGCTTTGTGAGGGCTTATAAAGAAGTTACCCCAACATAATGCTTCTGCAGACTGTCAGAGCCTCACAGCCTGCTGGTATGGAAACACAGATGATAAATCCAAGTCTCACCATTAGCAAAACCTATTAGGTGAAGCCATTCTGCAGACCTGGAAGCTAGTGACCCAGTCCTGCACCTGTTTCCTGGTTACAGCTAAAGACACAGAGAATTTACTGCTCTAAGGATACATCTCACTCCCCACCTTGTGACTGGTTCAGAAAGAGTATCTACTGTTGTGATCTGCTGCTTTACTAGCTCAAATGGTGAAAGAGTCTAAGCTCCAGACCACGCTGAGAAGCTGCTGATGTGGTCCCAAATGGTATAAAACAAAAAAAAAATACTCTAAGGAAAAATACTCTCAATCTAGGGAAATACAAAAATGCAAATCACAGCGCTTAACAATTGCACAGAGAAACACCAGATAAAAATATCAGTCACCATGGAAGTGCGTCTATGATACAAACTTACAAGATCACACAGCAGCCTTCCCCACACTGTTGCTTTGTATTATGAATTGTTATCAGACACAAAGAATCCTGTACCCTTGGCTGCACTGCAGCACAGCTTCAATGGGAAGAACTAAACTAAGAAAATAAAAAAGGCTGCACTTTATGAGAGGTTTCATTTGTTTGAACTCATTAGACATCTTCCCATAGTGCCTCCAAAGCGACTTAGGCCTACAATCACGTTACAGATACCTGGTACTCCACATGAGCTGTATGCAAGTCTGCTTAGGCCAAGACAGTTTTAGGCATACCTCAACTAAAAAGTTCAGAGCACCAACCACATAACATCAATAAACCAACAACACCGCACAGAGAGGTGCATAATTTATTTTTTCAATCACAGTTTTGTAGGTAAACATCTCAATTTCTCAAAAAGCTTAAACGATTATGTCTGCAAGAAGAATCATAGAATCATGAAGGTTGGAAAAGACCTCTAGGATCATCAAGTCCAACCGTCAACCCAACACCACCATGCCTCCTAAACCATGCCCTGAAGTGCCACAGCCATTTCCTCATGTCCTATCGCTAGTAACTTGGGAGAAGAGACCAACACCCACCTCACTACAACCTCCTTTCAGGTAGTTGTAGAGAGCGATAAGGTCTCCCCTCAGCCTCCTCTTCTCCAGGCTAAACAATCCCACCAGCCCAAACAATCCCACCAGCCCACTGAGAAGTATTTCACAGAATATGCAACATTTTTATGACTTTGTAAGCTGAAAACAGAAGTTACATTAATGTGTTTAGAGCTGTGACTATTCAATGCTGATTTTCTAAATCTAGTCCTGGTTGTGTACAGTTATTTATTCTCAAGTTTATATGTGCTCTGTTAATGAAAAATATTTTGCTTTGTGAGGTCTGTGTAGAAACTCTGTGGTATAGAGAAGTAAAAAACCTACTTTTCAAGACAGCGTTCATCTCACTGAATCACCTAAACATCAGTTGGAAAGGACCTTTGGAAACCATCTGGCTCAGCCTCGCACCCAGCTGCCCCCAAAGCTGGATTATCACCAGTACTATATCGGGTTGACTGCAGCTATGCCCAGCTGAGTCTTGAAACCCTCTAGGGAAGGAGATCACTCAAGCTTCCCTCTTAGGGCCATTTTTCCGAGCATCCACTGTCATCCTCTCAAGCTGCAATCTGTGGCTGTTACCCCTTGTTACTCTGTTTACCATTATCACCACAAATTCAGCTCTGCCATCTTCGTAACTGCCCTTCAGGTAAGAGGCTGCCTCTAGGTCAGCCCATATTTTCCCTTTGCGAGACTAAACAAATACATTTACTTTGACATCTCTTCTCACACCGTGTGCTGTAGGCCCCTGATACTCCTCAGTTCCTCAGCATCCCTCCCGAAGGAGAAAGGGGAGCGGTGGGAGGGGGAGAACTCCACTAACTGGGTATCGCAGTCCAGGTATGGCCTCACCAGCACGAAGTACAGAAGAGTAACAGCTTTCCCTGATCTGCTGGCTGGGTTCCCAACGTAGCTCAGTACACGACTCGCCTTATTCACAGTTACTGCATTGTTGGTCCACGTTCAACCTGGCAGCAGCACAGCCCCAGCTCCTTTTCAGCAGGATGCCATGCAGCCAGTCAGTTCCCAGCTTGTTCTGTCCCAGGTGCAGGATTCTGCACTTGCCCTTGCTGAACTTGGCGAGGTTTCTGTTGGCCCAGGCCTAGCGTTTTGCAACACCTCCCTGGACTGAAGCTCTGCCATTCTGGGTGTCAGCTACTCCTCCTAATGTAGCATCGTCCGCAGATTTTTACTAGGAGCGCACACCGCCTCATCACCTAAGCTGTTGGTGAAGGTGCTGAACAACATGGGCCCTGATGTTGGCACCTAGGGAGCTACGCTTTGCTACCAACTGCCAACTAGATGTCAAACTGTCAATTCATATCCTCTGTATCCAGCAGGACAGCCAATTTTTAACACTCCCTGAAGACTTTTAGTCCCATTCACACCTGTTCTGTTCCTGTAATTATTTTCCTCCTAGCCTTCTAGCAAACACAAACAGAACAAAAAAAGGGATCTGGAATTAACAGCTTTATTCACTGCTCACTCCTTAAGGCCTAGGGATGTTCTCGGAAGAACAAGATGACAAGAACAGGAGGTTCACAAGGTATATCCCTAAGAGAACTAAGTTACAGTTGCAACAGCAGTCTTATTTCCAAACTGATGTCCAATATTTCTGAGATTTCCTTTCAACATATTTCAGTGTAAATGTTAGCACATAAAATTACTTTTCCATTTTTGAGTTGACAATCAAGTGCAGATGTCAGATGCCTTAAAAAGAAAAAACAGGAATGAACAATCTGCGCATACTTACTGACAGCAACAATACCCAGCTTCTTCACCTGCAATGAAAAGGTTAAAAAGGCATTTTTAGTGATTGGTTGCAATGAATTTGCTGTAAGCAGAAATTCAAAATTCTAGGAACCAACCTAGATAAGGAATTTGTATGCCTCACAAGACAGAGAAATTATTTGTCTTAGTTTATTACAATATCTACAGGCAAACCCACAGATAGCAGGTCAAAAGGAATGGGAAAATGTATTTGCCAAAAGACAACTGTTCAGCAACGGTAAATTGTGCTTCTTGATATACTTTGCCCTAATGCACAGGAAACTAAGCACATGTTTGGACACCTCGCAGAGCCTGGAGAAATTTGTTTTCACATAACCTCTGTTTCTACTGTATCTCCACTACAACCACACTGTGTTATTATCTTATCTCTGTTCACATAGATTTTGCTTCAGTTACAGCCATCTCTGCCCAGTGATGGTCACGACTATTTTATTTCAAAGTCTGTGGAAAAGACTGAGAGGACAGAACACTAAAAGGCCACCACAAAGGCACAGGAAAATCTGTGCTGTCTGCACTCTTCTGTTCACTATAATCACTCCATTCAGTTCTGGTTTGTTACTGTTTCTATACACTGAAAATATTTTTATCGTCCTGCAAGAAGCGAGCCAATACCACAGGCTTTCGTCTTGCAGAACTGAATTATGCTCATCTGTTTCCATACAGGAGGAGTTTTAATACGATCTAAAGGATTGCCCCCCCCCAAAACTGGAGCGCTCAGACGCTAAACCCATCCAAACTACAGGTGAGCTTTGGTTTATCTGGCAACGAAGGAAAAGCTTCAGCAGCATGTGGGCGCCCTCTGACCGACGGATGGGCCGTGTTGCCCCCGCCGGGGGCTGAGCAAGCCCGTTCTGGTCCCTGTGACCGGCAGCCGCACCTCCAGCAGCCCCGCCCGCCGCCGAGGCCCGCTGCCACGCTCCCGCCTCATGGTGGCGAGGCCGGGGGATGGCGGGGCGGAGGGGCGGGTAGCGGCGGCGGCGCAGCCCTGCCCCGCGGCCCCGAACCCCCACCGGGCCCGAGGCCGGCGGGCGGCAAAGGGCCCCGGCCGCCGGGCGGGGGAAGGGGACCGGGCCGGGCCGGGGGCCGCGTACTCACGTTGTAGGTGTGGACGCTGGACCCGACGGCGGTGGCGACGTAGAACTGGCGGTGGCGGCCGTGGTAGCGCAGGACGTGCGGGACGGGGCCGCTGAACCGCCCGAGCACGCGGAAGCCGGCGAACAGCCCGCCGCCCGCGCGCGCCATGGCTGCCGCACGCGCCGCGCCGCGCCGCGCCGCCCGCCGGTCCGCCGGCAGGAAACGTCCCCCCGCCCGCTTCCGGCCAGCCCGCCCGGCCACTCCCCCCCACCCACCCCGCCGTGCGCCGCCGAAAGCGGTCCCCGCGGCGCCCCCGGTTCCGCTTCCGGCGCGGCGGCACCGCGCTCGGCCGGCGGGGACGCCGCAGCCCCGCTCCTGCCGCGGGTTCTCCCGGCAGAGGCGCGGGGCGGGGTGTCAGCGCCGCCAGCCCGGCGGTCGCGGCGCCCCCCTCACGAGGGGCCGGCAGAGCACCGCCCGCCCCCCACCCCCCCGCCCCACAGCCACGGCTGCTACGGGTTGGTTTTTTTTTTTTGGTTTTTTTTTTTTTTTTTTTTTTTTCCTTTTATTCTCCTTTTTCCCCCCACAGCGCACCGCAGAGGGGCGCAGCGGGGCGCTCGGGGAACCGGCCTCCGGCGGCGGGGGGCTCCCGCCGTCCCCCCCTCAACCACCGCTGGGCTTCCAAGGCGGTTGGGGGGGGGGTTTTTTGGTGTTCTTTCTTTTTTTTAATAAATTATATAATAAAAAACGACCCTTAGGATTACTTCGTTGCGATGACTGCGCGGCCGACAATAAATATTCAGCAAAGCCCGGTGGAGGGGGAACACCCTCCCTCCTCCCGCCCCCCCCCAAAGTCACCTATCCCAAATTAACGTAGCTCCTCCACACCGCCAGCAGCTCCGGGGCTTTGCTCTCGTCGCACGGGCCTCGGCTTGCCTTCCCGCCGGCGCCGCCCTGCCACCGCACACGCGTTAGCCTCCCGCCGCCGTCCCCGGGGCTCCCCGCGGCGGGGCGGACCCGCTCCCGGACCCGCTCCCGCACCCACCTGTGGCGGCCGGTAGCCGGGGCAGTGCCGCCGCACGACGGAGAGGGTGGTGCGCCAGAAGGGCGGCGGCCGGCGGCCGCAGCCCCGCGCCCTCTCCACGATGCACTCCAGCAGCCGGCCCGCCCGCTCCGCCCGCCGGGAGCCCTGCGGGCACACGGCCGGTCACGCCCCCGCACCCCGGACCCGCACCCCGGAGCCGTCAGACCCCTTTCCCTCCAGCGCCTCCCCGCGCATCCTTAAGAAAAGGTTCCCCGCCCTCCCCCCTCCCCACATCGCTCCCCATCCCCGTCCTCTTCTCCCTGCCTTCCCCCCTTTTTCTCCCCTCCCCACCTTTTTTCCCATCTCCCCTCTTTTCCCCTCTCTTCCCACCTTTTTCCCCTTCTTCCCCCCTCCCTCCCACCCCCTCTTTTTTTTTTTTCTTTTTTTCATGGAAACCGAGCCGCCGGGGGACGCGTGCACTCAGGCGAACCTCGGACTGCTGTGGGCCCGCCGGCGGGGAGGGCGCGTCTTCGCAGGTGTGAAAATCGAGTTGTAGCTCCTAGAGGGAAACAACAACAGGGGATGCTCGTTAAAGCCACGGTCCCCGACGTCGCCGGCTGCCAGCCCGCCTCGGGCACCCCGTTAATAGACGTGCCCACCGCCCCGCCGGGCCGCTCGCCCTCATCCCCCGCTCCCCGGGGCGGCGCAGGGTGCGGGGGGGCTGTGGCGGCGGGGGGGCGCCGGCGCGGGCGGTGCGGGACTGCCCCGCACCCCGCGGCCGCCGCCTGCTCCTCCCGCTCAGCGCCGGCTGCGCGTGTGAACCATCCGCGTAGCTTCTGAACCACTTATCACCTTTGCAACCGTGACACCATCTTCAGCGTCGGTGAAGCATTACACAAGCGACCTTCAGTCCTACGGGTCTGCAAGGCGCCGGGAAGGGTCGGGTAGCGCTCTGGCAGCAGCCGCCCGGGCTCCTGCTCTCCGTCCCTGCCAGTCCCAGCTTCAGCGAAGCACATTTTAGGAAGGTCGCCGGAGGAGAGGAGGAGATAACTTCCCCGTCCTGTTTCACAGGCCCCGGTTTACTAAACTAGCCAACTCGCGGTTTGCTAATCGAGATTTTCAGAAAGTTAGCTGCCGGCGGTCAAGGGTAAAATCGTGGAGGCAGTGCCGTCCCGACAGTTTCCCTCCGATGCCACCAGAGAAACCACCAACCTCATTTTTAAAGGTCATGAGTGAATCCAAAACGTTTAGGAGATCCTGGTGTATCTCGTCGTGGTTACAGAGGCTGAAATTGTAGGTGGATCCCCGCAGTAAGTCGGCGATCTGAAGAAAGATGACCAAGCCACAAAAGACTGTATAAGAAAAAGCCAAAGGTTAATTCTCTTGCACCGCTACGTGACCCGACAAGGCACGGAGGAGGGATCTGAAGAGAGGGATGCCGGTGCTTCGAGAGCACTAGACAAACTGGTTGGTTACCCTTGTGATTATCCATGGTGTCTTTACACGTCGGTTTTCTCCCGCTGGGCTTCAGATCGTTGCTGGCTTCATATATGTACCTGTACGCCTACGGAAATGAAGGTTTCCAATTCCATAACCGGGGCTTATTTGGACGTCTCATGCACCTCGTTCCAGAAAGATAAATAATAGTTATTCAGACTTGAAGTTGTGTCACTGATTCAAAAAGAAAACCGAGATAATGAATAATAATCAAACGCAGCGTCCAAACCCAAACCAAAAGAAAAGAAAAGAAAAAACCCCTCCACAACAGCCAGTGTTGCATGAAACAAGTGTGCCCTCCCCAAAACTGCGTGGGGTCCACCTTCAGCGTGGACTATTGCAGTAACACGCGAGTTTCTCTCAAGGGCGAGACAAAAAGCTTCAGGACACCTGCATACGGACTGACATGGGGTGGACGCTCCATCCTGAGGTCGCAGGGGCATCTCTAGTGCATCTTTATAACACGCTAGCACGGGACCGGGTGGAGCGTAGCGGTCATTTCCCTGTGCCACCTACAGTTCCCCCCCCCCCCCCTTTTTCTCTCGAAGGGGAACGTTTTACCTTACAAACCACTTTCTCCGGGGGACACCCTTCGCTGCGGGGAGGGCAGCCGAGGGGCACTGGCTCTGCCCTGGGGACAGCCTAGCTGACAGGGCATCCGGCTGCTCCGGGCACTGGGGACCGGGATGCCTGGGACGCCGGGGGAGGTTGGCGGGAGGAGGCACGGCCCCGCTGCCTCCCTCGCCCCGAGGAGCCCCCGGAGCCCTTTCTCCGAGGGCGGCCGGCACCGACGGCCCTGGCAGGGTCCCCACCAGGTATTCCCGGGTCCCGCCAAGGCGGCTGACCGAGCGGCACCCAGCCGCGCCTCCCGTTCTGCTGCGGGCACGGCCGCGGGGGCTTTAAGTCCAGCCTCGGCTCAGTTTCAGAGAAAGTTCGTGTTCGTTTTCGGGGAATGCTTCTCTGGCATGAGTCATTAGGGAAACCCACCGCCGCGGGAGAAAGGGCTTTTTTGGCCAGCTGAGCTACGGACGAGCAGATTAGTCAATACTGCCTGCCTGTCGGCTTGAGTGGGTTCCCGCCGCCCACCTTCCGGACCTCTCCCCTCCCTCTGCCTTTTTTTTTCCTTCCCGTACTCCATCTCGCAGCCTAGCCGGGTGCCGCCTGGGGCTCGGAGCGGGACGGCGGGAGGCTCCCGGCCCCGGTCCTGGCCCCGGCCCCGGCCCCGGCCCCCAGAGCTGCCGGTCGCTGCTGGTTCGAAGGGTGGCATCAGTCCTCTGATTCTCTCTCTCTGTGCGTGTGCGGATATAAATCCAGTTCTAGTCAAAACCGACGCTTTAAAATCCGTGCCTTAAAAGCGATTGCACGGGTTGGGATGCAATTGCAGAGCAGGTGCGCCGAGCTTTAGCTGAGCTCCGGTAGCCCTTAGCACTTGAGAGAGTCTTACCAGGGTGCTTCCCTTCATCAGTCTCACAGTGTTGCCAAAGAAACCAACAAAATCCCGGTTTCCTAAAGGATGTCTTGTTCTCTTATTCCAGAAACTGTTGGCGCTTTCTTAACTTGCAAAGTCGTGTGTCTTCGTCTTTCCCCGGGGCTTTTTGTCTGAAGTTGCTAATGGGCTTCATAAAAGTTAGTAAGTCAATAAAAATACAATTCTTCTAAATAGCTTTGTTTCTCGTTTTACAGCTGCATAAACAGAGGTGCACCCTAGCATAAAGGAAGTAACTTTAGGTGAGTTTTATTGTATTCCTGAAAACCAGCAGCATAACCGATGAAAAGCCTGTTCCTGCCATGAATTCAGTGTAATACTGATCTAAGGAAGGCATTCAGGACCAGGGACATATTATTTTTTTACTTTCCATTGGTTATTTGTCTTTACTGAATGGGATACAACAACGCCGTGAATAGTTAAATAAAGGTGTTTATTTGTCCTTACTAAACGGGACATAGTAATCCTGTGTATAGGTAAACGTAAAACTTTTTTTAATGCAAATAACACTCGGTTGAAATTCTTTTCCATCACTGTTAATATACACATGCTTTTATTTCCGAAGTTGTGCCTCTGAAGTTAGCAGTAGAACAAAGTTGCCGCAGACACTGGCAATATAATCAAATCAGCAAATGAAAAATGTGTTTTTTAAAGAAAGCAGAAACGTATATGGCTATGAAAGACAATTTGACATTCAAAACATGCTTGTAAGTTCAACAAAAGTTTATTAAGAAAAAAGGAATTTACTTACTTTTTCTTTAGTCGCTTCTTTGTATGTGAAAAATTCTGTGAATAAACAGTATCTATCTGTCAACAACTTTGCTAGTCTCTAGTTTCCACCCAGTAGTAACCTCAGAAATGGCAAATTATGATGAGTATGTTTTACAGTTTGTTTTCTATTTTAACTTCTTCAGAGATACAGGTTCAATTACTGACATATGTACCAGAGAGGCAGGGAAGAAGGAATTTAGAAAAATCTGTCCATTCTTATAACTACAGCAATTCAAATTTTTTAATTTTTCTTGCTCCAGCCATAAGAGTGCTGAGGCAGCTCACTTCTGACAGCAGCTTTTGACCTGAGCAGTTGGCCAAATCTGAGGGATTTGGAAGTGGTTTCCATTAAGAGAACTCGTGACAAGAGGCATTTTTCTGATGGAGCTTTATACTTACAGCACATCTACTTTCTTCCCTAATCCCTGCTGCCTGGTTGCTTTGAAGACCTCACGTTTGTGACCATGCTTGAGCAGTATAAAGATGGGATTGAGAAATAGCTGTTGCTATTTTGCTGCAGGTCGAGATGGTATCTGTGTGCACAGGACTGCTGCCAGCCCTCACTGGGAGAAGAAGAGTTCGAAGCCAACAAGAAGTCACTGACTTTGGTAGACATTTCTGATCAATATTATTATATTACTGGCATTATAATTTGTCAGTTTGACTTGTATTTTTTGAGCCAGCTTTTGATTGTTACATCTTGGTACATGTAGCAGAAAAGCAAACCTTATGGGTTTTTTTGGTACACATGAGCAATATATTCCTTCCTCAAATAACTCACTGCTATGGAAATGTTGTCATATCCAGGATGTTTAACATAATTATACTTTGGATATGTAGGATTTGGGAATTCCTTAAATTATGAAATTATGTACTCGGAAAGAAGAGGTGGGGGGAGATGGTGATTGCCTGAGGGAAGCTGGGGAGGTGGGAAGGAAGTGGGTCGGTAGTTGAGGACATGCATGGTATGTGTCAGAGCCCCAGTGCCCAGCACAGGCTGCCCTGGGGTGAGGCAGGTGTACAGAGCCTGCCTGTGACCTGCCCACCCTTCCCGGCAGCTGCATGCGCAGGAGATCCTCCATCTGCCTGGGCAAATGCTGCTCAGGTTTCTGTTTTCATGGACCAGGCTGTGGCTGAAGAGTTCCCTGTTGGCCCCTCCACAGGTCCAGAGGACATTGCACACTTCTGTGGTGCCCAGCACTGCCTAATTGCTGGTGACAGCACCCAGCCAGCTAACCAGCAATGCCCTGCCTGTAGGAGCTTGGGTGTGTGAACGTCACCATCAAGAAACCTGTACTTAAGCAAAGACAAAGATGATGTTAGAGATACCCTTCATGCAAAGAGCATGGGGGTAAAAGATCAGTTGCCTCACATTTTTTCATATGTTTTTGTTAAAACCGTTTTATGCCAGAAAATGATTTTTATTTTTTTTTTTGTAGTATCATAATTTCAACATAATGGAAATCCAAAGTGTTGGCCACATTTTTTTCCACATTCCCATCTGATGTCTGGACCCTGCTCTTCCTGGTCCCAGACTCACAAGCCTGGCTGATTGTCCATACATATTGTTAGGAGCTTACCTTCTGGAACACAAGAAGCAGCTGAATGCTGGTGATGACCTCCACATGCAAATTGGAAGATGTGTGTATTCCCATCAGGAGCACCTGAGGCTGGCTGGTGATTGGCAATGAACAAAACAGCTCTGAGAGAGTGTAGCAGCTGTTGCCTTTGGTACTCCTCAGCTTCCCCCAGAGATCAAAAGACATGTCAGCAAAACACAGGAGTATGTCACATTATTGGAAAAAAAATCCAACCCTTTTGATCTAATAAGCCATGATGATGGTATTTATTTGGGTAGCTGCCAACTAAACCATCAGCACATCAGCAGGACTCAAGACATGTGGGACCTGAGATGAATACAGAATACCTTTCTCCCAAACCTCCCAATGATGGTGGCTTCTACCTGGCACACAAAGAACCCCAGGTTTGAACACCAAGCCACCTAAGTCCCACAACATCAACAGCTGGCACATCCTTTCTTTTAAGAAATTTATATAGATACTAACATTTTATTCTCAGGAGTATTTGTTTCTAAGAGTAACTTCCTGGCTCTTTAGGAAAGCGAACACCCATCGGGAAGAGAAGCTTCAGCACCAGGAGCCAGACTGACGACCACCTTGGTGGCCAGGATCCAGACTCTCAGCTGAGGTGCTTTCCATTCAGGCTGTCTAATCATAGCAGTGGGGATCTGTTACTCTCTGTGTAGGTCAGTTGCTAGAAGGAAGGAGATACACATTGCCAGGAGAAGTCACACTGATTCATCGCCAGAAGAAGACTACAAAGATTCAGCACACCTGCAGTTAATACTGAAGGACCTTAAGAGGCTGCGGTCTGTGGGTTAAACACATTTGCCCCTTCTGTCTTACTCACTGCCATCCCCTATTCTCTTGCCATCTCTATTTCATCTGTCCAAGAATCTGCCTCCACATCTCTAATGTCAGCCTCTGAGTCTTTTACCCTTCTATTCTTACCCAGTCCTGACCATTTTCCAAGTCCACCCTTAAATGTTTATTTTTAAGCTTTTACCTTTCTTAGGTAGAGAAGAGTCTACGTGTTGTCAAACTGCTCCCTTGCTTTCTCCTACTCCTCATCTTTTGAGATCCCATGAGAAGTTATAAACAAATGTCTTAAGACATCAGTTGCATCTACTCTAGTTCACAAATGCTAAAATACCAGAATTGTAACCATGTCATGATTTTGGGGATTCTCAGCTCATCTGAGTTAAGGCTGTTCAGATATTTTCGTCTTGCGTGTTCACACCTTATTGACATGTATTACTTTCTTTGAAGTGTAGCTTGCATTTCCTGAGTCAATGAATGGTCATTACAACAGTACTGACATTCTTTTTTTCCCCTTTCCTTCAGTAGTACTCCAGTTTCACTCTGCTATTTTTCTCTCTCGAATTTAATATACTTACACTGTACCTTACTGTCCCTACACTTTGAAATGTAATGTTTAAGGAGAAATTGAAAAGAAACATATGGAAGTAATGTAATCAAGTCCAGTGTGCGTGCAAAATCTGAACAATGGAAGACATCACTTCAAACTGATGGCAAAATAACTCTTAGCGTGCTGCTGGAGTATAATGAACCTGCCTTGCATCAGAATTGGGTATCCACTGGGTGTCATTAAAATTGGATATGCCTGACCATATGAGAAACAATTTTTAAATCACCAAGGCAGGGTTAAAAAACTCAACTGACCTTATAATCCTCAGTCATTTTTACTTCAAACTCTATCTTTGAAGCCACCACATTTAGCTAGGTCAGTCAAAGATTTTCCAGCTAGCAAACATCAGGAAAGCTCAGTTCCCTACATTTGAAATATTTCACCAAAAATCTGGGCTTTGTCTCACCCAAGAATTATTTCAGCAGAAATCCAGTTGGATTATTGATGTGGTTTGTCAAGGGAGAAGCCCCGAGTCCCTTATTCAGCAAGGTGCTTTAAAAACTCTGAATTCTTGAGAAAGTCAGTCTCACCGCTGTTGAAATCGGTGAAACCGGGAGGACATCCTTGTCATTGATCAGTCACTGGATCCACAACTTCTGGAGAAGCTGAAGAATGATATATATAAAACTGGAAAAGATGATTGCTAAATAATATTTCATTTTTCTGATACACTATTGACAATTTTTAAAAAAACAACAGTAACCTGTTCCTTCTCTTATATTTGCTCTTCCATGCATTTTGTTGCTTACTTTAACTATGCAATGACGATTTTATAAAATGTTTCTGAATATTTCAGTTACACACTGTTTAACAGGGTTATAAACAAACACTCTTATGAATTTGACATTACCGTGTAATTAAAGGGTAGTCTAAAGAAAAATATAAATCTGTAAGATATTTTTCTCACAGGTATTATTAAAGTAAGTAAATGGTTTAAATCACACATGACTGAATGAGAAGATAAGCTCTAAATTAAACAGTAATAATACTGAGATATCACATTCACTATGGAGAGCAACATAATCTTAACATTATAAACAGCTTGCTACAAAACAGTTTCTTATCTTGCCATTCCTGAGTGAAGAGCAGTGTTGACAAGCTTTTGCCTTTGTGCTGATTCAGTAAAAATTTGGAGCAGTTCTAGCCAGTACTGGAAGGTTCAGATCAAAATGGGATTAACTTGTGGTATTTCTAGAGCTGTAGAAATGATCAGAATTAAACTTCTTCATAACTGCCTGATCAGTTTCATACCCAGCTACAATATGCTTTACTTTTTATTAAAGGAACCTGACATTTAGCTGAATTTTCTCTCCCCCTACTCTCAAAAAGAGCAATGTGCCAGAAATCTGCTGTATGTAAATAATGCTGAATTATATTTTGCCAGGAAAGATTGCCAAGTAGAGGAACAGCTTGATGTAGTACAGCCTCAGGGAAAGCAAATGGAAATTCCTGCTAACTAGAACCAAGAGGATGCCTAACTCTCACTTTACTCCTGGTTTGAAGTACCTTCACTCAGAACTGCAATCCTCAATAGTGCTGCTCAGCTGTTGTACATCACAGGGATACTCACTCCCTACAGGAAGCCCCCTACCTAGAAGTCTTCCTTAATGACATCCCAAATAATGTCAAGGACCCCTTGCATCTCATGGCCTTGGATTTGCATCTGGTGCTGCAAACGACCCACGGTCTCAAGGCAGCCCAGGGAAGCTACAGCACATGGCAGCACCTTAGAGGACACTGCTTTGGACTGCCCTACTTGTCAGCCTGAGAAAGTTGGAGAAATATCTGCACTGAAAGCACAGCAGTTCGTTTATTTGTTCCTGTGTTCATGACTCCCTCCCTCCCTTGCCAGCCCAATAGCAAAGAGAGGTGGGCAGCCTGTCCTACACCTGGGGGGAGAAGCAGCGTTTCCCCCCTACCCAGAAGCCCAGAGCAGTGAGGCGAGGAGCTGCTGCCTCTCCTCCAGAGGTGGTGGCTTCTTTGGCATTGCTTCTGGGGGGACTGGAGCCTGGAAATGGAGTTTTTGCCTCCTTCCAGAACTCCTCCCGCTCCTGCTGGTACTTCCTTTCCTAGCTGGCCTGGAAGCATGCTCCAAGATATGTCTATTCCAAAACCAACCAGAGTATTACATTGGAAGAGGTAACCTATAGCTTGTTGGAGGCTAACAAAGCTGGAATCCAGGTAAAATGTGCATATCCATTTCACCTTATTCACATATTATATCCTGTTCGAAGTTTCACATCCCTGTTGATCCGTGGGCATGCACCACATCTCTGCGCAGTCCCTGCCTGCTGACACTGAGCTACTCCCTGTGCCCCAGCCTGGCTGCAGGCAGCCATGCAGTCTCTCAGCCCTGCTGCCACTCCTGCCTGCTGTCTCCAAAAGTCTGCTTCCAGATAACCCAAATGTCTCCCATCTCTCTGTCTTTAACTCTCCTCTTACTTTTATGTTCATGCCATCTGTTAGGACAAGCCAAGCTGGGTGAAAGGCAGAGTGTAGGGGATGCTGTGGCTTTTGCACCCATTTCCAAGCAGTAAGCACAGATTCAGACCTGCTGCTGGTGTGGGTCAGTTGCAGTCATGGCCTGACTGGAGCAAAACATTTCCCACATGAGTTCTGTGTGATTAGGAAACATAGCATGTGGTAGAGGCATTGAAACAGAGCTTGAACCCAAAACAAGTTTAATTTGGCAGAGAGGGTGAACCCTGAGCTCAGGCAAACAAGAGCTTAGGTCTGTGCATGGTCTTGACAACTGCAGGGTGGAGGTGCCCAGAATACAAAGCAGGGCTCGAAGTCAGTGGGATGGACAGGAAAATGAGACTTTGAATTTAGATCTGTGCTTAAGGGGTGCTAGGGAGAAGGTTCTTCCCTGCAGAGAGACAGAAGTCTCATCCCGCGAGACCCATGGGAAGCACGACGGGAGCCATGTGGCAGCACGGTGCTGACTGACAGCACAGAGCCTGACGGGTGACCGTGTAACAAAACCACCTGTGTGATGTGTGACATAGCACTATGTAAACATGCATCTTCCGCTGTCATAGTGAGGGGGCTGTTTTGCTCAAAATGAAGCCGAAAAGAGGGAGGTGGTAGGTGGAGGAAAGAGAAAGTCTTCCTCTTTTGAGAGAGCCACACTCTGATTTTCCAGTTGTGGGAAGAAGATGGAGAAGCAGCAAGTCCGTGGTTTGTGGAACTGGAAGGGACCTTGCTGTCTGAGACTCCACATAGAGCAAGTGCTTCACATGCTGTGTGCCAGCCTTCAGTGTGTGCCACACAAGCATTCACTCAAGAATGGCTCAGTCAGAGATTGATTGACCACAGGTCTTTTGCTTTTTCAGTTCAAAGTACTCTTTTCCTGTTTAAAAAAAAAAAAGTGAATAAATAGAGAAAAGAAAAAAAAGATAATAGAAATTGAAATTCACCCTGATCCTGTTATTTTCTGTATGCACACATGGTCTTAAAATAGAGAGTTACTGAAAAACAGGCAGAAATATTTGTGACAATAGTCTTTGGAAAGATTAATGCAAAGTTTAGCATCATGTTGTGCAGTGTGAAATAGTGCAAAGGAAACCTTAATAAATAGAAGTACAGTATATAAATTTAATAACTCAACTTCAAAGCACGGGATACTAGAAATGTTATTGTCCAGAAAGTAACATATTTTACTGGGAAAAATAGACTGCAGAGTACAAATTTAAGTACATTGTTTCCAGTATAATATGGTGATATATATAACTTCAAGAATAAAAAACTAGGAGGCATTAGGGAATTTAGATGTGGTAACCTTTTCAGATAAACACATTTTTTTAAAAAGCTAATTTTTTTGAAGGATGAGCTGTCATTATCTATGAGTATTTTCTAATTTCTTGGTTTACCAGTTATTATCTTCATGCTGGAGTTGAACAGTACATAACTCCTATTTAGAGGAAGACATTTAGATATTAATTGCCAAGAAATGTTAAAAACAGATATTTTACATATTGAAATGCAATATTTCTCCTTTATATAACAACAACTGCCTGAATGGTAAGATTTATTTCTCTTAGGAGAAAAAACATAAATGGCACAAATGAATTCTTCCTTTTGTGCAGTTCTACTTAGTTCCAAGTAACATACGCTCAATCTCATTTTCCTAAGGCTGTGGAAAGAAGGAAATAAGTGCTTGTGCCTCTGCTCTTATCTCATGGCAGCAGTCAGTACAGGAGCCTGAACCTGCTAATTTTCCAACTGTCTCATAACTTCCTTTTTTTCTCTTGAACCTCAGAGAAAGATGGTCAAGCAGGTCTCCCTCTGGTTTTGCACTAAGAACCAGCTCTGTGGCAGAAATGACTATATGGTCATTGTAATATCATACCTTATCGTAACTCTATCCATCTTTTTTCCTGTTAAACTATAAGGTTGACTTTTCTAGTGGTTTGCGGATCTGAAATTTCTTTGGAAACATAACTACATGCAGATTTAGATTTAATGTCATGGTAGGCTATTTCTACTGAACTGAAACTTTGAAAATCATCTAATCCTGCTCAATTTCCTTTAGAAATGCAAGTATTAAGCTAAGAGTAATTGCCAAGACTATTTTCAGTATTTGAAATGGTAAAATCAAAAATAGTTTGAGCCATTAAAGCAGTTACTGAGACCCTGTGCAAAGGTTTTGCAGCAGGAGCAGACATTATGAATGGGCCCCTATGAAAATCCTATTTCAGGAGTGCCTGGAAAGCTTGCAAGTCATGCACAGCTTCAATGTTCTTTTTATTAATGGGCATAAATTCTCTCCTCGGTACTGGCACAGCAGATTTTTTTTAGAACCATTCCCATAGACATTGAAATCTGTTGTTAGTCCTTCTCTCCCTTGTAATCCTCCCTTATAGAATATTTTTTGATATTTTTTTTCTCCTCAATGTTTTCCAATTGTCGGAACCACTCAGGAGATTAATGAAAGTCTGGTTCAGGTACACAACAATGTTAACAGCTAAAGCTCCCCAAAACAGATGCTGTAAAGTGGGTTTTAAATACTTCACCCCTCTCCCTTGCTGAGTGCTGATGATGTCATACTTTGTCTTCACCATTGAAGCAATTTTCTCAGTGTGAATCAGCTGCTTCTAAACTATTTCATTCACTTATGGTTGCAGAGAAAATAGCTATAGACTTCATTCATAAAACAACTTTCCTGGTATTTAATACATTACCTATTAACTGTATTTAAGTTGAGACAGTTATTAGCTCAAGCAGCATAAACTCTGGCATTTTGTGCAAATTCCAGAGGGCCAAATTTTGCACCCAACTTTCCCATACTGAACAGGTACAAATGTCCAGTCATGGGGAATCTCTGCATAAGAGCTATTGGGAGGTCAGTTTCAAAAACCTGATTTTCAAACCATTTCAAATCTTTTCCAAACCATTTTGGCATATCTGACCTAATTGTGTGTACCTGATAGTCTTGTGAATTTTACAAATCAGTGAAGGGCCATGAAGGTGTTGAAGGGACTGGAGCATCTCTGCTAAGAGGACAGGCTGAGTGAGCTGGGACTCTTCTGCCTGAGAAGAGAAGGCTCAGGGGGATCTCATCAATGTAGATAAATACCTGAGGGAACAGTACAAAGAGGATGAAGCCAGGCTCTTTCCATTGGTGCCCAGTGAAAGGACGAGAGGGAATGGGCACAGACTGATGTTCCCTCTGGATAGCCGGAAACACTTTTTCCCTGTGAGGGTGACCGAGCACCGGCACAGGCTGCCCAGAGAGGTTGTAGAGTCTCCACACTTAGAATCATAGAAACATAGAATTATTTAGATTGGAAAAGACCCTTAAGATCATTGAGTCCAACCCTAAACCTAACACTGCCAAGTCCTTCACTAAACCACGTCCTGAAGTGCCACATCTACACATCTTTTAAATACCTCCAGGGATAGTGACTCAACCGCTTCCCTGGGCAGCCTGTTCCAATGCTTGATAACCATTTTGGTGAAGACATTTTTCCTAATACCCAATCTAAACCTCCTCTGACGGAACTTGAGGCCATTTCCTCTTGTCCTATCACTTGCTACTTGGGAAAAGAGACTGACACCCACCTCACTACAACCTCCTTTCAGGTACTTGTAGAGAGTGATGAGGTCTCCCCTGAGCCTCCTTTTCTCCAGACTAAACAACCACAGTTCCCTTAGATGCTCCTCATCAGACTTGTTCTCTAGACCATTCACCAGCTTCATTGCTCTTCCTTGGATATTCTTCAGCACTTCAGTGTCCTTCTTGTAGTGAAGGGCCCAAAACTGAACACAGTATTCAAGGTGCGTCCTCACCAGTGCTGAGTTCAGAGACACGATCACTGCCCTGCTCCTGCTGGCCACACTATTGCTGATACAAGCCAGGATGCTGTTGGCCTTCTTGGCCACCTGGGCACACTGCTGGCTTGTGTTCAGCCAGCTGTCAACCAGCACCCATAGGTCCTTTTCCGCTGGGCAGCTTTCCAGCCACTCTTCCCCAAGCCTGTAGCATTATATGGGGATGTTGTGATCCAAGCACAGGACCTGGCACTTGGCCTTGTTGAACCTCATACAACTGGCCTCAGCCCATTGATCCAGCCTGTCCAGATGCCTCTGTAGAGCCTTTCTACCCTCAAGCAGATCAGCACTCCTGCCCAACTTGGTATCACCTGCAAACTTATTGAGGGTGCACTCAATCCCCTCATCCAGACTTTTGATAAAGGTATTAAACAGAACTGGCCCCAATACTGAGCCCTGGGGAACACCGCTTGTGACTGGCTGCCAACTGGATTTAACTCCATTGACCACAACCCTTTGGGTCCTGCCATTCAGCCGATTTTTCTTACCCTGTGATGAGTACACCTGTCCAAGCCATGAGCAGCCAGGTTGTCCAGGAGAATGCTGTGTGAAATGGTGTCAAAGGCTTTACTAAGGTCCAGGTAGATAATATCCACAGCCTTTTTCTCATCCACTAAGCAGGTCACCTTGTCATAGAAGGAGATCATGTTAGTCAATCAGGACCTGCCTTTCATAAACCCATGCTGACTGGGCCTGATCACCTGGTTGTCCTGTACATGCTGCATGATGGCACTCAAGACGATCTGCTCCATAACCTTCCCTGGCACCAGGGTCAGACTGTCAGGCGTGTAGTTCCCTGGATCCTCCTTCTGGCCCTTCTTGTAGATGGGCATCATATTTGCTAACCTCCAGTCAATGGGGACATCCCCAATTAGCCAGGACTGCTGATGAATGGTTGAAAGTGGGCTGGTGAGCACTTCTGCCAACTCCCTCAGTACCCTTGGGTGAAGCTCATCCAGCCCCACAGACTTGTGTGTGTCTAAGTGGTGTAGCAGGTCACTAACCATTTCCCCTTAGATTACGGGGGCTTCGTTCTGCTCCCTGTCCATGTCTTCCAGTTCAGTGGGCTGGGTACCCCAAGAATAATTGGTCTTGCTATTAAAGACTGAGGCAAAGAAGGCATTAAGCACCTCAGCCTTTTCCTCAGCCTTTGTCACTATGTTTTCCCCCACATCCAATAAAGGATGGAGATTCTCCTTAGCCTTCCTTTTGTTATTAATGTATTTATAGAAATATTTTTTATTGCCTTTTACAGCAGTAGCCAGATAAAGTTCTAGCTGGACTTTGGCCTTTCTAATTTTCTCCCTGCATAACCTCATGACATCCTTGGAGTCCTCCTGAGTTGCCTGCCCCTTCTTCCAAAGGTCATAAACTTTCTTTTTTTTCCTGAGTTCCAGCCAAAGCTCTCTGTTCAGCCAGGCCAGTCATCTTCCCCACTGGCTTGTCTTTCAGCACATGGGGACGGCCTGCTCCAGTGCCTTTAAGATCTGCTTCTTGAAGAACATCCAGCCTTCCTGGACTCCTTTGCCCTTCAGGACTGCCTCCCAGGGGACTCTGTCAACCAGGCCCCTAAACAGGACAAAGTCTGCCCTCCAGAAGTCCAAGGTAGCGGTTCTGCTGACCCCCCTCTTTACTTCTTTGAGAACTGAAAACTATTGTTTCATGTTCTCTGTGCCCAAGGCGACCTCCAGCCATCACATCACCCACAAGTCCTTCTCTGTTCACAGACAACAGGTCCAGTGGGGTGCCTTCCCTAGTTGGGTCAATCACCAGCTGTGTCAGGAATTTATCTTCCACACACTCCAGGAACCTCCTAGGCTGTTTCCTCTCTGCTGTGTTGTATTTCCAACAGGCATCTAGTAAGTTGAAGTCCCTCACGAGAAAAAGGTCTAGCATTCATGAGACCTCCCAGCTGCTTATAGAATATTTCATCTGTCTCTTCACCCTGGTTGTGTGGTCTATAACAGACTCCCACCATCATATCTGCTTTGTCAGCTTTTCCCCTGATTCTTACCCATAAACACTTGACCCTTCATCACCATCATCGAGCTCTAGACAGTAAAAACACTCTCTAACATACAGGGCTACCCACCGCCTCTCCTTCCTTGCCTATCCCTTCTGAAGAGTTTATAGCCATCCATTGCAGTACTCCAGTTGTGTGAGTCATCCCACCATGTTTCTGTGATTGCAATTCTATCATAGTTTTCCAGCTATACAATGGCTTCCAACTCCTGTTTGTTCCCCATGCTGCGTGTATTGGTGTAGACGCACTTCAGTAGGGCTATTGATCTGCCCACCTTTTTTGAGGGAGAAGCCCTAACTCCTATGTGACTGTTTTCAGGTGTTTCTGTGGTTTCTAACACATCAACAACCCTTACATCTTTGCTGCTCTGTGGATCTCCTTCCCCTACCTCCACTGAGATGGCTAGGATGTTGCGCACATTAGTACAGGGACATTTCAAATGTGCTCCAGTGTACTCAGCACATCATGGAGCAGACTGAAGGACCTCACTAGCACACTGTCCCTCTAACATCGGTGTGCCACCCCCAGGCTTATCTATAATGAGCCTGGTTTTATCCCTTCCCCCCTTCAAACCTAGTTTAAAGCTCCTACAATGAGCCTTGCAAACTGCAAAAATCCTTTTCCCTCTTTGAGATAGGTGTACCCTGACTGTTGCCAGCAGGCCTGGTGTTGTGTAGTCCAACCCATGAACAAAAAAACCTAAAATTCTGCTGGTGACACCACTCATGTATCCAGATATTGAGCTGCTGGGTCTTCCTGTTTCTTCCCTCATCATTCCCTGCAAGGAAGGATAGAGGAGAACACTACTTGTACTCCTGATCCCTTAACCAGTCATGCCAAGGCCCTGAAGTCTCTCTTGGCTGCCTTTGGACTTCTTAGTGCAACTTCATTGCTGCTTACATGAAAAATCAATAATGGATAATAATCCAAGTGCCATACCAGGGTAGGAATTTTTCTTGTCACATCTTTAACCTGGGCCGCAGGGAGGCAGCAGATACTTGAAGATATTCAAAAGGCATCTGGACACAGTCCTGGGCAATGGCCTTTAGGTGGCCATGCTGGAGCAGGGAGGTTGGACCAGATGGTATCCAGAGGTCCCTGCCAGCTTCAACCATTCTGTGATTTTGAAACTCTGCACATACTGAAATTGGTGACTTATTTTGAGTTTGTGATATACTAGTTCATGTCTTTTTCACTGATTTTGATAGTTGTCATCTTAGTCTTTACTACAACAGAGACCTAAAAACCTGGTGCTTCACTCTGGCAGAGAGATCAAAAGTGCTTGAGCTACCCACCTAATATGCCAAGAATGGGACAGAGACCTTTAAGGAACAAGTCCTACCTAAGCCTTAGGGCTAAGACAGTGTTCTTGTTGAGGGGGACCAAAGTGTCCAATTTCTTTTGGGCTGAGTAGGGTAAATTATCCCGGTCCCCGCACCTGAACAGCACATTGAAATACTCCCTGCTGCTTCTTCCTGCTCTGCACTCCTCCATCATGAATGCTGGCCTGATTAGCAAGCTCTGTTCAACTGCATTTTGAGTAAGCCTAGTACATCAGGCCACCCCAAGAACAGTGGGGAATTTTGACTCCTCTTTCCAGTTTTGGACTGGTGGCAGGCTCTAACCCCAGCTTCCTCAGCATTGTGCTTCTGAGCACACCTCCAAGTCAGTGTTAAGCATCTAAGGGAATCTGAACTTCAAAACCGGGAGCTTGATTTCATGGACTGCATTTAGGTAGTACTTAATACCAGGTAGTTGATTTATTTGCTCAGGGTGGGCATATAGCAGTGCTACCTGCACTGGCTGTCTGATCACACTAAACTGACCTTTCTAAGCTTGGCTTTTTGAGCCTCTTCAAATATTTTAAAATAAATTGAGTGAGAAATTCACAAGCAAAGCAGGAAAAAAATTAATCCTTGGTATCAGACATCTCGATCTGTTTCCAATGGTAAAAAACCTCCATTGTCTCTAGAAAGGACTCTATATACTTTTCTGACAGACGGAGTATTTGTTGTGGTTTTGGTAAATGCTTTATTAAGTTTGATGAAAGTTGGCAAAACCACTCTAAGTGTATGCAGGTTATGTTTATACAGTGAAACATTAATCATCATAGAAAATGAAAAAAATATAATCTATTTTGATGTGTAACTGACCACAGAAACCTTTCAGATAAAATGGACAGGATGAAAAAATCTTTTCCAGGATACTTTTCCCCACTGAGATTTCAGAAGTAAATGCAGTTAACTGGAAGTATAATTTCTCAAGCTTTTAACTTTGAAGAAAAAAGTGTGTGCCTCAGCAACCACTGGCCTGAATGCAGCCATGTGGGAGAGAAAGCACACATGTTAAATGTTTAGATATTCTCCTAGATATTCTCCTATTCCTACACTGGGACAGTTATCCAAGTACATCATGCCAAATACTGGAAATAAATAAGAAATCTAAGAAGTCTAGACATTGCCTTCTGTCAGTTACTGACATGGCTGCTTTTATTAGAAGTAAGTATCACAATGAGTATCACAACTGTGATATGTATACACATATTACAATAAGTGATATGAGTATCACAACTCTTGGATCTGGACAAGACAGCTCATCTGTGAGGGTCTGAAGTCCCTCATACAATGTTGCTTCATGAGGCTTTTCAAAGTAATTGAGATGAGAAGTTTGAAATTCCTAGATCCAATGTTTAAATTCTGGATTCTATGTGTTTACAATTTCTGAAGGAGACTTGCACTTTCTTACTTGCAAGGACCAAATCTAATGGGCAATTACTCTACTTCAGTGAAGAGGACTTAATTACATTTTTACAGATAACTCCATGTAAGGTTCTTATGATATTTTTACTTTGTAGTTACACAGAAGGGGAAAGAAAATGTTGATGACGCCATACATATAGAAATCACAACGTACCTTACACTCCAGCCACTAAATTGCACAAATGACTGTGTTGAATCCCACTTGCTAGTGCCACACAACAATAAATCAGCTATTTGGAAGGAGAGTTATGTCTTAAAAAGTTTCTCGGAAAGACATTACAAGAGAAAGCATACCATTCTCAAGCTATCATTTGTTAGGAACAGGAAGAAAAGTAGCCCCTAATGAGTCCAGATTATGAAATAACTCTGATTACAGATATTCCAAAGCTTGTTGCACAGAAATTGCAAAAGAAAGCATGACATTTGAACTCTAATGTTTGTTTAGGAGTGGAAACCAAATGGGTTCTAAAATAACTGAGATTATAAAATAGCTCAGGTTACCTGAACTAAAGAGGTATTAGGAAGGCATCCATTAATTTCTTCAAAGAGTTGTTTTCAACATAAGATACATATATGATTAATTGAAAAGGTTCTTCCTGATATTATTCTCCTTTTTATCTTTAATTCTATTGGAATTTGCTGTACATTTTCAGTTTAGAAAAGAACATATCACATACACAGGCTAAAGCCATGTGAATATATAGTACACTCTCTCCTTATCACCAGTAAGAATGAAACCAGTGCCAACCATCTTGTTCCAATCCCAATAAAAGCTATTGTATTTTAGAAAGTGTCAGAATAAGGCTAACTTCTTATTCAGGGGAAATCAATGGAAGTAGTAGTATAAGGAAGTATATACAAGACATTCCCACTCCCCTATGACTTATTTCTTGTTTTCTGGGGTCAATACATTAATTTTCAGTCGTGTTTGACTAACGATCTGAGCAATATGTTATTATACTTGGCATATATAGATGGATATGTACTCTGTGTAAAGGGGAATGGCTCAAATGCATGAAGCTTTGCTACAAAGTGGCTGGTTGAGAGCTTAGAAGTCAGAACTAGAGGGAAGGACAACATGATGGGTGTCCCTTACAGACTGCCCCATCAGGAAGTAGTGTTGGATTAAACCTTCCATGAACATCTGGAAGAAGCTTCAAGATTTCAGGCCTTTGTCCTCATGGGAGACTTGAACTGCAACATCTTCTGGAAGACACTTAACATATGCCATGTCCAATGCATACATATACAACACATAGATCATTGTTCCTGTGGGCTGCAAAACGACTGTATTCAGTGCTGCTTGCAGAGCTACTACGCAAGCAGTATTTTATCTGTTAACTTATAGCTAACTTGGGTATAGCCATCCAGACAATAGTGGCCTCAGTGTAGCTTCAGCCTATTAACCCATGTATTACACTTTCAGTCATAGTCAAACATAGTCCCTACGTGTTTTGTTTTATTTTTGTTGTTTACCACAGAGGATAAGAAGCCAAGCCCTAAAAGTAATCCTTTGAAGTTGACTTTGTTCCTAAGACACAGCTGAGGATACAGCTATGACACTGGTTTAAAAGGTAATTGTACTCCAGTTCCTGAGGTGGCTGCAGAAGGCAGCAGGGTTCCTGTGCTGGATTTAACCTAACTCTGTCGGCTACTTGCAATAACATCATCACAATGTGTGCAGCTACAGCAAGGACTGAGTTTTTTTAAGCACCCACCATCGAGCTAGTGTTATCAAAGCTACACAGAATCAGCATATAAACGAGAGAGTTCATGCTTATGCCTGTTTCATTTGGTGAAGTACTTTAGGTAAGTCTGATTAGATCATATTATCAAAATTAAAATTAAGATATTTCCCTTCAACAGAAACGTCTGTTTTCAGCCTCCTAATAAAGCATAAAATAAAATACAACTGAGAAATATGATGAAGCAGAGTTAAAAGTGAGTGGAAAAAAAAGAAAGTTCTCTGTTCTTTAACCACAAACAAACTTCTGTATAACTATTTTAGCCCACAAACTGAAATGTCATACAAGCTCCAGCCACACACTCTCAGTTTTTTTTTATTCTACCCTAATTTTCCAATTTTTTGATGTAGTTGTGGATGAGTACAAAAAGGAGAGAAGACAGCCTACCCCACATAGTTTCTGAGGTCGTTATTGACTATGTTAAGAAAAGATGAGCAACAAAGAGGAAACCACAGACCAAATAGCACAGATCTTCCAATAATCACCATCTCTTGTACCTCCCCAAGGCAACACCACCTGGCCTGTGGGGAACCCTGTTTTCCAGTGGGGGATGAGCACATTTGTGGGGAGCAGAGGAAAACCCTGGACAGGCCTAGAGCTGAATCCATATTTAATACAACATTAACATGAACTATCTGCAAGTCTCTGATTAAACCAACATGATCTTCAGCATCCAAAAAAATATTCAAACCCGGAAAGCTATTAGGTAGTGGGCTTATGATAGTGTGTCTCTGTAAATATTTGTCCTATTAGAAGAGTGATTTTCAGGGAAATCCCTTGAAACTGCTGTACCATTCTGAGAAAGCCCTTTCCCCCATTGCTGAATCCTGGTAGAGAATAAAATATTTACCTAGAAAAAAGACAGTTAGCTTTTGTCAAAGAAGATTTTAATGTAGGAGCTGGGATAGAAGCTGCCTGGAGAGGAAAAGTTAATGACGAGTGAGGACAGTAGTGTGGTTAACTTCCCTCCTTTGATGGTACTACTTACAGCAAAAACTCTGCCTTGGTCTCTCTGAAGCCAATACTTATCATAACTGAAGGCAAGTATAAAGGAATAAGTTTACTTTAAAAAATTAAATCTTAATGGATGGGGTTCCAAATGAATTACAACTGGTAGGGGTTACAACAGGCAAAGGGAGCTCTTTCTACAAACCTATTAGCAGTTAGTGAATGAGGGAAGAAAGCACATACCTAGTACTTAGGAAGGGAATATAAACAATGGCAACACTTCATTATTCATAAAAATACATAGAGCTAGAACAGCTGTCAAGAGATGATCTTTTAGACCCTTTCTCAAGGCACAATCAACTGTATCTACACTATTTCCGACAGAGGACTTGTTAGCATGCACTTGATTACGTCAAGCTATGAAAATTACTGTTCAAGACAAGCTTCTGTAGTATTAGTATTCAAATGATATGTCTTGCTACGCCATCCATAGCATAGCTTAAGGCCATTGATCATTACCTTCCCTACCTGGGAGAAAGAGGATACACCAATCCTTTGCTCTTTGCAGATGTTTTCTGTACTCTTGAGGGACGTTATTTCCCCTCAGGGTTCTTGTATTTGGACTGAACAACCAAAATTTGTTCAAACGACTTTTAAAGGTCAGTTAGACTTCTGATAATTCATGGTCAACATTTTTCTTCAACAGAAACTAGACTCAACTTTGCAGCTGAGAGACTGTTTCATTTGCCTTTGAAAATAACTTTTGAGTTTACACATCGCATTATGCTGTTTGCTTTTTCTTTTTCCTGCAGTCTCGCATTAGTGAATCATGCTCAGTTTTAATAGTATTTTTAGCTCTGGTCCTAAAAGTAAAAAGTTAAACTGTGGCTAGATGTTTAATATAATTGAAATGAAGATAGTACGAAAGGCCAGAACAAGGAAGATGATTTCCAGGGTTCTTTAAAAATTAGTATTATGTTCATCATTTTCCTTCCCTCCAATGCCAAGGATATTCTAGGAAAGCTGTTTCAATTGCTTAAAAAAAAAAAAAAAATAAATTTTGGGGTTTTCACAAATTTCATAAGCATTTCTCTCTTTGCTTTAGAAATGATCCACATTTTCCCCTTCTGAGTCTTGCTTTTTTTCTCTTATTCTCTTATTTTCAAAATGGGTGTTTGATTTCACATTTTCATCTTCAAACTCAAAATAATTCCATCATTAAAATGGAAGTGTAAGAACGTTTGATATGGGAGGAAAATCCCTCCAGAATTGCAAAGTACAAGAAAGACAATAGTCTGAGCAGAAAGATAATGTTTAGTGTAACAAGACCCAAACAGTAAGGAGTGTGGGAAGCGCAATGGTCAAGAGAATTTATGTGTGACGGTAACAATGTATGACGCTGACGTTCCTCTTGTGAGTTATGATTACACCATTTTGAATTGTGGTATATAATTTGCTTACAGAATGGATTGAATTCATATGGCCATATCTGAATTTTGACCTTACTCTCATGGTCCTGGAAAACTGACTGTACTGAGGGCTGTTTTACATCTTACTTGGATCAATCTGTTTGTGTATCCTCATGCCTGTTGCTGCTTTGAGAGCTTGTTTTGTGTAACAGGGCAAGCCCCAATTTCAGGAAGGTGATCCGTGGGTTGTACACAATTCCGAGCACAGTGTCAGCCAGGCTTTGTGCTTCCTGGTGGAAAAATCCTGGGATTCCTGGACATTTGGAGAGAGTGGATGGCCCGGTCCTGTCCAGAAGACCCACATACCTGTCAGACTGGAGAAGTTGGGAAGGGGAAATTCCTGTAATGGGAAGAACTCCAGAGAATTTGTGGAGGTGGAAGGAAAGCAATGAGACCCACAGAAATCAACCCTCTACATCTATCATGAGCTAAACTGTAGACTTGCCAAGAGACTTACTACCAACCTCCAACATGTGATGAATGGCAGCAAGGGGCCCAAGACCAAATCTAATATATGAGGGTGCTTTTGTCCAGCACAGGCCTGAAACAGACCCAGGAAAACAGAAAATCAAGACCGAGGTCCATAATGCTGCAATTATTCTGTTATCGTGTCTCAAATAATTAATGCTTTGGAAAAGAGTTCTAGAAACATGTAGAAAATGGATGCTGCCTAGGCTTCCTAAGCCAGTTTCTGACAGTCAGTTGTTCAAGAACTTGCTCAGCTGAGGCTTCTTTCAGGCAGTGACATTCAATAGCTCTCAGGGGACCTACCCTGCATGAATTGCTCTAAGCCCTGCCTGATTTCACTCTTACATTTGGTTTCCATGGCTCCTAAGGCAGTTTATGCCACAGCTTGACTATACGTTTCATAAAAGCTCACTTCCATTGTCTTTTTTAAATATGATGCCTGAGGGTTTTGTGTTCCTTTTGTTATAAGAAACAGTGCATGTTCATTTCCTAGTCACCCCTTTTTCCATCCCGTGGGAATTTTGTGAATCATCCTCCACAGTGGCCTCTTACTGGTGGAAGAGCTGTTAAGTCTCCTGTCGCAGAGATTCCGTCCTCTGCTCTTTTCCCACCTGCTTTCTTTCAGATGAGGGAACCAGAAGTGGACTTGGTATTTAAGATGCAGTTTGTGAATCTATACAATTGCAGAATCATGTTTTAATTTTGTTTTCAGTTCTTTTCCCAGTTGTGTTACTGTAGCAACAATATTGCAGCCAACAACATGGAGGGAAATCTTCAGATTAAAACCAGGTGACCTGTTGAAAAGCATCATCTTTATCCATAAACATGGCCTTCTTAATGGGTCTCAGTATTTTATTTGCCTTTTTGAATGTTTCTGCTTATTGAGATAATGGGTCTAACATCTATGATCTGAACAATTATACCTAACCTAGAAAACACAGGTAGGGCAGTTTCTTCACATATACATTAAGTTTCATTTATCACTGTTGAATGTCACCTGCCATTTTAGCACTCCATCACTCCATACTGTGCAAAACTTAGTCAAGCATAAGACTAGTTGCCAGAAGTTGCTCTGAAAAATGTCAATTATTATTATACTATTTGCAAAAGTTGTCATCTCGCCATTCAATCCTTTCTTCTGGGTCATATATGAGAGGGTCAACATGAATTCCTGAGAGATCTTACTGAAAATGTCCTTTCATTGTGAAACCTCACAGTTTATTCCTGGCATTTATTTCTCAACATTTAGCTGGTTGTTAATCAACCTTACTCTCCCATAACAATTTAGTTTCTTTGAGAGACTTTCACAGGAGACCTTATCAAAAGCTTTTTGTAAATCTAACTATGCTGTATGAGCTGACTCATCTTACATACATGCTTGTTTTGGAGTAAACCAGTACACTGGTGAAGTATGATCCCTCCTACAAAAGCCATGTTGTTTATTCCTGAGTATAACTTTTATCTCTGCTATCTGCAGATTCTGTTCTTTATTACTGTCATTACAAATTTACCTGGTGCTGCAATTGGACTTACTGGTATTTAGATTTCCTGGAGCCCCATTTGAGAATCTGGTGCCATGCTTACCACCTGCCAGTCCTTCTGTGCCGGCGCTTATTTGACCAGAAGTTGCACACTGCTGATGCTATCTCAGCTGTTTCACATCTTGGTCCTTTCAAACTCTTGGATGAATACCAGCTGGAGCTGACAGTTTGTTGCTGTTCAGTTTCTCATCCAAAGCATTTTTTTGAGAAAACAGAAATTTTATTTTGAGCCAGCTCTTTAGATTTTTCCTATAACAAAAATGGCTTTTGCGTATGAATCTGCATTAGACAACAACACAGTACTTAACTGCTATGTGGTTTTTTCACTAGAGCATTCCTTTACATATTTTTTGTGTGTTAACCCCAGAGCTTCCTTGGCATGCTTTCAGTTTCCAGAATAAACAAAAATATATTTTTTTTAATGTCTTTAGGTAGTTGTTCTGCTCTTTGTCTGCCTTATAATATTTTTTGTGTCTAATTTCTCAAGAATTCACTGGTGACTCTGCCTCTCATTTACGCTTGATTCCTGTGTTAAAAAATTCCTTGTCTTACAACTGATAACCATTCCTTTGGTTGTTGAGCCCCGTTGCTTTTGTGTGTGTGTGCATGTGTTGTCTTTACAGTCCTTCTTGATTTGCCATATACATTTACTTGGTTTAATAAATAACATATATCCATGATGCTTGGAAGTGTTTTATATTTTGACCTGTTATTTCCAATTTCCCTCTAACATGTTTAATTATTTTTATGTTGATCAATGCACCCACACCCAGCCCATTTAAATAAAATATTAATTCAGCAGGTTTTTTTCCCCTCCTGTAAGAATACTGTACTTGAGCATCTTGTGGTAAGTTCTGCGGGAATCTGACTTATATATTGAGTCAGGCTGCTTGGTTTTCTCATAGCTAATCCAACTTTGTTTCTCTTCTTGTGAGTTCTCTGACAAGTTGTTTCAAGAGGTAACAATTTACAATGTCTAACATTTCAGTCCCTGCATCATAATCTAATGTTGTATTTCCCATGTTCATAAATGAACAACAGAAGTATCCCATTGCTAGAATATTTGCTCAGTAATATGAAACTTCATGAAAAGTAAATCATTCAGTAAGTGGCCTATTATAACTTGCTAAGAATTTCTGCTTTATCTACCACCTGATCTGTTAGTTCTCTTCTTGGTGAATCACAACGTGTCAGTTTAGAAGAGGATATGGACAAAACTGGGATCTCAGAAATTCTAAGTAAGGAGTGGAGTCAACAAGAAACCATAATGGTAGGTCCCAGACTGCCCAGAGCTGGCAGACTGTGCCATATTCTTGGAGCAGCTGCATCCCATTACGTTAAGAAACACACCAGAGGAAGGTATGTCAGATTGGTAATAATGAATCCAGTGGATCGATATCCCATGCCTGAACGGGAAGGCAATAACATCAGGGTTGTAGTACTGCCCCCCTGACTGGGACGGAGAGAGTAACTGCAACATGTTAAGAAAGAGCAGAGAGGCTGCTGGTGAAAAAAAGATAAAAAACATGTCTAAAGTAGAGAAAGACAGGTAAACAAATTTTTATGCTGGTTAAACCATGAGAAAACATTCTTAAAACACTAAGTATTCTTGAGCCGCAGTAATACTCTTTGCTTAAATCTCCAAATCTATTGAAGAACTACATCACAATCTGAAAAGTTTTTTAAATATTTCAATTATTTCGACATTTTGCAGCTGCTGGCATTAAAATCAAATGGGAAGGAAATGAGCACTTTTGAAAATTCTTATTTCATGAAAAGAACGACACTACATTGGACATGACTGTTTACAGCCAAGCAGCTATGATTACACTGGTTCTTACACAGGTATTTGGTTGGAGGTCTCCAAGTTATTGGAGGTGAAAGCCAGAAAGCCAATTCTGTGCAAAGCTGCGTGACTCCATGCAGACTTCTAGAAACAGCACCGCCATGTCACCTTTTAGGATGCTTGCTAGGATAGGCAAATGCCACACTAACACAGCTGTGCTTTTTTTGGACCATATAGCCATAGTATAGCCATACTTCAGCAACAGGAAATCCTGAGAGTGTCCTTATGCTCTTCAAGCCTTGGAAGGTTTGCCTTCATTTATGTGAACTGACTGTTCGTTTTATCACTTAATGCTCAAGTCCTTGATCTGCTTAATTGTTGGTTTCTTTTGCTAAAAGCTAAACAATGGAGAGACATTCATAGCAATGCAGTAAAAATCTAACACCAACTATGTATGGATAGTATTCCATGGTCTGTGAAAGAAGGAACAGGCATAGTGTTAATATTTCCTACCAGACTTTTATGTGAGCATGTTTGCTGGCCAGCAAAGGCCATCTTTGCTTACAGAACTTTACATTATTCTCACTGAGGACCTAGTAGTATTTGTAGGCTGATCCAGAGTAACAGTTGCAGTAAGAACTACCTTTCAAATGGAAAAATTGAGGCAATGTTTAACACAAGTTTTGAAGCAACAGCAGTTCTGGGCATAAAAATGCAGTGGGAGTTTGAAGCCTGTTTGATAACAACATCAACAAATTTAAAGTCTTGATTCTCTTGCTGTGTGGGTTTTTCTTCCAAACATCCCACCAGAAGATGGATACTCCTGATCATTTGCTGATAGTTCCTAGACTTGATTTTAAAGTTGGCTTGATTAGTAGACCATAATCAATGTAGCTACTTGAGAAGCAGACAAAAACAGGTCCAAATTTCAAGTAAGGAGAAAATGAGATGACTTAGTTTCCAAGACAACCATCAACAGTATAAGGTTTCTGTGGAAACCCAAGTGCAAAATTATATAAAATATAGGATATAGATAATGTGAATTCTGTATCACTGAGAATAACAAGAGAAAAGTTATTGTAATGTACATTATGCAGTCTGGAAAAGAGGAATTCAGGAGTATCGTCATGACAAATTCAGGAAAAAAAACAGTAGAGTAGAAACAAGTAAGATAATCTTTTTGCAGAAAAGCTCTGAGACAGTAAAACTAAAAATAATGAAAAAGCTGTTACCAATTACATGTTGTGCATGTGAAAGTTTTTAATTCTTTGAATCATGCTTATGACCCATGCCATATCAAAAGTCAATACAATTCAACATCTCACCAAATTAACAAAAAGTACAGCTAAAGGAAACACCAGTCACCATCTGGGTGCAGCACGGATCACCATGACAGCAGCATCATGGGCCCTTGGAGAATGTAATGATAATGAATCATTTCTCTCTTAGTAAGTCAACTCTTACACAAATTTTTAAAAGTGTTTCAAATTAATTTGAATTCAAGTCCTGTTATGCTGAATGTCATGCTCTGAAATGCAAGCATTACAAGGTTCTAAGTACGTGAACATTAAGAGGCAAAAATCCTGTTACTTTACAGCAAGGAACTGAATAAAGCTTTGTAATGGTGTGGCATCTTCCACCCAAGGAGTTCAGACTTCCGTATTTTTGACAATGGAAACTCTTATCAATGCTGTGAAGAGCCTAGGCAAGGCTACCAAACACCTAGATCTTCTCCAACACATCCTATCCTCTGCCCTGGTGTCTCTCAGTATCACTTCTGGGAGCACGCTATATCCAGTTCTCTGAAGAGATCAAGGAGAACTGGTGTTTCTCTCATCACACTGGGAAACAAGTGCATTATGAGAAATAAAGAAGAGCAAAATACTCTTAGGCTCAATTTTTGGACTCACATAATTGCCTTTTTCAGCTGCTGGTACAACCGAACTTCCATAAATTTTGCAGGTTCGTGCAATTTTTTGTGTGTCCTGCTAAACAAAAAATTTATGATGCAATACTATGAATAATAGAAAAATACCTCCAAATTTTATAAAGAAGAAAATAATAAATATATTAACTTTGTTTGACAGCAGCACAGAGCAGATGAGATGCCAAATACAGTATAACAGTGTAACTGTACCTGAAAGTCTTCTGTCCCCGGGGTCTGATATTTCCTTTTGAAAATGCAAACTAGTCAATATGCATTTTCAGTAAAAAAAAAAGTTCTATTACATACTCAAATATAGAATCCATAGGAAATGTCTTGGTGGTATGCTTCTGTGGAATCCTTTACTGACAAATAACACTTCTCATTGTCATTCTCTCAAACAGAAAAACGGTTGTTACAGCGTGACCTGGTCTGATAAGAAAAAAGAGGAAGGGTCTTACAGACCCCTAGACATTGCTTTGAGGTCCTCATAGCACAAGAAATTTAGGCCTCTCCAGGCCTTAGGCTTTAATAAAATATATGAAGCTAAGTTGTCTACCTTTAATCAGTTATGAGTGAAGATTGCCAGGTGCAAACCCCATGTTTTTTTCATAGAATCATAGAATAGTTTGGGTTGGAAGGGACCTTTAAAGATCATCTAGTCCAACCTCCCCTGCAATAAGCAGGGGCATCTTCAACTTGATCAGGTTGCTCAGAGCCCCATCCAACCTGACCTTGAGTGTTTCCAGGGATGGGGCATTTACCACCAAGATAGATGGTAGACTCCTCTTTCAATCATGAAGGAGTTAACAGTGCCATACGCTACATGTCCTTAGTTCAAAAGTTTTAAGTTTAATTGAGTCATTTTTCACAGTGAATAAAGGCAAATTCAGAATTTGAACTTTCTTTCCTACCTAAAGTCTGGGCAGCAACTCCACATGGGTTTCATCAAGCTGTCACAGTGGTCCTTTCAAAAATTCATATATGCTTTTTCAGCCCAGTGGTTAGAAGCCTTGCGGTTTTGGTGAGATGAACCACTGTGCTGCTTTCTCAGCATTGTATCTAGAGATTGACTTTGTATGCATCCTTGTATATGTGTATGTACGTAGACAAGGACACGCACATGTGCACACTTATATTGCATGCACACAGAGCTCTCTCGGGGCATTACAACGCTCTTGTCTTAAGTAGTATGTTATTGTCGTTGGCTGTGCAGCAGAGATTTCATACATATACTCAAGGAGAGGGAAGACTGTGAGAGAATGAGGTTTTATGACAGTAGGAGCTGCTGATAAAGCTTCTGTTAGGACATAAAGATGGCATGAATTTAGACTCAAGGCCTATAATCTAATACGTTGCAGCACTGACTAAGAAAAAAAATCAGATGTTGAAAGTAGAGAGAATCTGAGGTATAGAGGAGGCTGATTTTTGAGAAATCCATGTTTCTTGGAGGGTCCAACCTTACTTGAATGTGCAGGATCTCCCCTTTCTGTTCTCCTGTCTGTCTGCCTTTTGGTATTAAAGGATGGGGACACGAAGAGATGGATGTTATTCCACAAATGCAAGAGAGACCAGAGAGGCCCAACAGCTTTATGTTATCCCATGGTGAAAGAAGGATGAAATGCCACTCTGCTCCCCATCTCCTTTTCCCCATCAGGAAGCCTGGCAAAATATGGAGGGAGGAAGGACTCGTAGAGCTGTTTTCCCAAAATTGCCACAGGTAGGGTTAGAGGGACGAGGACTTCACAGGCAGGCCTGGAAGGTGGGAGAGAAGAAAACCTGGGGTGGTCATCAGGAAAGCAACAGACCAAGGAGAGAGCAAGACATATGGGGGCAGAACAGGGACAAGTTGCATGTGCCTGGGAAGGCAGCCATGGAGTAGCAAGATGACCTCCTTGCTGGGCAGTAGGCAATTGCCAGCTGATGGCCTGGAGGGCAAATAATTATCTTTGAAATTTGAGTTTGGGAAAAAGCTAGAAGTTCCTCAGCAGCAGCTTACCTGTAATTCTGTGCAATTTGTTCTGAGCTGTGCTTTCCAGCAGGAGCTCCTGGCTGATGGTCATCATCTTGGTCTTTCAGTTTGGAAGTGCTCCTTAACACCGTTACCACAAGTGATGCATCCACATTGTGAGTGCATAGGATGGACCCAGGAATCTGGAAGGATTCAATCTTTCTTTTAGGTCTCACAGTTTTTGGCAGTTAGTAATGCAGGGTGCAACTATGAAAAAGTAAATATTTACCTTAAGCAAAGAGAAAAATTCCAACCCAACTAAAATTCCAGGTCAAAGAAATACAGCAGGAGTGCCAGGATATTCTGAGTTTGATTCCGAAGACGCCATAAACACATATTTTAATATGTTGAGAAAACTTTTGCCATTTATCCCACTGATGAGTCAGTATTTCACTGTAAACTCTGTGAAAACATTGCTGTGTAATGCATATTCCTTTCTCTTAGATCGTGAGTTAGTCAGAGGGAGAGAGAGACCACACAACCACATCAGCAGAGAAGAATTCAACAAACGCAAGAAACAAACACATCTGTGGCTCTCTGAAATGAAAACACCAGCAAATGTCATCAGTGTGCACTAAACTCCCACCAGGAAACCCCCAGACATGGAGGGCTAAAGGCTGCTGCCATCTCCACGTTGCAAAGGACTGCTGTGCTTCAGAGTGGCACTGTGTTTTACTGTGCTCGAGCAGGAAACCTGGTAAAGCTGGAGGGTTTGTTGCAGGACAGCACTCAGGCAGCCCTGCTCTCATACCTTTCCAGAGTAGAGCCCAAAATCTTGTGTTAGGACCACTTTGGTTTCATTTTTCACCTCTTGTTAGTGGTTCCTGGGCATGCTTTTTGAATAGTGGTGTTGCAGTTTTCTGGACTCTAAATTTTATTTTTTTTTTTTTAAAGTTAGATTTTTAAACAATAAATTCTTGGCAAATACCTACGGCTATTGAGTCATTTCAAAATGCATTAAACTATATGTGCAACACAACCCACTTTGACAGTCTCTACTGATGTTTTAGAAGAAATATTCCTCTTAAGGAAGGCAGTGAGAAGAAACATGGTTTTGGCATTCTTTTCTCAATGTTGTAAAGGTAACCTGTCCACGATTTCATGCACAATATAGTCCTGTAACATCCACTTTGTATCTATAGTGACATTTTCTGTCTTTTGCATGATAAACAAAGAATTCATTTATTTGATTTGTGACCTGGTGCCCCAGGACACTTAAGTGTTCTTTGTTACATAACAAGGCTATTTTTTTCCCCACAGAACAGGCCTTCTCCTTTCATGATTGAGTTTTCTTAGAATATTAATATATAAAGAAGATTTGATGATTTTTCCTCTCTTGAATGAGCTACTATAACAAATTCTGTCTAGCATTGCCCCTGCAAGTCTCTCTGAGAAGAAATTTCATAAGTCTGTAAAAAAATTCATGACACATGTTGCACAGGAGATGAGGCTTAGGAGACTAAATGTGTGAACTTTTTGGGGGCAGCTGTAGTAGTCTGGGACAGATGAAGAAAACTTTGTGTAATTAAATTTGTCAACAAGAAAACAAAGCATAACCATGTTAACATTTGCATAAATAGTTCTGTAGTGGAAAATAACTTAGGACAAGAGGCAATGGGCTAAAATTAAAAAAGATGATATTCCATCTGAACACACAAACCTGACTTTTTTACTGTGAGGCTGGTCAAACACTAGCACAGGTTGCCCAGGGAGGTTGTGGAGTCTCCATTCACAGAGATATTCAAAACCCTACTGGACATGGTCACAGGCAACATACTCTAGCTGACCCTGCTTGAGCAGGGGGGTCGGATTATATGATCTCAAGAAGTCCCTTCCAGCCTAAGCCATCCTGTGAATCTGTGAGATTTCATCTGAAACCTTGCTACAATGCTGTAACATACTGACTTTTACGCTTACCCCCACATCTTTAGCATCTCAGGAAGACTGAGCAGCTTCTAGAGACGTATGTTAACATAATATTGAGAAAGCCATGTCTGTATGGCTTATCTTTTGGGTAATTTCCTTTGACTTGCTTTCCTCCACATCTGGGAGATTTCGAAGAGATACTGTCAGCTAGTTTAAGTCCCACTGGTATCTAAGCTTCTTGGTCATCATTTGATGTGTAGTAATCTTCCCTCCTAGGGGCTAGATCTCTTGTGACATCAGTAAGTGGCCATGTACTGTACTGAATCAGTTGTCATTTCACTGGTTTTGTTCAGTTTTAGGTCCAGTCCCATTCTTTCTTCTAGCAGATAGCAGAAGGTTCGGGTTATTATCTGCCAGAGGTTTTGCTTTTGGAGTAACTCAAGTGTTGATTTCACGTGGGCATACTTGCCTCTTTAGAACAAGATGCAAACTTTACTCCTTACTTTAAATTAATGTCTCCTAAGTTTTTATTACTGTTTATTTATCAACTCTAATAGCTTTTGTATTTGTTCTTTTCAGTGAAAGGCGTACCCTGATCCTGCTTAGGAATGTGAAAATGGATATGCTTCCTTACCTGCTCTTATTTTCTTCTTTAAAATTTTTAGCTTCTGCATCTATCATCCTGCAGAGGCTGACTTACTGATGGGCATCTTTCAGTGCATGAGGGTTCACAGAGAGTGCATATTTCAGGTCTTCTTCCTATCTGCAGATTTCCTTTCTCTCAAGCACTTTTTGAAAGTCAAGTTGTTGCCTTTCCTATGTGTTACTCTAGATATAACCGTTTGGTTCTGCATCCTCTGCTTGGAAGTCATGTATTGGTTAGGTAGCCCTGGCTGAAGGACCATGCCTGGAAAAAATGGAGACCCTCACACAAAGTACTGAACTGCAAAACCAAGTCTGACCAATGCCTGCAAGTGCAGAGATTAGGACATTGCTTTGCCATGCTGTGGTTTTGTGGCAGGAAGATGACAAGGAGAGCATAGGCAGAACTTCTTAGGCAGAGAATGTGCTGCCGTGGCAGACCAAGGATTGCTGAGTAAGCAAAATACCCACTTTGCCTTCCTACCACCTTCTGGGAAAGTTGGGCTTGTGTATACTATCTATAAAAAATGCAAGGCCATGCAGAGGAGACTATGGCTTACATCACTGATTTCTCTTCAAAGTGCAAATCACCTGTCAAGTTCCCCAGAACTAGGTTAAACTTTTTAGGATTACACTTTGGCACTGCAAAAGTTTTTGCAGATTTTAGGATCTGGTATTTTATTAAACACTACCATATTGCTGTATCAGCATTTCTAAATAATCAGACCTTTTAAATAATTCTCCAGACAGAGAGCATAAGAGATAAGCCAGCCCATTACCATGGCACCATCCTCACTTTAAAGCTACCGATCCCTTCTGAGACATCAGACTGAGGTGCTTGAGTACAATGCCCTGTCTCCACAAAATCCCTCCAGATAAGCAGAGAAAAACATTTCTGGGTGACTGGTACCTCTGGTGACCCTCTACCCTAGGATGTTCTGTAACTTTACCAGTAGCGTGGTAAAAGTGTGAGCTGATAGCTAAATGTTCTTGTATCTATTTTATGCAGTATGGTTTAATACCTTTTTTAAAAAAGATATTCAGTGAAATTTTAATTGGAAATTTCTGATTTATCTTGGACGTTTTAGCCCTTTGGCAATTGATGGCTAGTCATCTGGAAAGTCCTGAATACACAATTAGGGTTAAAGCATGCAGAAACCTGTTAAGAGAGGACATGTGGACCTATTCACATGAATGAGAGTACTCAATACGTGCTGTGCCTCTTTCTTCAGAAGATGAAGAATAAACAGGAGACATGGGGTAAAGGGAACCAAAGCCCTGAGCCTGCAGGACTCTCAACAGTTGCTATCACAGACATTACTATTCGTGGGCACAGGCACAATTTACTACACCAAACTGGCTGGCCACATTGACTGAGAGTCTTCATGAAGTCGGACTACATTGCTGACACAAATGATTCAACCATGAAATCATGGCTCAGGCATAAATATAATATATTGAAATGCTTCTAGAAATGTAATGAAATGATCCTGCAGCAAAGTGCCTGTGAGAATTGAGGATGAACTTCTGCTGATGCATTCTGCTCCTGTGCCTCCATGTTTTCTAAATATGTGTTTGTTTTATTTTCTGTACATGGGTATTGTGGGGTTTTTATGTGTGGGTTTGGGGAGTTTTTTTGTGGGGGGAGTTGTGTGGTTGACTTTGGGGTTTTTTTATTAAGTAATGACAAATGGTAGTATAATTCTGTATTAATTCCATTTACTGTTCTGTTTACCCTAACATACAATTTTTTTTGCTGTACCTCATGAGTATAATGCAAGCCTTTCAGCATGAGGCTGGCTGAATGCTGGGGCAGGTGGCCCAGCAAACCTCCATTCCTGTGAATTTTCAAAACTTACCTGGGCTAAGTCCTGGGCAATCTGGTCTAACTTGCAACTTAGTTGGACTGCATGGCCTCCGGAGGTCCCTTTCACCTTTACCTTTCTCTGAGTAGGTGCTCTCAAGCTGTTCTCTGTAGTCATGAGCACTGCTCCAATAGTGAAAATCAAGTCTTACATTCCAGGATCTGTTTCTTTAATTAAAAAAATACAGCAAATATTATGGGAAGTAAAAAATAATAACAATAAAAAAATTCCGGATTTGTCTCTAGTGCATTCTTTTCAAACGGAAACTAGATAACATCAAGACAATAAACACCATCCTTAAATACCTGTATTTTCCTGCATTTGACTTGCCCATCAAATACCAGAATATTTAATAAAACTGTTATTAGTTTTGACTCACTAGTTCATTCCAGTAGAAAATTAATCATAATATACGAAGTAGTAAATGAATCGCTCCTTGTTTAGATTCAGATTTTGTCTAGTCTTCTTCATATCAGTTTCAGAAGTTCCCCAGAGGCTATCCTTGCCTCAGGCTTTCATGTTTTGATCTTCTTAAATGAACATTCAGTTATAAAAACTAAGCCTGCAAAAAATTTATATTACATTAAGAAACAAAAACAGTGTGTAGGACATAATTATAATACTTAGGATTAACTTGTAAGGTTTGTAGACTTTGAGGAGTATTTGCGTGTTGATAGCACAAGTATTTTAACAAATGATTGTGTAAAGGTGTTTCTGGAAGTTTGGACTGTTTAAAGGCATGGATAAAGATAGAACTTAATTCCTCTTTATTGCGGGGTAAGACTGGAGTGACACTGAAACACAAGGTGTGATCTAGCACGTCTGAGACAAAATGGGACACAGGAAGAATCTAAACGCCTGAAGTGAAGACTCCAAAATGGAAAATACCTACCACCTTACCCTTGAGGTGCTTCAGCTCTGTTAGACCCTCACTTTTACTGAAGACTCTCCACAAGCACCGGGATTGGTGCCTCTGTGCAGACCTCCCCATTGTCCCAGGCTTAGCTGCACTTGGCCCACATTTTCTCTAGTGTTTTCTTTGGCACTTAGGGATTTGGGGAAGCCCTTCTTGTTGCTTTTGGCATCCCTTACTGGATTCAGTTACAGGTGGGCTTGCAAGGCTCTCTGGCAAGACTCTTCCTCCTGCAGCCCAGCACAACACTGGCCACCTTTGCCAGATGTGCACAGTGCTGGCACTCTTCTTTCCCTTGGCTGCTGGTGTAGGGTCCCATCCTGCTGTGCCCAGCACCATGAAGTGTCCAGTCCATGGCACACAGAAAGAACAGGACAGGAAAGAGTCGTGACAATGTCTCTTGACATTTCTGTTCAGTTTTATTGCAGCATAAGAAGACAGATCACCTGGCAACCATGTCTGTGAAGGGCATTGCTTTTTCTTCTGGCATTTTGTGACAGGGAGACATTTTACTGCAATCCTGGAAGGGCACATACTCTCTGAGGGGTGCAGTCATGCTGTTAGTTGATGATAATGTTAATACATACCCAAAACATTTGTTCACCTCCCAACTTAAAACTGGTTTCTAGTATATAAGCAAGATTCATAAGCAAATAATAAAACACTTGAAATTGCACTTTTAAAACCAATCATTGTATCTTAACCTACACCAACTGGCAACATGTACCATAATGAAAACTAGCAAACAATATTTGAGAGTTCTTTCTAGAAGAATTACAAAGATGATACACAGACCTCGCTCACTGTACATCTGCAAGACATGTACAAGAGCACATTTCACTGAAGCACCATTAATAAGACAGTTTCCCTTTTTTCCATGCGTAGATTTAACCACATGGATGGGACACAGCTGCTCAGAAGCTTGTGTATATGCTTTGTTTAACATCTGTGCTTCAGTTCTAACCTACACTTGGCAGTCAGGTGAAGTCACCGGTGACTGGAAGAAGGGAAACATTGTGCCCATCTTTGAAAAGGGTAGAAAGGAGGACCTGGGGAGCTACCGACCTGTCAGTCTCACCTCTGTGCCTGGAAAGATCCTGGGACAGATCCTCCTAGAAGCTATGCTAAGGCACATGGAGAACAAGGAGGTGATTCGAGGCAGCCAGCATGGCTTCAGCAAGGGCAAGTCCTGCCTGACCGACTGGTGGTGAGTGGTGTCCCTCAGGGGTCCGTACCAGGACCAGTGCTGTTAGCATTTTCATCAATGACTTAGACAGTGGGATCCAGTGCACTCTCAGCAAGTTTGAAGGTGACACCAAGCTGAGCGGTGCAGCTGACACGCCAGAAGTACAGGATGTCATCCAAAGAGACCTGGACAAGCTGGAGAAGTGGGCCTGTGAGAACCTCAGGAGGTTCAGCAAGGCCAAGTGCAAGGTCCTGCACCTGGGTCAGGGCAACCCCTGATATCAACACAGGCTGGGGGATGAAGGGATCAAGAGCAGCCCTGTGGAGAAGGACTTGGGGTACTGGTGAACAAAAAGCTGGACATGAGCCAACAATGTGTGCTTGCAGCCCAGAAGGCCAACCGTATCCTGGGCTGCAGCAAAAGAAGCATGGCCAGCAGGTCGAGGGAGGTGATTCTGCCCCTCTACTCTGCTCTGGTGAGACCCCATCTGCAGTGCTGCGTCCAGCTCTGGAGCCCTCAGCACAGGAAGGACATGGAACTGTTGGAGCGGGTCCAGAGGAGGCCACAAAAATGATCCAAGGGCTGGAGCACCTCTGCTGCGAGGACAGGCTGAGAGAGCTGGGGTTGTTCAGCCTGGAGAAGAGAAGGCTGCCAGGGGAGACCTTATTGCGGCCTTTCAGTACTTAAAGGGGGACTGTAGGAAGGATGGGGCCAACAGCCCATAATCAACTGTAGCTAGCATCCTGACTGCCTTAATTTTCTGCCAGACCCATGAAACAAATTATAAGTATACAGCATGGATATGTTTGAAATGAAGAAGGGAAACAGAAAAATTGCCTCGAGGAACATACAGCATTCATCTTGCATATGTTAACTCTTCATAGCACTAATTTAAAAGTGGAGACACTAATTATCCCATTTGAATTCTCAGGTGGAATTTAGATAGGAAGCTTGTAATTACCTGTGGGGAGTTTGCCAGGACTTAATAGTTTGTCCATGAAAAGCTCCAAATTGTTGCCGACTGCAATAAATAATTGCATATAGACTCTTACATCTTAGCCATAATATTTTCTAAATGTTTCTAACTGTCTCCTGGGTGGTATGCAATTCAAAGGTATGTTCCAAGCATCAGAGGCTGTAAGAGTGAGGATCAAGCCACCTTCATGAGATGAATGTTACCAAGAGAGTAGCTTACAGATGAAGATAATAAAAGCTTTTCAGAGAAAATGTTCCCTGGCATTAAGGAACACCAAAATCTGCAAGTTAAGAAAAGCATAATTTAGAGTGCATTTTACCTGAGCAATATAGGTGACCACACCAAGTAATACCAGCATACAAACAAAAATATGTTGGAGGCAGGATTGTGACTGATTTTGCCGCTGGTGAGATGCAAATTTTTATCCTATTAGTTAGTATGCAAAAATGATATAGAACAATGGAAAATAGACAAATTGAGTGCAGAGAAATTCAGATAACTACAGTTAGGACAAAATAATCTTACCAGGTAAAATGAAGTGTGCCTGTGATCATCCAGTTATTCACACTAATAACTACCAAATCTAGGCCAACGGCCTCCAGTGTTTGCCATTCAGGATGAAATAATGCAGACAGTTTGCTAGGAAGCTAATGCCTGCTTTATGCTGTACTCCCTGTCCTGAATGCCCACTGTCACCATAAACTCTCCTGTGTTTGATGCATTTTCAACAGTTTGACATCTCTTGCAAAATGAGCATTGCCTAAGTTGCAGGCCCGTGTTGCTTTACTGTTTCCCCCATGTTTCTGAATTTGTTTCTTGATTTTTTTCTGTCTTTTTTTTTCTCATACTACAGCTGTAAACTCTTGGGGAAGACAAGCTTTTTACTCTATGTTTGTAGAGCAGCTAGTCCAGAAGAGCCCTCTGCTTGACCAGGGCCGTGGAGTACTCCCATAATACAAATTAACAGTAACAACACCATGAAAGTTGACTGTCCTGAAGCAGACACTGTTTAACACACAGCTGGAAGCAACTCCTTTTTGAATATACCAAAATTAGATGGGACTTTTTTTTTTTATTTTACTGTCTTCCACTTTATGATTTCACAAATTAATTTTGTAGCACTTGTAATCTCCTCCAAGTGCTGAAAATACTTGATCGCTTACTGCATTTTTCTTTGTTATTGCCAATATGGGATTAGGCATTTAGATACCATGAAGCTAAAATTATTGAGGATAGCTTTTGATATAGAACATCAATAAGAAAAATTTACAAGCAAATACTCTAAGATTTTGTAATGTCACCATTAATTTCCAGGTAAAATGCAAAATGCACTCAGAAAAATCTGAGTCATCCTGCTCCCTTCCTGTGCTCTTTACTTGGCTCATATAAACATAAAGGGCCTATTTAGTACTGTATACAATTTGTGTTATGTTATGATTATGCTTCCAGACCTCCTATCAACATCAGTGCCCCATAATGCTAAGGAATAAAGAAATAAGCTATGATAAAAGAAAGTCCACATCTTGAAGAGCTCAGACTTGAATTGGTGCATCTGAAGACAAAAATGAATTCTGGTGCTCTGAACCAGTTCCCTGTTGTTCATGTCATATATTTCCACTTGTTTGTTTAGTAAATCGCCTACCAACTATTTTTATGAAATTTTAAATGACAGTTTGTAGGAACAAGACTTGGGCTGTCTGGTTATACAATAAATAGTGTGTGATGACTGGTTACCCACTCAGTCAACAAGAGAGCTGTCTCTGTGAGATGCAACCTGTGGGATTTCTACAGTGCATTTTACAAACAAATGCATTTTCTAGAAAGCTTAGTGCAACCACATATAATATACATTTACATAACACCAGCTGAAGATCAGCCTATTCTGTTGATGTGAAAATTGTTGACTATATGAAAATTTTTTACTTCAGTCATCAAAGTTTGATCTACAGACCTGTTGTCTAAAGACCCAGGTGAAAACAAGAGAAAGGCAGCAGCTTGCAGAAAACACTACCACTCTCTGACATCATCTGACCCCATTGCTAATTAACTTGGAAAAGTAATGAATCTGATATTATTTATATTGGTCCTTCATCTGCAGTTGTAACACAAAATGGTGCCTTGTTGCCATGATAGCATGATACCTAAGCTTGGGACAGAGGTTTACCCCTTTTGTGGAGAGGGAGATGATAGAAAATACATCTATAGTAGCTGATGTATATCTTCAATTGGTTTTGGTTAAGTCTATAACCTGATAAAGAGTTAAAGAGTGTTTCCAGTGAACGGATGACAGAAATGAATGGGAGAAATAGACAGACTGTATTTTGAATATCGTAGTGTTTATTTTAGGTGGTAAGAACCTTAAGTGCTGAAACTGAATGGTTTAATATATCGCTTAAAACTTTTTTTGTGAAATTTCTGAAAGAGTCAATTTATGCAATGGAAACTTTCATTCATCAGGACAAGTGTTGGTTAACTTCTGAAGCTTATTCTTACACAAAAAATGTCCTATGCCCTAAGGACAATGAGCAAACACACCCTTTTCAACACAGCTAATAGTATTCACACTGATGTACAAATTAGCTTATAATTAGCTACACCTGGCCATGGATATTAAAAACCTAAGATGTTTTCATCAAAGAACTGGAAATATTGATTCCTTTGTTCTCAGATGATTGCAATGTGAAGGATTTTTTTTTCTCTGCTTTCATTAGAAATACAGTTGGGAATTAAACTGCTACTACCTGGTAAGTACTAATAGGATTTTTTTTGAACTTTAATTATTAAGATATTAGTGGCTCTGCAACAGTTCCTCTCACTTGAAATTTACTTATGTGATATATACAAAACAACCTGATCTGACTATAGCAGTGTGTAACACAGACATTTAAGACTGGCCAGACTGGGTCAGACCAAAGATTCATTTATCCTGATACACAGCCTCTGCTGGCTGTAAATGGAAGCATAAAAACTTGACAAGCAGATAAGAAACTCAGTCCCACTATTTCCTGAATCAGAAAGGGTTCCTATGGTTGATCAATCCCCAATGGATTTTTCCATTATCTACTTGTTCAATCTGCCCTTAAACCCACAAGATTTTTTATTATTCACAGTATCCTTTGACAAAGAATGATATCACAGGTAGCAGCCTCCATTGCGTGAAGAACCACCTCCTTTTATTTGCTTTAAAACTGACTCCTAACAACTTCCTTTGATAACTCCTAGTTCCTGCATTGGATAAGGCCAGTCAGCAAGGTGGACTTTATTACTTTTCCCTGCAAAGCATGATTCTACAGATCTCTGTCTGTCCTCTTAAAGTATCATTTTCAGGACTGAAGTGTCAAAGCCTCTTCCATTAATCCTTTAATAAAAATCTTTCCATAGCTTTAATCATCTTGTCACATTTTATCAGCAACTGTTCTTGTTATAATTGCAACCACAGGTCCTAGATGGTGCTGTCTGCACATTTGGGTTATATGTAGATTAAACACTTCTACCAGATTACAAATGAAAACTTTCAAAAAAGATGGTAAGTAGGGACAGGATGCGTTACATCAGTGATGAAGTATAGAGAATCATTGCACACTGATGGAATGGTCTGAGGAATGGAGAAATTAATGTGAGTACAGAAATAAGGAGGGAAGAAATTTGTACCAAAGAAGCATTGTGTTTATTTTTCAACCCTATTAATGTACCTAAGAAGATGAAAACAGTCAAGCCTCAACAAAATTTCTCACTTTCCTTTCAAGGTCAATATCACTTTTGGTGTTACAATCACTGGACAATTTGATTTTTTTTTCCTAATTATTGCAGACTCACACAGTGGCTGAGGCTGGCAGGGACCTCTGGAGATCGTCTAGTCCAACTTCCTGCTCAAAGTTGGTGCAGCTACATCATGTTGCCTAGGGCTGTGTCCAGCTGAGTTTTTAATACCTCCAGGAATGGAGATGCTACAATGTGTCTGGGCAACCTGTTCTAGTGTTTTATGATCCTTGCAGTAAAAAAGTTTCCTTTTGGGATCTGATGAATTTCTGAGCATTCACATTAGAGGAAGCCATTTGACACGTGAAATAGTCTACTTTGATGCTGATTGTTTTATCCTGAACATGGAAGAAAAAAACCTTACCCAGATGTGTTATTATCAAATGCTCAGATCATTTGTTTAGCTTAATTTAAAGAGATACTTCTATTTGTGGAACAGAACATGGACTTTTGATTCCTTTTACCTGATTCTTTTTTTTTCCTTCCTCACACCTTAGATGCCAGTTGTTTTTACTGATGATTACGAAGCAGTTTCAATGTCCAGTTTCCTAGTAAGGAAGAAGCACTAGAGTGTTTTGAGAGGTTGCTTTTAAATCTAGCTATATCAAAATGGAAAACATTTTATATTGTAGCTTTCATACATGATACCCTTACGTGATACTCTTCATACTCTATTATGTTATACTTTTTGTAGAAAACATGGAGCTGGCTAGTTTTAACACTGACTAACAAACATTATCCAAGATCTTAAGTTTGGAAGAAAATGAATACATTTTGACATAGTTTTTCTTAAACTTGCATTTTTCATAACACCTGCAGTAAAACAAAGCTAAGCCTCATCAAACTACCTGTGAACCTAAAGTCTACACAGATTAAAATTAAGAACACAGGTCACCATGTCCAAGACATCCCTTAACTATTTTTTTTAAGACAATCTGGATTGTAAATGTCAATGCCTGTAAACCAATGTTTGGGTATCAAATCTTCCTGATAAGTGTATTTATGCAATAGTTATGCACGAGTTCACCCTACCTCTTCTGGATAAAGCTATCCTTTTCTTCCCAGTTATATAACACAAAAATAGAAACACTATAATAATATCTATTTCTTAATTAGAGTGAGTCAGCCTTGTGTAAAATAACTTAATAGTACTATGCATTATTAGAAGCTCCTAGGTGACTTTTCTGTATGAGAATAACTGAAAAAAACTGTTGCCTAATATCAGATACAAATTGCTTTTTCACACCCACCTCACATTTCACAGAGTACACAGTTCCCTACACTTCAACTTTTTTCGTACTTGTGATGAAGGCTGGAATCAGAAGAGTGCAACCAGCTGAGAGGAGAGCAACTGCCTATGCTTTTGGCATATATTACCAGAAGGAATTTCTAATTTCAGTGGGAGAAAGTCTGCTGTTATTTAGATTTGAATTAACAAATATAACCAAACAAAGAAACCCCCAAACAAAAACCAACTCCCTGAACATTCAAAATTTCTACAAGCTTCAGTTAGAGAAATTATCTCATTGGAAGAATATTTCGATCTTGGTTTTAAAGTATAAACAGTTACACCCATGATTTCAGGATGCTGGAGTCCTAAAAGGAATTTTTCATACAATACTTGTATTTTGTCACTAGAGCTTTTATTAAATGTCGGAACCAGGTCAAAGTCGACTTCTGTGTTTCACAGGCAATGAAGAAATGTATATTTCTGCCCTGGTTTAAATGTAAATAGAAGATTATGAGTAATGAGGCAAACAGTCATACCCTTAATGCCTGCAGTGCAATGAAGAGAATTATTGACCAAATACATTGAAGGGACTTTGAAATCCCATTTGCAGTGTGATTTGTAGAGGAGAAGAAACTGGCTACTGAAAGCTTTTCATTTCTGTAAAAGTTGTGCTACTGCATGCTGCTATGTGTAATATTTAACCTCTCCCTTCCCTCCCAGGTGTTTTGACTTCTCATACTCTCCACATTATCTGTCCCCAGAGCATCGACTGGTTGCATGGTACCTGCTCGTTTTTTTCTTTTTTTTTTTTTTTTTTAAATTGATAAACTGCATTAAAAGTCAGCAGAACCAACAAAAGACCTTGCACAGTTTTCCCATGCTCTGTAAACACTCACTGTAATAGTATGTGACTCTGGGCAAGATAAGTCAGGCCCGTCAGGCTCTTAGATCGTTTGGCTCTTTTCTGGCCCCTGGAAAGCATTGGACCCTCAATGTTTTCGATGAAATTAAAGTAATCTAGTTTAACCATCCACACTGTAGTTAATAAAAAACAAACCTAGAAAAACAACAAAGCATATTAACCTGTTCCAAAATGTATAGTCTATAAGATACAAGCCAACCCTTCTCACCTAGCAACATTGCAGTTTGCACACAGGAGCCAGGAACAGAGGAAGCTCCTCAGCTAGTTGCCTGCTGGTCTAGTGAACTAGTTCTTGACCTGCAAAGTCCAATTTTTTTCACAACCCTGCCTGTCTCCAACCCCATTTTTTTGCAAGTTGTCTGTAGAGACAGTTAACCAAACACTTTTTAAGGAATTTGCAAAGAAGTTTAAGCTATCTGAGGAAGAAATAATACTCAAATTGTAAGAAGTCTAAGCAGGTGGATATCAACTTTGGGGCATGTATGCCAAGGGAAATCTTTTCTTCCAATTGATTTGATGCAAACATTTAATTCAAACAGCTTACCTCCGGACCCAAAATGGATGTTAGACACCTAAGTAAAGCATTGCTGTTCAGAAAGCCTACATTTAGCTGCCAACTAACTCAGAGGCACATGAGCTTCACAGGCACTCCAGATTTTGCTATAAATGCATGTAAAATCTGATTTCTGTGCCGGCCAAGGAACATCTTGGCCTCAGTCAACAGAAGAGTGCTTAACCTTCATTCAGATCCACAAAGAAAGCAATCCTCCATCTATCTCCACATAGGACTTGGTCCTAGATTTGCTACCACAGCAAACACTAAATCGACCTCCCTGTAAGGTTCAGAAAGCAAATATATACTGTAGAACAGAGGAGAAAACACAGGGGCTAAAGCATTCGGTTCTCATCAGCTTAAACCCACCTTCCTCCTCTTTTTAGCAAGTACTGCAACCAGCAGGTGATCAGCAAACCTGGGTGAGCCATTTGCTAACACTCCTGCTAAAGTAATTCCTCTTAGCCCCAAAGGAGGGAAAGATCCTTGCTTTGAGAGTCTCTGGGAGTGTGAAAGTGGCTCTCAGGTTGCCAGCTTAGTAAAATGCACTGCATCCAAGCTGGCTTTGCAACACAGGATCCCATAAGGAGAGGAAATGAAAGATTGACTGGCAGCTAGAAAGCTAGTATTGCTCAACTATGGAAGCAAAAGGCAGGAAGAAAGGAAGAGGAAAACAAAATATTTAACAAACCACCAGAGGAAAGGGAATGTCTTGACACAGAAGGGGGAGCTCCCTGGCACTTGATTCTTATGGTTTGTGATTTCTGAAGCACATTGTTCTAACTTCCTTGGACAAGTCAGACATGTGACCTACCTTGAAGTCATGTAACTACTGCCTTACTAGAGAGTCAGTCTTCAGAAACATGAACTTGAGGACAAATGACCCCACTTTCCCTGACAACTAAAATAAAAAAAAAACTTACACAACTACTGTATAAAATATCGAGACACACAAATAAGGAATGTAGCCTGACTCTGCAGGGACAGGTTTGAAGAGGCATGCAGGCGAGCCCAGTGGTGGGCCACTGTGGCAGGTGGGAACCTGAGCCCTGCTAGGAGCAGCTCAGGGAGTGGGACCGGAACAGCCCAGTGAGGAGAAGCCCTGGTAGTAACTCACTCTGCTGTTCCACATCCACAGGGACATTACAGAGGTGGTGGAGGCAGAACCTGCTCAGAGGAAAGTAGTGAAAGCACAGGAGGCAGCAGTGATAAGCTGTGACAGGGGGAAGAAATCCCTGTGGGATATAAGGTCAGGAGTGACCTGCCCCTCAAGGGCCCAGGGTGCAAGTGTGAAGATTTACCTGCAAAACCTCCTCTTTTAGCCTGTCACCCTCCAAGGCATTGCTAACTGAAATTTTCTCTAACAGTTTAGGAAAATCAAGCTTGAAAGGCATCAGAGTGCTTGCTCATTTCAAGAGCTAAATGCTGACAGATCTACCTTCAAACCCCAGCCAAGGGACTTCTCATCACAGCAATGCTAGTAATTATTATCAGATGTATGATAAACATTTTCTAAACTTTCTCTTTTCCTAATGTAAACCAAATGTTATTCTCCTTACCAGTGGGATAAATAATGTGCTGTTATCAGCTGTGTCCTTTATGAAACTCATGTCTTACTGCAGAAAACCTTTTTTTTAAAAACCTTTCCTTCATGAAATCCATTACAAATATAACTGCAGAAATTGCACAAAAAGGCATACAAGACAAATGTTTCTTCTCAAGAACAGCTCAGAGATGTACTGTGGCAGAATAAACAGGAAAACAAGTTCTTTAGCACAACCTCTCACATAATTTTTCAAAGCCAAAATAACTTTGGAAACCTGTTTTCAAATGTGGGTCTTGTAGCAGCCTAAAAAATAGTCAACATTACTTATGCATTGATATGTCTAATTTCTCTTTTTCCTCCAGACTCTGCCCAGCTCTCTAAATAAAATGCCCCTCCTCTTTACTGCTACCACCCCAATATATTTGACCCTGTCCAGTTGGTTTTTTTTGTAAAAATCACCAGTTCCAGGTATTAACTGTAAGTTTTTGTAAGAGAGGTTTTAACAAGCATTGGGAAGGAAGGGACAATTATTCACAGCCTAGGAGAACGTTAATCTCTTTGTCTATGTTTGTTTCTCCCACAGTTCTGAGGCTATGGGCATTATGTTTATGACTCAGCAGAGTTCTAAAGCTAAGGATTTATTTTAAAGGTATTGCTTACAACTAACTATGTGCTTGTCAAAGATTTCTCTGGCTTTTAAATGATCTTGATGTCACATTAACTTTCCAGCCAGTCTTCCAGCTTATGCCAGCATCTCTCCTCTCTCAGCCTGCATGCACAGGAGAACCTGCCAGCACTTAGAAATCTCCTGGTTGCCTGAAGACCACTGCTTTGGGAGCTACTTGCGCAATGCTTTTCCTTATCAAATACTGAAGCACAGATGTGGGCATATTTATGTGATAACACAGGCATGTGATTTCATATTAACAAAGAGTTAATAAACCTTTCCACATGCAACACTTATGCAGTCCTCTGATAAAAACGTTGAGCAACACTCTCTTTTTCCACATGGGAAGCCTTACAGCCAGAAAAAATGTGCACATGTAGAAAACCCAAGGTACCTGGAAGCATAAAAAGTGGAAACTGCAGAGGTCTCAATGCTGCTTTCAGAGCTGAGGTAGTCTAAGCTACACTCTAAAATCTTCTGTCAGCTCTGCTGACTTTATGTTAGTCTGACCATTAAGGGATGTTTAAAACTCAACAGCAGTTGAATTTCTGAGTTGCTTGGATTAAAATATGTCAGCACTGACTGTTTCTTTACTTCCCGACTTTGTCTGTGAAATTTATCTGGTAATTCAATATCAGTATGAATCCAGCCATGTATTGACTCAGTTTTAATCATCACCAGAATTTGAAAAATGTGGTGTGTCATTAATGTTTTAGTAGAATGTCACAGCAGCTGGTGTTAGCACTAAGTCTGACTAAGTCTGGACTTGTCTGTTTTTTCAGTTTGCAATGAAACACGAAATTACAACAGCATGGCTTTTTTGCTCAGCTTCTTATTTCAGATTAGTTCCAAGATTTCAAAAGTGAAAGTTTTTAGGAAATACTTATAAACACACACACCCATGTTGTCTCTGGCCCTAATTTTAGACTTGGATTCTCAGTTTTTTACCTTAGACACTTTGTTTATACTGCCCAATTTGCCTTGTTGTCTTAATATTTATAAAATGGGCAATGAACCATTGAATAGGAAAAAGGATTTATGATCTTTTTAAGAGAATTGCATAATGAAATTATTTCCTCAGAACATACCTATGATACATTCGTATTTATTTTCAGTGAATCCTGCTGTAGAGCAAAAATCCTTGTCCACCGAACTGGATAGGAGTACTCCAGTATACACATGAAAAAAAAAAAAAAAGTTCAATATGCTGGTGTTATGATAACATGTCTGGGCGATGACCTTTGTGGGAGAGGTCCAGGCAGACAGCTTGCTGGAATAGTAGCTGGCCAGCTGGGCATACATCTGGGCACTGTAAGCCACCAGTTAACACAAAACAGTTTTCAGCAGATAAGAAAGGCGTACTGATGGGGTTAAAAAGATATTTGAATATTGAACATGAGCAGGTCAGGATCTGAGATACAGGGGTTTTTTCACAAGCCTATGTTCACAATAATCTACTGTGGAAACTGTAGGTGAAAAATTCAATCAACCAATCATGAGGTACTCAAATTAACTCATATAATGAATGAAGGAAACGCCCACTTGCCCTGGAGAGACTATTTCTCAGCAGCAAAGCATGACATCTCTGATCTCTCAGTCCTGATTCTGAAGGGAAATCTACAAAATACATTCAGACAAGGAGCCTGCAAGCTTGTACTGGGTTTACGTGGCAAGGTTTGGTAGTGGTGGGGCTGCAGGGGTGGCCTCTGTGAGAAGACACCAGAATGTCCGACATGTCCAACAGAGCCAGTTCCAGCTGACTCCAAGACAGATCCTCCATTGGCCAAAACTGAGCCCACCAGTGATGGTGGTAGCAGCTCTGTGATAACATATTCAAGAATGGGTAAATATAAAAAGCTGCACAACAGCAGCCAGAAGAGAGAAGTGACAATATGTGAGAGGAACGACTCTGCAGACACCAAGGTCAGTGAAGAAGGAGGGGGAGGAGGTACTCCAGGTGCCAGAGCAGAGATTCCCCTGCAGCCCGTGGTGAAGACCATGGTGAGGCAGGCTGTCCCCCTGCAGCCCAGGGAGGACCACAGTGCACCAGATATCCACACTGCAGCACATGCCTTGAAGGAAGATATGACCCTGTGGAGAACACACTAGAGCAGGCTCCTGGCAGGAGCTGCAGCCAGTGGAGAGGAGCCCACACAGGAGCAAGTTTTCTGGCAGGAGCTGTGACCCTGTGGGGGATCCACGCTGGAGCAGTCCATTCCTGAAGGACTGCACTGCGTGGAGAGGACCTACACTGGAGAAGGTTGTGAAAGACTGTCTCCTGTGGGTGGGACCCCATGCTCAAGCAGGGGAAGAGTGTGAGGAGGAAGGAACAGCAGAGAACATGTAATGAACTGACCGCAACTCCCAATTTCCCATTCCCCTGTGGTGCTCAGGGTGGGGAGGTAAAGGAGTTGGGACTGAAGTTAGCCCAGAAAGAAGGGAGGGGTGGGCAGAAGGTGCTTTTTAGATTTGTTCTTATTTCTTATTATCCTGCTCTGTTTAATTAGCAATAAATTAATTTCTCTAAGTTGAATCTGTTTTGTCTGGTAATTAGTAAGGATATCCTTGTCCTTATCTTGACCCATGAGATTTCTGTCATATTTTTCTCCTCAATCCTGTTGAGGAATGGGAGTGAGAGGGTGGCTTGGGGAGCACCTAGTGACCAGTCAAGGTCAACCCACCACAAAGCTAAAATTCATAACTCTACCAGATGGTAAATATTGTTGACTAAGCTGTTTTTATTTTTTGCCACGTTGCAACTTTTTTTAAAATTTTTTGGTGTAAACATCCAATGTGCAGGTGTCCACTTACCCTAGTCCTTGTTTTATTCCTGTTTGCTGGATCCGACCCATAGATTTATGCTAATGTTGAATAATTCCAAGTCCTAATGTGTTTACTCAGATTGTCTGGCTGCCAGTCCTTCAAGAACTACAGTTTGAACATGCATTGAAGTCCCACCCAACTAGTCTTCAGTGTATTTGCTTTATTTTGTGGCTGGTTAAAACAGGTCTCACGAGAATTACCATAACTGTACTAAGTCCTCCTCTAGCTTCAGCAAAGTGCTGTTTCTGTATCATCTGCCAAAATAGATCCTGAGTGCAGCATACCTCGCAGTTCTTGCAGCAGTGATTAGTGCCAGTCATGTACCTATCTTGTTGGTCCCACTTCTGGTGTGTGTGCAATTGCAATGATTTCCAGAAGGTGGCAGGTCGGACCCTGAGTACAAAGCTGGCCTCCTTGTAATGTATTTTTATGCAGAGTCCTTAGGATTCAGCTCTAACAAGTACCTCCTTGTGGCTTTTATTCTTCCTGTTTGGCACAGTATGGGCAGAGAAAGCCTCACTCTTACAAATTTCAAAATGTTTAGACTTGTGGGCAAGGTTAGATGACAAAATGCTAACATTTGAACAGACAAAGCAGTTTCTCTGTGTTAAAATTCCTGCCTGTCAAATGCTCAAAATTGAAGTTTTGTCCTTTGTTCTTTCCCCTGAAGAATGTGTCAGCCTAAACTCACCAGATACTAAACGCTGGCAGTCTCTAAATATATAGTAATACATTTATGTATTAATTATTAATTAATTTTATGTTTCTATTTTTATAGTTATTTATTTACTTAATATGTACTCTTGTGGTAAGTAGGTTTTTCATTAGAAGAAACTTCCAAGCTGATACTGCAATAAAATCAGGAGAAATTAAAAAATTACTTTTAGTGTAAAAGAGACATTTTAATCTAAAGAAATATACACAAGGTATAATTTTATCAACTTTTGCAGGAATTATTTTGAAAGGGTCTCAGAATTAGCTCTGCTAATTCATTAGCCAAACAGACATTACCCAAACAGACATTAGCAAAACAGTCAGATCCCTTGTATAGACGAAAAACTATTTCTGTCTTAAACTTCTGTTTTCATCTGGTGACAACTTGTAGATCTAAACATACATAGAGCATTTGAATCTACCATGGGATGTAAAATGAGACCCAGATGATGAGAACTTCATCTGTACATAGAAGAGTCTTTTACAAGTACTTTTGATTAATTAATTAAAGTTATATTGAATTAGCATCAGCATTTTTTCGTAATTAAAATTCTAAGTGATCACCAAGAACAGAGTGGAATTCCAGATTGTTTTCTGAACAATTACATGAACTGCCTGAAATAATCTTTTCTCAAAGATATCAGAAGTTGGAAAGGTGCATGTCTCTGCTAATATTTGCTCTGTTTCAGGACAGTTTGTGTCTTTTCTTCATCTGGAAAATTCCTGGTTTCAACCTTACCTTTGGAGAACTCCAGCAGACACTTCGCAAGTTTTCCAACATTTGTTACCTTTGAACAGAGCATTCCTCTGCAGTATTTATTAGAATTACTTCTTTTGTCAGATTTCATTTTGTCAGAAACTTTAACTGAATGAAGATAAATCTATTTCTGTTTTTAGTATTACTAAAAATATAAACTAGCAAATAAAATTCTCCATATATCTCACCATCTCTAGTGTTCCTCTTCTTTTTTTGAGTGGCTTGATTCAAATTTTAGCTTTAATGGATATTAATTATAAATGGGTTCTTTAAAGACCTGCTATGTTGCGAGTGTTTTCAGTCTAAAGAAGAAACAAGTCTTTAGAGAATGATTAGGATGCAAAATTCTCTTAGTTCTTAAATCTTTTTAGATGGAGAGTTTTTCCAGAAGGACTATCTATGCACTTGGAAAGACACACAGGAACATATTTTATGTAATAAATGATTTCTCACAGCTACATATTTTGGGGTGGGAGTTTTCGTGACTTATTTTCCTTTCAGTTTTTCCAAATCACACAAAGTAATGTGAACCAATAGACCAAATTAGGAATGGTTGAAATGTTAGAGTAAAATAAAAAAGGGCTTCTGAAGCTCTGGCTCAGTATCCATGATGTTGCAATTCAAAACAATTACAAAATCTTTCCCAAAATAACCAAACAGCTATGTTATGAATGCCAAAACAAAACTTCATATTGCCTGACACACCATGAGATTGGGAAGTGTGTTTGTTGTCAGCTCCTCAACAATAAATCTAAAGATTGTTTATGGGCAAAAGCTGATGATTAATATTAGCAGATGGCAAGGCTATCAGCCAAAAGAGTAGAATTTTAAATTTTTTTCTCACCAACTGTGCCGTATTTATCCTGTATAAACTCATATTACACTTTTTTATTGCATAACATATGCTATTTGGACTTACACTTAAAATTGTTCCAAATTATTAAGAAAAAAATCTAGGAGTCAACCAGAGAAGAATAATAAAACTTATCAGATGTCTAGGAGACAAAACTCTTACGTAGACTGATTGAAGGAGTCAAAAAAAAGCACTCACGAGGAGAGGTTTTCCCATCTTGCAGAGAGAAAGGCGAGATATGAGAACTGCCTTCTGTGAAAGGCAGCTGCAATATGATGAGCTCTGCCTGCACATCATCCATGGGCAGCAGGAGAAGCACTGGGCTGCAGTCCCAAGAAGGAGCTCAGGGTCAGATTTCAGGAACCCCTTGCAGAAGCTGCCAGGTGTGGGAGGCTAGAGGAGGCTGCCTGGGGAGGACAGCAGCACCTCTGCCACCATGGAGGTCGTAAGAAACACATCTTGAATGACAGCTCTTTGTGATCCTTCCTGGGGCAAAGGGAACATCTTGGGGACCTCATGACCATGCTGCTTCTGTAATTCAGTGCGGTACTGATGTTTAGCAGTAGGTGAGAAAAGAATCACACAGTGTAAGACTGGTCTTAAAACTATTGCAGTGGTAGGCAGGGGACTTTTGCAATTACACAAGTGCAACTCCCAGAAAAGTTGCAGCTACATCAGCACAATCTATTCTTCACAGGGTGAGGCTCAAGTGGTGATAACACTTCTGTAGCAATGTAATCACATCCTCTAATAATTAGAGGATGGAGGCTGTATGGCTTTAACTGTACCAAGACCTTCGAACCAAACTCACCTCCCTGAATTACAGAGCCTATAGATAAGTATCTGTGATTTGTTTCCCACACCGAGCCATGATCTTGATGATTGCAACTGGTTGTCATCCACATTTAAATGTCTAAGTGTCACCCAATATCTAAGGCACTTTTCTTGCTTGTATGTCTTACGCCACTGCTGACATTTTGCACTTCTAACTCGTGGGATAAGCTCCCTTGCAAGCAGCTGCTACGTCTTACCTGCTACCTAGTGGTTGTACTTAGTCACGCCCTGACCATGATCCAGCCATCACAAGAAGGTGGAACCAACATTTCTGACCACACAACGAGGCCCAAGGGTCTCAATAACAGCTGGGTCTCTGCACTCATCCATCTTGTGCCTTGGGTAGCAAAAAATAGGAGTGAAGAGAGGCATGAGGTAATGGAAAAGGAAGATACCCCATGGGGCCTTTAGATGTAGTTAACAGAGGAAATCAGCACAGCAGATAAGCTTTAGGGCTGTGCAGCCAGTGTGGATTTAGGAGGTTATGGCTGCTGTGGGCAGCTGGGGAATGGCTGAGTGTCTCTCTGTGTGAGGGTAAGGACTGCATTTGGGAGTGGAGGAGTACTGGCAAGATGGGTAAAAGTCTGGGACAGGGCTTGTGTGCACACCAAAGAGTTTGCCCTGGGAAGATCACCGTACCATGTTGCTAGGGAAGAGGACTCAGAGGAGACTACCCATAGACCCCTCAGGCCCTGCAGACAGGGCTTGCTTCCTACAGTTCAGATGCCACTCAGGAGCTCAATAGTCTTTCCTGGGACAGGCTTGCTCCTCTCATGTAACTTGCATCATGACCTGCCAGCACACATCACTGTAAGCAGATGGCCACTGACTTCTTTCAGAGCATGGCTGAGCCACCAGCTGGCATCAGCTAGGACATTGCCTCCAGGAGCCTTCAGAAGGTTACTGTTGCCCTATGTGAATATACCAGAATATGCCAGAATATACCAGAATATGCCCTATGTGTGTGTTCATTGGTATTAAATTCTGTTTTAAGCAGAAATAAGACTAGATAGATGGGCTGAGGTGAGCTAATGTGCCTTCCTCAGCAAGACAACTCTTTTTGCTCAAAGGCAGGATTCTTAGTGGGTGGCTGGGGAAACACAGAGGCAGCAGCAGCACAGCATTGTTTTGAATAACACCTGCGCATGGAACTGGCTGACAACACCTAATAGACTAAGACAAATTTTCCCTTTGTTAATTCATGTAGCCTTTGCAAATTACCTGGGGTTTTGCTTCTCTGCCCCAAGAAGATATCTAGTCAGGCTGTTTGCTGTGTGATTCTCTTCCACTTCTTTAGCTCACCTTATCTTTGGTACCTTGTGATACTCAAGAAGCTTCTCTGTGCTCAAAATGCAAGAATAGCAAGGTTTACACATCCATTATTGACCTGTGAGTCTCTCTCTTTCTTGCACTGTATACGCAGTTTGCTTTACAGTGATTTTCTTCTGTCATACCATTACTTTTATCTGCAATATCACTCACAGTGATTTTCAGAGGCCCAGCAGATTAAAAGGAAAAAACCCAAACCCCCACCCCAAAGCCTATTCAGTGAAAAGAAATCCAAGTAGTACTAATTTTTGATGGAAAGAGAAAAAAATTCTTGAAAATTAGTAGGATTTCAGCTTTGGGTTACATCACTTTTCTGATTTTACACTGATCTCACAATTTACACAGAAAACAGATTAGGCTCAGTTAGACACCAGAAGCACAAACATCTAATGCTGACAAAAAGTGACTTCTAAAGGGCACATAATGACTACACAAAAAGCTTTAATTAAGGAAAAGGTATCAAAATATCCCTGAAGAAGCTCCACAAATTGTAACTGTCTTACACTTCAAAGAAAGCTGCAAGGTTTATTTAGAAGGTTTTCATAACAGATTGCTGACCAAATAGGTGCAGCCATCTCAGATAAATATTACATAAGACTAATTTACTAGATGACATGTTATTTTAAAAATAACCTCTTGTAGTGTTGAAACAATGTTATGCAAGTTACTGAAATAGAACATTAAACACTGAATTGCCTTCTGCTAATTTAACTATTTACTTTTTACTGTTCTCATGTGGGAGACGGATAGTTTTTAGTGTTGTTCATAGTAGTGGGAGCGCAGAGCATTCACTTTTTGAAATGAATTTGCATGGCTTATACTTGGTGTTTGATCCAAAACCCCATTCACATCATAAACAAACTTTGTGATCTCTTTCTTGAATAACTAGTAAGCTTAATAAGGTATGTTACCTTAAGGAAACAAATTTTCTCACTACAGATCTTGGAGAGAAGGGATGTATCAAACCTGAAAGTAAACATGCTTAGGAGCTACTGCAATTTCTTTATGTAAATGCAACATCAGAGGAGGGAAGGAGGGGAAGAGAGAGAGACAGAGAGAGAGAGAAATAGCTGTACCCTAGCTCACATTAACCATTGGACAAAGGCTGCAGAGGTGTGAAAGAAAAAGTTAAATATTTTCTGTTTTTTCTTAACCTTTTAGTTCCTTCATCTTTCCCTAACATGTACTCTTCTTACAGCCTGATCCAAAGGTTCATTTGACATCAGCAAGAAAAAAATGACAATTTGTGTAATTTCTGGCACAGACTCCATGAAAAGAACACATGGAGGATATATTAATATAACCTGGTACAAAGCTGTCAGAAGAACAGATTTATGAACCTACTTTTACCTCTCAATATTTTATCAATAATTGGGATGCAGGAGTTGAAGGCACCCTTCAACTGATGATACCAAACTGGGAGGTGCTGTTGACTCTCTCAAGGGACAAGAGGTCTTGCAGAGGGATCTAGATAGATTGAAGCATTGGGCAATCATCAATGGCATGAAATTTAACAAGAACAAATGCTGGATTCTGCACCTAATGCCAGGTGCAAGTATAAATTGGGAGAGGAGTGGCTGGAGAGCCACCCTGCAGAAAGGGACCTGATGGTGCTGGTTGGCAGCAGGCTCAACACAAGTCAGCAGTGTGCCCTGGCAGCCAAGAGGGCAAACCGCATCCTGGGGAGCACCAAACACAGCCACAGCCAGCTGGTCAAAAGAGGTGGTTATCCCACTGTATTCAGCATTGGTGCGGCCTCACCTTGAGTGTTGTGTGCAGTTCTGGGCTCCACGACTAAAGAAGGATGTTCAGGTCCTTGAATGCATCCAGAGGAGGGCAACAAAGCTGGTGGAAGGGCTGGAAGGCATGTCCTGTGAGGAGCGGCTGAGGACACAGGGTTTGTCTAGTTTGGAGAAAGGAGGCTGAGGGGTGACCTCATTGCTCTCAGCTTCCCGAGGAAGGGAAGTGGACAGGGAGGTGCAGATCTCTTCTCCCTGGGATCCAGTGACAGGACGCCTGGGAATGGCTCAAAGCTGCACCAGGGAAGGTTCAGACTGGACATCAGGAAGCGTTTCTTCACCAAGAGGGTGGTCAAACCCTGGAACAGGCTTCCTAGAGAGGTGGTCAATGCCTCAAACCTGTCAGTGTTTTAAGAGGCATTTGAACAATGTCCTTCATAACATGCTTTAGCTTTTGGTCAGCCCTGAATTGGTCAGGCAGTTGACCTAGATGATTTTTGTAGGTATCTTCCAACTGAAATCTTATCTCCTCTCCTCTCCTCTCTCATCTCCCCTCCCCTCTTCTCCCCTCTTCTTTTCTTCTTGCTTCTCTCAACATGGCCAGCAGAAGCATTCTTGATATATCATGCTTCTGGCCCTTAAATTTCAGAGACAGCATGTCTTTTGAAAAGTAACTGGACTTCACTTAAAGATTTCATAGAGTACGAAATTCACATCTGCATCATGGGACACTAATTAATTACCCTGATTTTTGGAAGAAAATTTGCCGAGCTGCAGCCCTTAGATCCTGAGTCACAGGATGAACATTTCCGGCTGGTTAAAGGGCTATCATCCGTTAGAAAGCTCTCTTTTTTTCTTTCAGAGATTTCTGGGTGGTGACTGTCACATTTTAACCTTTTATCAGACCCATTCAACACAACAAAGTCTCATAAGTCTCTTACCATCAAGCTGACAAGGCTAAATGTGAAGCAATGACGTGCAAGATGTATTCAATCTCCCAGCTCTATGCTCTTGCTAACACACTGATGGGTTCCCTGTATTTGCCCTGGTGCCGCAGTTGGGCTTGCATCCTCTTAATTACTTATTCTTACCCCAAGGTCTAACTGCCATGGCACTGTTTCTGTCTTGTAAATGGGATGGATAGGTGCTCTTAGGCCACTTTTTCCTACCATATCCAAGCAGAAATTGTTGAAATGAGACCATCTTCCTGCACAAAGTAGTCATATGCAAGTTTCTGATTGCTTAACAGTCCTCTACCATCCTAAAAGTCTTGCTGGTATGATTTAACACATTTTCCCAGGCTTTTGATAAAAATACAAAATAGCTTTGGCCAATTTTTAATTTTTTTCTTTTTAGTTTTACATTCTTTTAGTTTTTTCCAATTCTTACATTTTTTCAACTTTTTACTTCTTTCCACTTTTTTTTTTACATTTTTATAGTGATTCTTAGGGTGACTCCAGCTTCTGATTTATTTAATATCATCTGCATCAGTCAACATGGTGCTAACTCAGTATGTCTTTTAGAATAGTGGGGAATATGTCAACTGTCTTAGAAATTCAACATCTTACTGATGATTTCTGTAGCATCTACGTTCGAAATTTTGCCTTAGGAATCATATGAACTTCACTAAGTAAGAAACTCACAAAATCACATTGCCTTAACATTAATCAATTCACTATTAACTGTTTGCCATATTAATTTTTTCATCAGCTTATGTAGGAACATTAAAATAATATGACTATATTTTAGCATGCTACTGAGTTATTTGCTTTTCCAAGTTAGAAAAAAGTTATCCCATAAAAGTTTTTTCCTAGAAATCTTGGATTGACTATGTTGTCCAGGAAAGACAGCACAGTCAAATAGAACCAGATAGAACCACTTTGATAAATTAGAAAAATTTTTTTTTAAATGTACAGTTAAGAAATGAATCAAACTTGCAGAATTTCTAGAAGTTATTGGTGGGCTTTTTTTTCAAAAACTCCTCTTGCAAGTCATTTCTATGTGTTTTGACTGAGCAGTTCTTGCAAGCAGCATGCTTTGCCAGTGTATGGGCCAGAAATCCCGTGTAAAATTCAGAGAAGTGAGCATCTCTTTCTTATTCATTACTACTGTGATTCTATTTCTTGTAAGGTGTTACAAAACTCTAAAGAAAAATTATATATTGGTGTCTACAGGGACCCATCTTGACATTTTGACAGATTCTTTCATGGATATTCTGTCCCTCAGTCTCACCATCTTCATCTGTACTTTCACAGATTACCGCAGGATGACTAAGTAATTACAAAACTGGCATGTATAGTTACAATAAGAATATGCCATTGTACATACATAGTGCAGAAAATTCAATTTCACTGAGGATAATGCAGGTACAGTTTGATTAGTGCTTTCTGCCAACTGTTGCTCTTAAATCTGCGTCTCTCCAGTGCACGGTGAGAACTAGAGCAGGAGATCCCACTGCTCCTCACAGCAACAATTTCATGTCTCCAGGCTTTAATGTATTTGACCTTCATGAAAGAAAGACTCAGTCCTTTGCTTACTACATGGATACTTTCCTGTTCATTTAAGTCCTTGACTCCCACCGCTATAATTTTTCCAAACAATAAACATATTTGTGGGCACATAGAGAAATTCTTGTACACTTTTTCATTTGACAGTGATGACACTTAAATATGACTTCTTGAAATGAAGAGTGGGGAAGATGTAGAAGAGAACTCGTTTTGGCAGCAGGCATGCACTATGTGCGCTGCCATGGGAATTCTGCTCCCCAGGTAACAGCTATCTAAACAAGGCACAGATAAGAAAATGAAAGATCAGAGGAAATTAGATTCCACATGGGTGCCAGAAGTCTAAGACATAAGGTGGGGGACCTGGAATGAGTAACCTGTAATGAGGACATCAACGTAATTATCATACTGGAAACTTAAAAGACAGTAGACAGGGCATTGTAAGACCAGGGATATAAAGTGTGCAGGAAAGACTGAAAATGCAAGTGTAGCGCTTTAGGTAAAGGACAAGCAGATCAAGTGGGATTAGAAGCCTGTTTATGCCAATGAGTAATGTGGAAACCCAATGGGCTGAAGTTCTTTGCCTCAGCAGAGCAGTGGGTCATATGTCACTAACTGGCCCTCCAGGATACTACACTGATGTCGATGTGCTAAGGGAGACCAGGAAACCTACATGACAGAAAATGGAAAAGTAACAGATTAACACAGCCACCCCCAATTTATAGGCCAGCATCACCACGGAGCAAGATATCAAGAGATCATTTTTAAACAGTCAATGACTGCTTGTCCCCAGGAAAGAAGCACAGAAAAAAACATGCTACAAAGCAAGAAAAACTTGATGAAATGAAAAAAGAAGACAATGTGACCAAATGGCACAGTAAAGGTAAAGGAAATTCTTAAAAAACACGTTTTGAAAAACGCTAGTTCCATTCCAAAGAAAAAGAGATGGCATCATAAACAGAGACAGAAGAGATGTGAAAAACACAGTAAGGTGGACTAGGGAGATAGAGAAATATCTCACAGAGGGCATAAGAAACCAATAATCAGCCATTATCCCAATACACCTAGAATAGGAAGCATGTCAGAGAACATATAGCACCAACAGATCACCAGGATGTAAAAGGAGTAGCAGAAAACATGGCCTTTTTAGAAGACAGGTAAGTTGTCTGTGTATGTGTTCACAAGGGAAGGGCTTGCAGCATTTTCAGAAAGAAACTCTTCTCTATGTGGGGATATATCAGAAGTGCTGTCTCAAACTGAGGCAGCAACAAAAGAGCTTACAGAACAAGCAAACAAAATGAACAACAACAACTGCCACACTGTTAACCCCAAGAGCTTTAAAGAAACTCAGGCAATGAAATAATTGAATTAATTGGCTTCAGTACCTCACCACTCAAAAAATTCTTTGGTACCTGAAGATTAGAAAGTGGCAAATGTGACACTAACAGTTTTTTCAAGAGTCCTTTAGGGGAGATCCAGAAACCTACAGATCAGTGAGGATGACATCTATTTTGGACAAATTAATAAAAAAACATAGTAAAGAATAGTTAGTTGTCTCGGCTTTTGCAAATTTTATGAACCATTTAAACGACAAAGCCTAATCCATCACAGTCTCTGGAAGAAATTGTCAGGTCAGCATAGGCTTCTCAGAGATTGCCAGTTGACATGTAGCAATGTCACCACACAGAAAGCTAGAAGGCAGGTTCCCTCTGGAGCAGTGATTAAATGATGCTCTCACACACAGAAAAGATAGTGGTTGTATAATATCAATATAATAGAGAGCCACATTGCCTATTCCTGTGCCAAGAAGACAGAAGCACATAGTTGTGGTAAGCACAGTGTTAGAGCTGTTTTTCAGGAAAGGTAGGAAGAACCTACCTGAATATAGGTATAGACCGATGCTCTTCCTTATATATTTGGGAAATGACATGCAAAGAATAGATTAATGCTTGCACTTGGCTGGAAGGAAAGAGAGGTCAGAACAGTGCAAGAGTTACTACTTTGATTTGTTTTACAATGGCTTGTCCAGACATACAAAATAGCATTTTCCATACCAACAAGAGTGGAAAGGTAAAAATTTGAACCATTAATTTGGTCTGGGCACTTTGAGGAGCAGATCATGGAAGAATTTATCTTGATGTCAGAGAGGTAACTCTTTGCAAAAGTAGAGAGGCAGGATACAAAGCCACCTCTGGGTTAGTGTGCTACTGCTCTCAGATAAAAGCAAATGCCTCTACTCTTCTCTTGCATCTGAAACTGCACTTCCCTCACTTCCACCCAGACTACCATACTGCAATGCAGGACATCCCACAACCTGCCTCTCCCCCTCCACCAGGAAGAAAGAAAGAAAAAACATTTCAGAGCCACCTTTTCCTCTACTGAAATGCTAAATTGGGAGTGCTACACATTACCTACCAGGCGGTGAGTATTATTCTTGGCTTCAGACAACCACCCATTGTGGAAAACCTTTGTGAATCTGATCATTGATCAGATCAGCTGCTGCTCCTTGCAATGATAAAGAAGGAGCTACACAAATCTTTCTTTCCTTTTTCTTTTGTCAGTGTCTCCCTCCCACCTGAGTGCTGGCAGCTCTGTTCTCCAGCTAGCTATTGACTCTGGTCATGTTTCCAACAGTCCTTCCCAAGGGCTGTCCTTGTTCTCATTTATTCTATAGGAAGCCATGGCTATAAATACTTCACTGCCCATCCCTGCGTTAGTACGGTTACTGTACATACCATCAGCATGTTACCTACTTGGTGTACTGCCCACAGATTTGGTCAAGGTGCCAGGTATAAAAAAGGAACAAAAGAATGAAGATTCTCTCCTGCCCCCACTCATTACAAAACTTTTGAGTTGGCATCTAACTAGCTAGTATTTTGTTTATGGCTATGCTTAGTGGGGAAAAGGCAAAGCCCTGGTGAATGTACGTTTGAAGGTGTGTTGATAGGTCAGAAATTGTTTTATGCTTGAAAATGTATCTGTTTTGGATGGAGATGAGCATTGGGGTCATGGTCAAGTGATAGTTGAATGCTGGATGCCTCCTGATGCAGGGGCTCATGATGAGGAGATGTATGGTTGTAAGGAATAGTACTCACAGCTAAGTTCCGACGCTGGTGTGGTTCTGCAAAAAGCAGCACATCAGTAAGAAGAAAATGAAACTGTCTCCTTAGCTTAGGGCAACAGACCAGCATTGCAAAACAGTTGTCTCAAACTCTTTTTGGAAGCCAGTATCAGGATAATCAAGCAAACAAGGACATAAAAGGAAGCTGTCACTACAACAAGCAGCAAAGCGGTCCTTCAGACACACTCTCTCCAAGCAGCTGAGAGCACAGAGACCATTCTAAATGATGACCACAACACAATTGCTTGCAAATTCATCCTTGCTCTTCAGTTTACTGTGAAAGTCACCACTTTCAATTCTGCCTACTCCCCTGTGAAGCTTGGAGCCTGTCCTGACATGCAGGAGAAGTCAAACTGTGTATAAGAGACCAAAAAGGAGGGACATGAGATGCAGTTTGAGCAGACAGGTAGATCCAGGTAATGACCCTATAAGGCAGCTGAGCACCCAGTTCATCAGTGGTCATTTTGAAGAGTGTGAATACTGAAATATATCCTTCTCAGTATATTATTGAGGGGAGATGCAAAGGGATTAAACAGAAAAACTTCTAATGGACTTACTCACCTCACACCTCGCAACCTGTGGTCTGAACCCACTCTTTTATCTGTTAAAGAAAGCTCAAGGTAGCAGCATCACCAACAGCACCATCTCCAGGAATCAAACAGACATCATAAAAGCAGACCACAATTTTCTAATGGAGTTAGGATTTTCCCAGAAAAACTTTTTTCTTCTCACAAAGTCAATCTGAGTCACAGTCTAACAGCTCTCACCTCAGTTTCAGGATGTCTGAAAGGAAATTTGGCACCTGGTTCAAGTGGCAGCTTTTGCAGCACCCTATGCAGGACTGTGCATGGACACACCAGTTGACTCTAAAACTGATCATCAAACATAGTTTGTATCTGCAAAGAAATTTTGGGCATAACCCAGGCTACAGGTAAGGATGAATATGAGAATACTGCCTCCTAGACATTGTGGTGAAGACCACGGTAACACAGGTTGTCCCTCTGGAGCCCGTAAAGGACAACAGAGGAGCAGATACACACAATGCAGCCTGTGGAGGACCACACACTGGAGTGGATGGAGATACTGTGAAGGAAGCCATGACTCTGTGGGGAGTCCACACTAGAGCAGGCTCCTGGCAGGAGCTGCAGCCTGTATAGAGGAGCCCGCACAGGAGCAGGTTTTCTGGCAGGACCCACACAGGGGGTGCTGTGCTGGAGCAGTCCATTCCTGAAGGACTGCACCCCGTGGAAAGGTCCCACACTGGGGCAGTTCTTGAAGAACTGCAGCTTGTGGGAAGGACTCATGTTGGAGAAGTTCATGAAGGACTGTCTTCCCTAGGAGGGACCCCACACTGGTCAGCAGAACAGTAGCAGAAGAGAGTGAGCAGGAAGGAGTGGCAGAGACAACGTGTGATGAACACCCATTCCCTGTCCCCCTGCACCATTTGGGGAGAGGAGGTAGAGAAATTGGAAGTGAAGTTGAGTCTGGGAAAAAGGAAGGGGTGGGGGGAAGGTGTTTTTAGATTTGTTCTTATTTCTCATTATCCTGCTCTGTTTAATTAGCAATAAATTAAATTAATTTCCCCAAGGTGACTCTGTTTTGCCTGTGATGGTAATTGGTGAGCGATCCCCCGTCCTTATCTCAGCCCGTGAGCTTTTTGTCATATTTTTCTCCCCCATCCTGTTGAGAAGGGGGAATGATAGAGCAGCTGGGTGAGCACCTGGCAGCCAGCCAAAATCAACCCACCGCAGAATGCTACGTTATTGATACATACTCATCAGTTTTCCAGGCATTTCTGTTAAACCTGAAGTCTAAACAAGTCTTGCCAGATCTTGATATAATGGTTTATCTACTTTGTTATAAAATGCAGAGGCTCACAAGATTAACAAACAATACTATTTCCAAATCTTCATGACATGCATGTACCCACCATTACTCAGTGGAGATTTTTTTCTTTTTAATGTTACCATTCTATTTCTGGAGATCTTAATTTAGCCTTTATTGTCTTTGAGCATGCATCTTGAAGCTCAGGAAACAAAGGTTGGTGTGTGTGTGTTTGTGCAAGTAAAAAATTGTTTCAAGTCATTTATTCCCTCCAGTCTTATTTATACACAGAATCACAATAAGGGCTTTCTTTTTTTGGAAGTGGGGGGAGGTTGTTAAAAATCTAAATGGAAACCAGACATTCTACTGTTTTTTTTATCTCAAAGAATTAGTGAATTTTAGGAACATCTTGAAGAGTCGGTGATGTTTTGAACCACCTCAGCAGGTTTGTCAAAGAAATTACAGCTGTGCTGTTTTCAAACTACTGTCTTACTTGTTTCAAAGCTCCCAATCCATACAATCCACAGGAACAAAATAAATGAAAGAGTGGAAGAGAAGAGGGCTCAGGAAGACATAGGCATATCTGGAGAAGTGAGCAAGTACTACCATGCAAGTACTGGATGCAAAGAAAACAACCTCATGTTAATGTCACAAGGCAGAGCAGGAAGTACCTGAACAATACAACATTCTTTTTCCCACAATGCAAAATCACCCTGTTGTATAGTTGTTGCATAAATATGGATTTTTTTTCTTGAAATGTATTCTGTATTACTCAATTCCAGCATTCATAATTTGTTATGTAATCAATCACCGAGGCTACATTACTTTTAAATCTAATTACTACCAGCCATTTCATAATTAACCAGAAACAGAGTTGCTCTAAAAGTATCAATGTAGCAGCATTATGATGTTGCTTTGCTTGACCTGGTTAGCTGATTTTATTACACTATTATAGCCCTTCTGATAATTCTCCAGCAGTGATTTAGCCTGGACAAAGTGCTCCGTTAATGGTGAAATATTGCTTCTGGTGCTTGAAGACTAGCCAGATGCAGCATGCTAAGCCAGAACTCCAGTGAGAAAAAGAGAAATGGACATGGAGGACAGAAAACATTGCCTCAGCAAAGCCAAGAACACAAGCCTCCTGTGACCACACTGCAAGCAATAGTAAGTCAGAAGAGACCCTGCACTAAATGAAGTCATTAACAAAGATGCCCCTGCAAGAAAGTCACAGAGACCTCAAAAAGCAACTGGGGACCAAACAATACTTAGTGTTCTAGCTCCTCTCAACCACATGGTTGTTTCCCACAGGTGCAGTCACACAAAAAGTGACTGCTCATCCTTCTCTTGATCTTAGGAGTAAAGTCTAAGTGCAACAACTTCTGGCAAATGAGAACTTTTATCTTCATCACTGAGGGCACAGCAAATATTTCTATGCCACAGCCAGATTTTTATAATCCCAGGCGTGAATGTGCTCCTGTTATGGCTATATGCCAGTTCTTGGAATGCTAATTCCCTTCCTAATAAGCAGTTCTTTTGCATCAGCTATTAAAGTAAAAATCATTACAAACACTGTAAATACATAAAGTTAGGCACCTTTTAGAAAATTGCCTCAATAACGACAAAGAATGAGAAACAAACTTTTTATGTCTGTACACCTATCCCTACACAGATACTTTATTTCTACATATTTTCTTTTATAGTTCTAATGTATGTATAGATGTATGTAAAAATATAACAAGAACTGCCAAAAGAACAACATTTCAGACTGACTGAGCTGCATGATTTTCAATCTAATCCACCTGAAGTGTTGAGGGAAGATTCATGACCCTGTGAATTCACCAATGCAGAGTGTAAATTACAGTCTCAATATAAAGTTCAATTTTTATCTTCTGGTGATAAATTTTGGCAAATTTATAGTATAGCATAAATATAGCATGAGATAGGCAGTATTATGAACATTGGTGAGTACCCAGAGTGACCTGTCAGCTAAGGAACCACAGAAGAGAAGATAACAGGGACTGGCGATTTCACTGGAGAGACATAAAGGACAAAGACAGAAAAGGCAGCTATAAAAAACAAGGAGAAAGAAAAGACAGATGAGGAGAAGGTGGAACAACTAAAGAGAGGGTAGACAAGCTATTACATGAAGAGGCACAAAGATGGTGTATAAAGCCAGGCAGTACATAAAAGAGGAACCTTAGAAAAAAAGAGAAACTCTACTTGTGGAAAATGACTCCTGTCAAGTAGAAAATACTCCCAGTAAAAGAAGAACAACTTGAAGTCAGGAGTAGTTCAATAAGTCTGAAGCTTACTATACAGACATTTTCCTGGGATCTTAAATATAAGGACCAAAATTTAAGCTACAATTTTTTCTCTAAAAATTCAAGCTGTTGACAAAATACTATACCAAGCTATGGTACACAGAAGCCCCATAAGAAGCCATCCTGTACACTTCCATGGAGAAGGGAAAAAAAGGTGACTCCCATGGAAAAGAACAAGTATCACGTCACTAAAGACAAATGACTGCATCTATGCTGTATGGAGGACACATACCCAAAATACCTGGCTATGGAGAGTATGCAGGAGGGACAAGGGAGTTGTCCTGGTCTTGTCTGGGATAGAGTTAATTTTCTTCATAATAGCTGGTATAGTGCTGTGTTTTGGATTTAGCATGAGAATAACGTTGATAACACGCTGATGTTTTAGTTGTTGCTGAGCAGCGCTTACACTAGTCAAGGACTTTTTCAGCTTGCCATGATCTGCCAGGCACACAAAAAGCTGGGAGGGAGCATAGCTAGGACAGCTGATCCAAACTGGCCAAAGGGGATGTTCCATACCATATGACATCATGCTCAGTATATAAAAAGGCAGGAGTTGGCCGGGTGGCAGCGATTGCTACTCAGGGACTGGCTCGGCCTCAGTTGGCAGGTGGTGACTTGTTGCATCACTTGTTTTTCCTGGGTTTTGTTTCTCTCTCTCTTTGTTTTCCTTTTCATTACATTAAAAAAAAAAATTCAATTTTTAAATTGTTCTTATCTCAACCCACGAGTTTTCTTACTTTTGCTCTTCCGATTCTCTCCCCCATGCCTCTGGCTGGAGGAGGGTTGAGCGAGTGGCTGTGTAGTACTTTGTTGCCAACTGGGGCTAAACCACATCAGGAGAAAATGTAGGGTTTCTACGAACTCTAGAAAAGGTATATTCTCACTCCTTTGGTAGTTCTGCCTCACTGGGAGAGTAGTGTTACCACATCCCACCACATCCTTCACGTCACACAGCTCTGCAACATTATCAGGAAATCCCAAACCTGGCCAAAGTAATTTTCCTGATGATCATTAAACCTGGAATAATCCTGATCTGGTAACTCTCTGCACAATCTGCACAGAGTGTGAAGATTTGAGAAGTAGCTATTGACATTTTATTTGATAGAGGAGGGGGGAAAAAAACCCCTGATGACTGAAAATTTGCAGCTACAGAGAAGACAGAGGAAGGCATGCGTCAAAGCAGAACCTTCATGCTTTGTATTCCCTTTTGTCTCCTGGTACGAGGACTGCAATGCTTATGGCTGTCCTACTGTGGAAGCAGAAGCATTAGTTTCCCGAGCAGTGTCAGTTACAGAGCTCCCCAGTTAGCCCATGAGTAAGATTCCAACCTTTTATATTGTATAATACTACTGTTGTTTAGTAATACAACAAGCTCACACAGGTTGTTTTAGGAAGTTCAAAAATTTTTAGCTTGTTACATGTCAGTAGTATGTTTCCTTTGTGTCCTAAAATGTCTGTTTATCATTTCCATTGAGAAAAATGTTGAAACCATACTTAAATACAAAATTCTTTTCCTTTCTATGGGCTAATTAGAACCATTTTTCAAAAGCAGTCCATTTATGAAGATTGAAGGGTGTTACACTGAGGTAACTCCATTATTAGAGAGCACTTATCAGACACAAAAGTATTAGAGGGAAAAACACGCAAGTGAGTTTCTACAGTATACATTATGTTGGCAAATCAATGAAATTAAATGGCCAAAGAGGACACAACACATTCATTTTCTTGGTAAAAGTGAGCTTTATAAAAGTGATTAGTAGCTGCTTTTTCTTAAGAAAAATTAGCCAATGTAATTTAGTACATTTCAAAGTATGTCAGAGTGGTTATGCAACAGTTACCTGCATCACACAGCAGCCTTTTTGCCAGTTTTTTGCTTGTAACGGAAAGAAAAAAACCCCTACCCTTGAAAGAAAACACTGTAGGCATTTTTAAGCTCCTAAAACACGAGAAGTTGTCTCCTTCCCTCCACTGTGCTCAAATAGCTGTTAAAGTGACATGTACCTCCTTGCCAAGGCACTCACGTTGGTAAGTACACGCTTCGTTTCAAGAATCCTCTTTCCCATTGCCTTTGTTTGTTTTTTTCTTCTGCCTCATTTTGCATACATAAAGTTGGGCCATGGATAGGAGTCTCTGAAAATCCTGCCTGTGCTTGCATTTTTCAACAGGTTTAGACTGGTATCTGTAGAGACCATAAAACACATCAGTGGTCTGTATGGACATCAAAGGCATCACATCCATTTTGAATGGTACTGAACAGAGCTGATACCAGCTAGGAGCTGGGAACAAGGCAACTGCACATATTGGTGCTTCTTCCTACACAATGTGCTTGAAGGCTCAAATATTACATTCAGGATTCCATTTCAGGGATCGAAAACTTCAGTGAGTTTCACTCACTGTTGCAGTAAAAACAAATCTACTGTTTTTCTTTTCTGGACGTACCCTAAAACCAAGAGTCAGGAATGCCAATTTATAAGCTTGTTGCCTCTAGGAATTCAGTTTGGGTGAAGACATGAATCGCCTATGCAGAACAGAGCCAAGTCCTATCCAACAACTCCTTGTGTTCTGGACTTGCCTTAGTGCCAAGCTTAAGGCCGTGCAATAAGAGCAAGACTCAGAATTTCAGGTAACAGCTAAACCATCCCTTCTGATTTTATTACTTTGGTAGGTGCCAGTCACATTCTGTCCTTACACTTTGAAAACAGGAGAAGAGTGGTACAATATCTCACACAGATCAAGTTGCCACAGGCAATGTGTACTGCAGCCAACTCATTAGCAGTTCGAATAATAATAAAAATATAACTGCAGTATTAGACTGCTGTATGATGATACTTACATCCATTGAAAGGGTGCCTTGATTTGAAGGGAAGATGTAGATGGCTTTTTTTTTTCTCCCCTACTGAAAAAGCTGGAAGAATAACTGACTTTTTAGTGAAGCTAGTTTCCAAGTATCAGGGGAAAAAAGGATAAGTTAAAATCACAAAATGTTTTAAGCCAAACATATCTTTAAAAACGCCTTTTGAAAGATAAAGACAGAAATAGACTTCCAGATGAAAGCCTCCATAAATACTAACATTTGGGCATTTCTACTTTATTAATTTGTTGTAATTGAGAATATTAAACATCAACTTTTGTTTATCTGCATTTTTGGGCATTTTCTACATTCCATTTTCAATATTGCTTCTTTCCCACGCTCAAATTTTGTCCACAATTTGCCAAACTGTCTGTGGGGAGGCTGGAGTGCTGCAGGTAAAGACCAAGTTATGTTTATTCCATCAAGTCTGAAAATACAGTTTTATCCAACTCCTTAAAATCAGATTTGCATTTAGAACACAGATGCCACCAGTTCTTGACTAAATAAAGATCTTACCTTCTTCTACCCCTGCTGGACATATGTATGACATCTTCTAAAGCAAACCTAGACAAAGGGTTTATTCACATTTTGCTACCACCTCTTCCCATACAGGTGAGGGAATGCTGCCATTATATGCTGCTCTTAAATCGCTTAGCAACAACCATTTAGTTGAAAAGTTTAGAATCATAGAATCATTAAGGTTGGAAAAGATCTCTAGGATCATCAAAAGTCCAATCATCAACACAACACCACCATGCATCCTAAACCATGCCCTGAAGTGCCACGTCTACATGTTTTTTGAACTCCTCCAGGGATGGTGACTCCACCACCTCTCTGGGCAGCCTGTTCCAGTGCCTGACCACTCTTCCAGTAAAGAAATTTTTCCTAATATCCAATCTAAACCTCCTCTGGTGCAACCTGATGCCATTTCCTCTTCTATCATTTGCTATCTGGGAGAAGAGACCAACACCCACCTCAATACAATCTCTTTTCGCGTAGTTGTAGAGAGCGATAAGGTCTCCCCTCAGCCTCCTCTCTTCAGATTAAACAACCCCAGTTCCCTCAACCTCTCCTCATAAGACTTGTGCTCCAGACCCTTCACCAGCTTTACTGCCCTTCTCTGGACATGCTCCAGCACCTCAATGTCCTTCTCATTCTGAGGGGCCCAAACCTGAACACAGTATTCGAGGTGTGGCCTCACCAGTGCCCAGTACAGAGGCACAATCACTTCCCTACTCCTGCTGGCCACACTATTGCTGATACAAGCCAGGATGCTGTTGGCTTTCTTGGCCACCTGGGCACACTGCTGGCTCATGTTCAGCAGGCTGTCAACCAGCACCCCCAAGTTGTTCTCCGCCAGGCGGAGTGTGCAACCTCTTCTCCTCAGATATCATTGAAAGGGTAAATAGTTTGAAAGTGACCACTGCTAGCCCTGAATTATACCAACAGAAATCTTAGAGCGCAGCAAGAACCTGTATATTAATGCACAGATGGGCTTCGCTTACATCATGTGCATTGATTATGTTTGTAGCTGAAGGTGTGTATCCAGTTGAATGACCATCTCAGATGGAACTAGCAGCAAGAAGGACACTAGGTTAGATACTTGCTTTGAACCTGCTGCTAAATTCAGAAGAGCCAAGAAAAGCATGTAATTTGTTATAGTCTTACGAATTCTGCATAAATCTGTAAAACACACTGCACATCTCAAGTATTACAGACAGGACCAAGAGCTAGATCAAGTCATGTGTGCCCCAAAGTAGATCTGCTAAAAGGAACAAACATAGCTGGAACCTGGCTGAAGAACGCAATACTCACACCAACGCTAGATCTAAAATCTCTGTTCTAACACAACCAAAAGTCAAGTCTGATCTGTAAGGCAGTCTGTGAAACAACACTGGCAGGTAACTGCAATGGTTTCCAGCAGGCCTCATATCTCAAAGTTTCCTGCCTGGTCTACTGTCAGTTATTGCACATCAAGGCTTGCCTTTTAAGATGCATGGGTAAGAAGCCAAGTAATTCTTCACTGGGATGGAACATTACACTGAGTCTTTCTTCAGTAACATTTATCTTCTTGAAATCAGCTCTCCAAAAATGAAAAAAAAAAAGTCAGAAAAACAATTTACAAAAAAGTCATTAAGTTTGTATCAGGAAGAATAGAGCGCATAACATTTTTTCATATTCCAGAAAATTAAAAACTTTCTACAGCAATTCAGTATTTTGTAGTTTTCAGTGGTACATCCTGCTAAAGCCACCTATTGATCACTCATTTGAGCTAAAAATTGAGTACCTACATTAAAGATCCAAATGAAAAACAGATACATTAACAGTACACTTATGATTAAAAAGGTTGAAAAAGATTTTTTTCACTCCACATTCACTTACATTTTTGCATGGGCAAAAATAGCAACTCTGAACAAAGCAGAGTATTACTACTTTTGGAAGGTAAAGCAAGTATACATGAAGAATCAAAACATGTTCATTCTAACTGATGGGAAGAGAACCAAAAAAGAATAGCCCAAAGCAAATGGCTTTTCCACTGCAGAACAGTTGCTGTAAGTTGACAGCATTCTTTCTCACCCTGCTTAAAGTTACAGATCTGAGACTCTGGCATAGACTAGAACTGTAAAACTCTGAGCAACGAAAGCAAGACTGTTTGACGCAATTAATGTTCTACCACAAGATCTACTGCTGTTCTGAGAATTCACCATCTTCCCTCTTGCAGAATATATAAAGGCACATCCTTCATTTTGTATGACAAAATGCCTTCCCTAAAATTTTATTCCTAGAGAAACATTATTGCCCAATTTCACTGATACATCTGCAAGTGTTGGTCTCCAACATGCACTTAGTTACTGCTTCACGGCAACAGCAATGGAGTAGTTGGCTTCAGTTGAATTTAACACCTTTGAAAAGGCTGGGTTTATGTATTAAAAGTTGGAATTAAAAACCTGACTGGACAAGGGCCTGCGCAATCTGGTCTGAAGCCAAAGTTGTCATTGCTTAGAGCAGGAATTTGGACTAGATGACCTGCCAAAATCCTTTCCAATCTGGATGATTCTCTGACATGGCTCTCTTCATACTCAGAAACTTTAAAAATATAAACCAGGAACTGAATATTTTACCCAAGTTTTTGCATGTAGTTTAATTCAACATGCTCTTGCCCTTAGGAAAGTTGAAGAACTTGAAAAAGCCACTCTAAAGTCTATACAATAAAATATAACACACAAATCAGGATTCCTTTTCGTGCCTCTTTAGTGAATTACTTCAAAATACTTATAGTGAATTCTCATTTTATTTTGTTACTTCCATTCTATACACTAAATTTGCAATTAACAATATTTCAAAATAAAGCCAGTTCCCAAGTTCACTGTACTTTCCATTTCAACACTTATGCATTTAAAATACATGAAAGTTAGATTAATAGCAAAGTAGACCTGCAAATGATTTAAAGTCAGAACTTACGAATACCAACACCTTTTCATTATTTTGCCATGACTACTTTCTGTAATTGATAACTACTATACAATGATTAATGATTAAAATGCACATCAATTTACAGTATTCACAAAGATAGACTTGCAACACGAAAGTGTGAAAAAGGCAGCAGCCTCTCATATAATTTAAAGCGACTCTCCACATGCTTGCTTTATTTGCTAAAAATCATTTTCCCCCCCAACTTTCATTATATTTACTGATGAAACCAAGGACTAAGTTACTTAGAATGATCAGAACTGATTTTCAGACTGAAAGTCTTGATTTACTAGGGGAAGACGGTAAAAATGGTACATTTCAGTAGTTCATTTGCACATAAAAACAGACGTAATTCTGCTTCACAAAATATCTAATCCAGCAGAGACTTTAAATGAAGGACATCAGTGCTAAATATTAAGCAGATAATTGTGGACATACCTTGCTGATCTAACAAAAGAGAAACTCTAGAGATAGCCAATTAATTTTTTACACTTTCTATACACTTTGAACACTGATACTACATACATTTGTGAGATTATTCTACTCTGATACGAAGTAGTACAGTAAAACTAAATCCTGAAGTTGTGAGTGGAAAGTCAACTAAAAATGGCACCTACCCATGCACACCTCAGTTTCTAATTTGCTTTATTCACACACTTTTGTTACTGTAAGCCTTGCAAACAAACTGCAAGACAGCCAAATCTGTATTCTGTGCAACTTTGCCCAAACCCAAGTTTGTTATTTTGTACAAAGCAGAAGATTCATCTTTGTCATCTTCTCCCACACTACAAAGTAAGAAGTCTATGTACCTGTAAATTATGACATTTATGTCTACTTAAGTTACTTTTACAGTTTCTATTTTGCTCACAGCTCCGTTAACAGTGAAGTTGAAAACATTTTGAAAAGTCCAGTAAACCCATAAGTCTCCCATTTGCAAGTTCTTACAACTTATGAAAATAAATCCTTTGAACTGGCTAGCAGTACAAATTAAATATCAGATGTGATGTTTATAAAGCAGATATTAAGAATTCATATCCATTCCTTAAGTTGGTTAACTAGTAAAAGGAAAGGTAAATCCTCACTCTAACCACATTTGAAATCTGATTCCCTTCCGTATGACTGCACATTATATATTCAATTTGTGTCTATAATTTTAAACAGTACTTTTTTAATTACACTTAAAAAGCTATATCCCCATTTTTAAAACAAGTTCTTTTACAGTGTAAGGAGAATCCACAGAGTGGATTCTTCAAAATGCATTTTCTAAGCCATTTTAAACAATAATTAGGTTAACAAGTCAAACATGGCCACTGTGCTAGATCCACACCTGAACAGATTAAGAAACATTTTGAAGCAGTGTTGAGTAAATAATTTTGGTAAGCTGTAAAACTGCCACATGCAAGGTATACTGTACTATAACAGCTCCAAATCCTTTATAAAAACCTAGCATTCCTTCTTCCTGTTTTATAGTATTTATGCAGTCTCTCATTCCCTCATACTGAGTATTGATCGGAAGCACTTCATAGCCAAGGTCTGTATTGTCAATAATTGTGCGTGTCCCTTGAATATGAAGGCGGTGTAGAACTGTCTCCAGTGGGTAAAGCATGACATCAGCACAAAGGCTAGCAGCAAAGCTAGCAATAAGTTCTGGGAAATATGCATCCAGCATGCTCTGCACAGAAGTGGAGCTCTCAGTTGGAAGGTTGTGGGAATTATCCCTTTTCAGAACAAACAAAACAAGCTTCTGAACGATGGAACTGATGACGTAGTGAAGAACTCCATGTAGAGCAGTTGGAAAAGTCAAGACCATTAGCGGAAGGAGACGCTTGCTATGGGGTACTCCCATGCCTACAACTCTGCCGATTCCTTCTTTCACGCAGTCCAGGATGCCAGGATTATCTCGAATTATTTCACTCTACAAGCACAAAGGAATAGTTACAACTTGTGCTGCCCATTTCATAACCATGCTGACATCCACTTTGACACTTTGTCACTGCTGAACTTTATAAGAGAGTTAAACATTTGCATGCTATCATATCTACACAGCTACACTGATATAAATCCTTTGCTCTAACATTCCTGATAACATTAAAGTCAACTTTCTTTTAAAAAATGAACCCATCTTAAAGAGTCTTTATTTAATGTAAATTCCAGTTATCTGTGTTACTACCAAAGGAATTCAACTTTCAGCCTACTGCTGAAAGTATCAGTCTGCAAAACAGTCATGCACTGAAGATGCCTACTTCTGGAGCAAAATGCCATGAAGTATTTATCTAATTTAGAAGTCCTTTTCCTTAAGGACTATAACTCTAGTCTTTGAAATTGAATGTGCATAATAAAGACTTCCATAACTAAAATTGAGTTTAAAGATAATTTTTAATTTGAATTTAATAGGTTCAGCTCTGAACATTTCCATTCCATTATTCGCACTTAAAATAGCACTCTCTACCCAAGCTGCCTCTTCAAAAAGAGGTAATTATTTTGTTCATGCAGTGAAAATAAAGAATTCACTCAGTAATTATTTACTCCATTATACTCCACCTGTGATGGCAGGATTAAGCTAAAGACATTGTTTCCCCTTCTAACACTTATACAAACTCAGTGTTTTATCATCTGTGTTATATCCAAAATTCAGGATTTGGAAGTTCTCCTCAATGCCCATGTCTCTGAGTCCATGCTGGTTGTGTCCTGACCTCATGCTAGGATAAACCACCAGAATGTTCCTCAGTACTCTGGGGAAGGACTAACAGCCTGCAAAGCCTTCATGGCCAGTCTGGACAGAAGAGAAACTAGTTCAAATACTTGAGAATATAATGTTGTTCCAGACTTCAAGTATAAGTTAAGCATTATAACCCCTACTGAATCCTTTTCTCCCCCATATCATTGTAGTCACTACACTTAAAACTGTGCTTGCTTTTGTCAAACACGCCACCATGTGGCTTGAAACTACAAAACCAGTAATGGGACAGCTACAAATTTCTGCCATGTACAGTTATTTTGAGGAAATATATTTACTTTGAGAACTGTGTTAAACTAATACTGTTGAACAGTATGGTTTATCAGAATTAAGACAATCAAAGTTAATATAAAACTGTTAGTAACAAATCCCACAATCTTTAACATCTGTAGTTTGTTATTGGTCATTGTCCTCTTGCAGCACAGGAATATAATGTAAACCTGATAAGCCAAGTTGCCTCCCTGCACTGATTAATAAATAAAATCTTCACAAATTCTATTGTTACCTTTGTTGTGTTTCTAGTATGAGAGCTCATTATGACGTTTCCAGGAACTGGAGAACACATTTCATACAGCATATATACACCTATTCAGTAAAATACTTGCACACAGATGAGCCTACTAAGCCTAAAATCCTCAGATCTCAGTGGAATTATTTTCATAAGCAACGCTTTACAGAGATTATCACCTGTCTGAAAGGCTGGGGAAGATGCTGTTTTGGCTTATTGATTGTTTTCCTATTAAGCTGTGCTTTTTAGCCAAGAAACCTTATTATTTATTTTGCAAACAGAAGACATGCTCTAAATCATGTTCTCTCTTATCATTTATTGGTAAATATGTTCCCACGTCCGGCAACACAGAAGACATCCTTTCAGACAAAAATACAAGCAGTAAGATACCTGAATAAAACGTTCCATTCTGTGACCTGCTATGAACTCAAGAAACATGAACAGTGTTCTACCCCTGTTTCTAGTTCCAGGATTACAGCTTGCTCAGGGTAAAGATGTTCCCCAGGACATAAGAGAGCTTCCTAAGTCAACTTCCCAGTATGAGACTAATTAAATCTTCCCAAGGCTTCCACAAACTCAGAGATCCACTCACTGGATTTATGGGACATTATTTTAAAAATAATTCAACAGGACAGAGGAAGAGGGTTTCTTAAATAGAGAGTAACTTTAGAGAACATGAGTTTGTTGTTGGGAGTCTATCCACACACCCCCATGCACAGACGTTTAATCTCACCTGTCCTGTTAGTCCATAATGTGGCCAGTTCAGACAGAACAGCCTTCCTAATACCTTCCGGCTCCTTTAAGTTTGGACCCTCTGCACACAACAGAATCCTACCCTTAAGAGTACCTGCCTCTAAAGTACATGCCAAAACTAAGAAACTGTAAGAAGTCAGCTTTGTTTGCCTCTTCTCCACAGAAAAAGCACCATTTTGTAGACATACACCAGCAGTTGAACTGTGGGTTTAAACAGCTGGATCTGTATCAGTCTTGACAAGTACTTAAAACCTGCCTATGCCACAAATGAAAAATTATTATTTTTCTGAATGAAATGACTGAACGACATAGAGTGATAGAGTGACTATCTGGCACCACCCTCCACATGAGAGCTCACTTTACAGTAAGAGTTCCGTTAGCTGCACAAAGATACTATCGTGTTAATTAAGAGCAACTCATTATATACAGATAGCCAGAAGAATTACCCTGGACCACTTCTGCATAGCTAACCCCTGTCTCTTTCTCCAGAAAGAGATGCAACAACTCACTGAAAGACAATCTGCAATACAGTGCTATGTGTTACTCTGTACAGTTATAGAACAAGTTAAGCTGTATCCTAAGCAACAAGTCCAGATATTTACTTTAATGGCTAAGGAAGAACTAGATGAAAATTTAAAAGCAAGAAGTTGACTGAATGAAAGCAGTCCTGAAATAGTAGAGTTAAGTATTTTAGCAAACAAAGCTGAATTACCAGAAAAAGCTTTATAGCTGTTACAGAGGAAGGGGTCACTGTCAACTTGCCTAGCAAGCCTTTTAAAACCTTTACACAAGAAAAACTTGTTTATGGTTTATATGCTAGAACATATAGATGTAACTTGTCCTTATTTTATAGATAATATATTCCAACTGTCTACATTAAATGTCCTTTCTAATTCTAGATTTAAACTTAAGATAGTACAACTAATACATCCATTACAGTAAATACTTTTTATCTCAGTTTAAGTCATACAGTCAAGCAAAACAAATGCAACTATTGCAACATAAACCGGAATCCAAAGCCAAAGACTCATTTCTCCACATAATCTAACCTATAAAGAGAAGATCTTTTAAAATTTATCTTTTAAAATATTGTAAGTTACCTGTACAGTTTCAATCAGGCTCGCAGAATAAAAAGGCATTGCTATCGCATGTGTTAAACTGTTGAAATTAACAAGATAAGAATTAAGGTCATTACAATACTATAATTTTAGCCAAATTTGCACCTGAAATTTGATAAAGTCATCTACCAAGTCATGCCTGAGAGAAAACTAACAAACCATAACTAAATTATTAAAATGCACATCAACAAGTTGAGATAAACTTAACTTTGAGGTTCTGTTACATTCTATTTCCATATGACCAGACTGATTCAGGTCTCTCAGATATCATAATTTCATTACTAAAAGAATCTAATCTTTTAAATTAGTCAGGTTCCATACAGACACAGGGATCTAGTAAGAGAAAAATAATCGGTGAAAGTGGTGTATGCGATCAAAATTGTTCAAAAGAATAAAAATTTGAAAATTAGTATTAGCACCCTGTCGAGTAACTATAGCTGCAAGTTAAACTAATGTACATGTAGTAGTGTTATTAACATTTAGATAATAAGACATAAGGTAATAACACATGCTATACTTACCCTTTGAGTAGAAGGTGTCCACCTATCTGCTTGAGATTCCATTTATGTGAAAGCTCCCTAAAAAGAAAAGTATTTACCGTAACATGGTTAAGAACACCTTATTCTCAAGCATTTCTTCCATGGGCATCAGCATCCAGTTTTCATATTGGTGTTCTACTATCAGTTTAGGTTTCAGGATTTCTCATAGTGAAAAGACACATCAGCTACACATTTAAGTCATGCTCAACTTTTAGATGTTCTGTCAAAAAAGCTTTCAATTATTAAGGCGCCTGTAGCTCTTACAGCTACTGGTTTTAGCGTTGTGCATTTATTCTGCATCCTTAAAGCCATTTTCAGGGAATACTAGATTATTTTAAAATCTCAATAGTTTTCCTTTATCAACATACTTTTTTCTTATGTTTTGGTTTGGTTATGCTTTTTCTGTTCTTTGAGGTTATGTTTACCCAGTTGTTTCTTTCCTGAAAACCGAAATCACATTCTGACACAGTTAGACAAGACCAATCAAGTACAATAGGTCAGACTAGAAGCTGCATAGCAACTCCGTACAGACTTAAGTCTTTTGGCTTAGGACCAGTCTTTAGCATATCTTAGTAAAACAAAAGAAAACCCATGTGTTTAACACAAAGGTGACTTTAAAAAAAAGTATTATTTTCTAGTCACGCACACTTCAAAATATGAACAGTAAATGCTTGCACTCCACTTTACAGAAAATGTAATCCCACCTAGCTGAAGATAATGTTCAAATACAGAATGCATTTACCATACATTCAGTAAATACTCTAGCTAGGAGGTAAAGATATTTCTGTCTGAAATGTTGGACACACTAGACTATGCATTTTTAATAACAAGTTATAGAAGTGTTCAACTTCAATTCTTGTCCAGGAACCACACTCACCTACTGCCTGTAGTTATATAACAACTCTAATCCAAGAAAGGAAACTCTTTACTCTTTCTGAAAAATTGTGCGTTACTAGTAGCTATCACTTTCCTGGATACATAGGTGAGTCACTAAAGAGGAAGGGAAGATCATTTACCATTATGTATTTCGGACACTTGGATCATATCCACTGAGCCGAAATACTTAAGAGATGTGGAAGATGAAACCAGCCAAACTAATGTGTGAAAGGCTAACCTGTCAATCCACTAGGTATAACTATTCCTGCACTGGAAGAATACTTATGGAATGAGTTTGTCTAGTACAACATTCAATTCGCCACAAAAATGTTAACACCCATTTCTGGGCCCCTCTCCTAAAACAGGGGGATTATTTTATGATATAGAATTGGAATTGACATCTCACTTCCCTGTGCCCTTTGGAGCTTGATAACATAGTTAAATAACCTTTTAAATCAGATTTGCTGGCATTGCTGCTATAAGCAATAACCTTCACCTCGTGTGACAGTCCACTGTGACGCTACCGTTAAAAAGGAAGGGAGAGCATCCAGTAGAAAACTGCATGGGGTGGTGCATGTACAAGACAACCATTTTAGCCAGATCACTTCCCCAGTCCAGTTCATTTTGTGACTGTTCACATACTGTGTTGGTATAGGGCAGGCGTAGCACTGAGAAAGCCATGAGCAGGTGCTAGCAGAAAGGATTGCTTCTTCTGGTAGCAGTACCAGCTTACTTTTCAAACTACTGAACTACTGGCCCACAGGAAGAAAATCCTTGCCAACACTGGACAGAAATCAGAACTATGAAAATATAAACACTATATTACATCTCATGAACTTAAGCATCCCCTACAGCAGTATTTGAAAACAAGAACAAGTCACACTTGGAGGAATGCGTATGCCTGGGAGTTTCAGTTACGTATGAGAAAGAGCTGACCAAAAAGCTTAAATACACACTCCACACAAATTAAGTACGAAATGCTTTTGTTAATGCTTTTGATGAATGCCAGAACCTGCAAAGACTTACTTTTATTAGTATGCATGCATGCATCATAATAGTAGTATGATTCAGCCTGCCTACACTTCTTATCTTTAAAACCAGGTCAGTTTCCATGTCCCCTAAGTACTTGGTCTCTGCCCACACATTAAAAATAGGCACTTTTCTCTTCTGAAAGCTAACATGATTCTCCAGCCCACTCGTCCATTCAAAATTAACCATCCTGAAACCCAACTACTTGCCTACCTTCCTAATATATTTTCGAAGACAGGTCTTTATCGTTTTACTGGCTTCAGTGTGTGTCCTGCAACTGTTAAGTATCTTTCCCTAACTTTTAATTATCTTTCGGTCTCCGTACATTTCACTAGAAGTTTTAGTTGCTGTATATAATGAACTCTCACACAGCCTGCTTATTCTTAAAATATCTGTTAACAAACCTGACAATATTTATTGTTACAGTTGTCAGCCCCTACTGTAAGCTCTGCACCATTATTAAACAAAACATTGATAAAAAGTCTTCAGACAAAAATTCTTTATCAGACTTGTATCTCAAAGCAGAAAGACATCACAATGTTTTACCATAATCCTGGAGTTATACTTCAGCATAAAAAGTAGCTAGAGTCACAAATCAAAATAAAAAATTATTACTGAACTACTATAGCCAAAGATGGACACAGTGAAGTAGAATGGTGAATATATCTTTAAATGAAGACACTCATTTTAAGTTGTAACCCCTTTATTATGAGAATACTGAACAATGTACATATAGTTGTTGGTAAAGGAGGATGGACTACAAAGCTGACAGCCACATAGACTCTTATTTACCATGTTTTCTCATTTATTAATGCAAGCCATTCTGTCCTCTAACCTACCAAAGACAGTGAAAATGTTTGGCAAGATGTCAGTGCTGGCTCATTAGTCATTTAATTTTTCTGTATTCAGATGAATGTAACTAGGACTTTTTACTTTAGGCACACCAAAATACAAAAAAGAAACTTATGAATTCTTTTCTTACAGTGGAATTATACTGAAGAGCAATTTGCTATGTTATTGCTATACTCAGAACAGTAGGCAGACGTACCAAATATACAGAGCTCCCAGAAAGAGTCTCACTGTTTATTAGTTACAAGGTTGTCTTTGCCAAGACAACCACACTGTGCTGAAAACACCTATTCAATGTCTGACTGTTCTAATCAAGTAAATTTTTTCAAACAGCCTTACATTTCTAACACTTTGAATGTAAGTCAACAACTGATGATCACTTTGTTACAAGCAGTAAAAAAAACCAGGCAATACCTTGGCAAAGGTGTAAATTCACTGATGATGCCTTCTGTTCCCAGGGTTATGCCCTGAACAATGAAAGTGCTGCCCATTCCTTTCCAGAGAGCTCTTGGACCCTGTGTTTTGAAATATGCAGCATATTTTGATTCATGCAACAAAAAACTCAAAAATCTTTTAATCTTACTAATTTTTTAAGACATTTCAGCAAATTCAGACCACACAGTGCTACAATTCACAGAATCACAGAATGGTAGGGGCTGGAAGGGACCTCTGGAGATCATCTCGTCCAACCCCCCTGCTTGAGCAGGGACACCTAGAGCAGGGTGCACAGGACCGCGTCCAGGCAGGTTTTGAATGTCTCTAGGGAAGGAGAGTCCACAACCTCTCTGGGCAGCCTGTTCCAGTGCTCTGTCACCCCCACAGTAAGGAAGTTTTTCCTCATATTCAGGTGGAACTTCCTGTGTTCCAGCTTGTGCCCATTGCCCCTTGTCCTCTCGGTGGGCACCACTGCAAAGAGTCTGGCCCCGTCCTCTTGACACCCACCCTTTAGGTATTTATAAGCATTGATAAGATCCCCCCTCAATCTTCTCTTCTTCAGGCTGAACAAACCCAGGTCTCTCAGCCTTTCCTTATAAGGGAGATGTTCCAGTCCCCTGATCATCTTTGTGGCCCTCCACCAGACTCTCTCCAGTAGTACCCTGTCCTTCTTGAACTGGGGGGCCCAGAACTGAACACAGTATTCCAAATGTGGCCTCACTAGGGCAGAGTAGAGGGGGAGGATAACCTCCCTCAACCTGCTGGCGACACTCCTTTTAATGCACCCCAGGACACTGTTCGCCTTCTTGGCCACAAGGGCACATTGCTGGCTCATGGTCAACTTGCTGTCCACCAGCACTCCCAGGTCCTTCTCAACAGAGCTGCTTTCCAGCAGGTCAACCCCCAGCCTGTACTGGTGCATGGGGTTGTTCCTCCCCAGGTGCAGGACCCTACACTTGCTGTTGTTGAATTCCATGAGGTTCCCCTTGGCTCAGCTCTCCAGCCTGTCCAGGTCTCGTTGGATGGCAGCACAGCCTTCTGGTGTATCAGCCACTCCTTCCAGCTTGGTCTCATCAAAAAACTTGCTGAGGTTACACTCTGTCCCTTCATCCAGGTCACTGACGAATATATTGAACAGGACTGGACCTAGTACAGACCCCTGGGGAACACCACTAGTTACAGGCCTCCAACCAGACTCTGCCCTGTTCATCATGACCCTCTGAGCTCTGTTGTTCAGCCAGTTCTCAATCCACCTCACTGTCCACTCATCTAAGCCACAATTCCTTAGCTTGTCCATGAGGATGTTATGGGAAACAGTGTCAAAAGCCTTGCTGAAGTCAAGGTAAACAACATCCACTGGTCTCCCTTCATCTACCCAGCCAGTCATGCCATTGTAGAAGACTATCAGGTTGGTCAGGCATGATCTTCCCTTGGTGAATCCATGCTGACTACTTCTGATAACCTTCTTTTCCTTTACCTGCCTGGAGATGACCTCCAGGATGAACTGCTCCATCCCTTTTCCGGGGATGGACGTGAGGCTGACTGGCCTATAGTTTCCCAGGTCCTCCTTCTTGCCTTTTTTGAAGACTGGAGTGACATTTGCTTTCCTGTAGTCCTCAAGCACCTCTCCTGTCCTCCATGACCTTTCAAAGATGATGGAGAGTGGCTTGGCAAGAACATCTGCCAGCTCCCTCAACACTCATGGGTGCACCCCATTGGGGCCCATGAATTTGTGAGGATCCAGTTTACCTAGGTGATCTCACCTGATCCTCCTCAACCAAGGGGAAGTCCTCCTTTCTCCAGATTTTTTCTCTCACCACTGGGGCTGGGATGCCTGAGGGCCAGCCTTAGCAGTGAAGACTGAAGCAAAGAAGGCGAATCAGGAACTCTGCCTTCTCTGCATCCTGCGTCACCAGGGCCCCCACCTCATTCAGCAGTGGCCCCACAGTTTCCCCAGTCCTCCTTTTACTGCTGATGTATTTGAAGAAGCCCTCATTATCCTTGACATTCCTTGCCATTCTACCATTAAACTTTATCATCACAAAACTCGGGACAACTAACTTTTCAACTCTGAAGAAACTTTTGTTCTTCAATAATTTCAAACAGTTGACAACAATTTTGGAGGCATATCTCTCACTGTTAATACTCTGTACTATAAACTGAACACCATTTTCTATGGACAAAATGAGTTTGAGATGTTAAAGGACATCCATAAGAAATCCAGAAAGTCTTTTCTTACTGTCTTCTGATCTGAGTTGCAGGATTGCCATTCCCATGCAGAACTGGGAATTCATGCAATACTATCTTTGGAAGTAGTCATTTGGATAATCTCTTTATCTACATAAAGACTAATTATTTTTTAGCATCCTAATGAAAAAATTAGTTTCAGGGACCTTTTGTTTTCTAACATCTGCAAATCTTCCTCACTAAATACTATACTTTTTAAACAAAATTTACAATAATCTTCTTGAAACATTTCTGCAACCATAAAAATAAAACCCCCTTATAATGGCCATGTTTTTAACCAACAGTTACATAAAGAGTTAGATGCCAATGTACGTATGTGCTATAGTAACCTTCACTGCACAGACAGAGCCCGACACCAAATACTGACCTGTGTCTTATTGATGCTGTACATGATGTTGACAATAGTAAATGGAGTGAGATGATAATTCCGAGCGTGATAGTTAACCTGTTAAAAATATTAATAATGGCAGTTTTATAAACACACTTGCAGATGTTACAACTCTAAAGGAAAAAGCACTTCCGAATTAAGGACTTTATCTCTGTGCAGGTCAGCTAAAATGACCAAAACAGGAATAAATTCTCACTGAACATTAGGGAAATAGGCAGAAATTTTAAGTATTTGTATGCTGAAAATTTAAACAATAAAGCAAGCAGAAGCCAGAAAATATTGGAAACAAAGCATCCTGCTTGTAAATGGGAATCTGGAAGTTGCTCTGCAGACTCTGAAACTTGAATTACTTGCGGTAATTCATTTTCCACTGCTCCCACAAAGATGAATAAGAATGTTCAAGATAAGTTAAACTTCAGAATGGAAAACATGTATGCTACAAAAAAGCATGCTAATGTAGCAGCACCTCCCTAAGAATTGTAAAGCTTCCTTATACTCTACAGAGTATGAAAACACAGAAATATCACAGTACACAGGAGCTTCGACTGGAAGAGGTAATATAAAAGACATACCTGACACTGACGACGTAGAACAATGCAAGGATGTGCCAACACATTTTCTGTAAATAGGCTTTAAAAGAAAAGTGTATTTAAAGCATGGGAAGCCATTTTAAATTTATTAGAAAAGGCTTGGTATTTTACTCTAACAACACTAGATCAGTATCTGGAATTATCAAGTGAATTAATGAGGTATTTCGGATGGCCACCTGACAGCCCGCCAAGACTGTAAAGGAACAAGTACTGAAATACCTGACACATACATACACTATGAAAAAGCCCACATATATTTATATATAATATGTATGTATTTTTATAGGCAAAACAACATACCAAGTTTCTTAATCTCTGCAAAATATGAGGGAACAAGACAGGCCAGAGCCAGAATTATGGAAGGATTAGTTTCCAGTTTTATGTTGATTAATAATGTGGTATGGGGCATTAAGACTCTCCTTAGCAGGGCCAGAGGACCAGTACTATTTTTTTCATCAGAAAATGCTACTGCCCAAGACCAACTCTCCCTCCACTCCCAGAAATGGTATTTCAATCAAACCTTCACAGGAAAGTTCTCTCAGTTCTGAAGTAGGATCCCTGGTCACAGCCATGCAGAGAAACTTTTAATTTGATCTCAAAGTGCCTGAGTGATCAAAGTACTTACCTGTATGTGGTTCAAACCTGGGATACGGATTAGAAAAGCAAAACCTCCAGGCTTTGTCTAAGCATCCCACTTAACAGCCCTGACAACCTAAAGCAACATCTGGGATAGTCTCTTATGGGAATTTTACTCTGGATTAACAAGCACTAATTGTCACAGAGAAGTACTGAGCTTGCAGTTTCATAACTATTAAGCTAATTAGTAGTTTGCTGCTACCAAAAGAGGTGAAGCTTTCCCTGTACTACAGCTGCTATCTATTAAGACCTTCTGGTAGCCAACTCAACTAGCCTCACAAAAACTAACCTTTTCTTTTGGGTGTTTTCTACAAGATTTCTGACTTGAACCATGTGTGTGTGTCAAGTGATCTGGTACAAATGCAAAAGCAGAAGCAGGGAAATTGCTCTCAGCAATGATGCAATGTTTATCAGCTCTCCTTCCCAAAACCACATGCTCATTTTAGTCCTAGTGGCCATGGTGATCAGGATGTGGAAAACTTTGTCTTGCTTGATTAAATCAAAGCATATAGTTCAAAAGGACAGCTGAGCCATGCTAATATCCCGCTGCTCCTGAAGGAGATCATGTTCCTGCCCTATGGCTCCAGTCCTTTGCTGGTACTCTCCTAAGCTCATTCAGCTTGATAAGGTTGGAAAGAAATCAAGTAACTCTTTACATGTTTTAGGGGGGCTAGTTCTTCCCCCTCCCCCAACTCTAGTTTAACAAACTTAACAGGCTTATCAAGGGGTCTGAATGAGCAACCTGAGCCACTGCAAGGGAAGCAGTGGGAGAAGCAGGACAGGCAGTTTCATGAGATGGGATGATTTAATTTAAGCAACTCATTACTTGCCAGAAATGGTCATTCCTACTCCTTCTTTATCCTTTCCCTCTCTGGTCTAGTTAGCCAGTGTCTGCTGGCTTTCACAGTTAGTCAACTCCCAGGTAAATCAACCTTAGTGAAACAGAAAAAAAATAATGCAGCTCTTTCATTGACTTTGTCTTCTGTTTTAGTGAGTCAAGCTGGTTAAAAGAAGTTCTGATGGGCATCGGGTGATAACGGGGAAAGGAGCAGGACAGACTGGTGGTCAAGTAAAAGGTCCTCCTCTTTAAGTAGAGGTACACTATAAGAACCTCAACTGACATAGCTTCCCATGTTGGTCTAATTGGGTAAGCGACACAAGTACTCTTGTGTTCTGAAGAGAGAAGCACTTTTCTCTGGAAAGTCTCACATTCAGGTCAACAAGGAGTAGAACTTTTTTTAGTCATTAACTTTTTCAAGACAAAAAAATCCACCTCCCACCCTTTCACAAGTTGCATTAGCACCTTGACCAAAAAAAGCCTAATCACGTGAGTGTGATTGAGCAGGCACCCTACAAAAAACCCTAAGCTTATGATCCTTACACTTGAAAATTTAAGCTCTGAAAATCTTATTAAGCATGTCAAAGTCCACCACTTCCTCAAAAATAATATCAATCATCAGTGTCACCATAATAAAGAATAAAATGGTTATCGGACCACTCGGCTAGATCAACATTATTGTTCCAGGATACTTTGATAACATACTTAAAGACATTTTCACCTTCTTAGGAAACATTTGCATTACCTAAAAATATTAATAAAAGTGGCAAATGTGCAAATAGCTTCCTGGTGTTATTTTCAGATTGCTCTGATAGGGTACACATATGATGGGCATACTGTATGAAAAACTGTTTCTTACATTCACTGCTGATTGAGTCATTTTGAGAAACATTTCAGTTAAAGAGAACAGAAACCTACATGGATTTCAGGTAGTAGGTTTCTAAAAGGCATTTCAACTGCCTAAGTCTACTGGCATAAAAACACAGTACAAAAGTGTACATAGGGATCATAAGACAACTATAGCTTTACTACTTCATTATCACCGAAAATTATTAGACAACTCTTACCTTGCAAGGCCAATACCAAAGCCTGCAAATCTGTTCAGCTGCTCTGAAAAAACCAAAAACAGATTATACAGAAGTGGGAGAAAATGCCATTCAGACGATCTGAAAAACTAATTTTATACTGTACTTGCTTCAGAAAATTACAAGCACTAAACCACAACATTTATGACAACTCAGCAACAGAGGACATAAAAATTATTCCCCCAGTAATATTTGCACTTTGGACTGCATCTGAGTTTGTACATACTTCTATAAATAGAATTATTCTTGTCTTAAAACAGCTACAGGGAAAAAAAAAACCAAAGTGAACAGTAGGAGACTATTTTAACATCTAAAAAAAAATCTAATGCAAACCAACCACTGAGAAAGTTAGCATGCATGACAGTTTACAATAATTCTGAAACATAATTTTAGATATCTGAGGCAAAATTGATTTTAAAAACAAAAACAGTAAAAAGAGAGAAACTTTGGGAAAAGTAACAGAAAAAGCCATTGATGACATAACAAACATCAACATGATGTCAATTTTCAAGTCAGCTGTTTATCTCCACTCCTTTCCAAAAATCTAGTTACTAGAGAACTGTTAAAACTGCAGTAAGAGTAATGGGTTCAATTCTGTGTTGTCTGCTACCAGACATTTACACACTGGGAATCATCAGAAGCGTTTTTAAGAACATCAGAACTGTTAAGGCAACTGAAAATTAACGCCTAGCCCTACAATCTACAGGGTGCAAGGATGGGTTATGGCAGTAACTTCAGTGGAGCTCCACATGGACAGGCAGCCCTCCTAAAAGGAATGATAAGACTCTCTTGCTTGCAGAAGGTGGACTCAGTGATACAGCAACTCCTTACGAGTCCTCCAAAATGCAGAATTAACATATCCTCCATGAGTAGACAGGACCAAAAAAAAAAGTAGAGTCCAAGTATGTAAGAGTATTTAAGTAGTGCTTTAAGCAGTGCTTGCATGGATGGAAGTCCAGCTAACAGCTGTACTCATTATACAAGCTGAACAAAAAAACTGCACTGCAGATTAAAAAAAGATGACTCACCCATTAAGAGAATTCAATTTTAAATGAGTCTTTCATAAAACTTTGATACTCAAGAGTATACAAACTGCTTCAGAACATCCTTTTAATTAAAGAAGACATGTTCAGGAGCCTAGGTTTAGTAAATTTCTCTTAATTCACCTCAATTTCACAAGGACATAAAATGATACAGTACTTCTGAGGGTTTCTGCTCAGCTTCCCAAGAATTACTGCAAAACACCCGAACACGGCTGCTTCCTCAAATTCTACCAGTTCCACGGTTCCTTCACTATCATGCACGGAGCTGGGGGGTTTACTTCAGCAGCTCACGCCACACCCCTTGCACTTTTTCAGCGTAACAATAAAGCAGGCAGAAGGCAGAATCTGAAACATCTAATAACAAAATATACCGTAAGACCCAACGGTGCTTCCCGCCCTGACAAAAGGCGGAGTGTTTCTGCAGACTATGGGTTTACATGGGCAACGGGGAGCTGCCCGCACGCTGCTTCACTAGAAGCTGCAGCGTGCCTTCTGGCGCTTGCAATCACATTTTGCGTGTAATTACGCAGCGCTACGCGCCGAGGCGTGTGCGGGAGCGCAACAGGCGACGAAGCGGGTGCTCCTTCTTCGAAAAGGCTTATTTTTTTCCCCGGCGCTTCAGCACCGCCAGCCCGCGGCCGCAACGCGCCCCCGGGCCCGGGGCGGCGGCGGGGGGCAGGGCCAGCGCACCAGGCCGGAGGCGGGCAGCCCCAGCACACCGGGGCGCCGCTCGAAGGGTCGCGGCCAGGCCGCGGCCGGGCCCACGGCCGCCGGCGGCTCGCCCTCGCCCGCCTCGGCGGGTCACCCTCCGAAGCGAGGGCCAGGCGGGACGGCGCGGGCCCTCCCTTACCGGCGCCGGGTCCGCCCGCCCCGAGGTTGGGCTCCTCGTTGAGGCCGGCGCCCGCCAGGGGGGTCCCCGCCCCGTAGGGCGGCGTCTTCTCCCCCCAGTGCAGGTTGCGGCTGCCGGGGATGTCGGGCGGGCTGGTCACCCAGTGCCCCGGCTCCGAGCCGCTGCCGAAGGGCCTGGCGGCGGGGCCCGGCTCCTCCCGGCCGCCCCCGCGGTAGCCCAGGCCGTCGAAGCCCTCGGGGCGCCGCGGGTGCATGGCGGGAGGCGGCCGCGGACGGACCGGAGCGGATGCCGCACCCCGCCGCCCCGATCGCCACTTCCGGCCGGGAGGCTGGGGACGGACGGACGGGCGCGCCCTGCTGAAGCCGAGAGCGAGGCCACGTGACAGGAAGAAGGCGGGGCCGGCATCCGGCTGGGCCAATAGCGTCCCTCCTCCTGCCCGGCTCGGGGAGGAGGGAGGTGGGCGGCGCGTTCAGCCGAGAAGGACGCGGGCCCGGGCCGGCGGCGGGGGCGGCGGGCGAGCGCGCCCCCTGCCGGTGCGGCGGGCCGGCTCGGGGAGGCGGGGCGCGCGTGGGCCCGGCCCGGGCTCGGCCCTTGCGGCGGGGTCTGAAGGGAGGCCCGGTACCGCCTGGCGCGGAGGGCCGCCCCCCGCCGGCACAGCTGCCGGCCCTGCCCCCGGCGAACTGCCAGCCCGGCCGCAACCAGTGAGAGCCGGGCGCGGGGGCCGCCCGGCGGCCCGCCTGCAGGGCGGGCGGCGGGGCCGGGAGCTGGGGCTGCTGTTTGCGCTGACAGTGGTCGCGGGCCTGAGCAAACCCCGCAGGGGAGACGGGGCTGGAGGGGTCAGGGAGCAGCATCTGCCTGGCGTAACCCCACCGCTCCCGCTTTCTCTGCTTCCCCGCCTTTCGTGTAATCTCCTTCCCGCGAAAATGCTGTTCGGTGCGCAGCCTCCTGGCTGAGGAGAGACGGGCACGATCACCTGTGGGACTGCGAGCGTTTCCCCCTCCGGAGCAACCCGGGTCTGACACCGCGCTGAACACCTTCCCAGTGGACTTGGTGCTTCCTCAGCTCCTCCTGCCCTGAGAAGGCCGTCAAGGTCTCCCACAATGAGGTCTCGGTCTGACCCACAGCTTTTCCTTTTTTTATACACAAGGTTAAGACATCAGTAGTCCGTTCAAGTACAGCACAGAGAGCAGCTTCGTGCTTTCCCACCCTTAAGCCCCATCCAGCTCTGCACAGTGTGGTTGGGGATGGTTTCTTCTTCTTCTCTTAAATCCTAGTTTTATTTTACCAATGGGGCTTCAGGTGTTTTCCAGTAACCAGGTAAACAGCCAGCATCCATGTTTGACATGGGAAGAGCAGAGCCCCAGATACCAACAGCACTTTTGTCCTGCAGTAAGACAAAGTCCACATGGAGCGTCCCTCTCTCTACCACCATTTTTATTGGGCCGTGACATTTTCCTTGTTAACTGAAGTCTGCAGGGAATGCTGTGTTTTAGCATTGTAATCTCAGAAAGATGGGCAGAAGAACCAACCGCCTCTGGAGGCAGGGGCCAAAACACTGCAGCTCTTTTTTGGGGTAAAGATAATTATCAGTATTAAAACCAATCAGATTACTTTGGTTTCTAAAAGAGGTTCAGCCTGGATCAGGTCAATAAATATTGGAATATACATGTCTTTAAGGATATGTGATGGTCTGATCATGCTGCCTTACCCATGAAAGAGGTGGCCCTGGATCTTACAGGAATGATGAATTTGAGAGAAAATGCTGCCCATTAAAGAGCAGAACAGTGTGTTATTGGTAACACAGCCTGCAGTAGGAAGGTGACAGCATGAACAACGAAAATGTCTTACACACAGAAATAAGGGTACAATATAGCTGCACATTTGTTTGTTACATGTTTTTAGCCTCTGTAAAGCTGTGGAAATCATAGAAACATAGAATAGTTTGGGTTGGAAGGGATTATTAAAGATTAACTAGTCCAACTCCCCTGGAGTGAGCAGGGACTTCTTCAGCTAGATGGGGTCACTCAAAGTCCTGCGCAACCTGACCTTGAAAGTTTCCAGGGAAACTTCTTTTCTCCAGGCTGATCAACCCCCACTCTCTCAGCCTGTCCTCATAGGAGAGGTGTTCCATCCCTCTGATCATTTTCATGGCCCTCCTCTGGACCCGCTCCAACAGTTCCATGTCCTTCTTATGTTGAGGGCTCCAGAGCTGGATGCAGTACTCCAGGTGGGGTCTTGCCAGTGCAGAGTAGAGGGGCACAGTCACCTCCCTTGACCTGCTGGCCACACTTTTGATACAGCCCAGGATACGGTTGGCCTTCCGGGCTGGGAGTGCACATTGATGGTTCACGTCCAGCTTTTCATCCACCAGTACCCCCAAATCCTTCTCTGCAGGGCTGCTGTCAATCCCTTCATTCCCCCAGCCTGTATATCCCCAAGATACTGGGGACTGACCTGACCCAGGTGCAGGACTTTACACTTGACCTTGTTGAACCTCATGAGGTTCTCATGGGCCCACTTCTCGAGCTTGTCCAGGTCCCTCTGAATGGCATCCCATGCCTCAGGCCTGTCAACCACACCACTCAGCTTGTTTTCATCTGCAAACTTGCTGAGGGTGCACTCGATCCTACTGTCTATCTCATTGATGAAGATATTAAACTGTATTATTAAAGAGACATGCAGGAGTGGGATCTATGCCTTCTACACAGCATCTCCAGAGCAGCCCCTGGTGTTTGTCTGACCATGCTCCCATGGCACAGAAATTATTTCCAAATGATTCAGCAGAAGTTTGGGCTGATTTCTTTTGTTTGAAAGAAAAAAAAAAGAAAAGAGAACAATTCAGAGGTTTGCTTTTGCAGTGAGAACGAATTGGCAGCAGGCTAAGTGCATTGAGCAGTAATTACAGTAAGACACAGAGCTTCTGTGCTAACAATCCCTCGAATTAAATTCCCATGTGACCTAATATGTGCAGTTTCTGTGCTTGGTTGCCGCCCTATCTTGCCAGCATGACCAGCCTCCAGGAGAGAAAACAGAATGAAGGTTGTCAAGAAGAGAAAGCAGCAAACCACACTCACTCAGAGAATATGGGAGAAAGAGTGTTGTTCCAAATAAAAATGCAATTGTTTTCCACATTGGAAAAATAAGCTAGATCTGCTTTCTTTTCTAAAACAAGGATTACTGACTCAGTATGCGTGTGAGAGGGAGAATTGATCTCGGTGAGGAAACTGTATGTCATAGATAAATGTCACCCATTCCTAGACATCATTATATACACCTACCAAGTACCATACCCCTCCTCTCCCATAAAAGCAATTTTCTGAAAAAGAGTGATTTTTTTTGTTTTTTGGTCCCTACAAGAATACTTGAGCAGACTTCCAAGGGATTCTCCACTTTCCTTCTAAGAAGATTTCTGTCTGTAATATCAGAAAGGTTGAAAGACAACTGGATCCTGTGGGCAATGGTAATTCTTTAGGGGAAATATGAGGTCTGCTCTTCAGGACAAGTCTCCTTCCAACTTTCACTTCAAGAAGGGGACCCTGTGTCATCCAGGATCCTATGTACAAGGTAAAGAAGTGGATCCCACATACCAGCTAACTATCAACTCTGTGTATACTCACATAGCTTACTATAAGCCTGTGTGTTCACAGGCCATGCATGCAGGGCATCTGTTTTCTAGGAAGCTGCAGACAAGCAGCCATCTGATTACTCAGTGGGGAATGCTTTTTCACATGCAAGCCTTCAGTGTCTGTCTTATTCAATATCTCACCTACACATAAGAAAACACAAATCACCTTTTCTGTCTACAAATACCTAACACCTGGCTTACACTGCTTGCTTGTACCAGCATGTGTCTTTGCACTGGTACTCAGAGCTCATCTTTTGTGTACTACCTGCCCTCCTTTTTCTCTGAGTCCTCCCTGCCTCTGTGCACACGAATGCTCTCACGCATGGTGACAGGCAGGAGGAAGTTATACCAGTGGAGAGAGCTGCTCTAATGCTGCATGCTCAGTCAGCAGAGTGGATGTTCTGAGCAGATTTTGCTTAGCTTCCTCTGATAAGTCCTGCAGACTTAAAATCTACATTTCACTTGAAAAGCAAGGTTGTTAGCTATTGCTCCGTTATCCAGTTAGCAAAGGACTAGACTGAAAAGCTGCTAATTCAGGTTTGATTTCCACCATGTGTTTGAGATCTGCACAGTCGGTAGCTGCCCTCTGGTTCATGTAATGGAAGAGGGTATCTGTCCTCCAAGGCAACCTGAGTTTTTCAGTAGCACAGCTTTGAAGAGATTTGAGTTGGGTCTATGTATTGGGTTTACGTGACTGCAGGAGTGGCTTCTGTGAAAAGACACCAGGAGCTGCCCCTGTGTTGGACACAGCCAGTTCCAGCTGGTTGCTAGGCAGACCCACTGCTGGCCAAAGCTGAGCCCATCAGCAAAGCTGGTAGTGCCTCTGTGAGAATATATTTAAGAAAGAGTAAAAAATGCTGCACAGCAGTGAGGACAGAGGAGTGAGAATATGTGAGAAAAACAACCCTGCAGACACCAAGGTCAGTGAAGAAGGAGGGGGAGGAGGGGCTCCAGGAGCCGGAGTAGAGATTCCCCTGCATCCTGTGGAGCAGACCATGGTGAGGCAAGTTGTCCCCCTGCAACTCATGGAGACCATGGTGGAGAAGACATCCACATTGCAGCCTGTGGAGAACCCAACACCACAGCAGGTGAAGACACCCTGAGGGAAGCTGCAGCCCATGGAGAGCCCACTCCAGAGTAAGTTTTCTGTTAGGAACTGCAGCCATGGGATCCTGTGCTGGAGAAGTTTTATCCTGAAGGACTGTACCCATGGAAAGGACCCATGCTTGAGCAGTTCTTGAAGAAGTGCAGCCTGTGGGAAGACCCACATTGGAGCAGTTAATGAAGGACTGTCTCCCATGGGAGGGACCCTATGCTGGAGCAGGGAAACAGCATGAGGAGGAAGAAGCAACACAGGTGAAGTGTTATGGACTGACCCTAGCCCTGCTTCCCCATTCCCTTGCACTGCTCGGGGGAGGAGGTAGAAGAGTCAGGAGTGAAGCTGAGTCTGGAAAGAAAAGGGAGGGCGTGAGGGAAATGTGTTTTAAGTTTTAGGCTTTTTTCTCACTATCCTACTGTATTTTTAATTGGCAATAAAGTAATCTTCTCCAAGTTGAGTCTGTTTTGCCTGTGATGGTAACTGGCAAGGGATTTCCCTGTCCTTATGTAGACCCACAAGCTCTTTCATCTTATTTTCCCCTCCTGCCTTGTTGAGGAGGGTGAGTGAGAGAGCGGCTGGGTGGGCATCTGGCAGCCAGCCAAGGCTAACCCACCACAATGCTTTCTGGTACCCAAAGTGGGGCTGTCAAGGAATTCAAGATAAGGCCAATAGCTGGGAGAGATAACAGGCAAAAGTTTGTGAAGATTGTATGATGAAGGGATGTTTTAATGATAATTCTTAAGTATGTGCTTCACAGAAGTGAGGGGTGGAATGTACTGGGTTTATGTTAATGGACCAGGAGGGCCCATGGGATTAAAGCCCTATTGGGGCAAAGTATGACATGGTCATGTCATGACTCAACATCTATCCAAGGCCTGGTGACCAAAGCAGAGGTCATCTCCACTGCAGCTCTGTCTGTCCTGGGCAGGCAGGTCCCTTGTGGTGTTTGGGAATGGCTCAACAGCCCACAGTTGCTTCTAACTCTTCACTCCTTTGCAAGTACACCTTCTTTGCACAAGATGCCCTAGACACATGGCAGCAACAGAGGTCCATATGTCTCAAAGCATTTTGCAAGTGGATTAATTTTATTGGACAAGTTCTTATCATGATAAAGCCCACCTCAAGAAAGAAACTCTCCTTGTCACAGCTAATACAGGACTTGTGTGATCTCAGGGAAGTCTTGAGACAGAAGTTTTCCCTCCTTTCTGACCTTTTTACCCTACAAGTTTGGAGGAGGTCAGTAAAACCTCAGTCAATTTTGTTGGTAAGTACAGGGCTTGGATCTGGAACATTGTGTCTCAGCTACTTTAGAAATTGAGATACTTTATACCCTAGAAAAATAATTTGATAATTTTTTTTAAGGGCATATGAAGCAAAATTTGAAAGAATGTATCACAGGCCAAAAAGCCACAGCCAGCTCTCCTTAAAGCCTATAGCGATTTTCTCAAGGACACAAACTTGTGTAACCAAAATGGAGCACTTCACTATTTAAAATGTCAATAAACATGGCAAGCAGCATGAACTCCATCTCGGCCTCAGCCCTGAAAAAGTGTGTAAGATGTTTGATGGACCATTTTAGTTTTCAATGGAGATAAACTTCAGGTGACCTTCAGTGAAATATCCATGGAGGACCCTGAAGGTCATCCCATGGAGGATCCATTCCTCTTCATCTTCCTGGATAGTGGAGGCTTCAACCTTAAGAACCTCTTCCAGAAGTCCTACTCAGTGTCAACAGGAACATGTAGATGCTTGTCACTTTTGAATGAGGGTTATTTATTTCAGTGCCTAAGTGTAGATCTCTAGAAACCTAATTTCAATCACTGTTTTTTTAATCTCACTCTTTAGACCCTGCTGTCATCATGCGGATTCATGTGCAGGGATATGTGGGGTCAGTGGGGTGCTATCCAGTTGCTCCATCTCAACTTTCCTCTGCTGGCAGAGAAACAGGGTGACAGAGGGGGATGACTGGCTCTAAGAAATGCTGGGTGGAAAAGAGCCTGCTAGGCTGCCTGGAAGAGGACAGCCTTTCACCCTGTGTGTGTGCACTCTGCTTTAGGCAGGTCCTGCTTGGCGTTACTCCCTTCCTTTGGGCAGACTCTTCCACAAACTTACCTGAGATGTAAAGTGACCCTCCAGTATTCTACAGTCTGCACTGTCCTGCTATCAGATCTTGTTAAACCGGATGAAAAATTCTAGAGGAGGGGAGGAAAAAAAGAAGGAATCAGCAGTGAACTCACGGAAGGCAGAGGAAGCTCCCACATGAATACCAATTGGAGGAACCTGGACAAGGAAAGCAGTAAATGAAAGAGAAGATGAAGGAATGAAGAATAAAAATTTATAAAGCAGAGGAAGCAGCTGCAGTTTTCACTCTGGCTGGAGAAGGAAATTAACATTTCACCACCAGTGATGCTCACCAGGCTCTTCTTTTGGCTGGGACGACTTCTCCCACCCCTAAAATTTTGTCCCTTGATGGAATCAGAGTATGGGGAATGTTTTCTCATATTCCCAGTGTACTCTTTTACCCAGTATATTCTTCTTGCTGGTCGATAACTGTCCCCACTTCTAAATGTACTTCAGGCTACCTAGGAGACTCTTACTGCCCATTTCAATTCCCTTAACATTTCTGAGAATGTTAAAATAATATTGCAGACAGCTTTATCAGAAATATACACTTGCTTTAGTCTTTTCTTTTTTAACTGTTTTTGCAGCCACAGCATGACAGCCAAACTTTTTAAGAGAATATTGCTTAAAAAGCAGGATTTAGAGAACTGCACAACCACTTCAAGAAGGCATGACTTTTGGTCATGGCATGCAGTGCTGTTTTGGGACAACCTGCACACAGGACTGAGTACATCCTTTTAGCTGTTGTCCCTGCTGAGCTACTGCACAAGCCTGCACCTTTTCTCCCTGTACTCTGTCCATGTGTGTGTGCTCTTGTGAGTGTGTGTTTGTGCCTGTCCATGTGTGTCTTCTGTGTCTGCAGAGCACACTTCCTGCACGCTGTCCTCCAGGTGGTTATAACCTGCTCCTGGTCTTGCTGCAAGGCATGGGTTAATGACTTCTGAAGAAGTAACTTGGTAAGTCATTTCCACTGAATCATAATGCCTGAGCATAATGTTGATGCCTAAAATAATTTTAAAATGGATAGATTTATTGCTAAGCACACTTGACAGCCTGACTAGGCTTCCAAAGATCTGTCTCCACAGGACTAGGTTGGTGTCATGGTCCGTTTGGATCTCTCAAATTTACAGGACAATGTACTCTGCAAATTAAACTTTATTTTATGAGCTCATTAAGAAAGAAAACCAACACAACATACAAAAGCTCAGTCCTCTTTGCATAGTCTAGTCTATCATGTGAATTCACTAATTCGTCACTTAAGTCAGAGGTTTCTCACTTGCAAGTTCTCTAATTCATAACACGCAACTCATAACTTGTGACTCATGCACCTATGAACAAAATATTTACCTAGCCAACGGTAAGCGTGCTTATCCTTCCTTCTCTGTCATGGTGTGGGCATCCCCTGTATTACACCAGGAAGCACAAAAGCCTCAGCAGTCCAGCTGCTGTTGGATCAGCTTGAAAAGCTTTTTTGGTAAGCTGTTATTTTTACACCTTCCAGCTTGGCAGTTTGGTCTATATAATTTCCATGAGTTCACAGATTCTGAAGAAACTGCCAGAAAATCAATATGTAAAGATGATGGCTGCAGGAGACAGCAAGCTGCAGATGATAATGGCTATATAATGGCCTTTTAGCTCTTTTTGGCCACCTCTCCTGCTACTTGTTGCTCTTGCTTTGACCTAATGGTGCTGCTCCCAGCACCCATTAGGCCTTAACATGGGCTGGGTTAGTAAAAAATCTGAGCACAGTCACAACTGGGGGCCTCTCTTTAGGGAGGAACACAATATGCTCCCGTGGAATGACAGATTGTCCTGAAAGAGAAACTCCAGGTGTCCACAATCCCACTCACAGCACAGCTGAGGCAGGCATGGCCATAGGACAATTAATGAGTGTTGTATCAAAGGCCAGCTTAAAAGGGAACAGTTGAGAAGCAGAGATAGTAGCAAAAATGGGACTAAAGAAGCAAGAGGAGGTCAAGAGCTCATGACACCAGCATCCCTCCAAAAAACCAGAGAGGCTTTCTAAGTTATGAGAGCACCGTGTCCAGAGAAGCAAGCAGATCATGATCATGTAGCAAAGGCTGCAGCAAAAAGAGACCAAGAAGCAAAGACAGTGATCATTATTATAGAGGAGAAAATGACCAAAGTAGGTACCTGCAGGTTTCTGATTTTTATGCTTGAAAGGTGGTCTGAGATGTCTATGAATCCTCAAGCAGGTGGAGGGCTCAGTCTGATGTTCATGATCCAAGGCAATCTACTAGTCCAGAATACAGGATACAAGCCTTTACCAAAAGGATAGGCCTGCAGAGCCAGAGGGAACCCATGGGAGACGCTATTGCTATTACAATAGATGCAGGTTAAGGAGTTGATCAAGGGTTGATCCACAGCTTCCTGAGTCACCAAAATTGGAAGCTGGAAGGTGCCTCAGGCTCTTGTGTCTCTCCCTCACGCTGGCAGCTGGCATGTCTGTGCTATGGCTGGCTGGTGCTTGCTTACCAATGCTCATCAAGAGTGACCTGGGACAGGAAGAAGAGGCTGCAAATCCCCTTCACAGGGGGATTTTTACTTCTGAGCTGAAAATAAGCAAGCCTGGAAGTTAAAGGAGTCTTTCTGGTGGTTGTTTCTCCACACAGCTTGGAAGAGCAGAAGCCTGTGTCTTCTCTCCCACAACCCACTCATCCCACCCACAGACCTCTTGAAGATGGGGAAAAGCCTTCCCTTGCAGAGGCTTGGCTCTGCTACCTGAGCCATTGCATCCTTTGGAGTTTCCTGATCAGCAGCAGAGCTTTTACCTCCTGGCAGCTTTGTGGGAGTAAGAGCACACAGGGGCTTTGCTCTCATGCCCTCCTGAGCAGCAACCACAGCACTGGCAGCGCCCAGGCTCTTGCCAGTGGGACCTGGAATTCCTGGAGGGGCAAACACCCCGTCCATCTCCCTGGCTTGCCCTGACACCAGGTGTGACATCCCACCTCCCCCCTGATCCACACCACAAGTGCATGGTACTCACACAGCAGAGATGCGGGCACTGAGGGACACCTCAGTGTCTCTGGAGGGACACCAGGGCCATTGCCATTGAGATCTTGCTCCTGATGTCCCTCTCTAGGATTCCCACCAGAGCAGGTCTCTGATCACCATGGGGACATGGGTGCTGAGTCCTACCCACTACCTCACCATGGCAGGGGCTGGGGCAGCACCATGGGATGCCTTGGAGAGGGGCAGCTGAGCACATGCAGGGAGCAGGAGGCTGTGGGCTGGGGAGTTCTCAGGCACAGCAATGACAGCTCCTCTGGGGAAGGTCAGCAGGAGGCTCAGGCCATTTGATTAGTTTTTTTTTTTTTTTTTTACATATCTTACATTAGCTACAGCATCCCACAAATATGTGAAAATTAACTCCAGCATTGCTGGTTTCTGTGCTGACTGAGAGGCTCTCTTCCTCTCCACTAAGTTTTGCTCTGAACCAAAGGTGAGTGGCTGGATCGTTCTTTGCTGCCCATGCAATAACAGCTCAGCTTCAGTCTTCCGTTGTCCACAATGTGTCTTTCAAGCAGTCACTATGCATAAAGATCCCCTCTTTTCTCTGGTCAGCTGGGCACCTCTGACAGCATGGCACCAAGTGCAGGTGGCAAGCAAGGGGCTGGCTGGCAGTGTTAGAAATACTCTCTAACCAACAACTTCTCTGTCTTCATTTGAGATGCCACCACAGGCATGCAGAGAACATGATGGAACTGCAGGTGGGCAGATAATGGTCTCTACAGGGTTTGGGTTGCTCTACCCTGCTGCAAATGCTCCAAGTGCCATTTTGCAGTTGCCACAACCAAACTCGTCCATTCTGGTTTTGTTCCTTCTGGGTAGCTGAGTGTTCATGAACACACAGAGCATTTTTTTCCCTGTGAACTGACATGAGAAGGCAAAATACTCACCAGCATTGCTCCTGAGCCTGCTAGCCAGCTCTGCAGGCTGGAGCTGTGGCTGCAGGAGAGGAGAAAGCAGGAGTATTTTCTTCCTCCCTGGGATTACCTACTCCTTGGCATGTTCAGGATTTCTTCTACAACAGCCTTCAGAGACTAAGAGCTGCTCATTGTCTCTGGTCCCTGGAAGTCTAAGGCAGAGCACCTGGAATATTAGATATACCTCCATATATATTAGATATAAATACAAAGCCATGGATAAACAAAATTCAGAATCTGTTCCCCAGCTGAGTTGAAGAAATGTGTGGGAAATGGGAGTCAGTTCAGAAGCAATGGAAAGCTTCTTATTCATTTAAGTGGTGACTGGAGCAAGGCTGCCTACTACAAAGTGATATTATCCATGTGGCTTGTCATAAGAAAAGTGTATTAGGAACTCAAAGAACTTGTCTCTGATCAAGATTTTTATTTAATTCATCTACAAATACAACAACAGAGATGTGCAATGGCATATGTGTACAGTAGGAAAAATAAAATCAGCGAAAGTAAAATTGTTTAGGGTAGCACACCTGCAGTAAAAATTTTGTTACCACGACATCAGAGTTCAAGCAGTGTTTGAAGACATGCATGCATACACACACACACACAGAGACACAGACAGAGACAGACAGACACACAGACACAGACACAGACACACACACACACACGAATCAATGTATTTGCACAGTGATAGGTATCTCTTCTTGCTAATACTGGCATAGATTTCGCATTTGCTGAACAGCAGCACCACCGTGTGACACACGTTTGTAATACTCTATAGGGTTACAGTCTATGTATTAACGCTGCGCTTGCCAAATAGGGACACAGGTGCTGGGGTTTGCACTGGTCACACGAGCCACAAACCCTTTCCCAAATCATTCTGTTGGCAGTTACTTCAGCTTTACCCTCTTTCATTTGCAGTTAATGATCCTGCAATCAATCAACTCCCAGAGCATCTCCCCAGGGAGTTGCTGGGAACTGGGCTCCAGATCTGGTCATTCTGGTTTGTTTTGGAAGGACTGCTTCTGTCATTATGCATACCCTGCTGGTGTACTGACTCTTAGCATCGTTAAAAACGCACCAGGAGTTAGACTAATCTGTCTTGCTTGCTGGGGCTGAGGAGAAATACAGAAGAAAAGAACCTGTATATGTCATCAATGAGGCAATGCCATGGGGTTTTTGAAATTTAAGGAATGATGTCAACATAGGCTGCAAGCAACAGATGGGAAAACTGAACATGGTAATAGTGTTAGGCAGTCTTTAACACACTCCCTGTTTGTTAAGAAGAGACCACATCCCCTCCTGCACATCTGCCCAGCTTGGAGCATGCCATCAGCTCTCCACAAATAACAAATAGTAGTGATAGCAGCAAGTACTGCAAGAAAATAGCAGTGTGACAGAAAGGAGGCTGTGGGTGATGACAGAGCAAAGGGCAGTGATCTGTGGGTTGAACTTACCCTTGACAAGGCAATGAATCTGTCTAGTTTCAATCTGAAATGCAGGAGCCTGATATCACTGGCAGTTTCTACTCCTTTCAAAATGAAGCCAAACTTCATGTTTTATAGGCTTTTGGACCTGATACCATCATCTAAGCAGATGAAAATAAAGATGACTGGTGTCCTACTCCCTGGTACCAATAACTCTCCTAAAGGTCATGCTTTCTGTCACCACTTTCAGGACGGATTGTGAGACAGAGTGCCAATGCTCAAACATGGACAGGGAGTGCTAAACATAGGCATGTAGTATTAAACACTAACACTCTGGGTGCTTTGGGTGCCCCAGGGGATCTTGTTGGGCTCATCAGTTCACAAGGGCACAGGTCCATCTGTAGGTAGGTCTTGTGTCACATCTGCTGGCCTTCTGTGGGTGGCTTGTCTATGCAAAGGTGTCAGGTGTGCCACCTGGGTACAGCCCTGCACCTTGGTATTTCTGGGGTTTCTTTGCTCTGCCACAGTTCCTGGCTCTTTATCACCCTGTGTTCTTACGTGGGATGAACAGAGGAGCACTCCCTTAACTCATGGCAGTCCTGGGAGCAGAAGCACATTCAGGTACTCACAATGATGCTCAGGTATGAAAGTTGGTACGCTTCTGATAGCCCTGTCAGAGATATTTCATGACATTATTTCCACTTGTTAGAATGCTCTTGTGGCAGTGCTGAGGACAGACACAGCTCCTCTCCCAAGGAGCTCACAATCTATGAAAACAAATGACAGACAGATGAAAAACATCCCAGTACAGTTGCCAAGATGAATGAAGTACCTTAGGGAATCCTCTTTTCCATGTTATTTACTCAAGCAATTTATTTAGATGTTTGTTCCATTAATTCATTCAGCTTTCTTACAGTGCTTAGTGTTTTATAGCTGTTAACTAGCTATCCTTGCAACATCACACTGAGGCTGTTAACTGTGGTCATCCCCATGTTAGGAACCGGAAAGCTGGCAGAGAGGTTAAATCTTCTCAAAGTCTTACACTGAGACAATGAAAGATTTCATTGTAAAGTTAAAAGACAAGACTTAATCCCTTTCTGCTCTGGTTTCAGGGTCCAAATATGTGCAGCTTTTTGCAGTAGCTGTCTCTATTTATCATGTGCTTTTACTTTCTTAAAATGTATAGAATTGAAGCACTTATTTAATGTTAAACTACCTATGTGTTTCCTTTTCAGAGTTACCAAATCAGGTTCTGATCTTGCCCAGCCCCAGGTGCCCAGGACTGCTCTGTGTCCCTGTGAGCTGTGGTGGCCATTCCCTCAAATTCTGTCTGCTTGTTGTTTTCAGCATCCCACACCAGACAGCTGCTCCAGAGCTCAGACACCAGCTGTTCCTCAAAATAAGCCCTTCCCAACAGGGACACAAGCTGTTACCTTGATCTGGGGTAATTTTGTACAGAGCCCTAACCTCTGCCCCCTCCTGCACACTGCCTGTCCCTGATGCAAAGTCCACACAGGCTGCAGTGCTGGCTATAGCTTGCCTGCAAGAGCACGTGGTCAGGGGAAAGATCAACAGGCAACACTGTTCCAGTAGAAGATACTTCACATACTTACCACATACCCCTCACCGCCCTACTCCCTGTAGCCATTCCCTACCCTTGCCATGGAAAGGGAAATCCCTGGTCCTACCTGCCATTGTGCCCTCTGACAGGACAGCCAACATCTAATGTGAAAAAAATCCAATTTAAAGCAAACTGAGTCATACCATGTTAACAGGGTTGCTTTTTTTTGGATTGTGCAGAAAGGATGCTGATGAGTCATAGCCATCCTTTACAAAATTCCATCCTCCACCTGCGATTTCTAACACAGTGCTCTTCCACCTGTGTAACCCTTCTGCTCTGGTCACTTTGTTCAGGCAGCCTTATCCTATTTAGGGACACCCTGAAAGCAGGATACCTATAAGAAGGACATAAAACTATGGGATTGTGTCCAGAGGAAGATGACCAAGATGGTAAAAGGCCTCGGGGCAAGACTTAGGAGGAGTGGCTGAGGTCACTTGGTTTGTTCAGCTTGGAGACGAGAAGGCTGAGGGGTGCCCTCATCACAGTCTACAGCTTCCTCAAGGGGGGCAGCGGCTGGGGAGGTGCTGATCTGCTCTCTCTGGTGACCAGCGACAGGACACAAGGAAGTGGAATGAAGCTGCGTCGGGGGAAGTTCAGACTGGACGTGAGGAAAAGGTTCTTCACTGAGAGGGTAGCCAGTCACCAGAACAGGCTCTGCAGGGAAGTGGTCACAGCACCAAGCCTGCCAGAGTTCAAGGAGCATCTGGATGATGCTGTTAGTCATAGGGTTTAGTTTTAGGTAGTCCTGCAAGGAGCAGGGAGTTGGACTCGATAATCCTTATGGGTCTCTTCCAACTTGAGACATTCTATGATTCTATGACTACTTAAAGTACAAAGAAATTATTTATTAACTGATATACAGAAAAGATAGCTTTTTTAACAAGCTGTTAACAAGCTTTTGTAACAAGCTGCTACATGAAGCATTGATATGCTCACCACCTTTAGCAGGTCTGAAATGCTTTGTGAAAACCAAACTTCTTGGGTGTAGGAGTTTGGCCTGTCACTGGGAGAAAGCTTCACAGAGGAAAGACAGGTTAATGGAGGTGGTTGTATGTTTCACTGAAACTTGCCTAGCTCCCTCCTCTGAGTTTTTCCCCACTCTTGCCTTCTTAAAGAGCATATGAGGCTGCCTCGCAGGGCTAACATGACCGATGTGAAATCCACTTTCCCCTTTCTGAGAGCTGTGCAGTTTATTGCATCCCATGCTTTCCTACTGCTCAATCTGCATACATGCTAGACTATTTGAAGCATCTCTGATAAAGGAATAGCCCTGGCAGTGAAGACCAAATAAATTTGACCTTGGCTGGCCGAAGAAAATGGAGAAACTTGTCTTTAGGATCAATCACTCAGAAGGTCCCTCTTCTGTGAAAATCCTCTGCTTCCTTTGGCCATTTTCCAAGGCTCCCTCTAGCAAGTAGCAGGACATAGAATTATGTGAGTCCTCAGTAACAGGAACATCAGCCATACAGAAGAGCAGTCCAGAGAAGTCAGAAAGCTTTGAGTAATATTTGGGTGTGCTAATACAGTCTCTTCTACGGTTTAAGTGAGGAGGTTAAGGACTACTTTGTTCTGAACCACAGTACAAATTGTTACATAAGGTGAGGTGTCTCTTGATGTGGTGTCTTGTGAAGGGTTCATAGCTGTCCTTTGTTTTTCTTCCCACATCCGAAGTCAGAAATAGTGCCTCCCACCACAGCTTGTTCTCCCAACAGATATAAGCAATCAGGGCACAACCTGGTTAATTTATACCAAGGTTGATGGGCTGACTGATAAGTCACTTCTAAGGGCACACTGTAGATAAGAAGGATTTGATTAAAATAGATGTTATGGATGAAGGAAGAATTTGTGGGATAAGTGACAACCCTGAAAATTCCCCATACTTGGTGCCATGTGGAAACAATTGGCAATGACAAAACTTACCTGTCCCATTTAGAGCTTTTGTGCAGGTTGTATCGTTATTTCCTTTTTATGAACGTTCTGGAGGAAAGTAACCAATGCCAAGCAGACTCTACAGACAATTTAGATGGATTACTGGTTGAAGGGATGGAATTCATCTTTAGGGAACTGCAGCCATTAAAGGTTTGCTTTAAACAAGCATACAGTAGGATTACTGCCTTAGATGAGTTGACTGATAGTTTGCAAGAAACACATTAATTAGTTTTAAAATATTTATAGTTTGTATGTCATTTAGGCCTACAATATTAAGAAAGTGCGTCTCAGCATATGGATTCATATTGCAAAATGTTCAGGGGCAGCACTGATGTAAGGTCTGGCCTGTTTGCCCTGCGCCCAGCTACTTGTTCCTGTCTCCAGGCTAAGGCAGGATTTATGCTGCTTCTCAGCTGTATCAATGCAGCTGTTTGTGCGATTTTGTTACGAACTATAGCAGGGAACTTCATCTGAAGTAGAATAGTTATTAATTTTGGCAGTGACACTGGAGGCACAAATACAGCTTTTTAGCATGGCTGAATTTGAACATGCTCTGTAGATCAGTAACAGAAGTGCCACTAAGGGACACAGGCACCATTTCTGACCCCTTGTGAACTCCAGTTCCCAAACTATCATTTAGAAAGCTTCAAGCACAGTGAGGGAAACACTGGTTTCTTCATATTCAAAGCAAAAAGAGAAGAAATCTGGGTAGCTTGTGTAGCAAAGATGTGCACACTGTTATCTTCTCCAGCTTGCAGTGATTTTGAGGCAAGAAGCCTTCTGAAGCTGTACAATATTTCATGTTTATTTACAGTGAGACCTGTAGTGATTAGTATAGACTTTTGAATTCAATCAACTGAAGTGCTAAAACTGTGCTCAAGAAAAATGCCTTTTGCTTAAGTTTAATAGCATTTGTGGTAGGGAAAAATCAATGCCAAACAAAGAAACTGTCTGTGTCAGCCTTATCTAAATTTGTTTGATCACACCATAACATATATTTGAAAAGCACTTTCAAGTTGTGGAAGGAGAGTAAAGGTTAAGTATCAGCAACAGTGGGCAAATGCAGCTGGTAACTGTCATACATAGTTAACAATATTATATAGGTGTTGTGCTCTTCCAAAGTTATTACTGCAGTTCTGCCTTCAAAACACTATGGTGAATTTGTGATAGACTTGACACAAAATGTCACTGAAAATGAAAAAGAGAAATTACAATTCTGAATGTGATGACAGAAGCACTTGCAGACTAGTATTGTTTGTCTGAATCAATAGAAGAGAGCAAATGATACATTTTTGTTGTTTTTTTTTCCTTACTGAATTAGTCACAGGCAAGCTTGCAGCTAGAAAAAAACCCAACACACTGAAATGAAAGGAAATGAGCAGACAGCAGTGTCAGAGAGAACGGTAGAGGGACCACTGGGAATTTCAAAATATCAGCCTTCTGCCATAGTGGTTATGCTGCTGAAAAGGCAGATATGGACTAGCTTTTTCTGGCCCTGATGAGAACACTGAAGGCAAAGTGAAGCTAGTTGCTTACTGTGCCTAGTGCCATTGTCATTGTATCTTGTCATAACATGAATGACATTGCTGTACGAATCTTTGGTTCATACATGATTTCAGATTCATTTTTTCTATAAATGCCTTCCACATTTCCATAATCCACAACAAAACAGTCCTGAATAACGAGAGGTGAAAACAGGTCTCTATGGAGCAAATTTCATCCCTCTCTAAGGATGGCTTCCCATGTGGAGGGGTGAAGGAATGTGGCAGAAATCCTTCCAAACTGCTGCCCATCCTTATCCTTGGGCTTTGTCTCATTTGTGCTGGTTTTGGCTAGCACAGAGTTAATTTTCCTCATGGAAGCTAGTATGGGGCTGTGTTTTGGATTTGTGCTGAAAGCAATGTTGGTAATACAGAGATGTTTTAGTTACTGCTGAGCAGTGCTTACACAGAGTCGAGGCCTTTTCTTCTCCTCACCCCACCCCACCACCGAGTAGGTTGGGGGTGCACAAGAAGCTGGGAGGGGACATGGCTGGGACAGCTGACCCCAGCTAACCCAAGGGATATTCCATACCATATGGTGTCATGCTCTGCATATAAAGCTGGGGGAAAAAGAAGGAGGGGGGGACACGTTCAAAGTGATGGCATTTGTCTTCCAAAGTAACCATTATGCATGATGGAGCTGTGTTTTCCTGGAGATGGTTGAACACCTGCCTGCTGATGGAAGTAGTGGATGAATTCCTTGTTTTGTTTTGCTTGTGTGTGCAGCTTTTTCTTTACCTATTAAACTGTCTTTATCTTAACACATGAGTTTTCTCACTTTTACCCTTCCAATTCTCTCTCCCATCCCCCCGGGGGTAGAGTTAGTGAGTGGCTGTGTGGCACTTAGTTGCTGGCAGAGGTTAAACCACTGCACATCCTCTGTGTCCCTGAAGAGGTTTCCAATCCTAGGGACACACTATGGAAGGAGGTCACACCTGGTGCTTTGCAATTGGAAAACCCACAGGAGACAGAATATGCATGGACAGGAAGGGATGCCCTGCAGATCTCCCTGCTGCCTAAGCCTTTCCAGCCCTTTCCCCAATGCTTAATGCTTCCCATCCCAGCTGAGTCTCGCTCTCTCAGCAAGCTTATGATTTGCCACTGTCCTGCCCCCCACGCCCTACTCACCTGGCCTCCAGCCCAGCAGCATCCCCGGCCACCACCCCATCACCGTGAGCTTTGTTTCCACCAGAACCTTGGCCATGGCGACAAGCCCAATAGCTCACATGCAGGGGAGGGAGGGCCTGCTGTGGCTGGGTGTCTCCTGTAGGTGTTTTCTTTCTCATCTTGGAGTGGTTTAGTGGAATAGACTGTAGTGTAGTCTAATGCTCTATGTAGCATAGCACAACAGGACACCTGTGCCACCAGCTTCAGAGCTACTAGCTGCTTCTGTGGTCATCCATGTCCCAAAAGCATACATGAGGAGAATTCCAGACCATGACCCTCCTGCCGCTCTCTCTGTGCAAGGGGTGGGGAAGGACTAATTGCTTCCGCATACCTGGGTTCGGTATTCAGGTTTTCTCCCCTTACTCCTCCTGACTTCATTCCCCAGCTGTCTAGTTGTCAGTTTAGTCAGTCTTTGGCTAGTTCGCTTTCCATTCCTTCACAGAAGTAGGGCAGCCTCAGTCCCCCTGCTTGCTCCTGCTGTCTCTTTTTGGTGGCTGCAATTCAGCAGCAGATGCTTGCTCTTATGCTTCCATCTCTAGAATTGTGCTAAGCCCACCTGAAAACCTTAGCTCCACGTTAACGCCTCTGATAGTTGGGCGGCATTTAAGCATCATTACCTCTACTTTTCCTACCATTAATAATCTGATTTGTCTAATCAGTTTAGGATGGAAATTATTTTCTTTATGTGTTAAATAGGTTTAAAATGCTATTAACATAGTAAGAAACAAGTCTAGTGATTAAGGCAAATAAATTCTTTTGTTGGTTGCTTTTAAACTCACCAAGTCAAACTGTAACACAGCTATTATGGGAAGATATTTGCTAGTTAATTTGGAATTGCTTCAGAAAGAAACCCCAGACTTCACTAATACTCCACCTGACAACTCCTCGGTCTTCTCATGTCATTTGCAATGCTCTGTAAATGCAACTTGTCATTGCTCCCTGCCTCTGCTTAACCATTGGACAACTGAACTCGTGCAAAAGTTGTTCCTCCAATGACAGTGTGAACAACTTGTTCTCTGCTTCCTTCGTAGACTTCTGACTCTGTAAATATGCACTTGCATAACTTCACATGAGCCTGTAGTCTTTCTGAAGCCAAAGGATTTGCCTATTCATGAATATAAATCTATACACATGCGTGAATGTTCCAGACTGAGGGAATTCAAATCTGATCTGTAAAAGGTTCATGCAATGAGTTGTCCCATTCATTTCAGATTCATGAAGTCCTTCAGGATAACAGACTGACCAGTCTGTAGATTTGCAGGCCTCCTGTAAATACCTACGGACATAATTATTTTTATTATTGTGAGAGAACCTTTTGGAATTAGGGGAATTGTTCAAAGAAGTAAAATAAATGCATACATAAGGCCCCATAAGTAAATTTAAAATGGTTTTCTGAGTTTGTTGTGTCCCTGCTCTCTTGTACTGTAATTTTTTTACTACTAATAGGTCTTTTAATAGAAAAGTGATTGAAATAAGACAGGGGAAATAGAGCACAACAGTATGTGGAACACCCTTTGATCTTTCTTTAATGAAGAATTTTAAATTTATGGAGTGCCTTTAGTGCATCAGCTTGCAAATGCTGATTCTTATTAGCAAGGTTACAAATATAAAAGTATCAAAATGATTAGAGAATCAGAATCTATTTTTTAAAACCTTTCTTCTAAAATAGAACACACATTTTATAGCTTGTGTACAAGGTGCTTGGTGCACTTTGGGGTTAAGCTATCTGATTGGCTTTCTGAAAACTCTGTTAAAACACTGTAGACCTTGCTGTAATAGTAGACAACTGTTATTTCAGTGGCACCGCGTGGCCTGAACTTTAGAGAATTTAGACTAACTTTGCCTTGACTGTACATCAGCATTATTTGCAATGTATCAGAAATTATTTAAATGTCTTCAGTGTAGCCCATTGTAACATTATAGTAATGCCATTCTCACTACTGTGTTTCCATGGGTTGTTCTAGTTCATGTTTCTATGGGTTGTTCTAGACTTTTGTGGGAGCTGCTCTCCTAGGACTAAGAGCAGCAATCAGAGGTCAAATATGTTTCTGGTCTGTTTTTAGAGAACTAAAAGCACTGATGATATTAAGGAAACCTGAGGGATTTTAAGAGAACAACACCTCTTGGGGAGCTGAGTTGCTCTTCATTTTGCAGTGTGAGAGTCCTGTAATTTTTTTCTTTCCTTCCAAAAAAGAAGAGTACAGAGGCAAGTTTGGTGAGTTTTCTTTGACTTTTCCCATAGTTGGTTATGTTTTTCTTAAAATTGGAAACATTTGTTCATGAAGAATCTTAATAAATAAGTGCAGAGTAGTATCACAAGGAAAGTTTAAAAGGTAGGTAGAACACTGGAATACGTAGAGTGTGGAACAGTCCTAAGATCACTGAGATATTAAATAAATTATGTAATAGCTCTCTTTTTATGCTCTGGTTTTCTTATTTTTTAACAATTTACATTACTTTTATTCATTTCAAGAAGAGTTTGAAACAAAAGACATTCTGCACACAGATTAACTGGGTGTAAGTCCTACTACTGTCACTGGAGATAAGCATGTAAACTCCACTGTTTTTCTTGAACTAAGAAAAAAGTTATATGCGTAGGAGAGTAACACAAACTATCAGAACAAAGAAAAATCTTGGTTAAAACCTAATATGGCACTTCTGCTATGACAACCTGAGCTTAGACTTAGGAATGTGAGACCACTCAATATGATATTAATACCTGCACAACATAGGCATGAAAGGGAGAAGAAGAAAAAAACCACAAAACTAACCACTGAGTGTTCTGTTTTCTTTTATTAGCATGTTCAAATCTTGTATTTTTAGGGTTAATTTTGCTTACCAAGAATTTTTTTTTTAAATTCCTAGGTAAGGTTTCTGAAAATGGAAATAGTGTAAGTGTATATTTATATAACCATCCAAGTATTCAACAATATAGGTCATGAAAGCTTTACAGAGTCATTGCACAAGTACAGCAATACAAATTTATCTTGCTTTTTCCTTATTATAACAGTGAAGATCTTAATTCTTTAGCATGTAAATACCTATCTATCTCTCTGTATAGAAATTTAAATAAATTCTATAGACTTAGGGTGTTTAAGTTTTTGAATAAGAACAACATTTTGATTTTGGCCATTTTAGGTTGATAGATCATTATGTGCCTGAGGTGAAAAAAAAATACGTTTAGCAATATAGTATGATCTTTTACAAGAAAAAAAAAATCTTTAAATTAATTTGCTTTTAACATAGGTTTTATATATATATATATGTATTTAATTTTTTTTTTCATTTTTTTTTCCTTTTAGTGTAGGCTCGTTTCCTTCCTCATCAGGACAATGAGAAAATCAACAAATACAGCTTAACTGTCCTTTTCTGTGGTAATATTATTCCTCCTACTTTTCTTCTAGCTGCAGCTAGGTAGGCTTGTAGTCTATATCTCAGAGATTTCTGCATGTCAGTGTATTTATATTAAATTTATTAACAGTAACTCCTGCTAAGTGGTACACAGTATTTATGCAGTGCATCAGTCAGCACTCTCTGTATGCTTGTTGTTTGTATTTTGATTTGATTTCTGGTATAAAATCAAGAAGAAAATGAAAAGTCACTATGAAATACAGGTATTTGACCATAGAACCTTACACTGGAAATTATGTGACTGAGTAATTTTCCTCTGCCCTGGCACTTAAGGTTTTTATTGTGATGTTGGTCACCTTCCTTATCCCTTTGTACCTTTCTGGTCACTTTCTAACTTTTATCTTTTGATGATAGCCATCTATTTCTATGTTTCCCATGTTGCATACCTAAAAAATCCTAATTTCTGTTTTTATGCTCACTTGTAATTTCATTGGTCTTTTACTATTTTCCTCTTCTACATTTTTTGAGGAATAGAGGCAGTTAATTGTCTTTCCTTTGATGACCGTTAGATTAATTCATGTTTTTCGCCTAAATTTTTTCTTTCAGTCAACTCCACTCACTATTTGCCTCAGTGATCAAGATATTATTTCTAAGGAACAAGTATAGCCATTATCAGTTGAATGTCTCCTTTTTTATTCCCATTGAATGTAATGAAGTCATAACTGCTCCTCCCTATGCAACTACCTTCTTATAGTCCTAGCCATCATGGTGAAATCCAGAACGTTTGGAAACATCATCTTCTTTCTGCACACAAACTAGCAGAACAAAGAAAAATCTTAGTTAAAACCTAAAATGGCACTTCTGCTATGAGAAATTGAGCTTAGATTTAGGAATGTGAGACCTATAAATTACTATTTTAATCATCCAACAGAGAAAAAGGGATCATGTCAAGCAGGATTCCTGTACACTCACTTCCACAGGAATCCTGTCATACCAGGCAGAATCCTGAAAACAAACCCAAACAGCACTTAGTACAGCTCCGACTGATGACCACCAACTGCCTGCAAATACTCCCCATGTTATTGAAAACACTCATGCCCAAATCACAGATGCATTTGTCAAGGGCACACAGCACATGAGTGTGTATTAACCATTTGTTTCTTCTAGTACACTCATCACAGGAACTTGTCAGCATCTCTGAAGGAAAATGACCAAGTATTTTCTCCCACAGTTGGCTACCCCGTAGCCAGTGAACTCTTTTGGACTGTGCTATTGGTGTACAGCCTCTGGCCAAAAGAGGACGCTCTGGGATTCTGTTGCAACCTTACCAAAATGTTTATTTGTATGTGATAGTTAAAGTTTCTATAAGCCTAAGTAGTTTAAAACCTTTGAAGTGCCAAAAGCTTGTATAGCGATTATATATGTTGCTATTTCTGTTTATCTTCTAATTTTAAAAGGGTGACATTCGTACATTGACAGTGCCTTGACACTATAGTGAGTTGCCTTGATATTGTGTACCTTTATAATTAGCCATAATATGTTGCCTTGCTAGATGTGAACTGGCAGATTCTCTTGGTTCCTGAAGTTGTAATGCAATGTCATTGAAGTGCTTTAAGATTTTTTCATGAAGTTAAGAGAGTACTGTTCTGAAAAGACAAAAGCACATCCTAAAACCAGACTAAGAAGTAGAGACTGCACTCATAGGACAATAATTGCATTGTTTCTCCAAACTGAAAATACTTAGCCATTTTAAAAAAAGAAGATTAAAATACTAAGAGGTCTGTGTTAAATATCAGTTACTGTTAAATTTTTAAAAAGATTTAACTTTTTTAATTTTTAAAAATGCCTCCATCCTAATTGCTTTTCCATTTGAGAAAGGATAACCTTACAGGGTAGCTCAAGGATACTTCAGGAATGGCCTTTTCAAAGGGTAAGAAGAAGCGAGAGACCTCACATATGACTCTGTTGGACAAGACCTACATCTGCTTCCCAAACAGATTTATTGCCAATCATGAGGCTGGTCTGTTGCCCTCTCCCCAGGGCATGAAGTCCTGCAGACATCATATCAACAGATAATTCAGGTAGGTCCTTGCCTGTTTGGTAGGAAGTGCTCATGGCATTGATCAAAACCTAACTGAGCTTGGCTGCGGAAGTTTAGCTTTATATGCAGAAAGATTATTAGTTTCCCATTTTGCGATAAGGAAGTCTAATACTCTTGTTGCAATTTAATCCCTAAATCCCCAGACTTCCATTAGTCTGGAAGGATGTCTCTTAAAGTATTATAAGTATTCATTATAATTTTATAAACCACTAAGCATTTGATTCAGCCTTTCAGTTCTATTTTAATACAGTATATTGTTGTACAAAAGGCTATTTTATCAAAAAGTGTTTATGTCAAAGCCTAAATAAGTTTGTACTTTTTACTAGTAGTATTAAACACAAGTCTCTAAGCCTGAGGGAATGTAATAGTTTCTTTATACCGATCCCTAAGATCACATTTAAAAAGAATTGTTTCTTAAGAAAGATTTATTAATCTTATGCTCTCAATTAAAGCCACCTCAGCATTATAGTAAATAATTGTCTGATTTTTAAATACAAGTGTTGATATTTTTATTTGATTGACCAGCAAAAAAGTCTTACAGTATCTCTTACGATATATTTTCAGTGATGCAAAGCGCTTTATGTAATATATGGTATCCAAGACAATATGTAACTCCACCTGCTGTTTTAGTTGCTGATCATTTGGGAATAACATATTCTGAAAATTGCTCTTCTAGGCTACTTCCAACTTTGCTGTAAGTGACCTTATTTCTTCAAATTTAATGTGATATTAAAAATTTGTTAAGACTGATTATGGCCAGGCATAAAAATGTAAAAAGTTTCTGATTTGATGTATTGGTTTTTCTGTTTCATAAGTCAAATTAACTTTTAATTCTTTTTATTAATTTTGAACACCATATTGTAAACCACATGTTGTCATAACACTCCCCTAAATGATTACAGTCTTAACATTTAACAGATGTGTGCAAAAAGCCATGACCAATTTCACCAGGCTTCCACCATAAGTGGATATCAATCATTAGATCTAGTGAAACAAAGCTTGAAAAATTTTGTTTCCAGACAGATGAACATATGAAGAGTTAGTTATTTTTTTACATTCTCAGCAAAATCCTTTTGCATATGTAAATTAGTGACTTACTCGAAGATAATAAAGGGGAGTTTTATTCATGATGGCTCCAATGGCTTTTTTTTTTTTTTTTTTGCCAATGGCAAAACACAGATGTAAAACAGTCCCTAGATTTCTGTAAACATTTTATATTCTTCAGAGTGTGCACTTAGTATACAATAGCCAAAATTTGCAAACAGTAATGAATAGTGACTGAATACCAGCAAGCCATGAAAAGACTGAAAACTAAGCCAGAAGTTGTATAGCAGCTTTCTGCTCATCTATTTAGCTCAAATATTATTTTTCTCCTCTGTTTGCCTTGGCAATTTTATGCAGCATTGGTTGATATTGAGTAATAGGCAAGCCTTAAACATAAACTCAGTGCAAATTGAAGATTGGTCACTACTCATGTGAAAATGATACAGTTGATGAGGATGCTTGATCCAAATTCCCTAGGCAAATTCAACAGAATTTTCATTATTTTGTTTTTGAGTTTGATTTTCCCTTGGATTTGTGCTTGTAGATTTTATTGTGAGTAGGGACTTCTGTTTCTGTCAAACCTGAAGAACATAGACAATATTTTTATCAATGTCAATAACACAAACTCAGTAGAGAGTCAGGCCAAAAAAAGCATTTTGCCATGTTTTCTTCCCAAAGTTTATTCTTCTGGACTCTGGTTTTCAGGGTTTTGGTACTTGCTATTGTTTTGATTCCCTAACAATAGTCCTACCATCAGAGTCATTTTTTTGCTTGTTCTTCTCTGAGTTACACCCAAGTGTGTGGTAATTGTCTACCGGCTCTACTCGATCCATGGCTAGAAGATACTGCTTTTTTTAAGAGGAGTGTTGAGCCTGCTAGTCACTGTGTTAGGTTGTTCTCTTGAAGGAATCTTTCCTAACTTGTCTAGTAACATTTGTATATACACACCTTCAAAAAGAAAAAGACAAAATAAGGTCAAAGAAAGATTTTAGATTATTTTAGTATTTGATTTATTTAAATAGTATCGTTCCAAGAAAGTCAGTGTTAAATATGTGGGAGCATTTCTTTTACATATAATCTTTATCTCTGTGCTCAGCTGATCTCTTTTTAGCAGAGAATAATTCAGGTAAGTTTTTGCTTCCAAAATTGTGATTTAACAGAAATTAGATTAATTTTTGCTGAATCTGTCCCAGACTCAATTAAATTTCACATTTAATTTTCTATCCTCTGTTGATTCAGGACAGATCCATGGATATAGAAAGCAAGCATAACATAGTCAGGTCAGAAGCTGAAACACCAGCTCTACTAGGTGAATGATATTCTTTATTATACCTACATTAATGGATGTCTGGTGTTTAAGATACAACTACATTTGCCTGATATAGTAATTTGCAGCTACAATAGATTAAATATATTTATGTGGATGCAGTTTATCAGACACATGCACAGTTTTGGACATGAAAATACTGTTGAGGCATGTATAGAAGCCAGACAGAGGCCCTTTGTAAATGTGATCTTTAAAGTTATGCTGACATTTCCAGTTCCTGTTTTGCTCAAATATTGCATAAGGAAATAATTCTGACTATTTTTATTCCAATGATTACAAAAATGTTCAATTACAATGTATTTTAAATGTATAGAAGTTCACTTTGCAGACATAGCATACATCCAAGGTACACACAGTGATTTAAAAAACATAGTTAATATAGCCAATACCTGCTTCCTCAGACCCTCTATCCCTATGCCATTAAAAAGGATATTTATTTTATTTTGTTTTACCTAAAAATAAACTATATACAATAAAGAGTGGAAGTGATTTGCTCTGTCACATGTATATGGCTCATTATAATCATGTCTTTTCAGAAATGTAACTGTAAAAAGAACGGGAATATAGCAGTATATTGGCATTTTTAGATATCAGTTTTGAATGGAAATTTCTCCTGCTATTAGGGCACATTTCAGAAAAACAACCCAGAGGACTTTAATATAGTTTGTATTTAGTTTTCTTTTTTTTTTCTTTTTTTTTTTTAAAATCAACCAAAGCATCAGAAGATGCCAGTTCTTGAATTTTCAGTGGTTTAGAGTTCAGTGCTGTCTAAAAAGCAATATGAAGGAATACAAAAGAGATTTCTGAAAGAGTATTTTGAAAGTTCTTTACATAATATCAAGAAAGGAAAGCATAAGTAAGCAAAGTTTAAATAAATGCCTGTAAGATAATTTTATTAAGTTTGTTGAATAACATGTGGATAAAATTTTCATTGCCATAGACCATTGACCTCCTGCAAAGAGCTTCTGATTTAAGTAATGCATTACCTACTAAATGTCTTTACTATGTGGTTCTTTAGGACCTGAAAATAAAGGGCATGTCCTTGCTAAAAGGAAAATTAGGCTATCTGTAAAGTACAAAATAGAGAGATTCTCAATGCTGTTTGCTCCCAGTAACCCTTTTCTTCTCTACCATTTTTCAGAGAGTTTAGACAAGTTATTATAAAACCTAGAATTTATACTAACTATACCAGACATGGTATGTTCAACAAAATAATAGAATACTCTTATTTTTCTTACCAATTTGAAAAGCTAGCAGATTTTATTATTTTATTGAATATACCATGTCTGGTATTCATGACTACTGTGTTGGAGTAAGTGTATGACTGCATCTGGACATCTCTCTAAACCCTCAGGCCAACAAACCACTATAAATCTCTTGTTATCTAACCATGCTAAGTTCTAAATGGGTTGACATCACTAATAAGCATCCCACAAGATCTTTGGACTGTAAGGTTCTTCTACCTATGTTGATAGAGTATTTTGAATTTGCTCAATTCTGGCATCCCAGGACCTGTGATCCTTTCATTTTGATCTGAACTCTTTAGCTCAGAGCTCTCTTGCTCCAATAAGCTAAATTTTCAGAAATGTAAGATTTTAGATTATGCAAAAAGCCAAAAAGTTTACACAATTTTAGAGAATCCAATCCCATCAGACATACAATGAAAGTCAAGTAACTAGAGGGAGCTAAGAATTCTGTACAGAAACTCTCCAAAATCTGCCAGCCCACTGGTCTAAATAATTTTTCTTTCTGTTAACACAGAAAGGTAACAAAAAAGAACAAATATTTTAACATAGATTTAATATTAATATGATATCATTTATTTTTTCCTCGAATCATAGCATGGCTCTTCATAGCAATTCTATATCAAAAATGAAAAAATTGGCAGCATGACTGCTGGGGAACATATTGACCAGACAGCAGGGTTCCTCTTGTAGTCCATTTGCTGCCAGTAGGACAACGGGATCTGGCAGTTAACTCAGAAATGGAATAGTGCAGCAAGCCTTCAGAAAAATGCTATACCTGGGGTGACATCAATTTCACTCTCCAGCTGAATTTGCCTCTGAAGCATTTTGTATGGAGTCATGCCATTATGGCTCCATCTCTGTGGGAAGAATGGCCCAAGAACTGCAGGTCTGGCTCTTTGCAGCTGGTACTGCAGGTAGTATACATAGTAGAATAGTATTATAATTTGGGAAAGAGTGGCTGAGACTTGTGGAATTTTTTTTTATGCTTTACTCTTGCATGACAATCATCCAAGAATTCATGAAAAATATAAAAGAATTATTAGAAAGACAGACTAATCTCAACAGAACTACTACAGATTTTTCAAGACAGTAAAATAATAATAAATATTATTTTTAAAGGTACCAGGTAAATCTTGTTTCAATGAGCCTTCTTTGAACCATCTTATATATATTTTGAAACAATGATAAAATATAAAATACAAGGGCTAAACCATACCTCTTTCTGCACAGAAAAAAACATACCTTTACAGTCCCAGATAATGGTTTTTGAGCCATCCAAACAGTGGACAACAGAGAACTACCAGCTATAATTATTGACTCAAAAACCTTTGACAGAAGTCTCTGGTAAGATCATATTCTGGAAACCAGCTGCTCACAGGACCAGAGGTGTATGACTGTCCTGGATAAGAAACTGGCTAAGAGATTTGTCATGGTTTAACCCCAGCCGGCAACCAAGTGCCACCCAGCAGCTCACTCACTCCCCTCCCCTGGGTGGGATGGGGGAGAGAACCAGAAGAGTAAAAGTGAGAAAACTTGTGGTTGAGATAAGAACAGTTTAATAATTGAAATAAAATAAAGTAAAATAGTAGCAGCAGTAGTAGTAGTAGTAGTAGTAGTAGTAGTAGTAGTAATAATATACAAAGGAAGTGATGCGTGATACAATTACTCACCACCTGCTGACTGATGCCCAGCCTGTGCCCAAACAGTGATTGCTGCCCCCCGGCCAACTCCCCGCGGTTTATATATTAAGCATGATGTCACATGTTGTGGAATATCTCTTTGGCCACTTTGGGTCAGCTGTCCTGGCTATGCTCTCTCCCAGCTTCTTGTGCACCCTGCAGAGCATGGGAAGCTGAAAAGTCCTTGACTAGTGTAAGCACTGCTTACACTCAACATTTGGTGTGGTAGCAACATTATTCTCGTCCTACATCCAAAACACAGCACTATACCAGCTACTAGGAGGAAAATTAACTGTATCCCAGCCAAAACCAGGACAAGATTGCAAACAAACCAATGGTTCCTGGGTTGTTTTCAGCATTGCAGAAATCCTTTTGTGGCACACTAGAAGTGATGCTGCCTAATGCATTTGTCAGTCACCGGATAAAAGTATATGAATGGTGAGAAGACAGATTTTGCAGATAATACATAGTTATATTGGTTAGGCAAAATCAAAGAAAGCTGTGAAGCAACACAGAGAGACCCAGTAGAGTTAGATGAGTAGATAAGAGATGATGGTAAAAGAAGGCATCCTGAAAGGAGTAATCTGAAAGAACATGAAAATGTGTTAAAATGTTAATGGAAAAAATATAAAATAATTTGAGATATAGTTTTAAATGCTGTTATTTTTAGAAGAAATATCCTTATAAAATCAAAATGGAAAAATAGTGCTACCACTGTTCCACAGTCTTGGGTTTTAAATTAATTTAATCAAGAAGGAAAAGATGCGTAGTTATTTATGAATGATTCAGTGGAAATATCATCTCTGTATATAGCAGGATATATAGAGAATTCCTCATCTGAAATGCTGTACTCTGTTCCGATAGTCCTTTCTCAAAATGATAATATGATAGAAATGTTAAGTGTCAGCAAACAGAAAAGATTTGTTGCCTTAGATTAAATAAAAGAAGTATACAAAGTAGTGACTGTGTTTCTATACTATGCACTTTAAATTACCATTCTTCTTAATAAAGGATAAGGAGAGATACAAACAGATCTAAAGGAACTACATTTAAATTAAGTTTCAGAAGGTACAGAACACAGCTAATTCTGTGAAACTCATTGGAAATAACTTCTACTTGAGACAACATTCATCTTTGCATTAGAATAAATACATACAGGGCACATTATACTGATCACTACAAATTAAGAGTTAGAAAAAAATTGCCAGTGCATGAATCATTTCCTAATTGTCAAAATTTTTACACTTCTGAAATACCTGATTGCAGTTTGCTGTTAGAGACATGACACTGGGCCACATGTAACAGTAGAATAGGATAGCAATTCCTGTGTTCAGAAAAGACTTGCCAGATCAACACTATCCTATCTCCATCCCTAGCTGAAGTGATTGGGAGGGAACACGACAACCATGTTAGCCCTAGGTCATTTTCACAATATTTATGAGCCGATGTTCTATTTGCATTAGATTCATTAGGTATGCCTTTCAGAAGGGAGGAAGGAAGATATGGGAAGCTGACTCCTGCTGATCACCAAAGATGAATGAGTCAAGACTGGCTTAAAAAAAACAATGTGTGGGGTGGGAGGTGGAAAAACGGAGATTGCAGCAGGTACAGTGGTGAAGCAGAGGCATTTCATGCACGTGGGGTAAAAGAACGGCTGTGAGCACAGACTGGCCTGAGATCCAGTCATCTCCTCCACACCTCACCTCCTTCTGGACAAGCTGCAGGATCCATCCAGCTGTTACTAATGGCATTTGGACTTGTGGGGCTTTTACCAATGGCATTCAGACTTGTGGGGTCACATGTTTTTCTGAAAACAGTCTGGAGCTTTACAGTGGTGTGTCTTTCCAGGCCTGGGGTGAAAGAAGCAGCAGTCTTTAGATGGTAATGTAACCAAACCCAGAGAGAAGGTGAAAAGGAGTGGGCAATTTGGAAAGAAGGTGAAATACAGGAGGATGAGGAGAAGAAAATAAAATGAAAAGGATGCAGAAATAAGACTGGCTGTTTTAATTTTGGTAACCACCTCACTTTTCTTCTAAGCAATACGTACTTAAACAAATGTTGTAATGGAATATGTCTGATAGACCATTAAATCATCATACCACTGGGTCATAAACATGATTCTTAATAAATCTTAATCTAAAATTGAGCTGTTATAGAATTTTTTGGTCCATTTTGGTCCATTTTTGGCCCATTAATATTCCTGTGTGCCTAGTCCTCATACTGAAAAAAAAAAAAGTATTTAATAATAGTTTTAGGTGACTTTTCTTGCTTTGTTAATGCTTGCTTGTGTTTTTGGTTTTGTGACTTTTTTTGGTTGCAGTGCAGTGTATTGGATTCCAATGCCTGTATTTGTGAAGATTTCCTTTTTTGCAGCAGTCAGCTATTGGTTAAAAATAGCTACATTATATTGCCATTAAATATTCATTAAATTGAGTTGTGGCAGCCTGTGAGAAGCATCCAATTAAGCAGTTCACTTTCTACACATAAGGCTGCAAATGAGCAGTCTTCTTTCTTTTCAATAATGCATCACAGGCTGCCGTTAGTATCTGTAAAATAATTGATAAGGCAAAAGTTATTTGTAAAATACATACTGGAAATAGAAAAGTAGATTAGAGAGGATGATTTTGCCTTGAGACTTTCCTCTGACTGTGGGAAAAGTACAGCTTACTTTGATTTAATTTTTACATAGCCTGGGGAAACCTGAAATGCCATATCTAATCCTTCAATATTTTCTATTTCTGATGTGTATTATGTATTACTAAATCTTAAAAATCAGAGATGGAAAACATATCATAGACTTTACTCACCCTGAAGCCATTACAGGACAGTAAATATGGCATGGCTGGGTCATGGGAAAGGCTCAATGACTTTTTGGATCTATCCAGTTTCTCTTATTTTGTTGCTAGTGCATTGATATACCCATAGACTTGTTTGAAGAATATGCCTAGGGTGCAGTCAGAGGCATGACCACCATCTGTGCAGTCAGAGCTGAGCTAGTTCGATCAGCAATGGCAGTGGAGGTGCATTGGCTCAGGCTTCAGCATAGGACAGAATATCTTTCTGATCTCCCAGGACCAGCCTGTGCTGCTGACCCCTCACTGACACGCTAGCTAAATACATTAAAGCTAGCTAGATTTGCTGTACATATTATCAAGCTGCTTCCGCATCTGCAGTGCAGACCTGCCTGTAATCATACACATGTTCTGACGCAGCGGTGAACGATTGGTAATAAGGAACTGCAGGGACCTGGAGGTCTCTCCTCTGAGCAGCTGAGCTGCTGTCAGTGTACCACAGTGGTAAGGTAAGGAGCGATGTCAGCCTGGTGCCAGTCTCCTGTTTCCCCAGCCCTGGGCACGTCCAGGGACTAAACTAGGCTTCTGTGTAAGTCACTGTATCCCAAGTTACATATTACATGCCTGTTTTGTAGCACCTTTCAGTTTCCATTTTGCCTTGTATGTATCTCACCTTCTGCCACTTGCTGATTATTTCTCGCCTGTCTTCACTTATTGATGTTAGTTTTAATTTACCACTTTATTTAATTGCTGATTCCAGTGCACTGCTTCAAAATGTACCTTCTGGTTATTATCAAAGCCCTACGTACAAGCTGGGCCTAAACTCCCCGGGATATTGGTTCAGCAGACTGGAAATTGTTTGGCCATTTCATTTACATTTAAAATGTAGGCTTTAATTGAATTAAATATGAAGCAAAGCACTACAAGTTGTACAGTGCTCTTTTTTTTTTTAACCTGGGATGAAATTACAATTACTATTGTTGTCCCTACAGTGTAATATTTAATGAGACACAAAATCTTGTACTGACTATGCGTGATGACCTATGGATATGGCAGCTAGCAGAGGCCACCTAAGCCACTTGTAGCCTTTCAAGGCAAATGAAATAGCCTGGTAAAGGCCCCAGCACTGGGAAGGGTGGTGTGCTTTGCAATGCAGCTGAGGACCAGCTGCCACTGCAAAGTGTTCTTGCGCTCCTTCCTTCTCCACCTTCCACCTCCAGCCTTGCCCTTCTGCCACCTCCCTGTGACAGTGTCAGCATCCACCCAGACCTGCAGTGAGGCAAATGGGGGAACTAAATGAGCACATAACTAGTCCCATGAAAATGTGAGGAGTCTTCTGATAGTGCATCTCCTGGGTACTTGCACAATGGAAAGGGGCAGAGCACGTGGCTGGGAGCTGTAGGTGGGCTCTGGATTCTGAGGTTTGCTGGCAGGCATCCAGCAAAGAGCAATTATAGTGTTATTACTTTAGTTGGATTGTTAGGTTTCAGAGTCAATATTATAAAGCAAAAAGAGCTATTTGCAGGACTACCAGTACTGGATTTTCTGACTGGCTACAGGCTCAAGAAGTCAGTGCTTTGAACCATGTTATCAATATTATTTAAATACTGATGCAGTTTTAACTGCCCAACAAGGTGATCTTACAGTGGGAAAAGACAATTTACAATTTTGTGTATGACCACTACCATATCAAGAAAAAGGGGTAGAATCCTGGTTTGTGGGAGCAGTGGTAAAATTCCTACCTGAGAAACAGGATTTCATATGCAATAGAAATTAATATGTGCTTAGGAACTCAGCAACAAGCTAATTCTTTGTTAATTTTTCAGCTCGCCCTTGCAGCAGTTTACAAGCAAAACATTATGTGAAGACTTAGATTGGATTGTTTAGCACAATATCATGAAAGTTGTATCTCAATTAAAATCTTATTTAAAAATATGATAGTAGTACATTTTGTATGATAAATGCAAAGGACTGCAATGAATTCAATAAGAAATGAAAAGTAAAACTGCAATTTCATTTTCATAGTTTTTCCATGTTTTCTATATTTTCCACGGTATAACTTGGAAATCACAGACAAATTCATTCACAAGTCCAATCTGTCAGAAAGTCCAGAAAATAAGAACTAGCTAGAAAAATGCTTTGCCAGATGCATGATATGTACTGAAAGCAGATATCAACTTATTTACTGCTATATATAAATAATATACATTATGTATTTATTTTCCCGGTTTTTATGTCCATCAACTCTTCCTATAGTAGAAACAAAATTTTAAAGTTTTAATAATTAAAATACTGAGACAGTAAAAGCAGTAACATAAATGAAACTAAATCAAATCATCCTATGATCTTGCATACTGGTACATATGCAGACAGTGACATTGTTCCTTAAAAAAAAATCTTTTACAGTTTTTATTCTGTGAGTCTTGCTATTATTGTGCCTGGATAGCAGAGGAAATCATCTTACCAGGCATAATTAGAATTGCTAGCTTTTGAAGTTTATCTTAGTATTTACGGGGATCATCTAAAGCCCAGTCAAATCAATGGAAAAGCTCCTGGGATATGTCTCTGCTGCGCAAAGCACAACAATATTAGGCGATGCTTGACTTGGTGCTAAGTGAGCTGCCTTGCACAGAGCCATGCAAGAGGCTATAAAGGAGTGTAGCGACAGAGCAGGTAAAGCTCCAAACAGACTCCAGTTCCAGAGGCAGCTTGCTCTTGGCCAGTGTATCACCTCCCTGCAGCTATACAATGCACAGAATGGGCAAAACCCTATTATATTATGAAGCCATGGTAGTTCGGCCTCAAACTGAAAAAAATTCAGGCCGTGCCTGATAATCAGGTATCTTAGGGTTTATGTGTTTCTCACTACATTATTTACCCAGTAACCTGCAATAATATAATATCAGTAGCAAACAGAGGTTTTGTTAAAATGCAATCTACTGCTTTGTTGCTAAACAGTCAGGTAATGCATAATTTCTCCCCCTAAGCTCCATCAAGGCAGAGCACTTCTTGCAAACACCAAAGAAGACTTGGGGATGGGGAGGAGGTGAGACTGATGGCAGCAGGGCCAGGAGTTTACCACAGGACTTGAAGGTGGCATTTCTCCCCAAGGGCTCTAAGGGTGCAGTTGCATGGCAGATTTAGTGGCCATGTACGGTCAATCCCTCCTTGCCCTCTGCCCCTGTCCACCACCATTTGTGGGACCATGGATTCAGCTCATCAAGGGAACTGATCTCTGTGATAAATGATCACTTTTGTCTTTCCTCCCCTTTGGTAGAATTGGTTTCCAAATGCACAAGCTTCCTGAGCTAATTTACGATACAATCACCTGTGCTCAGTGCTGTAGGAGGGCTGGGCCCACACCACCGTTTAAAAGCATGATACCGTGTCAAGTTACTGGCTTAAACTGCTGTGAAACCACTGCCTGAATGGTGTTTTCCTAAAGCAGAAGCTTTTTCAGTCTTATTCTTAGTGATCATGGAGTATGACAGGGACTACTGGAAAGTGTAAGTGTAATTATACAGCAGAGTAATGGAATGTCAAATCAGTAAATGGCTTACATATAATCAAAAGGATGATCCTGTGTCTGAGGTCCCAATCCTAAACCCTCCATAATACTTTAAAACATAGCAGGAAAATATACAGATTTTAACTAGCTTATAGTTGTATAAATCTGAATTTTTGCAAGAGAATTTTTAGCAATATTATGAGGAGCAGTTTAGCTGTAATACTGCTTTGATGAATTTTATGTTTTATTTTATTCTCTCCATTAAAATCTTTGCAACTGTTTTGAAAGGAGAAAACAGTAAACACCATATTCTGCGACCCAAAATGATTCCTTGCGGGCTTCCTAAGCCAAAAATAGACAATGCATAGAAACAGAATGGTCATTCAAATTAGAAAGATATTATGAAAGTGATACATTTGGCATTTAGTAAGCCCCAAAGAGAGGGTTGTGGTGCTAATATAATTTGTCCTACATTCCAAATGGAAAATGCAGAAATTATAAAACACACTTAAGGCCCTGTTTGCAAATTATGGACTTTCATTTTGAGGGTTGTCCTGTGTGCCGCAATTCTTAAACTTGGCAGGAAAAGAACATTGGCTAAAAGAGCTCAAAAACCTCTTATAATTGGCATCCTAGAATGGGCATCTTAGTGAAGTTTGGCCGCTTTTGGGCTTGAGCTTAGCAATCCATTTTTGTCCAAATTAAGCCTGAATTAATTTCAGCACTGAAGAATGCTTTACAACACATTCAGTAATAAAGAAGCAGACCCCTTTCATGAACTGAAATGTACAGAGGAAAACAACAGCCTCAGCTTAGTGCATTTAATGACAATGTTAATTCTGCAGTGTCCAGTCAGAAGTGGCTCACACCTCTTCAGCAGTGTAGACAAAATTGAATTTTGTTGCCTTATGGATAAGAAAAAAATGTAAGCCCTGGACAATTATGCTTCTTGTTACTGTAGAGAGGTTTGGAAGTAAGATATGGTGCAGCTGTGAAACTGTCCTCCTCCAGCAATCACCCTAACTGGACTGTCAGATCTTTCTTAGGATCACCAACAAGAAAAGCTTCCCAACGGTCTTGTGCAGGCAAACTAGTTGGTTTTCTACCCCTTTCTGTGTTGATTTTACCCAGATTAGTCTGCCACTGCAGACAACTGCCTAGTTTTCCTAAGCCTGCAGCTGATCCTATCTTTTGTGTCCAAAACTGCTGCTTTCTCATTAACTACACCAATGTTAAGAAAGGAAAGGCTCATTTTAATTCCTTAATGGTGGAATTACTGGTGCATGAAGCCAGCTGATGGTGTCAGCCCTCTGCACTGCTTCTAAAAGGGTGGCAATAGTAGAAAGGAAAGAATGTTCTGGCTCTTCTGTTTTTAATAGGAATTGCTGAATATATGCAAGATGTTAACAGATCTAATTGTTACGTATTTTCCTGATTTAATGACCAGAATGTACCAGCATTTTGGCTATTAAATACTCCATGTGGTTATAAAACACTTCATAAGTGGATGTCTATTCAGAAAAAAGTGGTTTGATCTCCAAAATTGTGAACGACAAAATTGCAAAGTAGTGCAGGGTAAAGCATTTTCAGATTTTATTGTTACATCAGTTGTCACGGTAGTATCCTTGTACTACCTTGTCTGGAGTTACACATTTGTTAACAAAGGTGGTAAATAATTGTTTTTGTTGGTGCGTGTTTAAAATGGGTAATAAGACTATAATTATAGGTATGAATGCCTGTTCTTACTTAAGTGCTAACTCTAGAGATTTAACACCGATGCCTCATTAATTCCTACTCTTGAGTTTTGCATCAGCAAGCTCATTTAATGTTGTCTCTAAAATACGCACTTTTCTTTCAAACAAAGCTGTTTTTTGCTTGGAAGAAAGATGTTCCATCAACTAAATGAACAAAAAAATTTTTAAACTTTTCTTTAGCCTTTTACCCTTTTCCTTCCAAACAGAGAAAATTAGGTCTTAGCACTTTAGGTTCTGGGGAACATGTGAATATTTCAGTAGCCTGGAATGAAGCAATTACGCTGTCTCAGTGCAAATGTGATATTCAAGAAGGTACAATTTTCTTAAATTATATTTCTGTTAATTACTCTGAGCCTTTCTAACTAAGCTGTGAAAGCTAACTTGATTGCTCTCAACTACTAAATTTGGAATAAAGCCAAGATGAAAATGGCTTCTATTTCCGCTTGAAGAACAAAACTTTAGAAAAATATACTGACATTATCAGTGAAGCAGCTACATTTTCTATTTGAAGCTTCTCTTTTTAATTTCTCAAATTGCAAAATCACTTCCATTTAAGCACCTTTCATCGTACACTTTTTTATGTATCATTTCTTTGTAACCTGTCTCAGAAATAACAATGAATACTATTAAAATAGAATTCAATGATCTCAAACTGAAAAGCTTTAAATAACTTATTTATACATTTTCTTAATTAGTCTTAATAACAAAATCACAGAATATTGATGAAACTTTTAAAATAAAAATGTTAACTATTTTTTGGCTTGTTTTTCCTAGCAATAAACGATTATATAGTGATTATGTGTATTTGTCCGTCCCCTCAAAAACTTCTGGTTGCAATGACCTATTATAAATCAAACTTGATGTTTCATAACATGAAACTTCTAAAGTTTCGTGAAAATCAGTATCTGGCTGGAGAAAAGGAAACAGTGCTCTGCAGTGTGCACTGAGGGAGAGGCAGTTATAATTCAGACCCCTATCCATTTTAAGAGGCAGGAATCAGACACTCAATCAAGACATGCATACTAGGTAATGAGTCAGCACTTTGTCAGCTCCAAACAAAAACCAGCACGTGCTACCTGTCAGTCAGTCAAGGAGGTAGGGATATGAGAAGAAACAGGGAAATACTGTGAGGAAGTAGAAAAGGCAAGGGCAATAGGATGGTGCTGAGGGTACTAAAAGTATAGAGGAAGTGGCTGGGTGGTATAGATATAAATCCACAAAAAGGGAGTCTTCCTGTTATTCCATGAAGGAACTCTCAAACACTCTGAATCATGCTTGGTAAAATCAGATAAGAAGAAAAGCTATGCACTCACCGGTACACTGAAGCATCTTTACTTACACACAGAGCTTTGGGTAGAATAAGATTTATATAATTGAAACCTTATTAAATTTAAAACAGGCTTCATATATACTTTAGGTTTTTTGGCAGCTGCAGTGCGGACTGAAAAAAGTGTGATTTAGTCCTGTAGAAAGGAAACAGGAATGATGGATGAACATGTGTGCAATATCTATGATGTACAGTCCACAAGGCTGATGTGTAGGACAAAGCAAAGTCACTCATTTTTTATTTTGTAGGAGAAATAGTGCTCTGTGTTATTTTAGTCTCAGGTGCAGGGTCATTCCCTGGTAAGATGGAACTTCAAAGACATCTACACTTGGGACGATGGTTTGCCATATTGTACCTCGTTCTAAAAGTACTGATGTTGACAGCTGCAAATTTTCCTGATGAAAATGCAAAACCGGGGCTGCCAGTTTAACAAAGTGCATATTATTGTTAGGATATTTGTTAGAATATATATTGATTAGGAATAAAACTTGAGAATTTTAGGGCTTTCTTTTTACTTAGCATTCTACTGCAGTACTGGTAGGAATCTGTGCACATTTTCATGGTATTGAAAAATAGACAATTATGTAGGTCTCTCATGTCTCCCTTTTAAAATTTTGTTCAGAAGGAAAGGAGCTTTATGTTGATAATACATGGATTGTGTTACCTGTCAAGTCAATGATCCACCCTTTTAAAATCAAATCAGTCCTCAAAACAAACTAAAGAACAGGTCTCATCACCTGCCTACTAAGATGTGTTAAATGTTTAAAAAGTAACTGTAATGCACTATGGTATCATTGAACCTTCAACCCCTGGTTTAACCACTTGTTGACTGGGTAGGAACTGCATGAATGTCTCAGCTACATGACTCTAAAGGAACATTAAATTGTAAAATATTCTGCTCTTCAAGAATCCTCTGAAGCAGCGAATGCTCATTTGGAGATGCAAAAACTTGCTTTCATCTTGCAGTAAATCAATTAATATTCCTTTCACTTCCTGTAGAAAAGGAAATCTTTAGAATAATTTTGAAATCAAGGATGAATTTTTTTTCCATATTGATATTTGAGAAAGGAAAAGACCATAACAATTTTACAGATCATCTCCAAAGAGGTAATACAATGTTCACAACATAAACTACTGATGCTAAGGACTGTAAGTTTGCACTGTGATTCTAACTCTGACTAAGAGTGGACATCCATATTTAGGCTAAAAGTCTCTCCTAAAAATGTGCTTCTATAGAGTTGCAATTCATCTGTCCCATTTATGCAGTGGGGGAAATCTGGACAACTGTGCTCTCTATAGTGGTTCTTCTTCATGGTGCTGTATCAAGGTACCTGTACACATAACCAGCCACTTGAAATACATGTAGTGGACACCTAGTACTCAGCAGCAGCTAATCTGCTTTGCAGATCTATTCCTATTGGGCTAAGTCTACTTACTAATACCATACATAATAATACTATAGCCATGTGTAGAGGACTTAGGTGGGGAAGGGACCAAGCAATGCCAAGGGCATAGGACAGAAGGGGACTTAAATGGGGTAGCTAGGGCTACATGAGAAATAAGAGCAGAGCTATCTACTTACACTCTCTCAGCTCTTCACAGTTTAAAGAGAAAGGCTAGGAAGAGAAATACAGGGTCAGCAAATCTGCCAAAGCCTCCCTCATCAACATACCTAAGCATATAAAAATGTCCCATCCCTCATAGCAGAAGGAGCCTCTCTCTCCCATTTCCAATGTTATGAAGAAGTACAGTATCATTCAAGTGACTCACTGGAAGATCATACCCAATCTTGACACATTTCTGCTGTAATGCAGAAATTTTCTTGGACCTGACAGTGAAATCTTGTCTCACACCAGGAAATACCAACATCTCTCTGCATTCCCAAGTTCTCTTTCCTGGCTGTCCTCCTTCTTCAGCCCCTGAATTGGCCTTTGGCCAATGGATGACACATGAGATCATAGTCCATGTTATGTTTCGATGAAGGCAGCATTGTGCCACTCATAGCAGCTGCCACTGAGTTCTCCTGTGCTAGAAAATTAGCCTCCCCCAAGTTCAGGTGGAGGCAGTTAGGAAACTGATGAATCCACTTCAAATTATTGGGCTTTCTCCCCATCTTTCCTAGGATGGTGTGGGGAGAGGTCAAACACATCTCGGCATCTCAGGCATCAAAGGCTGCTACCTGATGTGTGGGAATTCAGCATACCAGTACCCAATTTCCACGGCTCTGTTCTCAGTCTAGGAACTCTCTGAGCCACGTTTCCTGAATAGTCCAGTGGTCTGTAGGTTCCCAAGCAAACAATTCTCCCTATTCTTCTGCTTGTCACCAGTGGAACCCTGGGCACTAGAGGGGAGCACAGCTGTAGAGAAACCTTGCTGCTCTGCATTTACCAGGCCAACTAATTAGATCAACATGGGAAAGTCTACCATAGAAGTGATTCAGCTTAAAGATTTGCTTATAATCTCTAGATGCCTGTCCCTGCCTAGACCACCTATCAGTGTTCACCATATTGCATTTCCAATACAGTGGTCACACTAACAGAAACTCAAAGGTGTGTCCAAGCTCTTTACTCCTTGCATTTATTTCCCAAGAGCTTGTTATTTCTAACAATCATTGAAAGAGGAGTGCTGGTCTACCATGTCTTCTTGTTTGAGGCAATGTGGCCCCGTCTACTGGGAGTGAGGGACAAGCAAGGCTTTTCAGAGCTGTATTGCACAAACAGCCCTGTTGGTGAAATTCCTATCATTAACACACCCATGACATTGGCCCAGACTGAAGCTATAAATATCAACTCTGAAGGAACTGTTGTCACTGCAGCTCCTGCTGACACTACTACTACCTCTGTTTGTCAGGCAGTAGTAGCAAGGCACATTTGTGAAGCAAAGGAAGGTAAGATCAGAAGGGAAAAGCCTTTACCCACGCTATCCCTGAACAAGGGCTTGCCAAGACTGCATCAAAGTGACTGGGGTGGTGCCAGGCATGCCATCTGCTCCATCTCCAGGAAAGGGACCATCCAAAAGAGTGCACAGGAAATGGCCAGTGAGATAAACAAGGAAGTCATAAATTCCAGATTGTTTTTTCTCTTTTTCTGTTATAACTCTCATTTACATCCCTCATCACTTTTTCAGCCCATATCAGATCCTTTTCTATTTCCATCAGACTTACCTGTCTGTGCTTTCCTTTGCTGAGAGAAATCTCATGTGCTCAGTCAGAGCTTCCTTAGGAGCAGTGTGTGACAACAATATCTTTTGCACCTGATGAACCGCTATAGCTCCAGTCCTGCCTTTGGTGCCTGTGATGCTGGAAATCTACAGTCTTGGTGTAATCATGGGTTAATCTGCCCCACTCCATGATGTCCATCAAGCTCCAAGTCAGTTGCTGTTCACCTGGCTATCCCTAGTCCAGTTTTCCCTTATCCTTCTGTGTGGTGGCTGCCCTCCCTCAGCCTTTTGGCCTGCAGAAACAGCCAATGGTACCTAAGGGTTGCACACAAAGGTACCCTGAAGTGTTGTTTCCAAGTGCTCTTTCTCTTCTTGCAAGTGGTGTATGAAAATAGTGTGTTGCTTGGCAAACACGGGAGTATGCTTTGGGATGCTGCCAAATTACCGCCTCTATATCGGTCTGTTTCTGATAACTAGACTGGGCTTTTTTAATTGTCCTGGAACCTGTTCTGCCTCATGTTAGCCCAGCTGGGTCCACCACTAAATGGAAACTTCCCCTTTCCCTGAGTACTGTCTCCCAACAAACTCTATATGGTCTTTCCTGTTTCTGTCTTTTTTACCCGATCTGGAGTTTCCATGAAAGTCCAGTAGATTTCTTGCTTCCTTACTGTTGCTGCTTATACTGTTGCGGATCCAGGCACCATGCCAGCTGCATGAACAAGCTTAATTTACAGATTGGTATCACCTTGAGAGCTGCTTTATTCGAGAGATGCCCGGTTGGTGGGTCCTGGCATTACAAAAATTAACGGTTATATAAAGAGCAAAAAGCTTATTGTGGCTGTCAATAAGAAGGAGTTGAATTATGACCATGGTTTAAATACCTAGAATAACATGGGTGCACATGGAGAATCTACACAGAGGAAGCAGTCCAGACCCTTATCTTCATGTGGACATCCAAATGCAGCTGCCTGCATGAATGAAGACTGCAAATGTGTTTCTTGACGGTAGAGGGGGAGTTCAGGTGAGCAGCTTCCAAACAGCAAAACATTTGAATCAGTGATAGTAATCTACTTTTAGAGAGGTAAAATACACACTGACTTCCCATCTCACTTGAGATCTCTAGGTGTTACTGTGCTATAAATAATAATAGCACTTCTTTTGACAAGTGAAGGAGGTTGAGAAATTGACTGGGAGAAAGACTGATTCTTTCATCATATAACATATGGATGATCAAGATGGGGGAGAGGGTGTGCTGAACTTGGAAGATTTGTGTGAGGCTGTGGTTCCACGCTTCCTTGCAGGACTTGTGAGATTTCTTTTCCTACACAGAAGTTGGCAGATAAAGCAGATAAAGTAAAGATTAAAGCACAATGACAGGCAAATTTGGAGGAATTTGCATAGTAACTGCCTGGTTAAATTTTGCCTGTGAGATCTATAAATCTGTCACTTCCATGAACAGAACATTCACACAAATCATTAGCCAAAAACTGAGAAAAGCCATCACTTTTTTTCACAGAAAAAATAGTTGAAAGAAAAATTTAACTATCTTTTCAACCATGAAAAGCAATCCTACCTTTTCAGCCATAATTTTGCATGGCTGCTTTCACTGACATAGCAGAAAAATCAGTCCATCTAGTAGAAACTGATATTACACAAACTTTTAAAAGATGAAATTATCTTCAGAACAGGTTTTGTTATACTTTCTCAATAAACTCCTTGATGTTAATTCAGGCAATTTTGCATAAAACTCTGTAACACCTTAACATGAAAAATCAGTAATAGTTCAATACACGTTATCAAGGAGAGAACCGCACTTCTGAAACAGGCTGTTGTTTTACCCATTCGTAATTTAGCTACTATAATATAGACTATTTAATATATCTACTATAAATTCACAAAGCATTCAAGATTGAGCTTAATGAACTAATTTTCCATTTTGTTTCTAGTGTAGAAACCTTAGTGATCCTTTTCATTTCTTTGGATCATGCTCTGATGAATCCAGAACATATCTCTGCTTTACTTTTCACTGCAGAGTCTATTTTGTTTAAAACCTGCTGTGATGTAGCACAGAAATCACACTTATATTCGAGAAAACTCAAGTTAGCAAAGGTTATGCAATTTTTAAAGTTGTCATTAATTTTCCAGAATTTGTCCTGCTCATCGATACTGAAAAATCTATACTGATTTTATGAAAACTATGAAAATACTTTGGATTTACACCTTTAAAAAGTGAGTAGAATCCAGTCAATTTGGTAAAGTACTTTCATTTCAGTACTTGATTTTTTTTCTCCCATTCACTCACATTAGGTGTTTATTATCTATAGTGCTAAATACTCATATTCCTGGAATCCTAAATGAGTACTAGAAAAAAGTTTCCTCTTTGACAGAGTATTTGGCAGAGCAATATAAAATTCATGCTACTGTTTATATGGATTTTATCTTGCCTTTCATAATGGTGTTTCTTGATAAATTATTTGAACTCTATTCTCATACCTGCACTATCCATAACCAAGACACAGAGTGTCAGCATAAATTTTTTAAAATTCATCAGCAAGAAAACTATGCATTCAGAAGAAAGAATGTTGCTGTGGATAGATGCACATCCAAGCACACATGGGATTAATCCAAATTAGAGCTTCCTCCTCTAAAATTCTGAGTAAATATTCCAACCTAATTTAAGACTTTCTTTACACTTATGTCTCTATCTTCTCAAGAGTTCCAGAATTATTCTGCTTTCTATTTTCCCTGTTAAATCTTTCTCCAGCATTCTTTTGCAGATAACTGCAAAACAGAGAAACAACATAGTAAGGCTTGTGTTGAAGGCTTGTATGAATGCTTAAAAATACTCTAAAACACACTTTTTTTTTTTTTTTTTTAAATAGGGCAAAACATTGATAAGGTATTGCTGACCCTTCTTTTTTGCTATGCCTCTTCATTTTCCTAAAAAACATTTTGGCTGAAAGCATGCTTATAATTAAAATGAAATTAAGTTTTAAGATGTTCTGGGAGGTTTAGGTAAGAAAAGTTCTGCTATTTCCTGCTTGTCCTGAGGAATAAAAAGATATACTGTCCCCACTCATCTCTGGAAGAACAATTTTCAGACCTGTCAAGTTTGAAGTTCAGACAATTCTGAGTAATCTATTTTGAGTAGCAAAATATGGAGAACAAAATGTCTCTCTCTGTATACCTATAGATACAGCAAGAAGTATTGTAGCATGTGTTCATGCACAATGAATTAATTTTACTCAAACCTTTAAAAGGTCATTCACCTTTCAGCATTGCTTATGTATGGAAAATTTCTTCTTCTAAGAAGCGTTTACGTGGAAAATGGACAGCTGCAGATAAACTGTTTTGCAGTCAAAATAGTAGCCAATGATTTATGCCAGCTGGATTTAAAATAATGGGAAGATGCCTTCAAATTTCCAGAATAAATTAATGCTGAATTCAATGGAAAACTTACTGTGGCAGGAGAAAAGCATGTAAAATTCCAGTGGATCATGAGGCTAGTAAACATTATGGAAAGACAGGTTTCCAGGAATGGTGAAGTATCACTTAGTGTTTGGAGTTTTTTGTGGTATATAGTTTTTGCTCATTTTGTGAGGTCCAAAGTTTCTTCCCTGTAGAATCTAGCTCAGGCTTGCGAGATCAAAACCTATTTTAGTACTTTTTCCACATTCCTAGCTTTTAAAAATTCTGTTAGAGGGGCCCATCAGGGCCAACAGCTGGTTATTTGATGAATTTTTCTTCCTCCTATGAAAACTGTATTTACAATAAAAGGCATCTGCCAGGGATTCTGCAAGATTTACTTTTTTAAAGTTTATCTTTTTAGTAGGATGAATAATTCTGCAGGCCAAACCAGTCTGGAGCTCTTCAGATTTTTTTTTTTTAGTATTATGCATGAGGTAGCCTCTTTGAAGTGAAATGTACTCCCATTCTTCTGTTTAAGATATAAAAGCTGGAAATGAATTTATTTTCGGAATTTTTGTGTTGGATGAACAGCAAGAAAAGGGACTGGAGAGCCCAGTACTGATCATACTGAAGCTGGTCAGAGTGTCTGTCACTGACACAAAGGTGAACAAAACTGAAAGCTGCAGAATATTTCATTACAGGCTTGAATCTACTCTCATGTTAATCACTGTGAATCTGAAAAAGGTGGGGTTATAAAAAAAAAGTATAAGTAAAAGGGAAATCAAGCCCTGTGTCTTGATCCCATAGCCTGCATGAAGCCTGCTGCCAGATTGCACTGCTTCTACCCTTAGCAATTTATCAACGTTACTCTCATCAAGTAATATCAATATTTTCAAACTTCAGGATTAAATGACTAGTGAAAAATAACAGCCTTTCTGCCTTATGTACATAGACTATTACTATAATAAAAAATGGTCATTGCACTGTCAATAATGGGGAGAAAAAGAAAACAGAAGGAAAGTATCCAAAGCTCAGGAGCAGTCAGCCTTGGGACCAACCTCTGTCTTACCCCTGGCTGTTCATTTTGCCTTGTAATAGTTCTCCAAGCTGCTGGATACTGATCGCTGCATTACATGGAGCGACTGGAGGAATGCCGTGGGTGTCTCAGGGCAGCAAAGGTAGCTGGTTTCTGCTGTGTGCTTGAATTTATGGCTGGAAGTAACTTCAAGTGGAAAACATAGCCTGTAGGGAAAGAGGCAGGTGGGGAGAAAAAAGCTCATACTGAAATTTGCTGGAGGGTTCCAAGCAATGCAGAGAGGTGTAACAGGGGTGTGATTATTACTGAAGAAAAGGAAGGAAGTCGGAAGAGATGTACGCTAGTAATTACTTTATATTTTTGAAGGATTCATACTTGTTGCCAATCAAGGATAATAGCAAGCAAATTAAAAAACATCAAAGAGAAATAACAAAGTTTGCTTAAAATACTTGGTAAATACTTTATGCTGTTTTGTAATGCACAAGATCTTTTGCTCCCATTCCTGTCTAACCAGAAGTTGATGAATAGAAATTCAGATACTGTAACTTTATTACAAGAACAAATTCTCTCATTTTTTCTGTGTTACAGGCTCAGATCTGAGACTGAAAAAAAATTTCCCAAGATGTTTGTAATAGAAGATATCCATTACTTTCCTAGTTATAGCCAGAATTCTCTCTGTCACATACATCTGTCACAGTGAATTAGGCTGCTCTTTCTGGACCTTGCTCAGGGGCCTTCTATGGAGCCCATGTTTTGGTTCCATATACTCCTTCAATGTACTCTGTATTGTATCTTCAGCTACATTCAACTGCAACACATTTACAACCTGCTGTTCTAAAAAAGCAATAAGGTTATTTTCTCCAGTTGCTTGAAGGTGTCCAATTATTCTGACACTTAAAATTCTGACTGATTTTCAGAGATTTTTCAAACTCATGTTAAAGATTTCAGTTTCCTTAACAATGAGTATGTAGGGGTAATTAGTTCTCTTATTCTTTTTGCAGGCTTTATGGCTTTTCACACATCTATTAGTTTGATCTGTTTGCTAATAAAGCCACCATCCATGTCCATGAGCCATCAAATGCAGGAGCTGATTCTTCTGCTACAGAATGGTCATGATTACAATACTCTAGAATTTCACATACTTGTTGATGAACTGTTTGGGCCCTGGAGCACCCATTTCATAGCCTAATCTGTGTTCACCAAGGTGGAGGACACCCACATTTCTCCCACTGGTGTTTTAACCTATCATATAGCCTTTTTTTTTTTTTTTTCATGTGAGTATGACTTAATGAGTTGTGGTACCTTAAGATGTAGCAATTTCTTTAGCAAAAAACTTTGGGGATTTTTATTTTTCTCGTTGGCCTTCGGAAAGTCCCCCCCAAAAGTTCCAAAGTGTCTTTGTTAATATGCTATACATTATTAATAAGAACTGAAGACTCACAGCAGAATAAGGAATTTGTTCATAATTGCACAATATATGTAAACTTTACCTAGATTTAGGGCTTTCTTACTCTAACTTAAAGGTGTTATTTACATACATACATCAGATGGTTTGATGTATAAGCAAAAAGCTTGAGGTTTTTTTCATTCTGGGCTTTGAATGGCTGTTTGATAAGGTGGATTTTTAAGACTTCTTGTTTTCCACCTTTCTGATCATCCAAAATCTTCTGAAGAACATGTATTCAAGCTTTACACAGAATTAAAAGATAAAGTAGTGTACATTTTCAGTACAACTGATATGTCTTACTGAAAGTACTTTTAATTAAATCAGGAACCACAACTAACACAGGAAAGCAGTCAACAGTTAATACATGTTAAACTAAGTGCAATAGAAAGGAAAACACAGAAATGTAGATGAAAAAGGGAAAAAATCAAAGCTACTTCACATCTCTGAATTATCTTGAAAGATGCTGTAATATAAATAGGGAGGGTGAATATTTTTTAAAGTTTAATCAAATTTAGATTCTGTTTGCAAGGTGGTTCATGTTAATTACTTGTTAAGCCATTCCTGAAAGTGTTCTTACACATCATCATATATTTCAGGTAATGAGAGGGCACTGTTATAAATAGGGAAAAAAAATGTCATTGCAGTGTCCTTAAGCTTCTCCTAGCTTTAGAAATGGCATATAATCCTCCAAGGTGTTAGAAACCTCATTCAGGGGACGAATGACTTGGGCTATACTAGACACCGAAATGAAGTTGTTTCTGATTTCAACTCCAATATATTTATTAATCTAGCATTTCTGATACAAACACCTAATGGCAGCTGTTCACATGATATTTCATAGCATGCATCCTTTGTGTACGCTGCATGTAGTGCATCAGTAGGCTGCTGCTGTGGTAAGCCTGCAGAGGCATTGCAGTCTTGCCACTATCATTGGTTGTCATGGCCACAAGTAATACACAATATGAGGCACAAAGATTCAAACAATTTTTAAAAATGATACCATTTTTCCTGATGTGTTTTTTTTTTTTTTTAACAAGCTTTATGCATGATTATAGAAAGCACCTACACAAAATAATAATACCTTCACAACTCCCTGTGTTGCTTAAGGAATGCCAGTACTTACATTTATTTATAACATCCAGTGACTAGTTTTGCAAATAGTTACAATTCTTTTATCCCTTTGCTATTGGCACATGTGTATTAGACTCTCAAAGATCTATGCATGCAAGCAGATTCAAGACACATGTTAATTACTTGATTTCTTCAGTGCCAGACATCATTAATGACAGCAATGAAGCTATGTTTTCAGTACCAGTGTCTGTATATTACTGCTGAAAGTGGAATTTTAAAGCCATATCAGAAATTAAAAAAAAAAATGAAGAATAGCTTTAGTATATGAAAATTGAATTGGCTAGCAATTAAGAGTTATCCAAAATACAAGCACTCAATAAATGACTGTCATGAAGGGAGATTTTTACATTGTGATTTGTTGTTAATTGAGAGTTTCATAGGCAACAGTTAGTCTTTTGTTAATAGAAATCTAGCCATTAAGGCAGATGGGCTGTATGTAGATTGCAGGTTGCATAAATTGTATTATGCATGGATCGTATGTGTAATATTTTAATATACCACAAGAGGTCACACAACATTTATAAATCTATGCAGAGGAAAAATTGGTAATGGTTCTATCTGCAAAACAGTAAAGTTAAATCTCATGCACTAAGTAAAAGACAAACAGAAAAAATTGTAAAACAACAATAAGATTTTTTTTTCCTGTTAAAGCACTCTCAGCCTGTGTGATCTCCTATGAGCCATATCCAAACATCCTCTCAGCTGTACGTTTCATGCTGAAGGCAGGGGAAGCCATATGCTGTGCTGTGCTACCTTCTGAATTGTTATCAGTATATGATGTAACCTTGGAAGAAGGACAAAATCAGACTCTCCTTGGCATTCTGGGTAACATAATCAGATGATATACGATGCATCGGATGGGATTATGGTGATCAAATAAGCGTGCTTGGCAGCTCAGTAAAAAGTATTAAAGCTGAGTTTAGCTGGACAAACTGCTGCTAGTTCAGCAAAATTATAGACATAAAAAAGATTTTAATTTCGCAGAGATTGCAGCCTGAATTTGTGAAACAAGATCATTTCATAAAGATACCATCCAGAATTTCCAACAGAAGTCTCAGCATGATACAATAATGCAGTTCCTGATATCTTGTGTGGCAGTAATACCACTCCATGATTCCTGTTTGCTCTCACTAACTCTGAAGCAATCAGTGAACAGTGAGCCAAAGTATGGAGGAAATGTGGGTAGAGAAGGCTGGCGAATTAGTGCAGTGCCACCCTGTGGCAGAGCAGGACTGAAACAGCATTACTGCTGTGGGAAATAACCTGTGAAGAATGTAGTTTTGGAAGGAAGTATAAGGGAGCTGATTCTTTAGTGTCTGCCCTAAAGGTATGCACGGCTTCATACAGGTAGGGATATAAGCATACTGCTTGATGCCTATGTTTCTCAGCTTCTTCCATTGCTAGCCTTTCCTTCTGGAGGGATGATAGATCACATCATGTGAAGGTTATTTCTGAGTAATTTTTCTACTTTCCAAGCTTTATCTGTAGTAGATGAATGATAAGACCATAATTATTTGACACACAATATCATTTATATAATGAAAAACAGCCTAATTATGTGCCTATCTTACAGGCTATTATAACTTCAATAGTGTCCCTTGGGTAAACAACTCTTCATTCACTCAGGTAAACATATAATTAAAGAGGAAGGAATAACACGAGGCAGGAACTGACCAGTATCGTTTTGGCTTTCTTCTCAGAGTTTAAATACAAATGCTGTTTATTGTATTAATAATTTTTAGTACTTTTATTTTTTCTCTGAGAAACTCACAAAGCTTCTCAACAAAGGGCAAATATATATATTTCTGTTTTATAGACAGAAAAAAACAGAACTAAAAGCTTAAACTGTCATGAGGAATAAACAGCCCCAAAAGACAAAACCTATTTCAAATATATAGCCTGAAATAGCTTACCACGCTTCTTTTGTAAGTGCAATCCTCTGTATCTTAAGGAAGGTCACACAGAGCTAACCTCAGATGTCCTCTCTTTTATATAGTTGGTTATGTTAGCTTTCATTTAAGTTTGTGTCTTTTGTAGAGCTACAAAAGATGTACACATTGGTCTGTTTTACTCTTCAAATAAGCATTAGAAAGGGACAACTATTAAATATGTTTTTCTGTTTCATTTTCTAAAGTACCTTCTCAGGACTGCAGACTCTTAGGCATTTATTTCTTACAGCAGAAGGATGATCTTTTCTGTAAGTACCTGATACTCAGGACACCTTAATTTGATTAGATGAACTCTCTTTGTGACCTTGAACAAGTTATTTAATACCTTTACACCTCCATTTCCCACAGAGAAAAGACATGTAATACTCTGTGGTTGTTGGGGGAAGGAGGATAACTGATAAATATACAAAAGAACAAACAGCCACAATGACAAAATTAATGCTCCTCTCCAAAGCCAATTTATTCCAAAATGTAAAAAAAAAAAAAAGAAAAAGAAGGAAAGAGAGAATTAAATTCCTGAGGAGGAGGATTGTTTTGTAGAGAAAAGCAAAGGGTTGAAACAGATGGGAAGAGGAAGAATGTGGCACATCCTACAAGCCTTATGTCAGGGCAAGGCTATAGATGGAGATTGTGAATATTCCTCACTGCAGAGAGCTTGCAAGACCAAAGAGAACAATTTAAACTTAATCCTTCACTTAATTTCAAATCTTCAATACAATGAGGAAAAGACATCTGTAATATGATCACTATCACTTAAGCTTTCAGGCAAATGTTGTGCTTTGTTTTAAACAGTTGTCAAGACACGGAGATACTTTCATGGAAATGACTGAGATGTGTGGATAGAAGGTGGTGCGAAGTGTTTGTGGAAGGCTCTTGTGTTAGGAAGAGACATACAGCATAAACAAATTGCACAACAAGGAAAAGAGTTCACTTTTTGCATGGGAAACACGATAAAGTCTGTGGTTCCAGAACAGATGGGAGCGAAGAGGAATTAAGCAGCTTTTTGTGGCTGTACTCTACATTTCTTCAGGGACTAAAGTAAACCAGAAGTAGTGTGACCTATAGGTGATAAGTTAGGCTGAGCCAGCAGCACTGTATGGGGCTGGTCCAGCAATGGACGACTCTGCAGTGTGCCAGCTGCTGTGGGAGCTCCCCAGGCGTGCTGTGAGGAGTTGCACCTGACTCAGCAGACACTGGAGGTCTTTATGGTGTGTCTTTGCTGCACCAGCAACAGCCTGGAAGCAGACACCCTTCAACTCCTCTGTGACCAAATCCACCATATGAAAAGGTTGCAAGGAAAAGTGATAAAATCAAACCTAATTAGACTAATTCATTCTGAATTATTTTCCCTGGTGAGCATGGAGACAAAAGAACAGCAAGCACTCTCATAACAGTGACTTCTATTCATTAATAAGCATGTCTAGTATACATGGATCGTTAGAGAAAGAAATCAAGGGAGAAATGAGTGGTCTGATGACAGCACCTTCCTGACATCCTCTGAAATCCTTTTTTCAGTCACGGAAAGTGTAGGGAATGTCTAGCACACTGTAGTGATAGTCCACTCCCAACCTTCATTGAGACATGTAACCATTTTAAAAAATATAACAGCATCAGTACCTGGCACTTGAAGGAATCTCCTCTGAAATCCAGATATGTCTGAGTTTTTTGAATGTAACCAGTTCTCCAGACACTGCTGCTAATAAATTATAGACGGTACACACCTACACTTTTCAACAGCACATTGCAGTAGCTTCTTCTGTGCCTATTTTTATTTTCCTTTTCTTGAGGTCTACTGTTCTTTGTCATAGTCATGAATCCCTAAGTAAAAGTAACAAGGCTGAGTAGGAATTAGAATATTAGTCAAGTTCAGGACAGACAGATAAAGCATATCATTGAGGTGAATCAATCAATGATGCTTAATTTTTATAATGTTTAGAAGCACGCTGCATAATAAATTAACCCTCATGGTTTATCAGATTGAGGAGTAGGGTCTTTTGGCATGCAAGAATGAGTGACCATTGAATTGCCCTGGGTAATTCAAAAAACAATTTCAATGCAAATTTGGTTCTCTGATTTTGCTGAGTCCCTGATTCATGCATACAGCCACTCAGGAGACTTAATGCAACCTGACAGCTTCATGAACTTAAGTGACTGCAAAGTGAGGAGCAGTAGAGTTCATGGGGCTGTTTTGCCGTTTGCATGAACCTCATGCTCCTCAGCTCTGCTGTGGAGTTATTTAGAGTGGGAAGTTCAAGATGAACAGACTCATCTGGCAGCATAGGAGCTCTTTAAGGACAAGATCCTAGAAGTACTTGTGGTAAGTTGCCTTATTTGCCCATGCAGACTGACTGCAAATGAATAGCCTTTCCCAACTATTTTAGTTCAAAGTGATTTTCGCAGTAAGAAGGAATTGGACATTCTGAAGTTGTAATAATTGGTGATACTTTACTGTAGAAGAATATTCAGTCCCATGTTTCAGGGCTAGAACTAATTTTCAACTCTTTGAGAGAAGGATCAGAACAAAATTTCTGCATGTCTGCCATCAAAGAGCTCCAGCACACCCCAAGGACTGAATGATAAATGCAGTCAGAAGCAAGACACTAGGCTAGCAGGACTTTTTGAGCACAGTGTGGGAGATCATCTAACAGATATCAATAACCTTACAGAGAGGGTAGTTACACAACACCTCAGATGTACACTAAATTAATTTTTAAATGCAATTTTTGTCCAATTGGTAGAGTTAAACTCTTTCAAAGGTGCTTGGAGCTTTGCATTTGGACATGTAAATTGTCAGGCACTCATGAGTTTTGTTTGACACTGTTTATTTAGTTCATTTATCCTCCTCCACTTAAGTGCAGTCCTTGTGAAGTTAGCACACCTCTCTTGAGCTGCTGCAGATCCTTTGGAGAATAAGTGGTAAAAAAATTCTGACAAAAGAAATAATAATACTGGCACTTGAATTACATAGCTGTAAATAAAAGTGCTTTAGGCTGTATTCTGCAGTCTCATAAATGCAGTCTCGCAGCTACACATTTACCATAGAGAAGAGCTCTGCATGAGCTCAGGGATGTGAGAATGGAAACCTGATTCCAGATGCTGAGGCTCAAGTCATCTTGACAGGTGGCTGGTCTACACTACTGATGCCTAACTACACTATGTCATTGCATGAAATGGTAGGAGCTCTTGTACTGCTCTTAATAGTAAAGAATTGGTAACAGCTCTTAACCAACCCTGTCTTTTTGTTTTCATAAAGTTCATATCTGGGTAAAGCAAGACCTTATACTGGGTAGACTAGTAACACATACTCTGTAACAAAACCTTGTCTGTAGGAAGATAAAACTTCATGCTAGACAAAGCAGCAAGAGAACAATCCTGAAGAAACAGTGTGGGTAGGCTTTTTTGAGACACAGTGTGAAAGATATCACATTCATTTGCAATATTTTGCTCAAAAACAAAACACCATGTACATTTAGAATGCTACAATGATTAAAATTCAAATGTGAAGAGTAAATAAAGAAAATTATCTTACCAATGAGTTTCTTTTTTTTTTTCCTTTCCTTTGACTTATAACCCAGAATTATCGTCAGAGAAGGGTCTGAGGCTGAACACTTTCTTTGGCATTGCTCCATTGTTTGGGTTTCTGTACGCAAGAAATCTCCTCAACTGCATGAAGCATCTTCTGCTCTGTAAGGAAGAACTCCACCACACAAACCACTAAGGATCATCCACCAACTTGACATAATTCTTACGGTAACAACTTTTGTGTTTAAATGTTAATCACATTAATGTATCCTATGAAAAAGATTTATAATCTCAACAACAAAAGAAGATACACTGTAAATACTTTGTATGCCTTCAATATATCTATAAATTGCTGCTATCTTTTTTTGCTTGAAGCACATACAAATCTCATCCCGGTTTGTTTTTATTAAATTAAATTTGTTATTGATAGGAACTTTGCTCCTGCACTTTAAGTTGCCTTTATTTTCTGAGTACTTAAACAGTAGAAATGGAATGTACTGTTCTTCAGGGAAATTCATTAAACTTTGATTTTTTTTTTTTATTCTGTACTTGTGAACTAAACCAAAAACTAATCTAGAATGATTAAAATTAATTTTTCATTGGAATGTTTTCCTGTATACTTTCTGTTAATTTAATCATCAAACATATAATGTCAAACTTTAGATCTGTGTTGTTTAGCAGAGTTACTGTATGAAAAAAATATTTAAAATAATTAAAAATCTCTGCAGAACAAATATTATGTACATATTCCTTTATAAGATGGTCTGTTTACAGAAAGATAGAAGATACTGACTTCACAACTAATGTCAGGCATCCCAACGACCAGGGATGTTGATATCCAACATTTTGATTTAACTGTGAAAGCTCTAGCAGAACACATCACTGGAAATAAGAAATCTCACTCAAAAGTTGTTTTTACTTTATTTTTTTTTCCTTTATTTTGTCTGACAGCAATAACCCAGTCTGTAAGCAAAGGATATATCCAAAGGATATATCTTCTTAGACTAAGGCAAAGATTTTGGAAGATACGCTTGTCTCTTTTCGGTTCCCTTTTTCCTGCTTAAATATTGTAACTTGGATACATATTATTCTTCTAGTTTTGTTCTTATAGAAACAAAGCCAAATATGAAGTCTGGGCTTTCAGTTGTAGTGGATTTTCTAGGCCATTGCCAGAAGAGGAAGACAGAGTGAAAGGGGATATGTTTTTTTCCAACAGAGGCAAACAGTCCAACTCAGTTTCTCATTCGCAGGGATCGGGACAGAAGGGTCAATAGTGATTCCAAAGTCCCCACCAGGAAGGAGTATGACGCTGTGAAGCTGTGCATCATGCTCCGTGTGTGGCATGTGCCTCTTACAGTGTCAGGTGTGTCAGTGCTCCATTGATCTGAGATGTGACGACACAAAATGATGCTGTCTTGAAGTCAAGTAAAAAAGTGATAACACGGCTCTGTGATGTGAAGTTCTTACCACAAGGGCAGCTGCATGTTAGTGGGATTGTTTGGCTACAGGTTAGCTGTCTCACAGTCAGAAATTCAGACAGAGCATGACTGCCTGGATGAACATGTGCCCAAACCTTCTCCAGCCATGTATATATAGCACTCCAGCATCTTATACCCCATTTCCTACTCTGTAGCAATAATTGTATTATTTTTCTGCCACATGTATGAGTGGCATGCACTGCCATGTATGTAAAGTAATATTTTGTTTTTACTTCGGAACCAAGTTACTATACAATGTAATAACTATTGAAAATCTTTCCAAGTCCCAGTGCCCTCCACCTGCAACCTTCAGTGCAACAGTACTGCTTAGGCCAGCTAAGGGTACATTCTCCATTCTCAGCATGTGACTTACTTTAGAGGCACTGACAACCTTGGCAAGATCCAGGGAAAAAACCACAGGCCAGACCAAGACTGAGACTTAGCTTCTTTCTTTTATTCCATTGGGCCTGGGCCAACAACCGTCTTCTTTGAGCAATTTCAGATTCAGAAGAAACTCTGTCCTGCTTTGACCTACATCAGGGATGACCCAGCCTACACTTTGGCAGACAAACCTGCTACAAACACTTTCACATGCGTTGGCTGTACAAACTCTGTGCTGTTAAGAACACCTGCTGCCTCTGCAGAATTTTTTGCATCTTTTTATTGCTAGGTTTGGCAAACATAATGCATATAATGGATTAGGGCATTACATTACATGCCAGAAAATTGCGTAAGAATTGTCTAAAAATAGTGATATCCAAAGATGTATAGTGTCTGCCTTATTATTAGTTTTTAGTACTTCAGTACTAGATGACATTTGTATCTCAAACTATGATTGATGACTCCTGTAAAGCTAATAATTAAAATAAACCATATTCACTGCTTCTAAAATGGAGTCTGTTAGATATTTAATCAGGTCTTGCACATGACCTCTGAAGGGTAAATTTATCCTCCCAAATCTTCCCTGCCACTTATTTATATTATTTATTATTTGTGTATGTTAAGTGACATATTAAGCATTGTCCCAGCTCTGAAAGAAAGATGCTCTGAGGAGTATATTTGGACTCTGTGGAGTTGAGTCCTAAAAGATACAAATTGCTAGGTCAAAATAGATAACCAATGGGAATTTAAAACCTCTGTATGTGTGCATGTATATATGAGTCAGCTAGTTCAGTGAAGGCTGCAGAACAATGTAATAGATTTTGTTCAAATAAGTGAAAAATGGCTTAGAAATATAATTATTCTACTCTTGAGTAAAGCTGTTTTTCATTTTCGGTGTTATTGTCTTTAGTATGTAGTCAGTCCTTAGGGAAAATTGTTGTATCTGAGCTGCTACATTTTTGTGTGCAAGTAATGAACTGGCTTGAATTTGCTGCTGGAGTAAGATCTGTTTTTACTGTAATCTTTTAACATGAACAGATCTCCATTTCTAATTGTATCTTTCTCAGTTTTAAAAATTACAATAAATTAATTCAGAATTTGAAGAAACACAAAGGAAGAAAATGTCCTGGATTTTTGTCCATTAGCTTCATATTAGAAGACATTTCTTGGAAGAGTAATCCTGGAGCAGAGCTCTTTTATTCCCTATCCATGGTCTCATATGGTCTCTGCGCACTTAGTGACACTTAGTGAGCTTCCATTTGCATCTAGTAACATTAATATCAAATGAGCTTCCATTTCCAAGGCATGCCTCTAATCACAGGAGCTGTCCATGTACAGTGAATAAATACGTAAGCTGAATTGCTTTCCTTTTTTCTCCATTGCCTGTTCTTCTTTTCTCCCCTAATTGTGCATTCTCCATATCTGGGTAGGACTTTTCCTCCTGATGCTGGTATAGTTAGTAATGTTATTCTGAACCCTAATGGTTGTCCCTTTTCTGACTACAGCTGTGACTACTCTTTATTCCCTTCTGGTTGCCACAAACCTTTGATGGCAGCCTGTTCCTGCCTTTTGGCTTAGACGTGATAAAGAAGAAAAGAGACAAAAAGGTAAGATGATTGGAAAGTGCTCATTATGTTCTGTTTTGGTTATCCAGTGCTTTATATCATGCAGGCCAAATAGTAATGTCCAAAATGTCCTTTAAAATGTGTATTGAGTGATGCTTTGTAGAACACACTTTGTCTGACAAAGCTGTCCCATGATAACTGTGTGTAGATCTCTGTCCTTGCTTAATGGTTATTTTAGTATAAGATCTTTCTAAATTTTCTATTGACCGTCAAATAAATTTCGGTCAGATTCACCCAAGGATATCAGTCATCTGGTTAAATATGAATCAGCCAAGCCAACAGCCAGGCAGAGAGATCCTGAAAGCTAGCTGTTCAGAAATGCCAAGGAGAAGTTAGTATTTGATAACTCAGCTAAATACAGCCCTAAGTTGTCTGCATATATAAGAGAGAGACTCAGAGGCTGAAAGCCTCTCACAGACTTGGATTCCTAATGAAACTCTTTGTAATGACAACTTCAGAACTGAGAAGCAGAAGTTTAAAATTACTTTAAAAAAAAATAGCGACCATGTTACAGTTTTGAGAAGGATCAACTGATGTATATAAACAATAGATTTTTATAATTGGGCATACTTTCTAGAAATTACCCAATCTGAAACCCAAAGATGCTGCCTTATTTCATGGACAGCAAATGATCCAAGGACCATTTTTCCTTCTCCCACCTACTCTTCTCCTTAGGCTTACTACTTTCATTGCTACTTCTGTATCATAATTTTCCTTTTTCTCTGCATATGTGAAATTGTTTATGATTTCTGGTTTTTTCCTTCATGAAAGCATTTTATTTTCTGGAAAGTTCAATATGTAATTGATTTTGAACACAGTGTTGCTGTGACAGGAGTGGTTTTTGTGCAGCCATACAATATTGGGACTAAGCCATGCATTTTTTTCATCAGTGAGGTTACATTAATTTTTTTAGGGGACTGAGACAACAGACAAATCATGAAATGCCTCCACCCAGTCCAGTTCTTAAGGCTGACAAAATTACATAGATCTTCATTGCTCAGGGATTGATCTAATTTGTGATGAAAAATGGCCCCATAACCAGTTAGTGATATATATGCTGAGTGGAAATAACCTAGAATTTGTGTAGAAAATACTGTAATGCTATAAAATTAAACACTGATAGGAAAGTGTTAAAACATATAAAGGGAAATAAAACTTGTCTATGCTTTAAAATCAAGCCTACAATGATTGTGTGTTATTTTCTTTATGCTACTGAAGTATTTTTAACAGAACATAGTTACTATGGTCCCTGTTGACCTTAACTTCTGCTATATACCTCCTTTAATTTCATCCCACATCAAGTCTATATAGACTTCTCTGTATATACACATTTTAAGTTTGAATCTTAGAAACACATGCTTGCATCATCTCTACAGACCTCAACCATATGCACTGAAATCCATAGGTGGTCCTGTGGTCCTCAGTGAACTCTGACTCACATCCCAAGTCACAATGTAAATTAAAATTGTAATTTCTAATTTACATTAAGTTAATTATATAAGTTAAAATAATATATATTTTATATATATAAACAAATATATGTTTATATATATAAAAAATAAAATAAATGTAATTTAATTAAAATTCTAAAATTTAATATCTGTAAACCTACTAGATATATACTGTTAATTTAAGAAAAAATATAAGTGTTTATGTCATAGAACTCTAGAAAGCACAGATATTAAGGCACATTAGACCATCTCTTTTGTGTCTATGTGGGTAATTTTTCTGTTCAACGCAATAGAGCATTGTCCAATCTAACTTCCAATGTCTCAGCTGGTGAGACATGCATGTACTTCTTTGAGGAAGCTACTCTAAGAGGTTGCAGTAGATAACACTGTTAGAAATTTTTTTTTATTAATTACTTTAACTCCTCCTGTGATACTGCTTTGTATTCTTTAATCTTCTCAAAACAAAATGTAATAAATCTCTTTGTCTGTATATAAAACCATACTTTTATATAGCTGACAAAGAAAATCCTCACAAAAACCTCCCTACTATAAATGGTATAACATAATTAGCTATAAATGAATTTTTATCCAATGCAAACTAAAAAGAACTTTCTTGTTATTCCTAAAGTTTTAGGTGCATCAGTCCAATTCTTGTGGACTTGTAATGCCTTACTATTTTCTCATGTACCACAGACTCAGCTGTTATTCGGCCGTGGTATTATATCAGTGCTCAAACTCAGGGTGTAATTTCAAGCTCAAAACCCCTACTTTCACAGAGGTGAAAGTACAGCTAATTAGTAATAGCTTCCTGGTGAACAGGAGCACATGGCCTGGCTAAGCCAGGAACTCAAAGGAACATGGGCATCAGGAGTAACTGCAGCTCACAGTGGTTTGCCACTTCCTCCATCAGGAACCAACTGTTTAGTACTATCTTCTTCCCTAAAGTGGTGGTGACTTTTCAGCCAGCCTTATTTTGTAGGACCAATGGAATATAGTTGCCTACAAATACAAACATTGCTGACTCCCCATGTGGGAAAATCTGCATGCAAGTGGAGATTTCTTAACTGGTTACAGACAAAGCACTTCAAACACTGCACATGGTGTGGTTCAGGCCTTTTAACCTTTCATAGAATCATAGAATCATAGAATCATTTAGGCTGGAAAAGACCCTTAGGATCATTGAGTCCAACTGTAAATATAACACTGCTAAGTCCACCACTAAAACATATCCCTAAGTGCCACATCTGCACATCTTTTAAATACCTCCAAGGATAGTGACTCAACCACTTCCCTGGGCAGCCTGTTCCAATGCTCAATAATCCTTTTGGTGAAGAAATTTTTCCTAATATTCAACCTAAACCTCCACTGGCGCAACTTGAGGCCATTTCCTCTCATCTTATCACTAGTGACTTTGGAGAAGAGACCAACACCCACCTCACTACAACCTCCTTTCAGGTAGTTGTAGGGAGCGATTAGGTCTCCTCACAGTCTCCTTTTCTCCAAACTAAACAACCCCAGTTCCCTCAGCTGCTCCTCATAGGACTTGTGCTCTAGACCCTTCACCAGCTTCATTGCTCTTCCTTGGATGCACTGCAGCACCTCAATGTTTATCTTGTACTAAGGGACCCAAAACTGAACACAGTATTCAAGGTGTAGCCTCAGCAGTGCCAAGTTCAGGGGAACAATCACTTCCCTACTCCTTTTTCATTTCTTAAACATCCAAGTCAGAAATACCACATTCCCAAACATTCACTCATTATTGTTGCTTGTTGGTGAATTCTGTTTAGTTTGTCGATTGGCATCTTTTGACAGTGTTTTCCACAACTGAATACAATATCCCTCATGAAACTGTAACAGGAACATTGGCATTTTGCATTACTCTTCCCATCCATAACAGGGTGCTAGCTATCTTTTAACTGGAATGGTTTCTGTTCTGCCATATGAAACATGTGTCCCATTAACTGTACATTGATACTTTTTGGGTACTTTCATTATTCTTTTCCAGGTTTCTGCTCCTACATATTTTATTTGCATTTCACATTACAGTCTCTTCAGTATAACAGCCTGCATATTAAAAGATGTATCATTTTCCTATTCTTCTGGCCATTGTGCTAACCTTCCCAACGCCTCTCTTTTATGTGTCAGTCTTCAGTGATGCTTGCTACATTTCTGGGTCATTAACAAAGGTGTAAGCTAAAACTTGACATAATATTGATTTTGTCAGTGATTTGCTTGAAATGTGTCCAACCTAATTCATTGACAGTTCATGTTTTTTCTTGTTTACCTGTCAACAAATGATGACAAACAATTTTTCTTCCTTTCTAGTTAGGTAAGTAACTTGTATGTTACAGTAAGGTCCGTATGCTGGAGCCAAGTATGTCTAATTCCTTTCTCCCAGCAGATGTTTATATTTAGTAGCCATAAGAACAAATGTCCTCCATTAGAATAAAGTGGCATAAACTGTAAGTTTTTCTGTCTGTGTGGTGTACAAACTACTTCAAAATGGGATGCAAACATCACCAGAATACTTGGACTTTCTCTGTCTGCCTCCAGGTCTAAAGATATGTCTATCCCTGCCAACAGTCATGGACTGTTAAGTAAGTTAAGTAAGTAAGTTAGGTTTGGAGGCTCTTGTTATAATGGCCTGATCTTCACCAACACAACAAAAGTGTCTGAATACCTACAGTAGTGTTCCTGAGCTCTAACAGTGAATTATTTATTAATGAAGCAAAACACAGTGAGTAGGGTGGGTAACTTAACAGACACTCTGTTTTTAGAACCTGTGGTATGTTGTCTGTTCCTGTAAGATGCCTAAAAATAGGTTTGATAAGCTAGGACTTTTCCAGGGCATACATTTTGTCAGACCTTCACACTGCACCCAGTAAATCTCCATAAAAACTTAGCACACTTTCACTTGCTTGGTAGAATTTGATATTAACTGACTCCAATAAATGTCAACATTTCCTGAATCTGATTGGTTTTTGCAAACTAGGATGCTAATTACCTCTTAATAACCACTTTTGTATTTTAAAAATCAATTATTATTTTATATAGCATTAAAGTTTGCTTTTTTCCTTCTGTTCTGAAATATCTAGGTTGGATTCAGCACTAGGTTTGTTGGTCCTTGGAGAGGTGGCCAAAATAAACTTGTACTGCTTGAAGATTTTAATGGACCTAGTGAGAGATTTTATTTCCACCTCAGTGTGTCTTCAGAAGCAGGTAAAAGCAGTGCTAATTCAGATGTAGGAGGAGGTGTGATTTTTAGAAATACTAAATTGAACAGAAGTAGAATATTTATTTTCTTTGCTGTGTAAAATCAAAGGTCATGCTGACCTTAGTACTTTGAGATGGAGGATAGAATAAGCAGGCTAGTTATTACAATAGACTAAACATCTGGGAAATAATTCTGATTATAAAAAAGGGGAATGACAGAATGGTTATTTCCTCTACTGAGTTAGTTGGTCCAGTTAATTTGGGAAGTTAACATGAATAAATGTGATGTTAGATTTTAGTATGGTATTCAGAACTCACTACATAATAAAAAAGAACACCAATGATATCCTGGGCTGCATTAGGAGGCGTGTTGCCAACAGGTTGAGGGAGGTGATCCTTCTCCTCTATTCAGCACAGGTGAGGTCACATTTGGAGTCCTATGTCTGGTGCTGGGCTCCCCAGTACAAGACAGACAATGGAGAGTTGGACCGGAGAGTCCAACAAAGGGCACGAAGTTGTTAAGGGACTGGAGCATCTCTCACATGAGGAAAGGCTGAGAGAGCTGGGACTGCTCAGCCTGGACAATAGAAGGCTCAGGGGAGACGATATCAATATGTACCTGAAGGAAGGGTACAAAGAGGACGGAGCCAGGCTCTTTCCAGTCCTGCCCAGTGACAGAATCAGAGGCAATGGGCACACACTGAAACACAGGAGGTTCCCTCTGGACATCAGGAAACACTTTTTCACTGTGAAGGTGAGTACTGGCACAGGGTGCCCAGACAGGCTGTAGAGTCTCCCTCCTTGGAGATATTCAGAAGCCATCTGGACATCGTCTATATGGCCCTGCTTGAGCAGGGGGGCTGGATCAGATGACCACCATTGGTCCATTCCAACCTCAACCATTCTGTCATTCTGTACTTCTGTCACAATATAATTAGTATTTTAGGTAGCTGAGATAAAAAATTCTTCTGTCAGAGCCTTAATAATGTAATAGATTTTTTAGAGGTTTGATCAAAACTTCATATTCCTTCTAACAGGAAGAGAAGTCCATGAAAAATCTGTTGTTCTAACCCTCAGAAATAGGCTGTGTGTACACATCTGTACTGCAAGATATTTTTTTAAGTGTTATTACCTCAGAGCTACAAAAAAATGGCTTTCTTTGGATTCTGGGATTGCACAAGATCACAAAAGCATCCTGGAGAACTAAGAGGAGCAAGGGTTTTTAGCTTTTACAATACCACCATCCAATTGACTGTAAGTTCCTAATAAGTCAAAACTGCATTTCTGCCACTTTTACGCATATGATAATGTTATAAAGCAGAGTGAGAAGAAACCCAGCAACAGGAAACAGACTTTAGTGTTTAACTTTCATTTCCCAGAGCATTTGGAGAGATTTTTGTACAATACTCCAAAATTACTGGAGCTTTTATTCAGTTTGTTCTCCCTAAAAGTTCTGAATAATACCATTTGCTTTTTAATGGCAATTCTATAGCCCAGTTTGCATTTTCAGATTTAATTCTGAATAAGAATACTTTTCAAGCCACAGGTTGGATGTTTTTTTTTTCCAGTTTGTAATAAGGAACCCTTTGACACACAGAGAAACAATGGAAGTAATGCACATTTATTTTAATGGGAGAATAATTCTGATCATTTGAAGTTAGTTATTTTTCTTATTTCCAAGAATGCCATTTGCCAGCACTAACAGTTTTTGATATAGGTAAAAAAAAACAGTTAGCAGTATATTGATTTTTCTTTTTTAACTAACCATTTTAAGGTTGAAATTATCTGGCTGTTCTTTTAAACTATAATTTTAGCATGGCAGTCAAACAAAGTGAAGCATACCAGCAGCAAACATTGGGTCAATTACGTACAAATTGATTTTCCATTTCCCAAGTAACAGTCACCTTATTCCAAAAATAGTAGAAGTGGCTTTCAATGACAGGTTGAGTTGTGTGAGAAGAAAGCTCTTACTCCCTGTGTTACTCACTGCTTAGTTCAGTTGCTGAAGGAACTTCAGAAGCAAGCGTGGATACATAAGGGCCTTCTCCAACATCTAATGAAGCCAGTGAAAAGACTTCATCAATTCAATGGATTATAGAACCACATGTAAATGGTTCCCAAATACTTAGTACCACTTCAGCACACATCCAGTTTACAATGTCTGCTTTGTTTCAGTAAATGCAGAAACATTTAAAAGCTTCAAAAATTAAGGAGAAAAAGGGAGCAGAATGTATAGAGAACCATAGATAAAATTTTTATTACAAGGCACAGTAATTATACTGTAGTTATTCATTACTAAAACCAAAGATCAGCAACCTGATTACTACAACCTATTGGCATGTTTCTTACCTTTAATTTTAGTTATCATATTTTGATTCTAAATTTTATTAACCCTGGAATTATTCTCATTCATATGGTGTACAATCTACTTGTATGAAAAATGATAATTTACAGGTGTGGAAAAGTGAACTGTAATTGTCCTGTGATGATAATTTTAGGGCACTTTAATTGCAGTAAGCTCATACCTTGCAGGCCAGAATTAAATGAATAATGAATGAAAATCAGAAAAATAAAAATCCCTTTCTGAAAAACTTACTTGTGCAAGTTAACCTCTTTCAAATTTTAACTGGTCTACATTGAAAGAATATCTAAAGGTCTGAAAATTAATTAATTAATTCTTACTAGAAGAGTCTGTATTTTAACTATTTGTTAGTAGAAAGAATCTATATATATAAACTTTAAAAACATACAAGACCCTAAAACAGGCATAAAAATTCCTACTTATTTTGCAAAGATTGTGTATACTGGTCAACAGAGACCTGTCAGGGTACAAGAAAAAGCATTTTAAAGGGATATCACTTCCATACACATGGTTCAAGATCATTATGTGTGGTGCTAATATACATGATTTTAAGCCACTTACTCCAGATCCTTACTACCCTTAGAAAGCTCTTCTTGGTATTGAATTTGTATCTCCTTTCTAATTTAAGCCTGCCTTTTTGTTTTAAATGTAGTACACATTGAGAAAAATCAACTTCCCTCTTCCAGACTCAACAACCCCAATTCCTTCAGTTATTTCTCAGAAGGCACCTGTTCTAGGTCTCTGATCATTTTTGTTTCTGAAAACTTACCATTATTAAGTAGACTGGACAAATTATTTCCCATGTTGTACATGTTTGGGTTAGTACATGTCTCTTCATATGATATTTGACTGTTTTGCAATGATATGATATTGTTGACTGAAGTACAACAGGTAACCGGTAGTAACTACTAGTTATCTTCTGCAGAACTCATTTCTTGGCAGTGCAGCTGATTATTTCTATCTGCTTCACACAAGCTGCTTTCTATTTCTCTTATATGTCAAAGTCATTCTGTATTCTTGTCTTGTAAAAGACATATATTCCTGTCTTGGTACCACCTGGAAATGTAGCATAACTTTTCTCCATCAGCAAAGTCACTAATGGAAATATCGAGTAGCATCAGATTCAGGACAGGCTCTGTAAGATCTTTCTTCAAACATGCCTCCACTCTGACTTTTTGAGGAGTGAGTCAACTCTAACTGCAATTGTGCCTAGTGAATGTTATATTGTAATTCTTGTTACTTATCCATTTGTATCTCGCTGTTTTTCCAGCTATTCTCTTTTTTCTTTTCCTAAGAATTGTGAGCTCTCTCATTATGTCATACAAGTTACCTTCCATCTTTGCATTCTTGTCTGACTCATGGTTACTGATCAGAATCAAAACTAGAAGACCCCCAACCATAACTGTCTTCTGATAAAGTTGTGCTGTGTTTGTACAGTGTCTGGCACACTAAGAAAGGCTCATGGGTGCTATAAAATATCAATATCCTGCTATTGATGCGAAGTTTTAAGCTATACTCCTCCAACAGAAAATGATAGTCTGTGTTTAACTCTTCTCAAAATTCTCTGCATAACTTCAGCTAGCATAGGTTAATCCAAAAGCTTAGGACACCTTATTTATTTCTTCTAAGACTCTTTATGTGAGGGCTTTCAAGAATCCTCCTCCTCTTTTTTCTGTCTGATATTCTTTAGGGAAACAAAAGAAAAGCTATTATTAACCTTACTACTTCTCTAATGGTTCTATGTCTCCTAAGTTGCTTCCCACACAGCAGTGTCAGTGGCATCTGTCATAAAGGAACATATGTGTTGTTCCTTTTGGGACCTTATTTCTAAAAAGATGCATAATCTCTGCTTGTCAGGCTTAAGAAAACATTATAAAAGTCAACTTCATAACAGCACACTTAACCTAGGTGTGTAAGTTTGCTTTTATTTCTCTTTAAGAAAGAAAAATATAATCAAAATTTGAGGCTGCCAAAAGAGGAAGGTAAGAGAGACTCACTAAAATCTCTATTCCTCCAATGCCATAGTATTATTTTGTGGTCTATCATCACAAGACTTTCATTCTATTTCCCTGGGTGTTTTTTTCCAAACCACATTGCACAGCTAAGATTGAGGAATAGCCCAACTGAATGAGATGTGGAGTTGCAAACAACCACAGTAAAGGTGCTGCAGATCACTTAGGCTGATAAACAGTTCAACAAAAACAAAAGGGAGGGTGGAGAGTGTGATTATTTATTAATTATAGCAAAATTGCAGTGAGCTCATGGATATTTCTGAAATATTTCTACTGAAATACAGAAAATGAAGGACATAGGTGCAATGAATTCATTCTAATGAATCCCAGGTTGAAGCATGACTGGAGAGAAGTAAGTGAGCAGCTTAAACACAATTTGGGCCTTCAGATTTCTGCAAACACAAACAATTTTAGTAAAACAAATCCAAAGGTAAAAAATATGTTTCTAAAAATGGTAATATTTTGAGAGGAGGTGATGAGAAAGGATGACACTGTTTTAACCCATTATACCATTAAAGTACTCAAGGCTTCACACATATAGTTTTGCTATAGCAATTCATTAAGTTGCCTCTGACCAGCTGAGCTGTAGTAAACGAGTGTGTGCATGCTCCTAGCCTGCCCATTTGTGAGAAAATGCAATGGAGTTTAAATGTGAATGAAAGGCATATACAGTCAATTTATATGTCTGCCATGATGAATGACAACACAGTAAGATAATCAGAACAATATATAGAACATACAATGAGATTTCAGAATTTTAGAAACAGAATCTTGTCCCCTTCCCACCATTCAAGTGGAAAATGTTGCCCTTTAACACTAATAAATGACAAATGAGGGTGAATAAACTGTACCAGACCACCTATTCTGAAACACGCACAGGGTCTTATTCAAACAGGAACTTGTTCAAATGCAAAGAGAAGGATGTTTTTGTCATAGATCTGTAGAACTTTTATAAGGATAAAGATATCAAGGTTAGAAATGACATCACTAGATATTTTAAGCATTTTCCCTGGACTAGAATAGATTGCAAACACTTGTTTGCATACCACAGTGTACTGAGAATTTGTAGAGCACCTAGCACACGGTTGGTTTTGCTACATATTAAGAAATACTTCAGAAATATCTGTGAGGTTTTTCTGTAATTAGCAAATAGTGAAACAAGCTGACTGGACCAGCTGTACTCCAGGCTCCACCAAGCCTTGACCCTGGTAACTCATGGTGCTAAAGACTCTCAAGACATCCTTCCATACCAGGCCTCATGGAAAAACTTTAGTTTCACAACAAAGTTGCTCAACTTTCCAGACAGGGCATGTGCGCAGCCCCATGTGCATATCAGGACTGGATGAAAACACACTGTGAAGGTGTGTCAGTCAGTAGGCATGTGAGAAGGACCCTAGCTAGATCATGGAAGGGAATGATATGTGGGAAAGCCTGGCCTTTTGAAAGCATGAGTACTTCTGAGCAGAAGTTAACATCCTGATTTTAGAGAAAGAGCTTTCTCAGCCTTCTTTTGGTCAAGGTCTTCAAGGAAAACATAAAGAGATTAATATTTAAACAATGTCAGATGATTTATTTTCCAAAAAGTTACATTCATAAAGGCACCCTACTTGTAATGGTGATGCTTTTGGACATTTTTTAGTATTGAGTCAGAGAATAGTGACACAGGTTGAATCCCAATTACTTGTGTTTTTCATTTTCTTTTCAAACTAACAACTACCTTTAGACTCCTCCATAGGTAGTTGAATTGGATAGGAACAGTCAGAAATGTTATAGTTACTATACAATTCTTACACACCATATCTGTAGGTATATAAATACTGCACATAAACAATATATTTATTACATACCATGGGCTAAGACACTGGGCCAGTCAAACTCCCCAGCATGGGATGCAGTGTTACAAACTTGCTGAAAAGCCTTGACTTAACTTTTTTTAACTAGTATGGAACAACATGATCTGCACTTTAACACCCTTTGGTAGTACACAAAGTAAGTAAGGAGTACAGGTCTGCCATCCATCATCACCTTTTCATTAAACATAGTATTTGCAGAACTCTGGTGGACTAGTTATTAAACCCTAGCCCAAGAGATCATTCTCTGAATTTACACCGAATTACTTTAGAGGAATTTTTCAAAAGATAAATTCTTACCATCAAAAGAAAGTGTAACACACTTGACAAAATGTTACATCGATTTCTGAAGGTTAAGAAACCTGTGAATACAGCTTTTGGTATTACATATTCTTCCATTCTTCAATCCTTCAAGAAAAGCCAATATGGAGTAACAATCATGATAAAAGCGATGCCTTTGTTTTTAACTTTTGAAACACTACGTGAGATTACATTAAAAAATTCAACCACTTAGGTTTTTCTCTTCTTGTTGCAGAACAGATTGATATTCCTCCTAAATCAGTTTTTGGTTTAGGATTTACAGTGTAGATATTCCTTTTTTAAAACAAAACAGAGCTTCAAACAGGGTTTTATTTTAATCAGTGAATTTAATTTATTATGAAGCTGTGAAGTACATGCTATCAGAGAATGTAGCTCCACAGGTGGTGATACAAAAAAAAACCCCAATTATTTTAATACTCTATTTAATCTCCTCTGCAGTAAGAATAAAAATACAACAAAAATGTATGTACTGATGAGCACTAGTGAAAACTAGTATGGCCAGCTATACATTACAGGAACATACCAACATCATCAAACAATAGAGGTTCATACCTTTCCTGCCTATAAGAATGGTAGGCCAAGGGAAGAGATTCCACAAAATATTTTTATAGACAATTCATAGTATCGCTGGCAGAAGTTGGGGTGACATATACTATTGGAAGAAGAAGTTAAAAAATTCCTTTCCATCTCACAATACAGACAATAAGGTGTACAGGGGGTAGAGGACCTATTCATACTGTAACATAATCTGGAGGAAAACAACATGAGATCAGTTCTGGACAACTTTGAAAAGCTCTAGAAATGCTAGGCTAAAGATAAATAAGCACACACATAAATATTATTTCTAATTGCAATAACAAGTCTCAGTGAAAATGAACTTACAGAATAGACAGACACAATCCAGTAAGGTCATTGCCAGTATAAATGTTCCTGTTTTCTGTGCTCATATTTCATGGTCTGAGCCATAAAAATTTTCATGGAGGATAGAAGGTGAAGAATTTGGTTGAAAAGCAACAGTTTCAGCACTATTTTTGTTTGAATTTTCATATTAATTTTATTTTCTTCATGAAATGCAGTGTTGGGGTATTTTTATTGTACCTCTTGAGATGAATTAAACATGTTTGTGCTTAAATATAAAGAGACTTAATGAGCTATGCATTATTCAGAGTCCTACTGCCATAAGCGGTTCTGCCAGGAGTCTGCAAAGATAGGCCATGAGTCAATTCTTTACATACATTTGCACCAGCATCCATCATGAGAGCATCGGCATGGGAAGCCTCAGCCTGGGCTTTGGTTCGTCCCCCAGCACCAGCTCTATTTAAACAAAAGTGACCCCAGAGCACTAGTATTGCACCATTGTTACAAGATATGGTTTTCAAACTTTTATTTTCTAAACTTATTTATACAACAGCACTTTCCCTCTTTCATACAGTGCGCAATTACTAGAACAGCAAGTTAGACCATGATATATTTGGTAAAGTATCGATAGTATGTAGGATGCTATACAGAATATTGAAAACTAGTTATGCAAACTAGTTATATTTTTCAAACCTGGATAGATAAAATTATACTTTCATTTGTGACGAGTTATTTTAAAGGCCTCAGTAGGACAGAAATGTTATACTAGGATGTTTTCTGTGGTTCTTGTCATCATCAGCAATTTACATACGGTGACATAGTAAATTACTTGCTTAAGAGAAGGAAAAATTCATATGTGCTTACTGACTTTGTAGTGTCTTCCCTCTTCTACCATTCCATTCCTCTCGCATTCCTTCAACACTTACTTTATTTTTTTCCCAGGTTGTTTAATTAAAAATGTAACTAAAATACTTTGAGTGGGGGTAACAAGCATAAAAGTTAATTCCATCTGAACTTAGTTTTGGGGATGGTTCGTGAAGACAGAGTCAACTGCCAATTTTTCCTGGGTTCCACCCTATATATATAAGGAGAAGTCAGAAACTGCAGCACTACAGTCAAGACAGTTCTTCTCATTTTCAGAAAGGTCAATGTGCAGAAGGATGTTTCTCATTTAAAACTGGCTTGGTTTAGGAATTGTCTTGGTTCTCATATTTGAACTATAAGCTGAAACTAGCCTTTAAATTCCCAGGTTTGGAGCATATTAAATTAGCAGTGATCTAAGAACCCCAGAAAAGCAAATCACTCTCCATCATCTTTGAAAGGTCATGGAGGACAGGAGAGGTGCTTGAGGACTACAGGAAAGCAAATGTCACTCCAGTCTTCAAAAAAGGCAAGAAGGAGGACCTGGGAAACTATAGGTCAGTCAGCCTCACCTCCCTCCCCGGAAAGGGGATGGAGCAGTTCATCCTGGAGGTCATCTCCAGGCAGGTAAAGGAAAAGAAGGTTATCAGAAGTAGTCAGCATGGATTCACCAAGGGAAGATCATGCCTGACCAACCTGATAGTCTTCTACAATGGCATGACTGGCTGGGTAGATGAAGGGAGACCAGTGGATGTTTATCTTGATTTCAGTAAGGCATTTGACACTGTCTCCCATAACATCCTCACAGACAAGCTAAGGAATTGTGGTTTAGATGAGTGGACAGTGAGGTGGATTGAGAACTGGCTGAACAACAGAGCTCAGAGGGTCATGATGAACGGGGCAGAGTCTGGTTGGAGGCCTGTAACTAGTGGTGTTCCCCAGGGGTCTGTACTAGGTCCAGTCCTGTTCAATATATTCGTCAGTGACCTGGATGAAGGGACAGAGTGTAACCTCAGCAAGTTTTTTGATGAGACCAAGCTGGAAAGAGTGGCTGATACACCAGAAGGCTGTGCTGCCATCCAACGAGACCTGGACAGGCTGGAGAGCTGGGCCGAGGGGAACCTCATGGAATTCAACAACAGCAAGTGTAGGGTCCTGCACCTGGGGAGGAACAACCCCATGCACCAGTACAGGCTGGGGGTTGACCTGCTGGAAAGCAGCTCTGTTGAGAAGGACCTGGGAGTGCTGGTGGACAGCAAGTTGACCATGAGCCAGCAATGTGCCCTTGTGGCCAAGAAGGCGAACAGTGTCCTGGGGTGCATTAAAAGCAGTGTGTCCAGCAGGTTGAGGGAGGTTATCCTCCCCTTCTACTCTGCCCTAGTGAGGCCACATTTGGAATACTGTGTTCAGTTCTGGGCCCCCCAGTTCAAGAAGGACAGGGTACTACTGGAGAGAGTCCGGTGGAGGGCCACAAAGATGATCAGGGGACTGGAACATCTCCCTTATAAGGAAAGGCTGAGAGACCTGGGTTTGTTCAGCCTGAAGAAGAGGAGACTGAGGGGGGATCTTATCAATGCTTATAAATACCTAAAGGGTGGGTGTCAAGAGGACGGGGCCAGACTCTTTGCAGTGGTGCCCACCGAGAGGACAAGGGGCAATGGGCACAAGCTGGAACACAGGAAGTTCCACCTGAATATGATGAAAAATTTCTTCACTGTGTGGTGACAGAGCACTGGAACAGGCTGCCCAGAGAGGTTGTGGACTCTCCTTCCCTAGAGACATTCAAAACCTGCCTGGACGCGGTCCTGTGCACCCTGCTCTAGGTGTACCTGCTCAAGCAGGGGGGTTGGACAAGATGATCTCCAGAGGTCCCTTCCAACCCCTACTATTATGTGATTCTGTGAAATGAAAAATTAAAAATATTATTTCAAGTATCTTGGATATCTAACGATTCTCCTATATTACCTTTTTTTTTTTTTTTTTTTTTTTTCCCTAGTTAAGGACTCCTCATGCTAAGCTTTTTATATCTTTGCTGGGATATCACTTGCTGAGCTGTCATGGGCATATTTCCTTTTAATATATTTAGAATACCATTTTTGATAGCAGCCGCTAGGTCACCCACAGGAGAACAGAAGAGTGCCATGTCATGCTGTAGGGAATCTGGATGAGGAGTTCTGAAGAGCCAAGTTTCCAAGCAAATGTCTAGATATGGTTATTAAACTGCAGTCCACTCTTTTATGACAATCCAACATATTGCCGTCTGTCTTTATAAACAGATTGGGGGGGGATGAATTAGCTGTGTGACATTTGAGCGTGGTAGGTTCTCTTCAAAAAATTTTCTTGAAGAAGCCTGTAGCTGAGTTTAAATCAACAGGAGAAGAGCCATATGGCTCTCTTATGAAATCATCAATGGCTTTTAAAAGGAATTGTGGCTTGCTGGAACATAGTTGACTGAACATTTTTATGATTTGCAATCACTCTAGTAGATTTTAAAGCAAATCACATTCAGATTTATGGCTTTTCTGTCATGCTTCTAATATTGTTCATTGAGAAAAGATTTAGAGTACGCAAAGAGAAACAGTTTGTACGAATTTTTTTTTTTTTTTATGGAAAAGAGTATACTGATAATCTTCACGAAGATATTAAACTTTGTAAAAACACTGAATTTAATTATATTGTGTTAATATGTACAGTGACACAAGCTCAATTTTACATATCTTTCTTTTTAGCCATAGATATAATTAGCTGTATTTCCCATTCTCTCAGAGCAGCACAAGCTTTCCAAGCCAAGAAAACAAACCCTTTCTGTGTTCATAACAGGATATAAACAAATTCCCAGAAAACACAAGTTGCAGTTAGTAAATAACAAAATAAATGCATGGAGATTCCATATCATTATCAGGCTTCTAATGCTTGTCTCTTTAGTAAGCCAACCTCTGTGTCATCTGACCTCCTCTGCAGGCTCTCCCTCACCACCCCACCTCCCAGTAGCAACTTTGAAAGACCCATTTTGTCCAGTCTATTACATTTGGCTGAAACCTCCCTCATCAGTTGAAGAGAACCCTTAAGTAGCGCTATCAGTTCCCATGCATTTTGAGAGTGAGTGTAAAATTTCCTTCCCAGAATTTGAAACCCACACAGAGTTGATCCAAACTGTTAATAGACCATGTATCGCCTAATCTTTTTTCAACTCCCTCCTCAGATTCTGTACTCCATCTCCTGTCTGTTCCCTCATAAAGTATAACACTGTGGGCGGACAGGATTCTTTGCAGTTCCTGCCATCTGGAACGAACTTCTCCTGCCTCTGTGCTGCATTTCATCAGTGGTGCCTCCACTTATAAAACACCAAACAACCTTTTTCTAAATACATTTATTGTCCCCTCTGTTGCCAAAATGTATTTTTCTTAGTAGCTATTTTTGTGTATTACTTTTGATATGATAATAGCTTATTGAAAGCTATAAAATATCTTGCAGCATATTTTCTATGTACAGTTCACTAGAAACAGGACTGGGCTGTGTACAAATCATGTCATACATTACTCATTCTTATGCTTTGTGTGATATCTGGTTCTCAACTAATTAATCTTCCAATGATTGTTTTGTTATGCCTACCTATTACTATCTGTCACTCTGTAATTCTTTTCTTTATTTCTTCTGTTTGCCACTCTGTTATTTGTGCATTTAGTTCAGAATTTTATGACTGAAGAAACAAATGAACTGCAACTGTTTATACTTCTATTATCTTTAATATCCAATATCTGTAGTCATAGGTCTGGTTTTAAAGGTCTTCAGTAATAAATAGTTAAGATCTTACTAGGCTTGATACTGTGTTTTTTATAATTTTTTAAAGTAAATGAGTCATCTTCAACTCATTACATATTTTGCTTAAAAGTTTTGGGCCAAATTCTACTAGTGTGACACTGGCAACATATAATGCTATTCAAATCTTGGTAATTATATTCATACTTCTGTGTGTTAGCTTTAAATTTTCTTAGATTGTCCCTCGAACCACACATGATCACAAACAGTTGGGTAATGGAGCTGTTTCTTGGAAATGGACAGCTTTCAGTTGGAATAAAGTACTCTTTCCTTATTTAGAGCACTCTGTATTTCTATACATGTAAAATACTGTACAATCCCCAAATGATTAAGTAAGAAAGCCAGTGTTGGAGCTAGTCAGAATGATTCAGTAATACTGTTTACATACATAAATGGTTTTTCTTGTAATTTAATTTTTCTTTTGCGTGGGTAGACTATTTTGCTGGGCTAGTGTGCAAAAGATTATGTATGGAAATTTTATTTCCACTAGCTTTAAGCTATGTATGTTTTATATTTAAATAGGGTGTGTATGTTCCAAGTTCCTCTAAATTTGAACAAGAACCAATATATTTCTCAGTTTATATCTCTAATTCTGAATATTTCATATGCAAACACTGAAAAATCCTCTAGGCCCTTTGCTTAAGTCAAACATGGTAACACAGTGGCCTCCACTAATAGCTGTCTAATCCAGTCATCCAGAAAGGTGCTGTGTTCCCTTTTAGGAAATGCTAAGTCAGCCATAGTCAGGGTGCTTTCAATAACAGTTAACAATGCTGAGCATCTTTCAGAAGACATTTTAGCATGGTGCAGGCTCAAGCTCTTAGATGACTAAACAGCTGCATCTTCATATGCAAAATATTCTCTTTACCAGTTTGAAGGGAACCTTAAAAAAACCCACTAACTACTGTTCTGTAAGGAAACATGAGAAAGTGTTTAATGCTGAGTGCTTTACTTAAACTTTTTTAATGCTTTTGATATATGGAGTGCTCTAACATTCACCTGATTTCCTGGTCTGTTTGAAGCAAAAAAGGGGAACTGCTGGTTTTTTTCCATAACAGCTGAAGAACAGTTAACTGAGATAATTTCTAAATAAATTTTTTGTGGGCTTAAAAACTGGCATGGAGACTGATTTCCATTAACAACAGGCGTAAGTATCACCTAAGCTCCCTCTGAGCCTTTCCTTCTCTGTTCCACACATACACAACACAGTTTTCTTGGACAAACTAATATTCAATAGCTTATGCCAACAAAATCCATGAGCTGAGAGATTTGATTTTTCTGTTTTAAAATTAAATATCCCCTGTAGGAGGTCTCAAATCACTAAGTCAAATTTTTTTGCAACTCTGCCCACAAAGATCTGAAAACACCTTTTGCTGGTATTATAAAAAAGTCTTTCATTTAATGAAAGGTTTCTATTTCTTTGTTTCTCCCTGAAAAATATTCAGCTGATAGCAAAAATGTTGCATGTTTCATGCAGCAAAATATAATTATTTGCAGGTGAGGAGCTATTCTGGGTTATTCGCTATGGATTAGTTTACAGTTTAGCTATGATCTGCGATGAACTCAGTGGGCATGTGAGTTGAGAAGGGGATGTGAGTTGAGAAGGATTACAGCATGCTGTACAGAAAGCCTTATGGGAAAAGAAGCATGGGGAAAAGGACAGCAGAGTCCTCTGTGCTGTAATAGTGGCTGACGTATGCTCACGAATGAGGATATCAACCCTTTGGTATGGTGATTGTAGTTAATCTATTGAATTGTTTTTTTAAAATGAAAAATGCAAGTAGTTTCAATTAAAGGAATATCCTTTAAGTCACAACTAGCAAGGACACTGTTTAGAGGTATACATGCCACTAGCCTATTTTGATTTTTGTTAAAACATAGAGATATTTTATTTCATGATTGGTGTAAAATAGTTACAGCTTAAATGACCTATTTTATAATTGCTTTGTAGGAGAGAATACTCTGGATTTTAAATCCCCAGAGAATTCAGTTGCATTTTTAACAGAGGACCATGTTATTAAAAAATAACACTAAATTAATGAAGAGTTTGTCTTACCTGCTTACTGTCAAGCAATTAACTGCTGATATCTTTATGTTCTGCTGATATTCATAATGGCAGGTGGACAGACAGGAGTAAAAACTGTTATGCAAATTGTTGCTCAGAAAGAAAATTCACAGACACAAAGTGTTTCTTAAGGTCCAACTTAGCTGCCCTGGAAATCAAGGCTGAAAGTCCACTTGCCATAGTACTGTGGGGTTGCATATCGACTTCCCCACAGTGTTATTTGGAAAGTCCATTCTAATCAGAGCACCTTTTTGCTGGCACAAGAAAAGAAATGTGTGTATGTATATATGTACGTATATGGAACATAAGGTTTATACACGAAAAAACTTGCTACAGGATTCTGGTATGTACCAGCTCATTGCAAAAGGGTGTTGTGCTTCATAAGACATGAAATTCTTAAGGTTTAGCCAAGCACGGAATAAGTCATTAACCATTTTAGTGGGAACCATTCAGGGCAGGCCCAGGAATTATTAACATGTTTTAAGTGGCTTAGTTTGCTGGGAAGAAGGGCTAAGGCCTTTCCTTCTTGGGTAACTGAATAACAAATGAGCACAGGGACAATTTTTCATCTAAATGATCCCAAAAATTGGTCTGTATTACAAAGAAATTACACATCCTCCTGGTCTGGTTTTTGTTCTGCAAGTACAGCCCAAAGTTGTAAGTTTTGGGGAAAACCAGCTAAGAATCTCTGAAACACCTGCCAGTTTCATATGAGGTAAAAGAAAACTCTGAGCCAACCAGATTAGGTAATTTGCCTTTCTGCTCACACATTTTATGAACATTGCAAACATATCATCTGTTTTGGGTATTTAAACTTATGGGTTATATTAATAACATCTTGAGTACAACTGAAAACTGCATCATTCCCTTTCACAAGCTGGACATCCCTTTTTCAGTGCTCTCAGGGATATCTGCAAACATGCCTCTATTTAGCTACTGTTATAGTTTAGGGGATACTAACGTAGGAGTCAGTGACCTGTACTAACCAGTAACACTACCTGGTATGTATAAGGAAGATTATGGAAGACATGTAATACTATATGATTCCAAACAGATGCTAACCTAACAAGTTTTTAAAAAGCTTGAGCTCTGTAGCCTTCTTTGGGAATTTTCCCCAGGCTTTCACTGTACTTATGTCTTTAACACCTAACACCTAAACTTAACCTTAACACCTAACCTAAGTCTTTCTGAAATTTAAAATCATTATTTCTTATCATGTTGACCATAAGGTGGGGAGTAATATTTCTTCCCTGTTTCTCCTTAGGTTAAGGAACAATCTCATACAGTCTTTTTTCAAAATCTCTGATAATTCTTTCCACTTTTCATGAAGCATTTTCCAATTGGCCTAATTTTCCTTTAGGTGTAGTTGCCTAAATCTGGACACAACACCCTAACCAGGATTTACCAGCACTGAGCAAAGGACAAGAATAATTTCATATACCCTTTCACAACAGAAGTCAAGACAGGAAAAAACCTCATATTCTATCTTACAGATGGGGAGCAGAGGCCCACAGAGATCATTGAAGTGGCCTAGGCAAAACGCAAAGGAAAGTTTTGTGAAAATCAGGAAATTAACACAGGCTCTTGACTCCCAATTAAATGCTTAAATCACAGACCTTTCTTTTTCTCAAAGATTAAGCAGTAGATGAAGGCTGAAAAATGTTATAAAAGTAAATATTTAAAAATGAAATTCTTGATATTACCATTGAGTTGACTGGAAGATGAGTCCCATGTCTGTGGTAACCTTTGTCAATCCACAGTTGGGATTTATTCTTCAGTGGATTAAAAAATACTTTCTGAGCTTCTTTGTGAAAATGAAATTGTACAAGGGAACACTGTATGTCTGTCACACTTCCCAGTTTCATTTTTAGGGTACTGACCCAAGATGTCAGGCTTAATTCTCTGCCTCAAAGTTTTTCAGTATGGAAAATTTCAAACTAAGCAGAGCAAGGATTTGACCTTAGGTCTACCATGTCGCAGAAAGTCCCCTCAAAAACCATTTAACATTGAATGATATATTTCAGCTAAGAAAACAGCATATTTCACCAAAATTTATGTCACAATCAGCTAAAATTTTGAACAGCAACTAGAACAGTATGTTAAAGGAAAAGGCTGAGATCTGGATGGGTAAAATCCATGGAGCTACATGGATTGATCTGAGAATAAGTATGGGATAAAAAAATCCCTATTTACCTTTATGTGGAAGTAAGCACTCCTCTACCGTTCATTTGCATTTCCTCTACTGGTGTCTGCACTACTTTACAGAGAAGTTAAGGGAATACTGCAACACCTGGTATCTGGGTACAACAGGTGTAATTTTAAGGTCCTCTTTTTTTCAGGTATGGGAATCAGCAAAACATGGACTGGCTGATGCTAAAAAGTCATATCTCTCTCTTAAAGGATGACTTTGAATATCCCCAAAGAGAGAGATTCCACTACCTGCCTGGGCAGCCTGCGTCAGCGCTTGGCCACCCTCACAGTGAAAAAATGTTTTGCTGATGTTCAGATGGAGCCTCCTCTGTTTGTGCAGTTCACCATACCCATTGTGTCTTGTCCTGTCAGTGGGCACCACTGAAAAGAACCTGAAGCCTTCTCCTCTACCCTATCCCTTCAGGTATTTGCACACATTGATGAGGTCAGCTGTGAGCCTTCTCTTATTCAGGCTGAATAGTTCCAGCTCTCTCAGCCTTTCCTTGTAGGAGAGATGCTCCAATCCCTTAATAATTTTTGTGGCCTTTCATTAGCCTCTCCAGTACATCCATGTCTCTCTTGTACTTGGGAGTCCAGAGCTGGACACAGTACTCATGTGGTCTTAATGCAGGAATTTCAAACATCTTTCTGTGTTACAGAGGCTTGGATTCAGCAAAGTATATGAAATGAAACAATGTTCAAAATTTCTGTGTCACCAACATTCTCAGCCAAATAAACTTTCTCTGACATGGGGGCAAAACCAGTAAAATACAAGTTACTGTTTGTCTTTTTCCACTTGAATTGACTGTTTTGATTCAATCACTTAAGGGAATTGGGAATCTGATCAAGTGTAGAGGAGGCAAAAGCTTCCATAAATGCCTGTATGACAATACTGCATTTAACTTAACGGAAATAGATTAAGGCCAAAGAAGATATATTTGGATATCTATCATGGGTTAAAAATAATTGAACATTAAAAATATACATAGTGATAACTGAAGGCTGTGGACACAGCCCTCTTTCCTCAAAAAAAAAGAAGGAAAGTATCACTAGAACTTAAATACTTAACTTTTTTTTTTTTTATGTGCTTTAAATGGCATGAATCTTTTGAGTGAACTGAGGTGAGTTATAGTTAAGGAAAATAAACTTGCTGATAGCACTACCGGTAAAGAAGATAGATTATGACTGAAATGCATAGCCCATTCCTATTACCTTAGGAAATTAGATAAGAATGCCTGATCTATTTAACCAAGATGGAAATAGTACAGAGAGATTCAGCATTCAGCTTGTTGATAGGCTAGAAAAAAAGAAGAAATTTGTCTTGCATTTGCCAAGTGTTCTTAGATACTTGCCTTTATCCAACAGAGCTACAAGATACAACTTACTTTGCCCTTTAAAAAGGAGTGTGTATAGTGACTGGGAGAACTCTAAACAAAAAGAAAAAATCCTCCCCAGCTACTCTGACCATCCAGCTCATTTTCTGACAGCCTATAGCCTGTGAGGGGAGACTCTTTTATGGCAGTTACTGGCTTAAAGACCTCTTGAGCAGGCATCCAGATGATGGTGTTTAATGGAGCTTTCCTCTATAAATTTGTCTAATCTGTTTCTGAACCCATTTACACTACTGACCTCCACAACACTCTACAGCACTAAGTTCTATAACTTATGCATTAAGTGATTAAGTATTTCCACCAAGTGTTTTAAACTTCATGATTGATTGGGTGACCCTTAGCTCTTGTATTATAAGAAATAGTGAATAATCACTTCTTATTCACCTTCTCCAAACCATTCAAGATTTTATAGACCCCTGTGATATATCTTGTTGCCTCCACTCCAGGTTGAAGTATCCTAGCCCAACATGTCCCCTCACACAAATGTTGTTCCATGCACTTGCTGATCTGTTTTGGTCTTTTTTCTTTTTCTTTTTTTTTTTTTTTTTTTTTTTGGCGTACTTTGTAGTTTTATCATAACTATCTGATTCTGAAATGAGGGTTACCAGAATGACACTAAGTATTCAGGATGTAGGCACATTGTATATTTATTGTAGCATAGCGATGCTTTCCACTTTCTTCTCTCTTCTTTTCCTAATAATTCCTATTTTCTTTCGTGCCTGCTGCTTGGCAATAAACAGAACATTTCCAGATAAATGTGCCCAGAAACAGAAAATTATTTTCCAGAATGATAATAGCTAATTTAGAAGCAGTAAGGGCAGGCAGCAAATGCTTAGGCTAGGGCTCTTCCAACACTGGTAGGTGACAGTCTTTCAAGGCTAGTAGCAGCCCAGAATGATAAGGAGTCTAATGATGGGGTTTGAGGCATAATCAAGAATGTTTTCACATGCATTTCAGCACCCAGCAGATTGTACTTGAGGCTGCACAATGCCACCATAGGCTGTGAAGAGCATTGTGCAGCCTGTGCACCCCCAATGGTCCCCCAGACACCTGTGCAGGGCACCACAGAGTCCTTCTGCTGTGGGGACACTTCCTCTGAATCTGAGTTTATGTCCACAGTGCTGGGAGAAGGAGCAAAAGCTGAAGATGGCCTCTTGCTCTTCCTGCAGCTTCTTAGGCTATAAACCAGTGGCTGGTCTCAGGTATACGCTAGATCCAAGCTACAGATGTGACTTCATCTGCTTCCTAGAGATAAATAATGAATAATTCTGTACATTTAATTCAGACCTAGAATAAGCAGCTGCTTCTCTCACTGAAATGTGTCTGCATACAGCAGGTTAAACTTATACCTATGGGAAATAGTTTCTCTTGGAATAATATTTGCAACTTCTGCAAGGAATTACAATGAAATTTTGGTTAAAATCTTTGAAAGTAGAAAATTTTTCCCAAGTAACACTTACCTAGAGACAGACTATAAATGTATTTTCTAAGTTAAGTGGATTGGTAAATATGTTTCTTCAGGGTTATTGCAGAATAATGAAAAATTGAACTACTAAACCAAGGGGCTTCCTGTTACCAATCAACAATCCTGCTCAGAACTGTGCTAGGTCTGCAGACCCATCAGGATGTAGTAGGAGCTTTAAATTTTCTGCCAGGATGTGCAGTGGAGTTGCTTTTTAAATTGTGTAAGATACACCTTTGCCACACTGGGAAAACTGAAAAAAATCTGTAACATCATTGTTATTAAGACTGCCACCGTAAGCTTCTCCAAATAGGCCTATCAGATGCATTACACAGAGGTCCAAGAAGAGGGAAACGATGGGGCAAATAGTGGATCAACTCGTATTACAGAAAGGCATCTCTCTAGATATACAATAGCAATTTCTTACTCTGTTCCTAGAGGTTTCCAATATTTTCTGTGTTTCTAAAAATTTTACCCACAACTAACATACTCTAGAAATATCCCATCAGAACAGTTTTTCTAATGAAAATGCATTTTCTGTAAAAATCTAAGTCATATGCAGGAATATTTTGAACCTGCAAAAAATGTTCAATTTGCCATTTAGAAAATAAAAATAAAAACATTATTGTGCTTTGTTTCAAAGACAAATAGAATGAGTCTTTAAAAAAAAGAAACAGTTGGGTTTTAGTTCAATAAAGCAATATACAACATTTCCCTTATCACATTTCCCTTATCACATTTCCTCATGAAGGGGATAGCTCAGATTATCTTTCTTTTCTTTTTCTTGTAAGTCATGGCTTTACCTCCCATCACAGAGGAAGGGCTGTATTTAATTCCTGTGATGTGTCGTAATGCTTAGTGAATTGGGAGACAGGGCCCAGCTAGGGAGATTAGCCTGTAGGAGAATATGAGAATATCAGGCTCCCAAAATTACATGGTGCCTTTGACTAGATCTCTAAACTATGACATAGAAATGATTTGCAATCCCAGCTCTGCTTGCTTGCTGTGTGACATCTTGGGAAAGTCATGTCACTCTGCAGTGCAAACACAGAGGTAATTTTAAAGAATTAAGTTAGAGGAGCCACTGACCGCTGCTTTTAAAATTCTGACTTTTAATGTATTATAAAAAATTAGCATATTACTGTTAGCTCAGAATCTTAAACAATATTGAACTAGGAGACAGATAATTTTGGGCTGTTACATAACTAAGAAAGAGAGAACTAGGCTGTCCAGCTTGCCTACAGGTTTGTACAGGGCAACTGTGAGTATGTATTACACTTGCTGACCTCCACGCTTCCTGCTACAGATTAGTGCCTGTTTTGCTTCATGTATGTGTTAGATATATATTTAGAAGGACCATTTTCCCCCATATTTTATCCTGAATTTTTGTTTTTCTACATGTCCTTAAAAATTAGTAAATTCCATTCTCATTAAAATGCAGGGAGTTTCTGATACATAGGGAGTCGCTGACATACTAGAGCTCAAAAAGGGCAAATCCTGCAGGTTTTGCTACCAACATAGTAAAGTGATTTAGAACTCAGAAAAACACTCTGCATTCAGGGCAACAACATCAGACCTTCCTGAATGGTTTGTTTCAGTTCTGAAAGACGATGGAGGTTGTTCCATCCCTCTCTTATACATGCCAAATGTAACAAATATACTATTTTTTCTTTATTTGGAATACAATGAGAATATTTCTGAGAATAGAGGAGTTTTCAAACCCCAGCCAAATAAGACTTGTGTAATGGTTTTAGACACATAGGAAAGAACTGGTTGTGTTTAACATTATCACTACCTTCTTTTGGACCTGCAGAAAGTATGGGAGAGAAATGCTTCGAACGCATCAGCTGGAGGCAGGAGGAATGTAGAAGCACATCTGTCCCCAGTAGAATCTTACATTGTCCTGCAGCATGTCCTGGAAGAGGTTGCTCCTTCACACCCTAAATTACTAACTTGGTCAATAGAATGTAATGGAGAAGAAGCCTTTGGACATTCTGGGGCGTTGTCTTAAGATGTTGATTCCCAAAATATCTTATTTCTGTAACGTTTGCCAGCTATCCACCCTCAGCAGAAAGAAATTTGGATTAAGTTAGGACCTAAAAATTTGATCCCACAATGCAAATGCTGAGAACATGAGCCAGGCTTGTAGAGAGAAGAGAGAGACTCTTTGTTTCTACCTACCCCTACCCATATTGGTGCCAAAAGATTTTTTCCTCTGGTTGTTTTTCACATGGCAAAATGCTCACTGAAAGCTGGACACAGCTCCTACAGGGGCCTTGGATTCTTCACATGTCTTTAACTTTACCTTCATTGAAAGTTATTTTTTCTGTTTTGGTTCATAGTCCATTCACTCTAAGACTTCTTGATCCATTACGTAGTTTTCATACTTCTCCCACTGGATTATTGTCTGTTACTCTTCTAGTTCTGAACTCATTAGCTGAGTTGAAATGACTAGCTGGAGACAGCTCACAGGCAATAAACAGAGGATGTAACAAGCATCCCAGTGCTTTATATATCCCAGTGAACTATAGAAAAACTACTTTTTGTGAGATAAGCACTTCTTTCGGCTTACAAGAGTAATTTTCAAACCTTAGCATGACAGCCTTTTTCATATCCTGAAATGTACATGTTGTGAAAACATTCAGGCATATAAATGGAACTAATGCATTCAGTTCTTCATGAGATCTTGACTGAAGCTACTCCCAAGGATGATAAAGTGCTTTGGAGTCATGTTGGGTTTGGCGTGACTGGCTCCTAAGGCTATCTTTGAAGGTTATTGTGACTGCTGTGGAGAGTCAATGGACCCGTAAACATACCATGCCTTTGATGGCCTGTGGATTTCTGACAACCTGAACATATCCCTTTTAGGCTACTGTCCACGCCATTTTCTATGAAGAGGTAAATGCTCACTAATATAATTTCTTTCTCCATAGGTTAATATAAAGCAGGAATCCCATGTCTGGCTTTCATGAAATTCTAAAGAAATAATGCAAGCCAACAATGAATCATATTCTTGTTCATGTATAGTGGTGAGAATTTTTTTAATTTTCTTTTTCCCTTCTTGGAAATACTTGCTTTGCTCAAATGGGGAAAACACTGAGGTTGGTCAGGGAGGCAAAGCAATTTAGTGAGTTCATGGAAGGTGAAGGAGCTGAAATTACAGGCGCTTGACTTAGTGCACTGCCTGCATTCCCTGAAGTTCCCAAACCCGCACTCAGCATGGGGGTTTGTGATATTTTAATGGCTCCTTTCCTCTCAGCATGTGGAAATGTGTTTGTGCATGAGGCAGCTCAGAAAAGAGGATTCAGCTTTTCAGTAGTCAGCAAACTTCATCCCTGAGTAAAAGATAGTGTTTCTAGAGCTGGGTATGAGTAGGCGCTGAGAAGGAGTTAATCCAATTAGTTAGATGAAGTAGATGTTAAGCTCTGTTAACACAGAGTTCTAGCTTTCTCCTGATTAATGAAAGTAGAGAATTCTTTTTCAAAGTAATCTCCAGACTTCCATTTTGTCTGGCTCTTTCCCTCTCCACTCTGTCTTCCAGTTGTTGGTTCAGTTTTTTTGGTGACACTAGGATCCTCCCCATGGAAAGAAAATGGGAAGGACAAGAGAAATCTATGAAAGAAAGAAAGAAAAACAATTATATCCCTCTCCTTATAATCTACACCAACTTTTTTTAAAAAATTCTTTCTTTCTTGCAAGACTGTGCAACTCCTACTGCATTGGCAAGTTCTCATTTGTCTGTAGGTGCTCAAAACAGTAGCTGTTTTGTGTGTCAAAAATGACACACAAAAGAACGTATGCCTTCTACAGGTTTGAAACAATATTTAGCTCTAGCAACACTAGTCAAAGCTTTTAATCACATCGCTCAGTGCAGAAGTTGTGGTATCATCAACGTGCCATCAGCACCTTAGAGGAACTTTCAGAGTCAGTAACATCACTGGATGCAATTTTTCCCCATTTAGCTACTGATGTGCACTGTATGAAACAGTCCTCTCTCACATCCAGCTTTTCCTTGCAGAAACCATTGCTAAAGGCTAAGAAATATGTTAGAAGTGTCTCAGAAGGATGAACCACTGATATCCAAGGCAGCAAAAAAATAATTGTGCCTATTACTGCCTAGCAATTGCATTTCTTTGAGCATCACACTTGTTTTTTGTAGCAGACACACCTAAAGTGTGAATGTATGACCAACATGCCACTATTCACTTACCTGATAAACATTTTATTGGCAGAAAACATCTGGCAGAAGCTTCAAACCACAATGGTAGTAAGCACTTTGTATTGTTCAGATGCAGCACACAGATGCAATTTGTATGCCGAAGTGTTGGGCTTAATATATTTCACCGATTTTGTTTTTCACCACCTGATTCTCTCAAGGAGAGACAGAGCTAGCAGTACAAGTGGAGTCCCAGAGAGGACGCACAATGTGCTGTTCGCATGTAGGGGAGACACAAAGGGACTTCTGCAACTAATGTTCAACTTTTAGGAAGGAAATGAAACCAACAACCTTGCCATGGCAGCAGCCTATCTATTCCCTTACTGAAATAACAATCCTCTGCAGACATAAAACATGACTTTTATATATGCTTACCACAAAGTTTTGATATTTCAAGAAACAGCTTTGGACTTTTCCCTTGTAACATTGCCCTTGTAATGGTGCACATTCTGCTGGCCCATGAAGGGCTGCTATGACACTGCCACAATGTCCATGGACGAGATGCCCTGTTGATTTATTTCAATTTTTTGCACAGTTGCCTGGGCTGTGGGAATTAGAAGACCCCAGTTGTCTCTTCTATTTCTGTGCTCCTAAAAGGGCTGCTTCTACAGACCCTTATGTGCAGTTTCTGTTGTACTTTACACAAACTGTCTCTAGCCTTCTGGATTATGCCGTAATTGATTAAGACACATGCCTTCTTGCAGGTGCAAGTCTCGAGTAAGCATGATTTACATGCCTGTAAGTTGCTGATATAATGGTAGAAACTATTCAAAAGTCTGACCTGTAGCAGGGTTCACTGAGCTATAATGCCGGGCCAGGCAGCTGCCTGCATTGCTATTACTGTCTCTCACAAACTCTGAGATTATGCCAACAAAACTGCTACAGACATGGGTTTAGCAACAAGCCTCCAACATTTGCATAGCTATGAAATATTAAAAAAAAATAGAGAGAGGAAGAAAAGAAATAAGTATGCCTATTTAAAAATAAAAGGAAAAGGGCAGAACCCTAAATGCTGAGACTTTCATCTGGCGTATCTGTCATCCAGACTAAATTGTGGCCCAAATGTATGAGAGAAAAATATAAAATTACCACATACACACAGTCACATAATAAGCAAATGTTAATTGATGTGCTTTGTTTGTGATAGCTCCTGGGAGATTTGCAATGAGCAAGGCTTTTCTGTATGGGCAATTCCGCAGCATATGCTATCACATCTAGGAAGAGTCATCATGTCTAAGTACTTTCTACCATCTGCTAGGAAAATTGAAATATTGAAAGATTTCTCTCTCTTTACCCCAGTGCATTTATGTATGTAACTATGATTTCAGTCCTGTCTTTTTTGACCCATGAGACTAAATGCTATGTTCTTAGTGCTTTGTGGAGTTCTCTACTGTGAGTCTTTTATAGAGAAAAATACATAAGTGCATGCATTGATACACACTAATACACATGTATATACACAAATACATAGAAAATACGCTGTATAGTTTCCTGTGGGTATACTGCACTGGTGAAAGGAAACATACGGAACATAAAACTGAACAATTTTTCTGACAAATTCAACTTTCCAATTCTTTGGTTTGTGTTCACATTCGCACTGTGTGGTTCAGGGACAGTAACTGTTCTTTACTAGCATGGATTCATCAATCACCTTAGCTTTTCGGCTGCCTACCTCCATCCCAGCCCTTGAAGACAGGCACTTCAGTTCTCAGCTGTTCCTGTCCTGTTGTTTTTGTGGTCTAAAATGCATTCTTGTCTCCAGGTATTGATTCAAAGGTCCCATAGCTGCTCCTTGCTACCCCTGGTGACAATGGCTCAACCATTAACTGAGGGTGATGGAAACCAATGATATTCTGGGCATGTCCTGTTCTTCCAAAGATTTCTATCAGATCATGGGATGATTGCTGGTGTATCTGCAAAATTGTATACTGTCCTACTGGAAGAGTTTCAAGGTAATTAATAAAAAAAAGGCTTGCAGATTAGGACCATAGCCTGAGATTTCCTTCTAACCTAATTTATGTCTCCTTTCACCATTGTAATATGCTGCACTAATGTGCTTTAAGGAGACTTGTCTAGGGCTACCGTCTCAAAAAGACTGTGTCATGGAAACATTCCCAGAGAGACACAGAATCTCAGGCAAGGAGGAGCTCAGTATGCTAACCCTAAACCAAACATAATGGACTTTCTTAGCATGTGGAACAATTCAGGATGAACTATCTGGTCATACAGGAATCATCTTTGTGGAAATGCCGGATCTATGCTCAAAGAGGCCAGCATGACACTTAGCTTCTCTGTTCAGTTTCAATGCAGGCTTACATATTGCAATGCTGAAGCATGAAGCTCTTATTTTTAGATATACAGCCCCAAGAATGGAATCTAAAATTCACAACTGGGTGCCCAGGATCCTACACAGTGCATAAACAACACATTTAGGGAGTGAAAAAAAATCTGTACACAGAAGAGGAAGCCTTCATTATTTCCTTTGGCTGAGTCTGAGTGAAGGGTATGTGTGCAAACTCACCTCTTTCTAAAGCTTAGGAAATTGACCCAGGGCTACACCTACCTGAGCTGGAGTCATCCAGTGGGTATAAGCTTATGCCTCTTTAAGTGCCTGCAATGGAAGGTGGTGGTGCCATCCACCTTTCATTTAATGACCTCATGCCTCCAGTAGCCAGCTGGAATGAGAGAGCAACATGTTCTTTGCCCTTTTCATCCAGAAGGCAGCAAACCCCACATCTTCTATCAGTAATCAAAATATTGCTAATTCCTAGTTTAAGTGTGTAAGTCCTTTCTCAAATTTATCTCAGATGCTCTGCAAATGTGAAGGCAAAACAACCAAAAAGGAAGGAAAGGGGAGGACAGCTATGGTAATAACAGACTTCCCATTAACTGCAGAGAGTAAGCTCCTGTGTATTGAGTTTGTGTCCAGACTTCTCTTGTGAACTCCAGGAAGAGCTCTATAAAATATTAAAAATATAAAAGTAAACATTTAACTGTATTTCTCACCTTTAGTGCGTAAGAAAATGGATGCACACAGACACACTCTCAAACTCTTGTTTCTAAAGAGCAGATGAGAACTTAAATGCAAATCCTCAACACAGAAGGAAATTTTACATCTGATATAAATGCTGGAAAAATAGGGTTTATAACAGAAGTGCTGACACTGCTGTAATGACACAGTGACGCTAGTAGAAAGCTTTTCTGAAAGAAACTAACATGTATAGAACCTGCAGAAAATTGTAGAAGCTGTACACTTATCAAGTTTCTTAATTGAGTTGATGTACCTGCAAAATATTATTAATAAACACATCACAAAAATAAACAGATCTGAATGATGCTGATTAACATACAAACACAGAAAAGCAAGATTTCTTCCATCAGCTTACCATTACAAGGATTGATAGGCAAATAAAATTAATTTTGACTGACTGGTAAAGGGCTGCATAAAGATTTATAATATTTGATAAATAATTTGTCATTGGTATTTTAAAATAAAATTGACAGGATATGATATCCTATTTATTTCCAAGAAAAAGCAATTATGTTAGGTACATAAAAAGTGGCTGATTATAACATTACATGACATTTTGAAGCTAACAGCTTCAATTACTATATCTAAATTATGGCCAAGAAAAATATGCCTTATGGGCATCTCACTTGATGTTTTAACTTAGAGGAGAAAAGTAATTAAAAAATAGGCAAGGACATCCTCACCAACTTGAGATGAACAAGAAGGGAAACATGATGCTAGAGGGCTTGTGTTTTAGTTATAGAAAAGTACACTTAAATAAATGGGAAGAGAAATGATCCTGCTCTCTTTCTGAAATACAGACAGAGTTTGTAATTTGTCTTCTTCATGAAGCCAACATGCTCCTGAAATGAGGGATGATTTTTGTCTTTTGGAGATAGGTTATACTGCGGAGTTGTACACCATCCTACTGAAATGAAAAGAGTAAAATTTCCAGTCAATGAAACCAATACATATTTTTACACATCTCATTTGCCTATATAAAGGCAACATTAGCAGTTCTACATGTGACCAGTTCACATGGGTCAATCGTGTACTCAAAAGGTCTGCTTTACCTGCTTATGCACAAAACCACCTGTTTTCACAGAGAAGCAAACTATGGAAAGCAGAATCGAACTCTACATGATTTATTTATAGTTCTCTGTAGATTGTGGCCCAGATAATTTTTGCCATCATTTCATTCCAAGCAGCTTATTATGATATGTTTGATTTCAGGGATTTTTTTTTCCTTCTTTTTCTTTTCATTCAGCAGGTGAGGCATATAGTCCAGAAAATCTTTGCATAAGTTCAAATTCAAAAGCTCCATCAGCTTCTGGGAACCACCTCCACTACATGGGCTGGAGACTTGCCAGTAGGCTCTCCCAGCTCTGTTTACCTCCCATTGATCCCAGCATGCCTGTACAGACATACCATAAAATGCTGCATCCACACCACAGGAAGAGTGATGGAGGGGAAAAAGCTGCATGGCCCTATATGAAAAGGTACTGTTCCTACCCCTCCATACCCTCTGTTCTTCTCCTGTTTGCAAAAACAGAGATCATCTCATGGTGGTGACACATTTAATAATGCTACAGACTACCTTGATCCTGTGAATTCAGTGCCTGAAAAGGTTCAGCAAAATATGTTCTGAGGAAAATTAATCTGTCTGAATCAGGTCTGATCTTTATGATGAAACACTTATGTTCTGGTTTTGGCTGGGATAGAGGTAATTTTCTTCCTAGTAGCTGGTATAGTACTGTATTTTCGATTTAAGATGAGAAAAGTGTTGGTAACATACTGACGTTTTAGTTGTTGCTGAGCAGCGCTTGCACTAAGTCAAGGACTTTTCAGCTTCTTATACCATCCTACCATCAAGGAGGCTGGCAGTGCACAAGAAGCTGGGAGAGGACACAGCCAGGACAGTTGATAGAAACTGGCCAAAGGGATACTTCATACCATATGGCATTGTGCTGAACAAAAAAACTGGAGGGAGTTGGCTGGGGGTGCGTGTCCACTGCTCAGGAACTGGCTAAGCATTGGTCAGTGGGTGGTGAGCAATTGCATTGTGCATCACTTGTTTTGTATATTCTTTTATCGTTATTATTATTTTCCCTTCCTTTTCTGTCCTATTAAATTGCTTTATCTCAACCCACAAGTTTTACCTTTTTTCTGAATCTCTCCCCTATCCTACTGCAGGGGTAGTGAGTGAACGGCTGTGTGGTGTTTAACTGCCTGCCAAGTTAGACCACGACAATTTATATGCTTTGCATTTAGACAGCCTTGTCTGTGTGTCGTCTCAGTCCAGTGCATTATCAAGTTAAGAGTAAGCTTTTAAATACAGAAATATCTTGCTTGAGATTACAGTGCATTGTGAATATAATTTGAATCAGGTGCTCTAGGAGTTTTGTTCCTAGGAGGGTAACCAGCAATCAAAATAAAATGAGATCTTTCAGTACTGTACAAAGTGTTTAAATAAAAATTTTACAGGCCAATCATGTAGTCCTTCCACACACAAAGGTAACTTTAAGGATTTCAGCAATATTAGCAAACAGATATTTTATCCCAGGAGGACTAGTAATAATGTTGACATTTCAGCTACACAATAAAAAAGTTCTGTACCCAAAGTATTAGCCATTTTATTTGCCCAGAGTGAATACAAGTGAGTTACAATTCTATGTGCATGACTGAAATCTCCAGTGTAATTTTGTTATGCAAAAATGTCTTAGAATTGACCCTAAATATGTCAGAAAAACCTTTTGCATCCAAAAAGCTTTCTCCTTCTGAATACAATGAGATCTCAGAAATAGTTACCCTACTCAGTCACATTTCTAGAGAAAATATGTGCACATTCTACTTGCTGGCCAAGTATGTAATTAGTAGATCTCTGTGAATAACTCTGTGTTTAAACAAATTTGAGATGTTATATGCATAAAATGTATCAAAGTTTAAAATACAGTTCAAACACATGGTACTATATGACTGTTGTGTTTACCAAGGGAAGAAGATTGTACACAAAAGTCATGATGACCTTAGTGGAGATTCAGTCATGAGGATTAGCAACTGTCTATGTTTTACTCACTTTTCTTTGCTGCAATGATTTTCTTGTATCTTTCAGTGTTCATGGTACACCAAGTTACTCTTAGTTGTTAACCTGGCAAGCAAGTACTTTCATGAAGACAGATTCCCAGACCCTCATAGCTGAGATTAGAATTATTCATTGAACAGATGTGAATTTCAAGTTCAGAAACACTCTGTATATAGCCTAGTCATGGGTAACTGAAATTAGGACTGCCAGCTATAGCTTTCACTGTTCTCCCATTTCTCAATAACTTAATTTGACTGGAACTACCAGCCATCACAACTGAACTGCTGCCTTGCTTGAGCTGGGTCTGACAGCTACAGCCCTCTGGAAGTGTTTTCAGCATCTGAGGATCACTTTGGCATGTCAACAACTGAGGTATGTCCCATTCTCCTGACATACTCTGACACCAGCACCTGGAGCTGGAATTGGAGTACTGGGGCAGCCACATGGGGATATTCCTTTCACAATGCCAGCATTGTCAGCAGTGAGGAGAATCTGGAAGAGGTGAGGAAAGGGACGCAAGCCAAGGAGGCTGTGATATTTTAAATTGGCTGAGCATCCAGCCCAAAATCTGCAGAAAATACTCATCCAAATACACCATCCCTTGCTGTCCTTCCACTCTGAACCCCTATCTTCATTTTTTGTGATCAGGAAGTGAGACACTGCGGAGTATGTGAAATTGAAATTACTTTTTTAGTTGTCCTCTGGGAATTCTGTAGTCTATTGAGGCTATTTGAACTGGATCCTGAGATACTGTTGCATCAACAGAGCAGGGAATCTGTCTCTCATTAGTTGCAAATAGCAGATTGGTATAAACATGAGGGCAATTTTAATGGATTCAACCTTGTAATGGATTGGAGTTCTATCACAGCTTCAGCATCATAGCTTGTGGCCTATCCCAAAGGGTAAAATGCAGCTGTTCCTCCTTGTTACAGTGCTACTCAAGGTTAGACTTCTGCTATACATTGTGCTTAGGACAATCCTCATGGAGAACTTGAACTTAAGCTAAGGCATGTATGTACAGCAAAAATTACAAACCTAGGACAAATGTCTTCCAAAACGCTAATCAGTCAAGGTATTTATGGGATCAGCCCTAAACTGTCTTTTTGTGCAACATATAAATAACACAATATTAGTGGGTCTGTCCAGTGATTTTGTGAAATGTAGTCATAGAGCAAGTTCTTGCTTGGTGCCTAACCTATATCCTGACATCTCAACAGAGATTGTATTTGCCAGGTTGTGGGCACAGTACATGTTATTTGTTTGGGCAGAATTTTCACTGAATTTCATGGTAAGAAATATGGCTTGGTTGTTAATAAATAAGGACTCTGCTGTATTCTGTTGATTTCTTTTTGATACATAGCACTAAGCTGCTTTAGAGGCAGAAAACACTATTAATTTCTAAACCAATAAAGACGCTGAACAGCTGCTTTAAGATAAAGTTTTAGTGAAAAGCAGTTTATTTAGTTCTCTTTTTAGGTTATAGTGTGATCTTACTTTAGCTTTACAAAGAAGAAGAGATGTCTGGAGTCTGGTATTCTCTTGGGCATCATCCAACAACTGAACAACAGCTTCTTCTGCTCTCTTCCTACCCAGTTTTCCCCAGAGGCCTGTGACCTCTTCTGCTCTTTGGGAGAAATCTCATTTCTGGAATACTTTTCCCTCTGTCTTTAAGCTCTCCTAGTACCTGTGAGAGGAGACTTGCCCCAGTGTCTACTGTTGATCCTGGAAGCACCTGGTGACTAGTCACTGCATCTCCAGCAACAGCTGAGACAGAAGCACTGAGCAATGCTGGCTCGGAGGTACTCATTGCTGTAAGGCATTTCATTTGGAATAAGGCAGTGGAGAAGTGGAGTGAAAAAAAAGAAAAGAAATAAAAAGACTCCTTTGGTCATATGTTAAATACTATTTGCATTTTAAAAAAAACTTGAATAAATAAAATCTCAGAGCCAGATGGGTAGTGCATTTTCCTCTCCCACACATGCAGCTATTTCTGTGCTGACTGATGTGCACATGTATCTCGTGGAGGTTCTGCTGACACCATAATATGCAGAGATGTGCCAACTTTCTCACTTGTTTCTTTTCCCTCAAACAAAGGGTAAAACTAAGACCAAAGAGGATAGTAATTTTGACAGAGTGCCTCAGTGTGTTACTGAAAAAAATGACACAAAGAAAAATCAGGAGGAAAAGATAGTTTATTAAAATAATTTTCCATCCTAGCCAAATAAAAAACTGTTTGGCTTATTTTTATTCTCCTCTGTAGTATGTTGTTTTGTTTTTTAATGTTATTCTGCAAGAATGAGAAAAAGCAAAGCAAACCAAACCACAAAACTCCACAACCCTTTTGACTGTCTGATCCTGATGCCACAAGGAAGTAAAAATTACCACTTGTTCCTCTTCAGCCATGTGCGATGTACCTGCAGAGCGCAGCTAAACCTGCATATCCAGCAGCTTCCTCCGATAGGGCCCATTGCGCTGCAGTGTCTCCAACACACGAAGGAACAGATGGTTTTTTTCCAGACTTTCAACATCTTACTGGGTGACAACAGATTAAACCCAAGCCTGCATGTAGGTCAGCATAAAATCTAGAAATATAGACAAAAAGCTTATTTCCTACAATTACTTTTGGGTCTGAAGAATCTAACAAGAAAGGGGAAAGGAGGAAGTACTGGGATCCACTTCTTCGGATGACACGTCTCTACTTGACACGTCTTCATTGAGCTTGCCTGAAGTTCCTGACACCCAAGTGACTAATAGGTAATTTGTTTAATTGGATGACTGTGCTCAGAATAGTTTTCTTTGACAGAGATAATATGCACATAGTTCTGCCTGGCAGAAACTACAACAGGGTCTAGAAAAGCAGTGGTATTTTACTCCTAAGTGGGAAAAAATTATTTCCAATAAATTGTCTTTTTCTTCTCTGACATTTTGTAAAATGTTTATTAGATGCTGGCATATGAAGTAGTCTGTCAAAACCTTTAGTCATGAAGGGCTTTGGTTTTGTTCTGTTGTTAGAGGGGAGAACAAAACCAAATCTAAACTTTTCTAATCTAATCTTTGCTTGAATACCGTGGGCACGATACTGCTCTTTTTGAATCTACCAGAAAAATTTCTGTTTACTTCTGGGCAAAGGATCTGGTCCCATAGTACAGTAGAATTTCCATGAATCTCCTCTCATTCTGTTTCACTTCAACAGCTTTTCCTCCTCACTTTTTGCTGAATTGCCTTTTTTTTTTCTTTTTTTTTTTTTTTTTTTGGGTTAAGTGGAGCTGCGTAAAGCAACACAATACCTGTCTCTAAACTGTGATCTCACTCATACACATTCAGTGGCCTTGCTCAGTGGAATTCTGCTGTATTTTGCAATCCCTCTCCTTTACACCACTCAGAAATTGTGCTTTCTGCTTTTTCAAAGTTCTTTCCTTATGCTTCTTCAAGCTCTCCTCCCCTTCACCTACAATTCTTCTTTAAAAGCACAGAGCTGCTTCAAGTGGAACCTATACATCTTTAATTAACTGCCATATTCATTTATCTTCCGAGTAGCTTCCTCTTTCCTCTCCAGCTGCACTACTGCAATTTGAAGATTAGTAATTGCTAAACATCCATCACATGCAAAGTGAACTGTCCCTAACTGTTAACAAGAACATAGTGGCCAAAGACTGTCATTTTCTCTCTCTTTCTTCTTTTCGGACACAGAGGTTCAAGCAAAGGAGCAAAGCCATTATGCCAAGATAAGCAAACAGAAGGAGAGATTTCTCTCCCTCATGGATTCAGTGGCCTAGGTAGCAATATGCTATTTATTGTCCGCTTTTCAGACTGGGGTGGGCAGGGCAGGACCTCACCAGCCAGGACCTGTCCCACCACCTCCTGCCCTGTCTGCCCCAGGGAGCCTCCACTTCTCCTGGGGCATCTGGCCCACTCTGTGCCCTGACAATATCCAAGCTGACATTTTGCTTGCTCTTTCTTCAGTTTCAAGTATAACACTCTAAACTCATTCATACAGTTAGATAAATTGTCCATCAGGCATTTTTACATCAAGGACACAAAAGCAGAGTCAGCAAAGACATGTCACAGGGCAAAGTATGTCACTGGAAGAATTGAATTGTTTCCCAGCATCTCTTCCTTCCTTTTGTCTCTCTTCTGTCTTTTCATTGGCTTTTGCTATTGAAAATCGTCTTTATTCTAGATAAATCACAGTGGAAACTACTAGAGAAGCAACATTACTTTAATGTTGCCAGAGCAAAAAGAAAACTGTAATACACTGTTTTCGTTTATTTCAGATGCCATAAAGTCTTTTTTAGATGTATGATTCCACTTATGTCAATAGTACTCGGGCACAGTACCCAACTGAGACCACTATCCTGACTGTCTGCTACTCAGCTAGTGGTGGGGAACCAAGACACTTTACCGAAATGACTCAGCCAGCAAAAGTTGGAGTTCATTCAAAGAAGCATAAAGAGCAAATGCCATTTCAAGAGCCATGGTTGAGTGTATCATTACAGTAAGATACAATGAACAAGGAGTCTTTCTGAGGAATAACTCCATTGTTTAATCCACTACATAGGATTTGTTATTTTTAACCCTTAACCTGATCATGATAGTGCAAGCTTTACAATATTGCAGGTAATGACTATACTAGTCACAACTCAGGATGGTAGAGATTCAGTGGCTGCATGGTGCTTGGTTGCTAACTGGTGCTAAACCACAACACTCAGGTAGAGAATTTTCTCATGCAGCTTTCTGATTTTAAGCATGCAGGTGCAACCTTGCCTTGGCACACATCTTTCCCATCATAAGATGCCACTGAGATCCCTTATAGTACAACCGAAACACAGCCATAAAAAGTGCCTTCTCCACCTCCTAATTATTTCACTTAGCAACTGAGAAACTAGATTATGATATTGTTCCTCACCGTGGGTCATACTGTACAACCATAGCCAGTATTCATTAATTCTCAGTGGATACTCGGTTGTATTGCAGGTTGCAAAGCCTGGACCTTTATGTGTTTGCCAGGTACCAAAGGCACATTTGTTTTGCAATGTTGTTGAAGTGAGTGACGGGGAAGCCTTGCTAGAGCAAAGGTAGTCAAGAAAGAGTTTAAGTACTACCGTTGCTACTTTTACTTCAGACTCTAAAAGGTTATGCTTCCCTTTGGTCTGGCAATATAATGAATTATTCTAATCAGCAGACTATTCATTTTACTTAAAGCAGTAATATTTTAACAGAAGCAGTTATTTTAATTAGTGAGGGACAGCTATCTTAAAGCACATAATGTAAAAAGAGGTGGCTTTATAAATGTAGACAGCAGTTATAAAAAAGCAACAGAATGTGAGATATGGATGGAAAAACCAGTACAGTATACAGGAAGAACAAATAATGCAAACTCTGTCAAGTTAGGTTCAAGCTTTGTCATCACTTTTGTAACTGTAATATGGTAGCTTAGTGTATGTAAGGAGCCTTTTATGCTTTCTGCTGTAGATCTTATGAAATTAGCTTACAGTTTTCTGCTAGTGGTTGATAGTTGCAGTACAGAGTGAAGTATCACAATACACTTTAAGGTTAAACTTCTTGGATTGGTTTTGATAGTCTGTTGGAGAATGCATATATGTAATTATTATTTAATTAGTTGTAGAACAATTATGTCAATAAGAGCTTAGCAACAGACATTTATTTTTGAGAGCAGCCAGGTACACACCTGCTTCATTCTTTAATGTTTTCTCTTCCACTTATGTTCGCCTTTTTTGTGGTAAAAAGATACTACAGAGCATAAAGTAAAAAAAGCCTTTTCTTCTCACTGGAACTCTGTGAACATTCAGCTGCTAAACAAAAGCATTGCCAAAGACATACTGTGTTATGCTACTTTTTTTTTTTTTTTTGGTTAAGGTAATTTTGGGACTGCAGTTGATGGGAGTGAAGTGACAAAAAGTATAGCACTGCTGAGTCAGTAAGGATCACTTTTCCTAAGAAGCTATTACTGAGTCATAGGGGTTCCAGGAATCAACTTACCATCTTTTATATAGCATGCTTTCAGGGATTCTGGCTCACTGGAGTCATTAAGCTCCCGTAGCACATTTCATAGGAGACTGATCATCACCCCCACTGTCTTGAACTAAGTCCAGAATGCAATGAGAGAACTCAATAATGTTTTAGGTTACGTGCATCTGTGTGTGTTGGAGACCAACTTTTTTCCTCCTCCAGTTCACTTCAACTTTTTTTCTCTCTGGGAGAGAAAAGACCTTTTAGCTGGAGAGCAGCAGAGAAGATGACCTGTTACCTGTTAAGTGCATGGATAATGTATCAAGGAAGGGAACAGGGAGGTACTGATCTCTTCTCTCTGGTGTCCAGAGATAGCATGCGTGGGAATGGTTCTAAGATGAGTCAGAGAAGATTCAGGCTTGACATTAGGAAACATTTCCTTACCAAGAGGGTGGTCAAACAATGGAACAGGCTTCCTAGAGAGGTGATCGATGTCCCAAGCCTGTCAGTTTTTAAGAGGCATTTGGACAATGTCCTTAATAACATGCTTTAGCTTTTGGTCAGCCATGAAGTGGTCAGGCAGCGGGACTAGCTGGTTGTTGTAGGTCCCTTCCAGCTGAAATGTTCTATTCTACTGTATTGTGTTTTATTGTATTGTATTGTAGTGATCTCAACATTTTATGTTACAGCTCTTGTGATTTCCTTGCATGTCTGCCCTTGTACAATATTTAAGTGCTCCAACTTTGATTTCAGGCTCAGCTACTGGGCTGGGTACAAATCATTAGCCTTATATTTCTTGTCTTACGGTGAGTACTGGGAAGCAAGTAAGAGGTAAAGTCTTTCTCAGACCTGAGAAAGAGATCCGTCTCAGCCTGAGACAGAAGATTTAGATCTCCATTTTGTCATATGGTAAGGATAGGTTGTCCTTAGCCTTCTCCACCTGCTCTGGAAAGGATCTCTTTTCTCTCTCCCTTGCTCAGTTCTCTAGACAAAACCGAAAATTTAGATTAATTAGAAATGAAGAAGAATAAATAAGGTTGTTAAAAGAAATCAGGGATTCTGGGAATCAGGGTTCAGGGATCTCAGGGATCAGAGAATAAATTATTTTATTTTGTTCTTGTACTTAAATCTCAAGGTATTTTCCTTGTCTTCGACATCTTGCAAGAAGCAGTGGGATAATGATAGGCAGAAAGAGCATGCTCATGAGCATAACTGTCTAGATCTTCCTTTTAGGGATCTTGGAGGTAAAATTTTTACTAAATGCATGCCTAAATGTTTGGAGGGGCTTTCTGTATAAGCAGAGACATGAAGGAATGAGGGAAGAAATGGCCCAGACTTGAACACCTGACTTAAGGGAAACGTGAGAGAGAAATAGACTGCAAAATTTCTTCCTGGTAGTGAGACTAGCTTAGGTCAATTGCTCAGAGCTTTTATTAATTTCTAGGCTTTCCATATTGACAGGAACAATTATGGATAAATTCTTATAGGTTTTCAATAGCTAGACACCTCCTAAGCCACAAGGCAAATAACATAGTCTGTGACACTAATCATAAAGGAGTCCCAATGACAAGTCATGAAGATAATACTAATGGAGAACAGGAACTGGTATACTGCAGAGATTCTGGACTGCTTCAAGCTCTGTAATATCCAGTGAGCAAGAACACTGGATTCTCTGTCTTCCAAGTTGAACATCCATATCTAAAACAACCACAACAAAAAAAAAAAAAAAAACCAAACCAAACCAAAACCAAAAACCCGGAAACCACAGTGCTATCTATCTGGTCCACCTGCAGGCAGCAGAGCTGTCTCAAATCCCTTTCTACACCCACAGTCTTTTAGTACTAATGCATCTATTTTCCTTCCAAGGGGAAGGTTAAAGCCACATGTCCCAGCAGCATTAGCTACCACATGGATTTCCATTCATAAACCTGACAGTGCTTGGGGGATAGCAGGCTGTGCACAACAGCTGCTACCTGACTCTGTCCCCATCTGTCTTAATGATTATCTTCCCTAGACCTGTCAGGACCCAACTGCACAGCATTTGTTGTGGGCTCCCAAAAAGGACCAAGCTGAACCCTCCTCCAGTTGGTCTTCCTTCTTAAAGGACATCACCAGGCGTTGCTGTTATTTCTTCCCTTTCCTTCATGGCACCAATAGTTTCACATTTAATACAAAATTAAGCTTGCTTTTATCACATGAGGCTTTCACACAGTGATTGGCAGTGACACACATGTAACTCCTAGAAGACCTTACTCAGGGGTGGGCACACAGCATGGGGTGTGGAGGATTGCTGGAATGGGGACGAAAGGACAGAAACCTTTGTTGCTAAAATTCTGCGCTCCATCTTGTACATGATTATGCTGTCTGCTGGGAGCTCCCCTCCCAGGTGGAAAACCATGTTGTTCTTCCCTGCCAGGCTTATAAAACTCTCTCCAAGCAGCAACATGTTCATTTTTGAACAGTAGTAAGTTGTTTTTCAAGGACCGTGAAGGCCAAAGCTAGGCTCTTTCTCTAGCCAGCTTTTTCTTCCACGTAACACAGACCTACCATACATAACACTATAGCACAGTTACCTTAAAGGCTGGAAGCTATGCTTATTTCTGAGCTGCGTGAGCAACCTCTCTAGTAAAATCAGCAACAATTCTGAAGTCCCAGGTGAACAATCACACACATCTGTCTTACTCAAAAAAATTTCTACTGGAAGAAGAGATTTGTTGATGTTTAATGTTATATTATTTACATGCATAAAGTCTAGCCCTCTTCTCTCTTCAGCATACTGTTTGAAAGAAAAAAATCAGTATTGTACAAACACTTCCAAGGTTTTATAGGTTTGTTGGGGAAGCAGTGCTTACAGCCTCCTTGGTTACTGTGAAACAGTAATTTCACTTTACAGAGTAAATCTTGCTATTCTTACATCTTTTATCACTCATATCTAAGCAAAACTGGCTGAGTGGGGACAAATCTGTGGGACTGGATTATGCCACTCTCAAAGGCTATTGTTACAGAAGTTGGCAAATAAAAATTTTCTGTAGGACTAAATTAATTTATAAGACAGCAGAAATCTATTGACAGCAGCAGTGTGTCTACGAACAGGCTTTGTTCCTGCTGTCCAGAATATGTAGGACTTGATTTTTTAAAACTTTAGGCCTCTGTGAATATATGCCAAAGGCAAATGCAGGTACGCCAAATTGAATGTAGAATTCCATCTGGTTCCTAAGAGTTTTTAATATTTATACTAGACATTATGAAGAACTAGAAAACAATCATGACAAAGAGAACATTTGGTTCATAGTAGATAAACAATAAAGGTAAGGTAATCTAGATATCCCATGGCAATATTGTGTATTTATGTAATTAATCATATGAGTCTGCACTTGAATCTTCATCTAGGGATTATTTCCTTTTGGCTGAAGTATGTTTATCTTCAGAAGATTTCAAATCCTTTTAACCTTACCTAAAGATCTGTATTACCTTATCTTACCTAAAGATCTGTATTACTGTTCACAGCAAGATCAGTTTCTCCTTTCCTTTCAATAACTGAATTTGCACCACAAGATGGCAACCTAAAGCAATCTTCTTTAAAAATGACGTTGTGCATGATGTCTGTTAGAAATATATTCAAAATACTTCTGTTAAACCCATGCTGTGAATCTGTATCAATCATGTTTTTGAAATAATCACACAAATGACTGCAAATCATGATACATATTTGCACTCACATTAAGGAGTCAAAACTATAGCTATTTCTAAAATCCCCAACATAGTAGTAGGACTATTTCAATAAAGAAGTACCCTCAAAATTGTCTGAATACAAATAAATGATTTAATAAAGCAAAACTAAAAAAATGATAGAATAGTAAAACATCTTTTTTTAAGTAGCAATAATGACCACAACTGAAACATCCAGGGAGAAATGTCTCCACATGACTGTAAGTCTTGAATTCTCCAGGGAACATCTGCAGTTTCCTAGCAATTAGCCCAGCAGCTATTGTTTTCTATGATTCAGAACTAATGCAAATCCCCTAATAATGCAACAAATCTGACATTTTGCTCATGTGCAGTATTTTAGCAATTTACACTTATTTTAATTTTCATAAAAGATTATAAACAACTATATCCACTGGTAGTTCTAATACACGGAGAACAGTGAAATGGAGTTGAGGTGTTATACGCTGTTTCAGTATTTATATTTATCTTTATCTCAATAGGAGATTATGATTACTACATGATTACTGTAGTTCAAATGAGTAGCTCATGGAGGGGAGCAGCCAGTTAAATGTCTAATAGCAAATGAATTCAGATTGTTCTCAAAATAGTACATCTGAGAGCAGCTGCATGTGTTATTTGATTCAGACTTTCAAATATACCTAACTGAAGCAGGGAAGCACCAAGAACAATACTTATCACTGGACATTCAATAATTAAGAGAGGGTGAATATACTCATGAATATTAACTGAAAACTTACTAGATTTACTATGCTTGTGATTTGTACACTTTGTGTCCATTCAAGCATACATTTACAAATAATCAGACCACAGAATTACAGATAAATAATTAATTGTATGCAAACATTAGGAAACAAATCACAGATGACCAATATCAATCCTGCAATAGCTATGAATATTTTCACCACGTATTAGACAACAAGAGCTGTACTCAGTGAGGGAAGAAAATCAAAAGTCTTGCCATCTTTACAGTGAGTATTATGCACTCATAACTAAAATGCAGAATTTCAGAATGCTGCATGCTCCCCAAAAACCTGCTACTGTACAGCATGCATACATTAAGGATAATGACAAACTAAGCAAAATAATTTGGATCAAACATATATTAAAAAAAATCCTCCTGAATAGGAAGAGTAGGAAACAGAATAGAAAAAAACCCGCTTGTTTATTCAAACAAGTTATTCCCTACTAGCAATTTACTCAGCAAAATGAGTTCATTTTGTAACAGTTCTAAGTAAACGTTTTGTAAATGAAAAAGTATATATAGTCAAGCCGATAACAGACCAGAGATCAGAACTCAGAAATCTCTGGGCCTCTGCCTACAACAGTATCATTACATATTTTATCTATCTGAATGTTACTTCCATTTTAGTATGAAATATTCATTGATCATGAACCATTATATATTTTTACAAGATAAGAAATTACTTCAAGCATAAGACATTTTAGAGCCAAATTACTACTGCAAAACGAACCTACTTTGTGGCTTACTTTAAACAGAAGGATAGGTTTTAAAGAACTTTATTTCATTTGGGTTGTTACTTTTCTGCAGTTCTCCCTGAGGCATATTACAGCTGTGAGGAACAGACAAAGTCACCAACACTTCCTCAGCACTTAGTTTTCTCCCACAAGACTGATTCAGAACTTTACACTTTATCAGCTACCTCCCTCTTCTGCCTATCTTATTCAAAGCCAAATAGTTTGACGAAATATTGAAGATGAGTATATAAGAATATATAAGAAAGATATTTTAGGGGAGTTATGCAAATACCCCTCTCCTCAAAAGTCAGTAAAATAATGCAAATTCAGGACTCCCAAAAATCCATCATGCTTTGGAGTGAAATGCTAGTCACACAGCAAAGCTACATTAGCTGGGAAAGAGATGGAAAATAGGATATTCTGCTATGCAGGAGGCAATGACAGCATATCTGAATGCTCTTGCAGGGAGAAATTCCTGTTGGCGCAGTCAGTGAGCATTCGGCCCTGAGGCATGGGCCACTGGCCGAGAAGGCAGGCATGATTTGAGCCGAAGTATAACTGTAAGATCTGGGGGAGGCTCTCTGCCTTTGTATGAGTTTCAGAACTGAAGCACAAATGAGAGGAAAGGCAGGACAGCTAAGGCTGCCCCCAGCATGCCCCGAAGAGGCATGTTGAAGTAAGGAAAAGGAATGACCACGTCTCTCCTTTCTACACACCAGCTAGTGCAAGTGTGAAGCTTATTACCACACCAGGTGTAAGAACTTGATAATGAACATTCCCTCTCCAGGCACTTGTCACTCACAGGCAGAGTCCCTCTAGCTGCCCTGCCAAAAGTCACATCTCTTTTTCCCCTGGTAATGCAGATTAGAGCTCTGGAAGAAAGAAAACCATGAATACATACAGAATTTTCAAGTTGCTTTTCTACATTTAGATGGAGGTGACTGCAAGACCTAGGAGCTGAGGATATGTATTAAACTTCTGCCTGTAGCATCTGATGCCTAGAATTAAAACAGCTGCCTTATAAAATAATAAGGAATTAGTAATTGCAGGAAAACAGATTGCAAAAACATATTAAAGAGCTGCCTAAAAAGCAACAGTATGAGACTAGCCAAATATACAATTTATTAGAGCTGACATAGATTTGGAATTGCTGGAGAAAGCAAAGCAGTTAAAGAAATTCTAGTATTGTCCATTGTCTATAGGCCACCATAAAAACGACTATATATTTCTTTTTTTTTTTATCTTTTCCTTCCTTCTTTACAAAACCATAATGACTCTGGAGGTACAGAATGGCATCTGTCATGGTAGGTACGTATCTCTTTCTCTCTTTCTCTCTCTATATGTGTGCCTGTGTGTGTTTAATTACAAGTATCAAACTAAATACCTAAATATGCAATGACAAAATATGTGCAGTTATTAACATAAGCACCACAGCCTGCATAATTCAAAAGCAAGTTTAGTTGGTTCAGGTTTGGGAATGTGAAATGTTAGTGCTATGCAATTCAACATCCACAAAGTAGGCTGGTTTTCAAGCTGGAGACTTAAAAATTGTCATACAGAAATTCCCTAGTCACCGTTGAAAGTACAGACCCTTTTAGTTCATTGTGAGCATTACCTGAGCTATTTGCCGTAATATCAGTGCTTTAGCAAATACTTTTTGCACACAATTTCTGTGGTAATTTAGAGAAGAGAAGATAGTTCATGATAAAATCAGAAACCCATAGCAGAAAAAATTTGGAGTCATAGTATCCCAGCAAGAATCACAGGCTGCCTGCTCTGCCAAATGACAACCTGCCTCTCGCCTCCTGCTCCAGAGGCACAACATATATTTTAGTCTGTTACAGACAAGCATACTGTCTGCGACATGACAGGCCATGAGCCTATCTCCTTGTCTTACTTTATAGGTGGTTTACCCTGGGATGTGAACAACCATTTTCCATAGACTCTGGAGAAATGAATGTCAAGAAGGAACATTGTGCTGAGTTCCTCCCCCGGCCTTGTACAAATATATTACGAGCCACAGGAGAGCTTTTCATATCTGTTGCTATTTTCATAGGGGGGAAAAAAGAAAAAAGAAATAAGAAACTGTGGCAGTAAGTGATACTGCTGCAGTGCAACAAAGAAATTGCACTACAGCAGAAGCAAAACACAGATCAGTGAACCTGCAGCAGGGTGGGCAGCCATTTCCAAGAAAACTATCTAGGTAGGCTTACACAACACAGACTTCAGTTTCTCTCTTCTTGGTTCCTTGGGTCAGGAGGAGATTATCTGTATGCATCCATCAGCTTTTGAAGTCCAGATTTATCTGAGGAGGAAACACCCTTCCCTCCTCATGCAAAAACCGTAATGCCTGAGCCACCCTGACAAATCTAGCTCTGAAATTCTACCATCCCAGAGACCTGTTGAGTTTGCACACTGTAAATTGCTAATTTTTCCCCAGGCTGAGTGTGGTACATGACCTCTTTATTCTCACATCACCTCCTGTAGAATGGGCAGATACGTACATTTTTGACTGTTCTTGAAATAAAGCATTCTTACCATGCTGAAAAGGGAATGCAAAATTTGACATTTTCTTTTGCTACCAAGACTTTTAAAAATATGCCAGTAAGGGAATTTTTCTTGAAGAGAGAGAAGGGAGCTTGCACTTGTATAGACTTTTCTAAAATATGGATTGTGAATTTCACTTGACTAATATAAAGTAAGATGTATGGCTGCATAAACTTGTGTATGACACTCAGATAATAGCAAATGTTTGTGGTGCTGACCTTGACTGCCTATACTGTTGAATTGTGTGTCTGTCCTCTGTAAGCTAGTATGTTTCCATAAATAACTGCAAAGTAAACTTATCTTCCTCCTTCAAAATGTACTTTTAAAATTCTCCTTTGTTGCAGTGCCTACAAGAAGCTTGACAACAGTTGTTAGGATGCTGGTGATCTGAGACTACCAACTGTCAGGTTGACGGGTGTTGTCAAAGTGCTCCTTGTTCCATCAGTCTGTCTTTTTCCATCTGCTGTATCTCACTTCCTATAGCAAACTCTCAGGAGTAGGGACAGCTTCTGTGCTTTCTGATGTACAGCATCGAGCACAACCACAGCTACTAGAGAAACAAAGGAAAAGAAGGAAAAAAGATATTATCCGAAGAGAAAATCTGAGAAATCTTCACAGGATGTGAAAAACAAAAAAAAAATCCACAAGATGTTAACAGAGAGAGGACAGTTTCATTCTTCATATACCAGAAAAAATAACCACATCTGATTTGCCTGAAATATTTAGTTCATTTACATAAAGAGAAATATCTTTTTACTTCATCTATGGGTGTTTGAGGCCAGTGTGACCCCTGGTGACAGCTTCATTATCCATCAGCAGAGAAGGACCACCAAGCCAGTTATTGGGACAAGTGACTATTAACCTGCCAGGAAGAAGACCCTAATGAGCAAAGAGCTGCTGTCTTGACTACCTTGTTTACCATCGCCAACATAACAAGTGGACGCTGAAGCTGACATCCCAGTGCAGAAATCATGTTTGTCTTTGCAGTGCAGAAGCTCATTTCATGTGATGCTGAAGGATCTGCCATTAATAGATCTTTCTTCTCACTGAGAGGAAATGGATGTTATGTGTCACTGGGATACCATTGCTTCTGCAAATAGCTCTGCAGCTGCCCTCAGTGAAAACATTTTACCTCCTCCTGCTCAGGAGCACACTGCCAGCAGCTCAGTTCAGATCCTGGCACTATTGAAGACAAATTCCCAGTGATTCCAAAGGCACAAGGGCATCATGTGTGGAAATGTGGGATTCTTCCCACTGACCTTTCTGCAAAGCAAAAAGCATCCTAGCACTGCACCTTGAGTGCTAAATCAGTTGTGATCTTAAGCAGTTACTCATTAAACCCATCAAACAAAGCTGGAAATGAGGGACACATTTGCATAGTACATCTTATTCCATTAATCTGAACACTATTTAAAATGAAGTCAATGACAATTTATTAAAATTTTTGTTAACAGTTAACTACTACCTTCAAAGGTTTGATTTTTAAATTCTACTTCTCTGAAATGGTTTATTCATGGGAGTATGATATTGACTTTGTAACTTATTTCAATGCTATTAGTTTTGTAAGAACTCTTTTTGGGTTAGCGAGTCTTTTGATGCCAACTTACATTTGTTTCTTGAAGCATAGTGCTGCTTTTTATTGCTAAACATATGAGGTTGGTTTGTTTGTTGTTAGACAGCTGATGTAAAGTAATTACATTCTGGTTGGTTAATGAAGTGAGGCTGGATATTTTGCCTATGAATCAGAAGTAGAAGAATTTTGTTTAGCAGTAAAGCAACTTGTGTTTATTTGTGCTTTAATTTCCGGATGTGAGAAATAAGGAATGTAAGGTGCCTTGTAGTCATTTGAAACAGGCAGTGTTAATTAATAAAAAGGGTAGTGGGGTCTGACCCTCTGATTCTCAAGCTGTAGGCAGCCCTGGCTACTTTGTTCTACCATAATTCACAAGCAACCCTCCCATCTAGCTTTGTCATAACATGATATTTTGGAACTGTGCAACACTCTGGAAGATTATTCTAAACTCCTTGAGATAAGTGAAATGGTTAATTCTGAATCCATTTCCCCAATAAATTAATATTTTCAAATATGTATATAATTATGGGGTTTGACTCTTGAATTTTCAAGAAAAGATAACCTGACTAAAACCCAAAATAAAGATGTAATTTTATCAAAAATCTATATAACTAAATTTGCAAACCAAGTAAAAGAAACTTCTACATAATTGTTACTATGACAAAACATTTCTGATTTGATTTTGGGACAAAACACCATTTGATTTTCACAGTTTTGGGGACCAATTATTTAACTGTATCTCTTTCAAAAGATGGTGTGCTTATATTAATTTAAGTTATACTGTATGTCAAGCAAGTGGGGCAGAAGGTCACCTTGGCTGAACAGGGAACCCCTTGTGGAACTTGAGGAAAAAGATGTTGTACGATCTCTGGAAGTGAGGTCAGGTTTGCAGGAATATTACAGAGCTGTGGTTCATATGCAAGGAGAAGACATAAAATGCCAAAGCTCAGTTAGAGTTGAAACTGGCCAGTGTTGTGTCAGATGACAGGAAGGGCTTTTCTAAGTATGCTAATAGCAAGAGGAGGTCTAAAGAAAACATCAGACTGATTGTTGTTGAAGATGGTCACCTGACTAATAAGGATGAAGAAAAAGCGGAGGTATTCAATGCTTTTTTTTTGCTTCAGACTTTAATAAAACTGACAGACCTTGGCCTGCCCGGTCCCCTGAGTCAGAGGACCATGACTGTGGGATGAGTGACTTTCCATTTATGAACATTGAAATTGTAAGGGGCCAGCTGTATCAGCTGAATGTTCACAAGTCCATGAGGGCTGATGGGATTCATCCCAGAGTACTAAAGGAGCTAGCCGATGTTATGGCAAGACCCCTCTCAATCATCTACCAAAGGTCCTGGGAGTCTGGGGAGGTCCCCGCTGACTGGAAGCTACCAGTGTTATTTCAATTTATAAGGGATGAGGGAAGACCCAGCAATCATCAGGCACAGTCAACATGGGTTCACAAAGAGAAAGTCCTGTGTAACTAATTTGATATCTTTCTATGATAAGGTCACCCGCCTAGTGGAAGAAGGGAGGGTGGTGGATGTAGTTTTTCTGGATATTAGTAAAGGCTTTTGATACTGTCCCTCACAGCGTCCTTCTGGACAAGTTGTCTATTTGTGAGATGAGCAGGTTCACAGTGCTCAGGGTGAAGAACTGGTTGAAGGGCTGGGCTCAATGGGTTTTAGTGAACAGGGGTACATCTGGCTAGTGACTGGTCACCAGCAGTGTTCCTCCGGGCTCAGTTCTAGGGTTGGTTCTGTTTTTTTGAATGATCTGGATGCAGGAGTTGAATGCACCATTAGCAAGTTTGCCAATGATAACAAATTGGAAGGTGCTGTTGACTCTTTCAAGGGACAAGAGGCTTTGCAGATGGACCTAGATAGATTGGAGCATTGGACAATCATTACTGGCATGGAATTCAACAAGAATGAATACCGGACTTGGCACCTGGGATGGAGTAATGCCAGGCACAAGTATAAATTGGGAGAGGAGTAGCTGGAGAGCCGCCCTGCAGAAAGGGATCTGGGGGTGCTGGTTGACAGCAGGCTCAACTCGAGTCAGCAATGTGCCCTGGCAGCCAAGAGGGCAAACCGCATCCTGGGGAGCATCAAACACAGCCACAGCCAGCCGGCCAATGCTGCTGTATTCAGCATTGGTGTGGCCTCACCTTGAGTGTTGTGTGCAGTTCTGGGTCCTACAATTTAAGAAGGATGTTCAGGTCCTTGAATGCATCTAGAGGAGGGCAACAAAGCTGGTGGAAGGGCTGGAAGGCATGTCCTGTGAGGAGCGGCTGAGGACACAGGGCTTGTCTAGTTTGGAGAAAAGGAGGCTGAGGGGTGACCTTATTGCTCTTGACAGCTTCCTGAGGAGGGAAAGTGGAGCGGGAGGTGCTGATCTCTTCTCCCTGGCATCCATTGTGAGGAGACGTGGGAATGGTTCAAAGCTGCACCAGGGAAGGTTCAGACTGGACATTAGGAAGCATTTCCTTACCAAGAAGGTGGTCAGATGCTGGAAAAGGCTTCCTAAAGAGGTGGTTAATGCCCCAAGCCTGTCAGTGTTTAAGGCATTTGGACAATGTCCTTCATAACATGCTTTAGCTTTTGGTCAGCCCTGAATTGGTCAGGCAGTTGGCCTAGATGACTGTTGTAGGTTCCTTCCAACTCAAATGTTGTGCTCTGCTCTGCTCTGTTTTATTCTAGTCTAGTCTAGTCTAGTCCAGTCTAGTCTATTCTAGTCTATTTATATAAATCTGTTGATTTCACTATCAGAAAGTTTAGTATTTCTATGGGACTGAGCCTTGGTTTTGTTCCCTTTAGATTATTGCAGATGTTTTTACAGTAGGAAACTGTAAGAGTCTATAAAAAAGACACACATAAATTGGTGCAATAATTGGCCTCTAATATTTCAGTACAACATTTGCAAGCTCCTAGGTTCAGGCAAACTTGCAAATTAAATCATTATTTCTATGATTACTTTCTTAACGGAAGTCCGTTTATGCAACCTTAGCTAATTTTTTTATAGAAAACTGAAAAGTAATTGGAACATAAAACTGCTTCCTTTTTGTGCAGTTTCCCAATAGCCTTCCCTTTCCTGTTCTCTGCCCCCCTCCCTACTTCCTTCAGTAGATCAGGAGAGGACAGTGCCAAACAGTTTTGTGCAAAGGAAATGCAAAGCATGTAACAGAAGAACTAAAAAGCAAGTGCCCATGTGCTTTCCAAAGTTCAAATGAAGGTCCAGGAAGTTACAGTGGAAACAATAAATAGTTTCAATGATGCATGGAAAACTCACTGATAGGAGCATTCTTGTTCAACTGCCTTAAGTCCTCTGGAACTGATCTGCCCCATGTCTACATAATATGACTTCTCTATCGCTCTGATGTTTGAAAAAACACAACACAATGTGCTCTAAAAATTTTTCATTTTGACATTACTTACAATGATAGATACTTTACATGATTTCACATTTGAAATCTCACATGAATTCCAGCTAGGCCTTAGATTAAAATGAATCTGTATCCTTGGAGAGATTTCTGCAGGAGTAAAAAAGCATCATTTGGAAGGTTAAATTTATCAGACTGTCACGTGAGGGATTTCTCTGTCACGTCAGAAACCCAGCACCGAGTCCCATCAGTCTTGCCCTGTGAAGCTTTTAATTCTTTTTTCCTACTCATTAACTTCAGAGAATATATGATCCAATAGCACAAAACAATGTGTCAGATTATAAGGATTCCTGCAAATTAAATGATTGAATTGAATCAATGTGCCACAGTGGAAGGAAGCGCTCAGACCACATGCAGACTCATTTCAGGCAAGACACTGTTCCCTGGGAGGGATGTGCCTTGTGTCTTTGGCAACCTCCAGCTTGCTTTCTTAAAGAAATCAGAAAAAATTTAAAGAAGTTTGTGAGCACTGTGGTAGGCAGAAACCTGGCATAAGATTATATCATAAGAGCACACTCAATCTGCAGAAGAGCACATATATAGTAAAAATTCACAGATTGAATTAATGGAAGACTTAAACCCGCAAAAAACAGATTTAAACCTATTAGTATTCACAGCTAAGAATATGATCATATAAATGTATTTTAATATCTTCAGCATGTCTTCTGATTTCCACAGTTTTAAATTTTTTAATGTGTTAAAATATCTTAAATATAGTTCCTGTCAGTGCAAACTGGAAGATTTAGTGACAGAATGGAATTTTTGGTTCTGCCAGAAAAAGATCTCACATCTAAATTTAGGTTGATTTAAAAAAAAAATTTAGTAATAACTATCCAACAATGAATCTACATTGTTAGAAATGGGACCCAACCACACATACAACAGTTATGATCAAAACAAGTCATAGAAACCTTAGTCAGCACTTCCCTGGGGTCTCCAATTTCCCCTATAAAACTCCAGGATCTCACTTACAGAACCTACCAGGGAAGATGAAGTATCACCATTAGTATATCACACTTCCACTTTTTCCTGCTGTTGTTTCAGTTTTAGAAGTGACAGTCCAGGTATGGGTCACAGCCACATCATGGGTACATGGGGTACAAAAGAATGTACTTCCAAAGAAAGTCTTTTATGTTACCCCCTAAAAATTTCAGTTGCAGGACAGTAACTATGTGAATAGAAAAAAAGGTAGTTAACTGACTACAGGAAACTAGGCAAACCAGGTTATACACTAGAAGCAGAGGATTATCTTTTCAGGCATCCGAATGCCTCACAACAATAGTTTGTATTTAAGAACTGTTTAAGAGACATGGCAATCTCATGCAGTGTATTGCATAGGACTTAAACTTTCCTAAGGAATGTCCACAGCAATAACAGTGCACATTAGCAACTGAACAGATGATTATGTTTTGTGCAAACATGATTGCATGTAGCTGTCTGGTAGCTCATCACAAACACTATGGGGAAACTGTTGATCAGTATTGAAAATATTTCAGTGACTTGCTGTACTTCCTGGGATTTGCTGGCAGTGCTCCATGTCCTGCAGCTATTTCTCTGCTTCTGGACATTTTAAAAAAATAATTAAAAAATAAGAGCCCTGCAGTGTACTTCTGAAACATGCATCACTCCTCGTTAGGTTGTGTCAGGTTTCATCATCCCATATCATTTGATGCATATTAGTCCAATACCATGTGTGATGACATTCCATTATTAATTTAAGGAGCTACCATCTAACATTTTCAACATGAATAAAATGACAGCAGTTACCAAAATAGTACAGTCAGCAGAAGTCCTTTTTGAAATTAAGAATTAACGTTTCAGCTCATCCATAGTTTAAAATGAAAAGTTTTCACGGATGGGATCCAGCTATAATAACTCAGTGATGAGAAGACCAAGGAAACAATAACTTATAAGGGAATCTAGAAAAAAACAGGAAGCGTCTAAAATAACCATTCATAAACAGAAAAGATATCTGCTTGCAATTAAAAACACCAATTCACAGAGAATACATAAATTATGATTCTATTCTAGACATAACACTAGAATAAAAACAAAATGAATGTTCTAAGAAAAATTAACTCAGATTTAAGGAAAGAAATGAAACAGCCAGCTGGAAATGCAACAACTACATTATGTATAGCACAGTACAAAATTTCCTCCCACTTACTCCATCGAAAATTGTGAAATAGTTATCAAGACACTAATTACAAGTGTACGGAATATTTTACCTTCAAAAGATTCAAAACACTAGGCCAGATTCTCCCTTGCATTACACCTCCTTTATGGCACCTGGCTGGCTAAAAGTGGCCACAAAATCAACTTCTAGAAATACTCTGAAATAAAAAGAATATCCGCAATGGTATTGAGGCAGTCTAAGGACTCCTTCTCATCTTGGTACATGGGACGTAGCTTGGGATGGGAGGATTGTGTGGTGCATTGCTGCACCAGACAGCCTGGAACTGTTAGCTGCAAAAAACAACCTTCTCTTACTACTGCAGGTGACTGAACGTATCTTGCTATTGCCCCAAGAACACAAAAATCTTTTCCACATAGTTGTAGATCAAAAATATTTGGGGACTCAGGTGAATGCCTTTGGCTGGAGTCACAAATAGGAAAAAAAAAAAAACAAACCAAAAAAAGAAATTAAAAAAATCTAAGCAACAATGCTTTACCATATGATAGAAGAAATGAGATCCCTGCCCATCTGTGGAATGAACACAGCGTAGTTTATGAAGGGGCGTTACAAAGTACTGCTACAACTCTTTGGCTTCCCTAGAGCTACAGGAAGGCCATTGCCACACTCCATTTCTCCCAGCCAAAGTATAATGTTTGATTCAAATCTTTTTGCACACTAAGCCCCACTCCAAAAATCTTTCTTCTACAAGCAGCTGGGTTTGCTTGAGGGCTGCCGCACCCTTTAGAATCAGAACAAGTTAGTAGGGCCACAAACAGAAGTGGAAGACAACATTCAAATGGAAGATACTTACACTATACCATTCAGCATGGTTTTATAATTTTGCTCACCTCACTAAAAAGAGGTTTCTAAAACCAGACACAGCAAAGCTCTGTTTTCAAACTCTCATGCACCGTAAGTATGGAGCTGTTTAGAAGGATTCCTCCCAAGCCTGATTAAGAAGCAATAGGTAGATAATCATCACAATTCATTAGATGAGTTGGAAGCCTAAGAAATCAGAACAGTATCACAAAGATTTATAAGTGAAATTAACAAGGCAGACTGGTTACGCTTTCCTTTTATGGAAGCTTTAAGATTTTATTATTATAAATATAATGTCCATATATGATGCATTAAAAATGTCAAAACATTAGGAATGCTTCACCTTACCTGTACTTAAATATTACAGTGTTATTCACTATAATGACAGCAGCTTGATTTTGGCAATAAATCAACATGATTCCAATAAGGCAGTGTAAGCTCGTTTGATGAGTGAACATCAAATTCACTCAACTTGGTGCTTTGGCTTCCTCTGTGAAGTTAAAGTGGTTTTACATTAAAGAATCCTTGCCACTTGTAGAGATGGTTCATACCATGGGCATCTGTTGGCCAGCTAGAGGATTCAGTATGCCAGTTGGCTCAAAATGTTGTAGTTGCACCAATGCACTCAGGTACCTTATCAAGCCCTTTTGAGGCTGTACACTGTGGCAGTAATTTCACTTCCCTTATTTAAAGTGTATGATTGTGTTACTGCAAAATAAAGTAAGTGTATCAGGCAGATTAGCATAATAATGACTGCAAAAATCTCATTTACAAATGTCAGCTTTTCAGTATTCCTCAGAGACCTCATTGCTGCAGCATCTTGGTGTTAGAGGGCTGGTGAATATTAGAAAGTGGTAAACCGGTGGAACTGTTGTTTTCCTGACAGCCGTTTCGTGAAGTGTAAGACACAATTGTTTTTCCTCCTTAAAATATCACAGCCCCAAGGAAATGTTTAGGAATGATTGGATTCAAGTTACATTATCCATCCCATGGAAACAGGAAAGAAGAATCTGGTACATAAATCAGCACCTACTTTCTGCTTCACTGTAATTTTTTAAGCCAGAATTTATATTACCCTTTTTAATAGTGGGTCACTATGCCCTGAATTGATCTACTTGGACCAGGTTCATCTTAAATAAATTTTGGGTTACTTAGTGAGCACACTGATCAAACTACCACTTCTACTTCAGATGCTACAAAATCAATCCCAGGAAAATACAAGCAATTTGGATGGTTTCTCCAGATGAGGTTGTACTATGTTGCACAGAACAAAATTCAGAAGGAGGCGATGATAAGCTAAGGAGTGGGAAGTTTAACCAATCACGAGGTCAAAGGTGGTACCGACTGGCAGCAATGCTAAACATATGACACAGTCAACTGGGTGCCAGCTTTAATTTTATATTTCTCTTATGAATTACAACCTCTGTAGCTGGAGTAAAGAGGCTAGACTGACAAGGTTAGAAATCATTTCAAAAACCCAAAAAACCAAACAACCCCCAAACCCTCATAAAATTCTCATTTCCTTTTCATGATTCATGCTAATATGACCAGTATACTAAAACCAGAATTGATCCTCCACTATAAAGAAAACTTTATTTTCAGTTTTTCTTGTCTAGATGATAGAAACTGAGCCTGGACTGAGTTTTGGTCATGTAATATTCCTAGAGCGCAACAGATATTCCTAGCTTTTTACAAGTAGGCAATTATTTAAAGGCCAAGAACAGCAGGGAAAGAAGGAAAAATATCTTTCTGTATGAAGGGCACTAAGATGGCGTTATTTAAATAAAGAACAAAGTGTACCTGACTCTTTGCCAGCAAGTTAAAAAAGGTGTATTATTCCATTTTTATCTTATCAGAAAAGTGATACTTTTAAATTTACAAAGACACATTTTAGAGATAGCCCATTGAGCTGTAAAAAATATAGATTAATCATCACTGACATCACAGAGGCAGTCAGAAAATTCTTAGAAATTTTTAATGCTTTGAACTTTCACAAAAAAGCAGCTTCACAAAGAAGGAAGTAAACAAGATAAAGGATATATTTTAAAATAAAAATCCTTATCAAGCTATATAGCTGTGACTTCTTACATCCTTAAAGCACTACTCTGATGGACACTTCTGATGCACGAAAGACTCCACCTTTCCCACAGAGAAGGTGATCAATCTTTGTTCATTCTTGCTACAAGTTTTCCATATCCTACTATACTATAGCACAATGCACATCTCATGGTATGGATCTTAGTGTTCACCCTTCATTGGCTGCTTTCCCACAGGCAGCTTACTGCTTGACTGAATTTTTACAGCTACCTTTTTAATGGGAGAATTAATCTCAATATCTAGCAATAAGTTATCTGAGCCTGACCAAATGACAAAATAAAACACATGTAGAGCTACTTTCAGCTCAACTAATATAACTGGCATATAGTCAAGGTCTTTTCCTTAGATGGACAATTAATTCAAACACATTGGAAGTTAATAGAAAGGGACTCAAATGCTTTAGCATTCATGATGTTTATATGCACTGAGTGTGGTGATGTCAGTATAAAACATGTTCACCAATCAGTAGGCACTTGGTTTTGCCTCCAATTTTTGTGTGGAAATGTCCCTGTTGAGGAACAGAGAGAAAACATGATTTAAAAGCAAAGGAAATTCTGTACTGAAGAGAGTTACGACCAGAATACATTTCTGTTTAACATCACTATGCATTTCAAATCTGTCACAAAGACCACTATCATGTTGAACTTGCATGACTTTGTGAGAGGATCCAGTCAAAGAGGAGGATTCAAGAGAAAATTCTTTTCGTGCCTGGAAAATTTCTGACTGTCTAGATTGAAGTTTTTATGACAACCGTGAAAGCCAGATAAAGAGCCTTCTTTATTTCAGACACTTTTCTTTCAGCTGTCTTAAAGCAAAGACTATGTTAATAGCTGATCTATCAGCATTGACTGTCTGGATATACACATTTTATGAAAGCTTGCAATCTCTTGAGGGTAATTTATACCGAAGGCTTGCCAGAAACCCTTATGACTATTTTCTTTGTATTTACATCATTATGAATTAGTATTCTTCATATCTTTGTTCCCTCTAGCAGTCAAGCAATACACCATACAGATGTTTAAGCACCACCTGTCTTTCTAGGTTCAGTATTCATTATTTACTGCAGGCTTCCAAAGTACAAAACAATGTAAGCATAATTATAGAAAAAATATCTATTAAATGTCAAACTTCTTTGACAGATACAATAAAAAATAAGATAAAGGTGTTTAGGTTGTGAGAGAAAGAGAATAAGGAATTTTTACCATTAGGGAACATATTGAAACAGTGGAAATAGTAGGGCCAACATTCATATTTGCCACTTTCCTTCTCCTTCTGGCCTTTTTACCTTCCTTTTTTCCCTTGATCACCTGCACAGATTTGTGTATCCATGTGTAATCCCACTACATACCTTCAAATGCTATTGTAACACATATTCGTCTGGGGGCAAACACAAAGGAATAATAATCCTGAGATTGCAAGACAAAACAGATGTAAAAAGATCCAGTTTTTATTTTCTCCATGTCAATGCACTTCTTTATCTCACTGAGGTACTGTGAAGGCTAAAATTGATCATCTGAAATCTCTGAGTGCCAAATATAACATTAGCTTGATTTTTCATTATTATTGTCATAATGATCATTTTACATATATATATATAATGATAGCATTCCTTAAATTTCATTAAGTTCCTTTATTTCATTTAGCTTCTGCCCTTTGGTCTGTGACATGCAGCTCAGATGCAGGAAGACAAATCACCTTCCATGTGACATCATGTCCTCCCACCCCACCCTTGATGGCAGCAGGACTTTACCCTCATTTAATAATTTGACTCTCTAAGTGTTCACCAGGATTGAACTCTGCTGCTGCAATCTGCTCCTAGTGTGGTTCCTAAGGGCTTAATAACTGTGCATGGCATAGACAATGATATGGTGTTTAAAAACTTGCACTCACAGAGGTAATATTGCCTATAGGATGCCTATGCTACAGATGTTAATGTTGTTACCCGGGATGACCTTACCCTGGCAGTGGATTATAGCAATGGAGGTTGCTATTGGTGCAAAATTCTTTCATTTTTGAAAACTACTATCTTGCTTCTCTGTATTGTGGTAAGTGCTGAAGTTTAACTTCGTCAGCTGAGTTATGTGGAATTGTGGCTTCCTTTCTGATCCTAGCTTCGAAAAGAAAAAATGAAAGTAGCTAATGCCCTAGCAGGAATATTGCTTTTTAAATCTAATAAGTTGTTAGAAAGGGGGTGAAAATGATGAAAAAAGATCTTTGACAGTCCCATCTTCCCACTAAATCCACAAAGCACCTAATAATAACAGCACAAGGGAAGACAGCTTCTTCAGACAGAAGACAGGAAAACACTTTTTGGCAAGGATGATAAAGAAAGAACAATTCCTACTCAGATTCATTCAGCAACAGAGAAGATGGCAGAGAAGAGCCAATCATTTCTGCTCTAATAAATCCTTCTTCCCATTTTCAAACTTAAAAAGCATAGTTGTCCTGAAATTTGAAGAACCAGGAACTCCTTTGCCTCTTCACAAACAAGAGTTACATTGGTTCTCTGCAATAATGCATCCCCTTCATTGTCACAAGAAGGAAGACTCCTAGGGGACTACCTATGTATGCTCCCTTATTTTATTTCATACCAAAAAGTGCAGAGGACTAATTCTTTCCAGTGCAGGATTCAACAGGTTTTTTTCCCTGAACCTGAGATTTTCATTAGTTGGGGTACAAGTCACAGTTCACTAAAGTCAAGAGTAAATCTTGCATATGAAGGATGCCTGTTAACAGTTTCTGAAGTGATTTAATTTTTCCTTGTCTGTTTACTGTTTCATCCCCTTTGCTACACATGTCATTTTGTCTCTTATCATAGACACTAACTATGCATTCTATATACAGCGGTTTGAATACTTATACCATTTTGAGCAGGCACAGATGTCAGCATTTTATCTACAATACTCATTTCAAGAGGTATAAATAATGCAAAATTTAGTATTTTATTGTTTTAACTTCTTTACTTTATGCACACTAGTCCTTGGATAAAAGAATTCAGAGATCAATACTCACAGTAACATCAGTTCACATACCAATCCATAGAACTCCTACTGTTTACCCAATCATGCAGTTAGGCAGCCGCAATATTTGAGCTACACTTCATAGCTGGTGCTAGGAAAGAACTGTCAATGACACCATTACAAAGGTAGAGCAGGTCTAGATATTTCATTCAAAATACCTCCAAGCCCCTTCACACAAGTCCTGCCAATGTTAATCCTGCTAATCTAAACAGGCACTGGTCTCTGATTTCCCAAAAGAAAATCTGTCACAGATACCATTGTAGAATGCTTACTGAGATTTAACAATGTGGATTTAACTTTTTTGAACCCCCAAAAGCAAACAACTCATTCTACAGTTTGGGAAATGGCATGTATAATAAAAGTTGTCCCTCTTTTTTTGAGTTGAAGAGAGTTGTCTCTCTACTCAACAGATAAAATAAAAAGCCCGTCATATACATAGCCTTGCCCAAATCATCATGGAGCTAGAACAGGTAATACAGGACAGGTATGACCTTTGTTTTCCAGTCTTGTTTTGCCTTTAACAAACAACTTTTTTTCTGCAGTTCTGTAGATCTCTGTTGGCTGTGGTAAACAAATCTGAAAAATATGTTTTCACATACATTTAGACACGAAATATTACAATATTAGGCATTTAGAAATTTTGTGCCTTTTCACTTTACCACAACTGCACATAGATTACCTTTGTAAATTATCCCAACCATCCTGTATCAATACCTTTTTCTTCTGCCACAAATTTGATTTCTGAGCACAGAGCCCTAATTTCTCCTGATGTGCATTCTTAACAGCTAAACCTAGATCCTTTGACTCAGATTTCTGGTGACCATCCTTCACCCTTGACAAATCAGAAAGATTTTTAATAATTTTATTCTTGGTAGAATTTAAATTAGCTGTAGAGGCAGAGGGACAGTCTATTAAAGCAATGTATTAATCCACTACACTGCATTCAGGCATCAATTTCTGTTTCTAAAAATATGCCCATACGTTCAGGCTTTGGGTTTTTTTTTAATTGTTTCTTTTGCAAGAAACTTTTGACTTGACTTTGAACTTCAGTACTTGGCCAAGATGTCAGTGTTACAGAGATAACTTTTACTGTGGCTTACCTTGATGCGGAGACCAACTCTTATTAGGGATAAGAATTTGCCAATATACTTTGGTAATACTGAATACACTGAGGAGGCTAAATGGCCGTCTATTGTACCAGTAATCTACATAATAACATTTAGCTCTTTCTAATTATTATGTTGTTTCTCTTTCTTTAAACGCACTTTAAAAAGTGTGTATCTCACTTCAAGAAGTATCCCCTCATAACAGAACACCATTCTAAGAAAACTAGTACCTGCTTCAAAAAGCAGCAGAATTCAGTAAATGGTAGAGTGAATTTTAGTAACAAGATCCTTTTGCCATCAAGGTAAACTAGGTGTGTTCAGTGATTTCAACAACAGCAAGGTCCAGCCTAAGTCATTAATGTGCTAATGACCTTGTAAATGACTAGTTCAGAGGTGACTTCTTTGTTGAAAAAATTGATGATGGCAAATCCAAATTCTGCACTGATGTGCATTTTGCATTTCATTTGGATCACATGAGAATAAACATGACTAAAGTTTGACTTAACATTAACAACCTCATATCTTTTCCACGACTGCAATTAACAGGGGGGGTTAATATGCACATAATATTCCAATAATTATAACACAGATCAAACTCAAGTTTGAGCCTGGTTACTTCTAGGAGGATAACTTGTGACTCCTAGGCTCAGAAACATTAGGTTAAGAAGAATACCGTGTACCATCAGGTCCAGTCTCCTGCTACTGTTGGCACCAAATCAAACCATTATTTTCATAAATCACCTTTAATTTCAAAAGCAGTACTTTTAGAGTGAGTTTTTGCTTCCATTACTATGATTTGGGAGTCATCCTTAAACGTCACTTCAGTAGTATTTTGGGGCTCCTTTCTGTTTTGCAATTTACATATTTTAAAAGGTAGTTCCACTGTTGTTTTCTTAAATAAACCAAGTTCTAACCTAGTTAACAGTTATCCCTTCTTGCTATTTCACACCTACATTTACACAGTCCTGCTCGGTCTTCTGTTCACTAAACTAGCCAAGTTCTTTTACTCTTTCATCACAAGCCCTCCTATACACCAGTCTTTTCCGTTGTTGCATTTATTCTATTTGCAGTCACTCTTTTTCGAACTTGCCTGCCAAGAATTGTTCATAGATTGCACGTAACTAATGTCTTCAGCTAAGCATTTTCTCTGTTAGTTGAAAATACCTTTCCTGTGTATAGCAGGAACTTGTCACCCCATTGCATAGAAGCACTGCAGAGATGTCATCGTCCTTACCTATTTCCAACTGGTGAGCTTTAGTGCATACCAGATATTGTTATAAGTACATGACTCTACATTTTCTATTATTTAATCTTAGCCCATTCTTACTACTTGATTTTTACCTTCCCAGTCAAAATATCCCAGCCATGGCAGATTCCACATTTCTGCAGAGATATGAACTTTATTCTTCTTCAGCAGTAATTTGTGATGGTGAAGTGTAAGGAACCCATTAGAGAAATCACCATAATTTTGGAAGTTATTAAAAAGTAGCTATTGCTTATATGTCTTCCATAGTTAAAGTTATTTTGTCATTTAAAAAAAAAAAAAAAGTCTGTGATTTTGTTCTTACAAATCTGTCACTTGAATGTATTGCAGTCCCACACTATGCTGTATATTGCCAAATCGGGACAGCAGGCAAAGAAAGGTTTTTGTGTGAAACTGTTAGGATTACCCAGGACAGAAGACATAGTGGTACAATAGGACTAAGACAGTTAAACCTTTGACAGGGGCAGACTGGGTCTTTACCTCAGAATTGAGTACTCCAAAAAGAACAGAGAGTTTTTACAGTAATAGATCAGGGCTTTTTTCAATAGAAATTATAATAGGTATTTTTTTAGACTACAGAAGATAGTACAAAGATAAAAAAGGATTTAAAAATATCTCCCTCCTACCACTATGTCTTTGCAAGGCACCTCCTTTTCCCAGGTTTTTTCTTAATCCCTGTTCACTGACGGTTAATTGTAACTCAGGTTACTGCCAATCTTACACAGTTTCTCCAGGTCCCTAAGAAATGTATCTTTTTCATCATTAGAGAACATTCATACTGGGTTATACCCAAAGCCCATCCTGTCTTTGACACTCACCTAAAGCAGGTAGGCTCAGAAAAAAACCCCAAGAATAGGGGAAGCATGTGGTGATATTTACCCTATATACAACCCCAAGCTCCAATCGTATGTAATACTGGGACTTCCAGAAATAGCTTCTATATATTCAGCAACTCTCAGCGGATTTTTCTGCTATGAACTTGAACTCTTGAACCCTATTGTAAACTGCCAGCATTTACGGCTTCCTTCAACAAAGGAGTTCTTCAGGTTCTTCATAAGTGTGAATATCAGTGTCCTTTGTTTTTTTTCCTGTAAACAGCAAGCTCTATTTAATGTCTTCTATAAGAAAAGAATACTGGAAGAGACAGTGAACAATTGATCTATGTCTTTTTCTTCCTCTGTTACCTTTTTCAAAGTTGATAGTCCTAGCATACTTTGTTGTTCCTTGTAAAGACATTATTCCAAACCTTTGTTCACTCTTGCTATTCCTTTCTGATTTTTTTCTAGTTCTGTTACATATTTTCTAAGGACATATAACATACAAGATGGAGTGAACCACAGATTTTCACTGTAATTTACATTCTGTTCTAGTCTCTATTTTTCTGAAGTGATTTCTGACATTATTTTTTATTTTTAGCTGCTGCTAAACATTAAGCTGAGTTTATAAAGTTCCATGAAAATATCAAGGTCTCACCTGAGTGGTAATGGTTTGCTTGGATAATGTTATATATGAAATTTAGATTGGTTTTATCCACACGCATCACTTCAAAATTACCTATGCTAAATTTCATCCATTTTATTGCCTTCTAAAACCCATATGCAGTTCTTCTGAGTTGGCCCTCACATGTCATTACAAAACTGTCAGTTTGTCATTCATTCCCTTTTCTAGGTCACTTGTGACTGAGCTAGACAGCACAGAAACCTGTTGAACCCTGTTAGAGACATTTAGTCACACCCTTTGGTCTTTTATACATTCAAAGACCTCTTCTTTATCCCAGGGCTCCTTATAGGCCTTAAGTCTTTGTTGAACTAACTTAGGAAAACTTTTCATGTAGCCAGGTTGACTGCATTAACCAGATATCCTTTCTTCACTTCTTAATAGGGCTCCAAAAGACAAGCAATCAAACCAATCAAAATCCTCCTATAGATTCACATGACAGATTTTCTTCTTACAAAACCACATCAGCTCTTTCCCTACATGTTTGATCCCACGTACACAAGTTCTATACTTCACCCAATATAGATTTCAGTTGGTCTGCAGCTCAGCTGGTCTGTACTTCCTTTGATCTCTCCCACAACTCTTTTATAAACTGCCAACATTTCAGCCTCCTTCCCTTCCTTCAGAGTCAAAGCAATTTACCACAGGACACTGCACACTACAGTCATCATTCTCTTCCCGTGTCCCTGCCCCGCCCCCACCTCTTTGAGTGCCTTTAGATCTATTGAGCAAATAACATGTTGTCCAATGAAAAGTGTTAACATTTATCTTGGCCACATACTGCTTCAGATTAGTCAGGCAGCATCAGGTTGTCCAAGCAATACCCATGCTTCTCTGCCTGTTGGCACCACTTTGCCCTCTAGAAGCTTCTCTTCCCCCCAGGCATGCTCAGGTGCTCATTGGAATAAGCAATCACCTTCTCAACCAGAGATACCCACCTGCTCTAATCATGCTCAACTTGGCCTTGTACACTGTTTACATAAAATAAATCATAAAGAAAAGGCTTGCTGCCCAATTACAGATAGTGTTTGGTGTTCTTAATTATTCAAGACAACTGTTTGGGAAGGAATGCAGCAGAACCGGGAAGTCATGTGAGGCTCACCTGATTTTTTTTAGACTGTCTAACAGTCTAAGCAAAGAGAAACAAGAAGAACAGTATCCAGCTCCTTCTGACTTGAGGCATTGCTCTTTTAGATTTTTAGGTTGTCTTGCCTGCTCTTCAAATACTGCCCCGAAGTAGTACAAGTCTCTGACTGGCTTTGTGTCTTGTCTTCCAGGCCTTTGGAAATACTTTCAGGTATCCAAATGGCACTAGCTGTGTATGTGTATATGGCTGCATCACTCCCTAGGTGCATACATCTTGACCAGCAAGACATTTAAAGCCACACGTATTATTTTCCTGACCAAGCCCAGAAATGTGCCAAATGAAAGTACTGTAAGGTGAGTAACAGACTCTGAGAAATGGCACTGAGATTCACCAGTCATTCAATATCAAAATTACATAGGTATTAAGTGGAGATGTCTACTTTTGCTGTTATCCAAAACTACTGTTACTGGTTAGGACAATGAACAGATGATACCTATCCTTCCCTTTAGTGGAGGGATTAAGTGTTTGCTGGAGGACAGATTAGAGTTCAAAATGGTACCTAGACACTTCAATCTGAAGATGTGATTAAGAAAAAACAGAAATTCCTTCCATAGGGAAAAATGAAATCCTGCAGAAATGTTTAGTTGCACAAATACAGAATATGGAATTCTTTAGGCATCTGCTCCAAAGCAAAGAATCTGAGGATGCAGTGGGTCATAAGCTCAGTACTGTAGCAATGTCCTCCTGATGCAGGAGATGCAAGTTGTATGCTGGGGTGCAGAAACAAAAGCAGAGGTACTAAGTAATCCTTTTGCTCTGCCGCGGATGCTAAGCCTCAGCTAAAATAATGTACTTTGTTTTGAGTGCCACACTTCAGAAAGATTGTAAGCCAGCTGAAGAGAGTCCAGGAGGAATAAGAGGCAGGATATTAGGTCAAGAAAATTTGCTCACAGGGGAAGATTGAGTGAATTAGGGTTGTTTAGCCTAGAGGGGAAGACTACTAGGAAAGCGGTTGTAACAATCTTCAGATTTATAAGAGGCCATTGCAAAAAGGAAGGGGATAATTTGTTCTACTTCTCCATGTCAGTGCTGCATAAGACAAGCATAATAAGTTTAAATCACAACAAGGCAGATTCACATTAGACATTATGAAATATTTTTAGCAATAAGGATAGTGAAGGACTTGAACTGACTGCCTGCGGAGGTTTAGAAAGAAATTCAAGAAGCATCTGTTAGAGGGATAGAATAGATGCTCTCTTAAGATTCCTTCAAGATTTCAAGTCCCTCATTTGCATTCCTAAAGACAATGACTTCAGCCAGGAATGAACACAAGATACAGATTGACTCATTTCACATAAAGCTTTACACAATGTGTGTTTTTTCCCTACGTATTGAATTTTTAGGTCAAGATTCCACCTCCAGTTCTCTTAATGAACAATATTAAATAAATAACCTTTCTTTCCAATGCCAATCAGAAGGTCTGATGGTTTCTTTGGACTTGCTAATCCCATCATTTTTCCTGTGTTCACTTCCTCTAGTAAATTATAAAACATTCCTCCATATGTTGCCCTATGTGATTCACTTTGTTTGGTGACTTCATTATTGCTGATTTTATAAAGGAAAGTTTGATGATATAAAAAAAAAAATTTTGGTGGTAGATTAAACATGTTTTTAGAGTTAATTGCCCATAGAGTTATCACTACGTGGATAGAAAATATACCCAGTGAAGTGAAAATTTGATGATAATTCAAAGCATATCCGTCAGCTAAGAATTACTGTAGTCCTGGAAAGCATGACTGCATGTTACTGGGCTTTGGGTGGATTTCTCCACAGAGGAGTGGTTTTATGGCACTAGTGGCCATAATAGAATTCCAGCCAGTTACCTAAGCATGCTCAAACCCAAAGTTCAGTCCAGAACTTAGAACACTTGCTCCGGTGATTTGAGACAGTCTTTGGTGTATTTGCACAGGTGGGTGCAAAGACAATCGTTTTCCCTATCTGGAGACCAGCTGACCTCTTCCTGGAGACAGTGTAGCTCCCTTTTTTGTGATGAATCTGAACTGTGTTCCCAGGTTGAAGCAGCAGCAGAGCAAGGCTGGAAATGCCTTTAGCCACTGGTGCTTATATCCATGTAAGCAGCTCCCCTTTATTTCTATCCAGAAATGTAGCCTCCCCTCTACCCAGATTAAATGGTAGCTTTATTGTTGCCTTACCTAGTCTTGGATTTTTCTGTTTGCAATAGTCTGTACCTGCAGGATCTCCAATAATACAGTAATAACACTTTTGAAGAAAAAGAGAAGTTCACGAACTTCTGCGTCTTCATTGCAGCATTGTGCCTTAATACCTTTCATAGACAGGTTTTGTTGGTTCATCATCACATAGAATGTAAGGAAGGCTAACAGTATGATGCCTAAGTTAGACGTCAGCAGGAATTGAAAGGTGTTTTACAACAGGTACATACACCTGCTGCCTTGCAAGTTCATGTGTTTCTTTCCTATGTCAGCAGCAAGAAAGTAACCTCTGGCTACCAATTCATAACAGTCTTCTATAAACATGCCAAAAAATTATCTCTAAACACTGCCAATTTTAGAGTAATTTCTCTGAAAATAAACTTGTTTGTGCTATGTTGCTGTATCTATTTCTGTATTATTTCTGTATTATTTTAGAATTTAAAAATAAGTTATTTTCTGAACAGTGACAGAAAGAGCTTCAGATACGGCATAAAGAGGACAAACTCCTAGAAGAAAAGAGGAAGAACACTCCAGAGAAATTGTGAAAAGATGGGGAATAAAAGCTCTGCAAGAAACCCAAACTGTATGTGTTGACTTTCAAAAAAAAAAAAAACAAAAAACAAAAAACAAAAAAACCCCAAAAAAACAAACCAACAAAAAAAAACAGATGAGGATCTTATAAATCAAGAGCAGTCAACTGTTAATATTTTGCTAACTAGCATAAATCATCAGTCTAATGCCTAAGTTCAATTTGATTCTGACATTTTCAGTGTATGTGAAAAATAGCAATTCTCAACAGTGGCTGGTTGCACTTTCCTCGTAAACTTGTAGCGAGACACTTTCAGTGTGAGTCCACTGGCCTTGAGGAGGCCCTTTGTTCTGGAGCTGGAACAGTAGAAGGTGTTGCTGAGTTGCTGATACAGGTGTTGGTCATTTCCTCTCATATTCTGAAGCACAGATGCTTCTGGCATAGAGGAACATGTCTGTAGCGTCATAGCCCTCCGGACATTCCCACTCCAAAACAACTCTTTGACAATCATGAGCAGCCCCACCAGCTATGGAATAAACCAGACACTTACATGATCTTCCACTGGGAGTCCAGAGGAATTTATTTTCATGGCACTGTGGAAAGTGCAAATGACCCCTTCAGTTGCACTGTAGATCTTGGCTGTAAATAAGGCTCTTGCTCACTCTCCCTTGAAACGTAAAAATTAGATCAATTTCAACACATATGGAAAGAACTTTCTTAGTTGTCATGTTTTTGCCCTTGTGAAACTTGGAACTTCAAATTCCAGCATCAAACACCAAATAAAAGCCTCCATATATTACCTGGCTTTTGGTCCAACACCGTAGAAATCAGTAACATTTTCCTGATCTGCTCTCAGAACCATCAACCAAGACACTTCATGTATCTTCCATGTTTTTTTTGGAGTTGTCCAGGTTTGTGTACCTCGGCCTCATTTGGATTCTAAACTAAACTTGGTGAGGGAGTTCATTAAGTAAGTGGTCTAAAGTGTCAGTTATTACCTAATCACAAAAAATATTGATGCAGTCATCACTTTTTGCTACTCTTTTTGGAAGAATAGTCAATATAGCTACCACAACAAGGGCTCCTAGTAAAGTGCATTTTTCCCCATTATATTTTTTCAGTACTATAATCAGTGTTTCTTTCAGTTAATTTTTGACTTATGAACACACAGCATATTTTATCATTTATAAATAGTAGTTGCTATTAATTATTAAACAATTCAATATGAATTGTAAATAATTTATAAGAAATATTTAAGACATAGCTGATAGAAAAAGCAGAAGCATCAGTTAAACCTTGTCTTTATCACAGGGAATCTAAGAATGAAGCTGACTGTAACATCTGTCAAGTACTTTAGAAATGCATTCAAACATCAGTAATTCTTGAAAGGCTGACATTTTTAAGGTACCTGTTATAGGGAACTAGAGCTGTAAGGCCTTCGAATCCATCCAGTTTCTTATTGACAACAAGAGGCCACATTCCCTGGAGCTGAATGCCTAGCTGCTGTACTGCAAATTTTGTACGTGATCACACACTTCCCTTACTTGATAATCTAGGTCTTCCAGCATGTCACCTCAGTGATGAATGAAGCAGTTTTCACTTCCCTAAGCACACATATTTCAAGTGACCCAACATAACGCTACCCTGATGCCTTGAAGAGGTTCATATCCTACAGCTGGAGAATTATTTTCATAGGTCTGTGCAACCTAAGGCATTCTCAAAGCCTGTGAGGAAAGCTTAGAAATGTCTGTAAATCAGGGAAGGCACAGCAACTTTGCAGTGTTCCCTGAGTTCCTGCCACCGTCTGCCTCCCTCTTTTTGCAACACAGCATGAATCTGGCAGAAGTCAGTCCATGTCGTACACTAAGGCTAGCAGCTGTCCTGAGCTTTGTCTTGAGGCACAGAGGGAAAATCTTCTGTGGCCAAGATGAACATGCAGGAGTTCATGCTGACTGATTCAATTATTATAACACCAATCCCTCTGAGAAAATCCCAGCAGGGTACACTTGTAATGCTATGAAGCACAGTTAACACATTCACCTTGTCCTTTCCAATCCCGCAATTCTCCTTCCTCAGACACACAGCCCTAGCCACCAGAATGATAATAAATAGTTGTCTGTGTGATGGGAGAAGGGAGAGTTTTTACACTGCACTGCTGCTGCAGTGGCATGGACAGGTTAACTCCTCATTTGGTCTGGTGTTAGAGGAAAACTCATGTCCTCTGGTAGAGCTGATAGGGGTTCTCCTTGTAAATATCAAACAGAATTACATCAAAACAATCAACCCTTTAAAAAAGTCTCCCAGTCATCAGCATATCTCTTTCTGTTATACATAGCAGGAGAGCCACTTAACAGAGCTTTGAGTGCTTTATCTCAGAGCTGCTGCTGCAGTGATACACCTTATCATTGCTGCTCTCAGGGATGAAGAGGAGATGTTTGTTTGTCAGATTCTGAATCTCAATGCTGAGAAGTATTTTTTTTTCTTATGGAATCAGTCCAGATTCATCCTATAAATCATAGATTGAGCACCTGATGTTTAAAGCATTTTGAAAACTCAGTACTATAATGTTAGTGGTCTTAAGCTCTGACAGTCGACTTTTGCAATCTTGTTTATAAACGTCAAAGCTAACTTTGAATTGTCAAATTCCCCACTAGAAATTCAAGATATTAACTGAGTTTTACAAATGCCACTGGTGATTCTTTTACTTCTGAGAAAGCTACAATTTTCTTAGTGAGGTATCCGATTTGAAGGATCATTTAGCTTCAGTATAATTTACGAGCACTTATAAAGCCCCTAGCTAAGGACAAATTTCCATATTACCTGCTGCTGTACTGCTTCCTTATTTTCTCTCATTATTTGGTAAACAAACAAATGAAAGTATTTTAACTGTCTCAGTTAAAAAAAGTGTAAATATGTTCTGAGGAAGATGGTATGCTCTGTTTCTTTTCTTGACTACATACACAGACAGATTTATGACTCTGGACCTTTCCCTTTGTGGTAAACATCTACAGGTATATTTGGCTCTTGAAGTTGCCCCAGCAGACCCCATCGTTTCAGTAAGTCTACTTTGGCAATATGCAGAAACCCCAAAATGCGAATTTTGTTTCTGTAAAGCTAGAATGGAAAGACCTTTTACCTTTCAAATATTTCTCAGAGGCCAATTGTTTCTCCTGTTTTCTCACCTCTTAGCATAGCTGAGGCAACTCATCTGCTCCTGTTTTGGACTGAAATGAGAATGAACTGACTCCAAAGCAGCTATACGGTTGCAGCACTCACCAGGAAAATGGGGCATTAAAATTCAGTCTCCTGAGGGGACTGTTGAACTATAATCCCCACTGGCAATGGCTCTAATCACCATGCTTCTGATGGTTCAGAAGTCTCTCCCCATTTCTCAAGTCTTGTCTAGAAATTACGTCTCAGGTCCAAGAGAATTTTCAAGCAAATGTCTTTCACAAACTCCATCTGTGGAAAGTTGTGGACTGAGCAATCTCTTCTGTGATGAAAAATCCACTCCGGAAAAGCTCCAACCATTTCTAACGCATTCACAGCAGGTAATCCAGAAACAACTGTATCTCACAGATCAAAACTCCTTTTCTGCCTCTCTTATTAGCTAAATTGTTCTGGACATGCTGGAGAAGACCGCTGTAGAGTAATCTGTTATTTGTAGTAATTATATTAATTTAACAATCAGCAAGAATTATACATTTACTGCAGTTCAGGTTCGTACCAGGGCTCTTGATGGAAGCAAAGTATCAGTAGACTCAGAGCCCTAAATGAGTGCAGTGAGGCAGCGTACTTGGAAATGAAGCGTATTAACAACTTGCAGTGGTAAACCCAAGCCAAATCAAAAAAACAGTATACAATAACAACATCAAGAGCACAGACACAAGTTGTTTGGCATTTCTGTTCACAGAACGTTCTGTTCCACAGAAAGGCAGGGTGTCAGCTGGTGGTACTACATTGGCGGTTATCTACTGTGAAACACCATATCTTTTATGTGCTCTCTGGCATTTCTGTTTCACTTGCTGTAAGTCATAGTGACTCAAATCCATTTGTTTTTACTATCCTTGCTTCGTCAACTTTAGTACCATTCAGTGCTCTATCTCTGTTAGCTATTGGCCTCTAACACAAACACGAACTTGCTATACCACAGTTCAGTGTGTTCATACTTTTTCCCAATAAACTTCCTACAGTTTCCTGATTTCAAAATTTCAGTTGAAACACTGAATTTTGGGAAATAGGCCATTTGATATTTTATCTGGCGACCCTGTGGTCACTTATGCAAAGGTATAATAGGGTTATATTGACCTCCAAACTCATTTTAAGCCAGCTTCTGTGCTACCATGAGTGTTTTAAGCCTGTAAGTCTTCTTTGCTCTGCAGCAAAGCCATATTTCTGCAGCTGCCACTAAGGCAAATAGAGGTTTTGCTTAAATCAGAGTAATGAATACAGTCCCATCAAATCTTCCCTTTATACAGTAAAAATATATCCAGAAAAAAATAAGTCACTTGAAAAGATGGCTGTATCACTGAGTTATAACTGCTAGTTGTCTACAATCATATGCTTTTTATGGAATAACACATTAAAATAAAGCCAAAGGAGTATAAAGGCAAGAAACTACTTTAAAAATCTATGATCAGCATTATAGATAGTTATTTGGGCTGCAGCAGACTAGGAAGGTGGTGGGTGAGTCGTGGAAAAGTTGATACTGAAAGGCACTTTTTCCTCCCCACACCTGCACAGCGCACTCAGGGGCCAAAAGCCAGGAAGCTCATAACAATAGGAGTTGACAGGATGGATTTTGGTTCTGTTTTTTCAGCTCATTCTGTGTAATCTGTGGAAGACCCTAACAACTGACTTGCATGGTATAGCTCTATGAAAGCCCCTGCATGGACTAAAGCATTGACTAGTAGAGCTGTTCACAAATAGGCCTATTATTATTATTTCCAGCAGCAGTGTTATTTTCAAGTTTACTCTAGAAACTGTTGGATTTTCTTTTTGCTTTTAGAAAAATCAGTCAGTTCCATTAAATTTTTTTTAGTAAAAAGAAAAAATTTCCTTTGAACAGGATTTTGGGGAAAGATACTCAGTTTTACTCCAGTCTTTTTATTGTTGATATATAATTTGTGTTCCCAACTGTAGACAAACATCTGTTGCACTTGCAAGCTAGCCATTTGCACATATAACTGCAAAATTATCCATCTTGTATCTTTAAAAGTAGATTTGATATCTATAAATCTTATGTAACTATTTCAATAAATACTATACAAATGTATGTCATGTACAATATATGATACATAATATGAATATAAATAATACAACTACAATGTGTTTATACTTAAAATAAATATGTATATTTTATATAGTATATATTAAATGTATATACTATATAGCTAAAAATATGTGTTCCGTTATTGTTTTGGTGGCACTTGAAGGACTGATCTAAGACTTTAATTATGCTTTAAAGCATTTCATCCTTATAAAGGCTGTCTACACAGTCATTTTGGTACCAGTAAGTAACTCATTGCTTTTTTAAGCACTTCGGAATGTCATCAGTCTGACAGGCTCAATATAAACCCAAATTCAATTAAATTTAATTTTTAATATATCTGTGTAAATCCCTGTGAGGTCTTATTATAATTTTTCCCTCCAGCATAAATTCTTCTTCCTCCTTAATAAAGTTTGCAGCTGTGTTACAAAGTCATATTCTAAATACTGTCTCATGGAACAGTTTTAAAATCTCTTGAGTGACTGATTGTCCCTCTCTCCCAGCTGCAACACTGACATTATAAATGCTGACATTTCAGTGATAGGTGAATCTGCACAGATCAAAACACAAATATGGGGCATTTCCAGTCAGCCTGCTAAATCCCAATAAAAGAGATTTTCTATATCTGGAGGCATAGTTAAGGATTAGTAGGCTTTTAGCTCATGGAGTGGTGTTAAAGAGGGAATTTCACACAGGGGGAAACTTACACTTTGCTGAAAACGTAGGTCTATTCCCCTTTTCCATGTTTTGGACAATTTTCCTGGCTCCAATCTGTTTATTAATTATCAAATAAATCTGTTGTTTAAACACAAGTTTTCTTCATTGATATTTTGATGTCAGATAGGTAGCATCTTATCTACAAAGATAAGTAGCAGTTATCTATTATCTACTATTTATCTGCTAAGGAGCCCTCACTCTACTGCAGTGAGAACTCAAACTAAATGAGAGTTGGCATCTTCATTCTGAGAATGCTGTTAATCTAGCTTTGTACATAAATACAGATATTCACTTAAAAATCTTAGTGCTTTAAGGTATTTCAAATGAAAAGTGTCAATCATTATGACATATTATTAGAAGTATTTTTCTTCTATTTGCAGTGTACTTTGAAACAAATCATCTGCAGTTGTAAATCTGTCAGTGAAGTCAATGGAGCTATACTGATTTACAGTCCCTGATGATCTGGCCCTGTGATTTGAAATCACTACTAGGAAAGAATAACTAGAGTATCTGGGTTAAAAAGTAAATGGATGGATTCTGTAATACTGACAACTTGTTGATGCTTGGTCAAACTCAGATAGATTCTATAAAAGGCTAAGAACACCTGTACTTAATAAATGACTCTGTTGAAATAAACAGAAAAGACGACTTGAATTTAAACAGGATATAAGATGATAGGATCTTACTCTGCATTTTTTTTTCATTTTATTTGTGGGGTTTGGACAATGTCAGCAAAGGGACTGTGAAAAGACTAAAGCAGAACTTTTACTATATTTTTCCTTATACAGTGGCAGTGCGGAGTATCTCAGGAGGTTTCACAGCAGCTTTGTGAGGAATCAGATTATTCTGATAAGAAATATACTACTGAATTATTTTCCAAACCTCTTTTCAATATTGAGTCTTTTCAGAACGAATCCATGCTTATCTTACTCTCTCTCATCACTGCTTAGAAGAATCTCTCTTTCAAGTTATGTCATAAACAAAGGAATAATCTCATGATTTTATCTACAACATACAAATTCATAAGGTGTATTGCCTAGAGTAGAAGACTAACAAAAAGTAATTTTCATGAAGGTCAAAAAGTTCTTATCAGTCTGTGAATTTGAGAAGGTTGTTTTTTTCATCTGAAAGTTTTAGGTAGCTTTTAAGACAGTTTTCAATACTTTAGTCTCTCTCACTTAAGCTTCAAAAAAGATTAAGCAACAGAGTTGTTGTTCAGTCTTTCTTGAACTACAATGACATTGTAAGTGTCAAAAGAAATGTTTTTATGTGTGCAAAATATTATCTATCAAGCACACTGGAGCCTATCCCTTTCACACACAAGTAAGTCGGAGAAAAATAGCTGCAGCCAGGTGGTTGTATTACTTATTCCCGTTAGTTAGTTACCTCACTTATTCCAGCAGAGGACTTATCCTTCGATTTTAAGGGATAAAATTTCCAGAGGAGTTGCTTCAGTAAACAGACTAAACATTCAAAGCAGAAATGACAAAGCTAATGTCATTTGTCAGAATCAGGACTACAGTATTATTTGAGAGAAGATCACTGATAATCAGCACTACGGATTGTAGTACATAATCAATGCTTATGTCTTATGCTAAAGATTAAAAAGACACTGTGATGAGATAAGGAATGGGGACACAAGAGCAAGAAGGGATATATTTGATGTGAAATTGCCAGAGGAAAGCAAATGTTTAAGAGGACATTTTTTCTGGGGGGATATCCATGAGGGTAACTCCTGGCTAATCTGTCATTATTTTAACTTTTCCTTTCTATTACTAATAGGACAACTGCACCAAAAAGTTTGTTGATAACATCAGTGTTATGTTACAAATATAATTTCTCCATTTTTAGTTTTTTTGTTTTCTTTTTCTTTCTTTCTTGTATCACTGATTGAATAACAAAATACTAGAGAACATTGCCTTATCTTCTTCAGTCAAGTAACAAAATCTTAGAGCATGCCATCCGCAAAGGCTAGACCTTCACAAATGTTTATGTGTTGCAGTGCCAAACACCTCAGCCCTGACAAGCACCTGAACACCACTCAATGCAAAGGCAGCATTAGGCACTTACTAAGGGATATTCAGAAACGGGCTGAGTGGGAAGCTGTCTAAGGTGGCAAATGAGATGCTGAGAAAGGCAAAGGTGCTTATGCGGCTGGTGTGATCATAGCTTTGCACCTACTTCTACAGAGAACCCCTGGCTTGAACCCATCCTAGAAACAGGCACCTAAGTCCCACTGGTGAAAATTAAGAAATGAACCCATTTCTCCACAATACCATGCAGCTGACTATTGGAGGACTTCTGTGGTAGGAGGATACCTGAATTTAAAGCTCTATCTTGCTGACTAGGAACAGGGATTATTTACATGTTCTCTGAGGGACAATATACTTTCACAGGATACTGGCTGCTGTAAGTCAAGTTTCCCTCACTACTTCCCCTTTGAACTCTTGAATTGTAGGGACACTTTTCATAATTATTTATTGTAGCAACTTGAATCTGGGCTTCCAGCATCCTATTTGAGTGCTCTTATCTTGTGAGCTAGAATTAATCTTCCTTCTCGGTGACCATAATGAGGCATCATTTTTGAAAGGAGAGGGAGAAACTTTGCCCAGTTTGGCCCTAGCTGCCAACTAGCACAGGTTGCTTCTGGCAGCTGTTTCTCCATGCATAGCATATGGGCAGCTGGGATCGCTACTTTTGGGCTTATGTTTCTCCCAGTGAGCAGGGCAGTAAGAGACAGAGACAGAGGAAAGGAGCTGAGATCTTCACTCACAAGACATTGGTAAAACTAACAGCATGCACAAAAGGAGTTGCAGAGAGACACAGCCTAAAGTTAAGAGGTATTTTTACTTGTTTTGTTTTAAGGTATTATGTTTGTGTTGCTGTGTGAACTGTAGTGCATCTGGTACCAGCTGCAATCCTGTCTCCACTGCTTTAGTACAAAGTAGCTCTCAGATAAGCATACAAAGATATCAATGTTTAGATTGATGAGCTACAGACACTTTGGAGACACAGTTACAGAACATGTTGGTTATATTTACACTCAATAGCAAGAAAACCTATCAGACACTTTTTCTATCCCAGTATACAAACTGCAGTGCAGTGGTGTCTGCATCCACCCACAATCTACTATAGATAGATAGGGATCATAAAATAGAAAATATGTTCTAATCAGTGCCCAGGGTGCTCTCCATCAGCAGCTTTATCTTGATAGGTGTGAATTGCCTGGGTTCTGCACTATATGGCAGAAATATCTTTTCTACGTAAACACTATATTTTGGGGAAAGAAAAGATAGAAATTTAATTTTATTTCAGAACCCAAAAGTAGTCACAGTACATTGTAGATGGCTTTCTTTATTGGAGATGCACACTGTAACAAATTGGTATTGCCATTAGTATTTGGTGTCTAGATTTATGAGTTGTTTCATGTTCATCTATTGTGCTGCATAAAAGAGACATTCAAAATGGTGCCATAAAAAATATCTAAGAATAAAACAAAATATTCACAGCTAAAGTAATTCTAACAATTTTTTTTAAGTAGAAAATTCTATCTTTAACATAGGAATTCCTAAATTTCTCTTATACCTCTCCAAAAACCAGAAGATACTTGGAAAAAATGAAGGTGGACAGTTGTGTTGCTTTGGGTTTTTTTGTTTTGACATAATGTAAGAAGAGCATGGGCCTGTGAAACTTAGCCTAAACCTTCTTTTCTTTACAAATAACCCAGATTGTTTCAATGACATGTAAAATAACAGTAAGACCAAGTAGAAAGTATTTCCAAATGCCTTAAAACCTACATCTCACTACAAGAAAGAATTGAGGTGCTGGAGCATGTCTAAGGAAGAACAAAGCTGTTGAAAGGTTTATAGAACAAGTCTTCTGAGGAGCAGCTGAGGGAACTGGGGTTGTTTAGTCTGGAGAAGAGGAGGCTGATGGGACACCTTATCATTCTCTACAACTACCTGAAAGGAGGTTGTAGTGAGGTGGATGTTGGTCTCGTCTTCCAAGTCACTAGTGATAGGATGAGAGGAAATGGCCTCAGGCTGCATCAGGGGAGGTTTAGGTTGGATATTTGGAAAAATTTCTTCACCAAAAGGGTTATCAAGCACGGGAACAGGCTGCCCAGGGAAGTGGTTGAGTCATCATCCCTGGAGGTATTTAAAAGACATGTAGATGTGGCACTAAGGGATATGGTTTAATGGGACTTCACAGAGTTAGGTTAACTGTTGGACTCAACATTAAGGGTCTTTTCCAACATAAGTGATTCTATGATTCTGTAATCTGATGATTTTAACTTAATATCTGAAGATAGGAAAATGCTGAGTTACCAAGACAGTTTTGGATAAACTAACAGCAAAAGAAACCTCCATGCAGTCTCAAAATTTATACTTAACATTTTGACCACCAGGAAGTTATGGGATTTATAAATCTCAGTCTTACATGCTTCAAAGGGGAGTTATCTTCCTGACTGAGAATCTAATGGCTTGTTTCAGTGAACATCAGTTTATTTTTCCTCATCATCAATATTGACTTTGTCTTCCCCTTGTTCTACATTAATGTATTCCATCAATAAATAATGATATGCATCTCAACAGAAGTCAACATCTGCTTATTACAATAGTTTTCCTAGTACCATAACAATCAAAAAGTCTTTTTAATCAGGATGGAAAACAATATGATTATGCTTGTTCATAGGGCAATAAAAGGTTCTTTTTATTTCCTACTCTACAATGACTGCTCTTTGGAGCTTTTCTGGTATAAGGCATGCAATAAAAAGGGACAAATCCTTTTCACAGTCCTTTGTCCAAAATTCCTCAGAGCTGCTCTGGGCCACCATATAAGTATTAGCTGTACAAAGATGAAGTCAGTGGAAAGGATGAAGAAAAGATTTGTCTCCATTCCTTCGAACATAGAATAGCTCACAATTTATTTCTTTATTTGTTTATAGAACACAGTATCTAGTTTTCATTTCATTCATGCTGTAATACATATAGAATCATAGAATTGTTAAGGTTGGAAAGGACCTCCAGGATCATCAAGTCCAACCATCAATCCAACACTACCTTGCCTCCTAAACCATGCCCTGAAGTGCCATGTCTACACATTTTTTGAACACCTCCAGGGATAGTGACTCCACCACCTCTCTGGGCAGCCTGTTCCAATGCCTGACCACTCTTTCAGTAAAGATTTTTTTCCTAATATCCAATCTAAACCTCCCCTGACACAGCTTGAGACCATTTCCTCTCATCCTATCACTAGTGACTTGGGAGAAGAGACCAACACCCCCATCACTACAACCTCCTTTCAGGTAGTTGTAGAGAATGATAAGGTCTCCCCTCAGCCTCCTCTTCTCCAGACTAAACAACCCCAGTTCCCTAGCTGTTCGTCATAAGACTTGTTTTCCAGACCTATCACGAGCTTCATTGCCCTTCTCTGGTGCTGTGGTTTAGCCGCAGCTGGCAACTAAGCACCACACAGCCGCTTGCTCAATCCTCCATCGGTGGGATGGGGGAGAGAATCAGAAGGGTAAAAACTCATGGACTGAGATAAGGACAGTTTAATAATTAAAATAAAACAATAATAACAGCAACAATAATAATATAATGAAAAGGAAAATAACGAGAGAGAGAGGGGGGCGAAACCCAGGAGCAGGGGGAGGGGGAATAAAGAACTAAACTAAACAACAAGCGATGCAACTGCCCACCACCCGCCAACTGACACCACCAGTCCCCGAGCCATGATTGCTCCCCACCCCAGCCAACTCCCCCAGTTAATATACTGTACATGATGTCATATGATATGGAATATCCCATTGGCCAGTTTGGACCAGCTGACTTGCCTGTGGCCCCTCCCCTCCCGGCTTCTTGTGCATGTGGCAGAGCAGGGGAAGCTGGAAAAGTCCCTGTGTAGTGTAGGCACTACTTAGCAACACTTAGCCACTACTTAACAACTAAAACATCAATGTGCCATCAGCACTATACCAGCTACAGTGAAGAAAATTAACTCTATCCCAGCCAAAATCAACACGTCTGGACACGCTCCAGCACCTCAATGTCCTTCTCGTACTGAGGGGCACAAAACTGAACACAGCATTCAAGGTGTGGCCTCACCAGTGCCAAGTACAGGGACACGATCACTGCCTTACTCCTGCTGGCCACACTATTCCTGATACAAGCCAGGATGCTGTTGGCCTTCTTGGCCACCTGGGCACACTGCTGGCTTGTGTTGAGCCGGCTGTTAACCAGCACCCTCAGGTCCTTCTCCTTGGGCAGCCTTCCAGCCACTCTTCCCCAAGCCTGTAACATTGCAAGGGATTGTTGTGACTGAAAAACAGGACCCAGCACTTGGCCTTGTTAAAATTCATACAGTTGACCTCGGCCCATTGATCCAGCCTGTCCATATCCCTCTGCAGAGCCTTCCTATCCTCCAGCAGATCAATACTCCCGCCCAATTTGGTGTCATCTGCAAACTTACTGAGGGTGCACTCAATCCCCTCATCCAGATCATTGATAAAGGTATTAAACAGAACTGGCCCCAGCACTGAGCCCTGGGGAACACCGCTTATGACCAGACGCCAACTGGATTTAGCTCTGTTCACCACAACTCTCTGGGCTCAGCCATCCAGCCAGTTCTTCACCCAGCGAAGAGTACACCTGTCTAAGCCATGAGCTGCCAGCTTCCCTAGGAGAATGATGTGGGAAACAGTGTCAATAGCTTTACTAAAGTCCAGGTAGATAACATCCACAGCCTTTCTCTCATCCACGAGGTGGGTCACCTGGTCAAGAAGGAGATCAGGTTGGTAGGGAGGTTGGAAGAAAGGTTATATGGAGGTTGGAAGAAAGCCACTCTGAAATAAACAAAATTCAGATGTGTAATTAAGTGATCATGTGTAGCATGTGGATCAGGAGGAAGCAACAGACTGAGGAAAACACAGACTGATATTTCAGGTTCCTATTAATTAATGATAGATGCAGTGTGGCTACACTATTTTTAGATTGTAATCTGAGCTTTGAGCTATACATGCTACCTGACATTGGAAAATAAACTGGAATGAAAAACTTCACCTCACAGAAGGGAACTGAATGGGATTGAAAAGATACAGGCAGTTAGTCGGCATGCTTAAATAGTTTTATTTTCAGCAGCATATAATTTAAAAGAATGGATCTTCTGCAAAATACAGAGTGTAATGCTACTGATGTGGAAAAACAAATACTGTAGATCAAATCATGACAAAAGTACCTAATGAAACCGATGTCATCATAAATAAGTTCAAGAACACTTTTTTTCCATTTAATCAGATAGAGATGAAAGGAAAGATAAACCTGAAATAGTGATTCTCTTGCTCTGAATTGTATTCAGGAAAAGTACTTAAATTTTATCTTCTTTTAGTTTTTCAGTATTCAGGAGTGGATTCTTTGTCTGTGTTTGGTGTTCCACCTCATCCAGCTGATTGCTTTCTGAAACACTCAGGACACTTTTCTCCTGGCCTGCCAGATCAGACCGTGTTTTCAAGGACAGAATCCCAGGTTAGATTTCTGGGACATAATCCTTTCTGTCTACAATGAGACACTGCTGTTTCAATTCAAATCTAAACCAGGGAGTTTAGGCATACATACAGGCTAACTGCAAGAGGTTTTTAGTCCTTGTGGATGTTTTGTTCAAATAATGGCTTCCAATTGCAACAGGCTCTGCAGAAAACTTTATGCTGTATTTCAGTGGCTGGGAAGTTTACGTGTGTCACTGTCACCTCTGTATTGAAAAAAGAAATAAAAAGAAAAAAGAATAAAGAAAAAAGAAAAAAGAGAAAAGAGAAAAAAGAAAAAAGAAAAAACAAAAAAGGAAAAAAAGAAAAAAGAAAGAGGAAATCTTACTAACAGTAATTTTTACTTTAACAGAGGAAAAAGGGGCACAAAGAGAACACTTACTCATACAGATGGTTGGTTGAACAGACACTGAACAAATTGATGCATAAATTGGCTATGATAAATGCTTATGTTAAATGTGGTTATTTATTATGTGTTCCATTACATAAATTGGTTGCAGAATTATAACAAATGCTCTTTATTAATCTTACCTTCCCTGTGGCTGAAGAATGACTTGAGGCAATTATCTTCAGTGTGGAACTCAATTCCATTATTGTTGACAGGCAGAAGAGGCCAGGCAGCTTCCTAATCCTGCACAGACAGCTCAAATCCTCCTGCTTCTGCTTTTTAGCATCCTGCATCTCATCTTGCCTTTTTGTGCTGACATGGTGTGCCACGGCATCTCTTTCCAGTACCATTGCCTCTAGTTCAGGAATTCTTGAGAATGCAGATTCAAGATATAAGAAATAAGAAATGAAAATAACTTGATAGCTATTCTTTTTACTCTATATAAATTATAAGACAAAGGAAATTTGGCTTGATCTCAGCAGTTTCACCACACATTGAATGAAGTGGCTGCAATCTCAGTTGTCTTTTGCATCACTGTTTCACTTTAAAATTCCCTGTGAAAGTCTTACACTGGAAGAAATCTGGACTGGAGGAGTGGGGTGCTGTGTGCTTAAAAAATCAATCCCACAAAAATTCTATTCCTATTTGCACCATTAAAATAAGAACTAAGATAAGACCAAAATGCTATTCTAGATTACTAGAAAGTGTAAATTATGTGGCTGAAGATTTAATGGTCCTGTTTCTCGCCTGTACCAGGTTGACAGGGTGCGATTCCACTGGCAGGAATGAAAAAAATTTCTGATTTATGGTTTGTGAGAAGAAAATATGATTCTGCAACTTCAACTTGCCCTAGAAGGGTGAGACTATCTCAGAGGCTCATGCCTGCTCCTCATTTCACAATCATAATGAAGATAAGAGTCCTTCTGGGGAGCTGCTAGCATAAGCCCCGCCCAGCCTCCTCCCCGTTTTCTCTGAAGAGTTTATTAGAACAAGTTCCTCAAGCACTGCTGTCAGCTCACAAAAGGGACCACTTGTCTGTTTTTCTCTTCCATCTACATCTTTTGCTATTTTTCTGAGGTGAACAGGGTGGAATGACTATGAAGGCAGATTAATTGTGCAATTGCTAGAGGGGAGGAGAGGAAATGGTTCAGGAAGATCTATAGAAAGAAGTGAAGAAAGATGTAACTGAAAACTGATGCACCTTTGATATATTTTTTAAAGTGCTATTTCTAATATCTTTATTATCCCTTTTGAACTGTGTAGTTTTCCAGTGCAAGCATCATACAACCTCTGTGCTGCCTAATGCAGTGTGTTCTTGCTTCCAGATACCAGCCTAAGAGAGATAACAAAAGGACACTCCAAGTATTGTTCACACCAGTGCTGAAAATATATGGAGCTAAGGCTCCATGGCAAAAACTCTAGCAGCTGGAGACCTAGGCTCTGTGCAGGTGGAATACCACTTAGGACAACCAGCAGGATTGCGGCCTCAAGGGAAGTAACAGGTTACGTTTCTATGCAGTCAGGATGTGAGAACAGTAGTACTTGGTACTTTTACCAAGCTGGCAACTGGCTTGTTTGACTGAGAATTTAAAAATCAAATGTCGTTTGACCCAGAAATAATGTGAGAAAAGCAATTAAATCCACACATTGGCTTAGAGCTGAGTAAAATTTTGCTTTCAGGGGATACAAAATCCTGTTATATGACTAGAAATCTCAACAGACACCTCATACTTGCTTCTGCTTAGATGTATTTCTACTTTATATTATGAAAAGCTAGAAAAAAAAAAAATAAAGAAGAAACTTTAGAGACCTGAATGCTAAGGAGTTTAACCTTTTACTAGACAACCTGGTGTACTCCTCTCTGATTCATTTTCTAACCTTTTCCTCCTTAGTGTCATTGAAAATTAACAATTAAACATGCCCAGCAGTGCATTGTTTTGAAAAGAATTAAATTTTTTTTCAGAAGGGCAATGCCACATGGCTCTTGGCCTCCTGGGTTAAAGAAGGGTCAGGAACGTGTGATAGCAGCCCTCAAATACACTCATTAGCACTTGATAGTGTCACTGCATTCTCACACTTTTATTGCAAGGAGGCAACACAGGAACTTTAGTGTCAAAATAACCATGAATATCTCAAAACACTCTTCTATATTAACATATCAGCCTGTTCCAGATGTCTGTAATTAATATCCTAAAATACTGAGTAAATTACCAGAGTTACCTTATGGTTGGTTCTCCAGACATACAGAATGGCATTTGTATTTTATGTAGTTGTAAAACTGCAGCACTTGGTTAAAGATCAATAAGTGCATAAATGTCAGCAAATGGAAGGAACTTAGGAGAAATCAGAAGTGTTTTACAGATTCAAAGCAATGAGACGTTTATATGAATCTTTTACCTAAGAGGTACAAGAGGCTGAAATGGAAGTGGTGCAAAGATCTGGAGAGTACCTATGGAAAGAGATGGGCTGTTTCAGGAGCCATCAGTTATATGTCCCTTCTATGCATTCTCCTCCTCCTGTCTCTCCCCTAGTCTCATTTCAGGTACATTTTCTTTGGACTACAAAAGTTTCTGCAAGAATCTTCCTTTGGACCATCCTCATTCCATGGGGACCATCCCCATACCACTGCCTTTTCATTTTACATGGGAGCAAGGGAAAAATGAATAGTTGGAATGCTAAAGAGGTGAAATGACAGGTACAAGATGCATAATTTCATGTAACCATCCTCTCTGATTAATACTTCAAAATTCATTACTGGAGAAACCAAGTATCAGCAAAAGAGCAATGCTGAACTACAACAGACTCAGCTTTAAAAGAAAATGGCCTAAAGAACAAAAAGTCTTCATACTAGGTAAGGTAGGTCTGAGAAGCCTGTTAATTTAATCAGATGTAGAGATGGTGAAAATGTGGTTTTACTAAAGAATTAACTTTCAGCTTGTCTGTGCTTCATTGCATTATTATAACTAACAACACTGCAGAATTCTTTATTACAGAATGTTTAATTTCTTTACATTAAAAAAAATATACTAAATTGGCCCATCTCAACAAATTTCAGAAGAAAAAACAAAAGATAAAATACATTCTGTAAAAATAAATTCCAAAGACCTGTCTAAAGGCATGATCACACAACCAAGTTACCTTCAGGTAAGCTGGAGTTTGAATTTAGAATGCATCACCCACTCCACAAAGACCACCTGGCCACATGTTCACCCTGTGATAGGCAGAAGGCAGCTTATGCCACTCAGGGAAACAAGGTCTACCCATCTGAGCTTACAGCCAGGTTCAGGCCAATGGTAGTGCCTGGCTGAATGCGTTGATTAGAACGGATGCTGCATCCATCTTAAAGTTATTAGGTTTTAATATTCATGATACATTGAGGAGAGAAAATCAAAATCTAGCAGCTGTTAGATGTCCAACACACACCGATGGATCCAGTGTGGTATTGAAGAAGGGTACAGAGCCACATGTACAGACTCTAACCCCACTGTGGAATTCCTTCAGCACAATTTTCCATGAGGCTTTGAAACAAAATATCAGTTCCAATGCATATAACTAAAAAAGCAATACTGAAAAGTGGCAGATGACCACAGGAATTTAGAGTTAATCAGTGAGTGATAAGATGTGCCCCATTGTTTAAACAGATATATTTATCATGCAGTTTTAACCAGCTTATCAGTCCTGGTTCACCTTTAATCAAATACCGCTGTTGTTTCCCCAGTGCCTGCAATTTTCCCTTACTTTTATGTTGTGAGTTAAATTTCAATAAAAAATGGCCCTTTTTTGTGTAGTCAGAAAGCTGGATCCAGCAGATATGCAGCACACTGATTTTTATACCCATGTAGGCTTAATTTATCCAATGGTCAATGGTCTTCATGCAGAGAACAGTGTGTGTCTGCATGAGGAAGCTAAGTTACTCTCAAGATAAATTAACAAGAATTGAGAGGACCCCTGTACTGGTTTACACTCGGACCATAACTTTTAAATGCAACATATTATTCAAAATATTATAGCTGTTTCTCCTTTTCTAGTGAAGAATACTCTGACATTCATTCAGCCACTGTGCTCCCTTGTTCTGAGATTTCTTACCTGAAAAAAAGGGCACTTCAGCTACTGTCTACTCTGGAAAGAGGAAAGTAACTATACCCGAGGGCACTCCAGCCACAAATGTTTCCCCCCTTCATGCAGGTAGTCCTCCTAAGATGGAGGATGAAGGCTGGAGCATATTACTCCAGCTCTCAGTCAGTTGGAGAGCCCTGCCAGAGAGCAGACATTCCCAGCAAAGAATTATGTCTATTTTATGCTCTCCACAGTGCAAGAAAAGACATGCAGGAAACCAGTTTGTTTCTCAGTTCTGCGCTGTTATTCCCAGTATTTTATGGTTTACTTTTTATAAAAAGCATTTACAGAGCTTGCTATGTAAAAATAATGAATTCTCTGATATGCACTATTTCTGCCATGAGAGGAAACAGGTACTGTTCTTAAGATTACTGGTATATCTTTCCAGTCCTCTAGAGAGAGGTATTAGTTCATAATTTAACTCCACTTTGTCAATATTACCCTAGAGCCTGCACTTGCACTTTAAATGGTACACTTTATCCTGCAGTGAAATGATATTTTACTCATACCCAGGCAATTTCAGGGATATTTGGTGAGCCATATTCCATGCTTTTAGTGAGATCACATAAAAGAATAAGTCTGCTGTATAAACTTTTGCTGTATGCTCCCCAGTGCAGCTCTATATATTATACTCCTGAAGTGCTCCTAGAAAAGAGAAAGTGCATTTCCAGGCTTTGGAGAAAATACACTAAACAGTTTTCTTTTATAAACAATCGATTTTGTAGAAAGCTTTGAGAGAAATTCAGCTTTAGCATCAGAGCAAAAAAATAATGTCAACATTACAGAGAATTGTACTAGTCCTTTTTTGTCAGGATGCATTTGACCTATTAATGGCCATTAATTTCAAGTCACTAAACACCTTTGTGACTTGATTTTTACCTGGTACTACAAGAGATTATTACGGTACATCAGCAGAATTATGGTGATAAAGCATCCACAAGGTTTTTGATAAGCTATTGAAGAACTTATAGAAATTTTAATTTCATGGAATGACTTTCTATGATTCAAAGTATTGAGGAAGCATTGAGAAGATACAGAGAGCAAAAAGTTATGAAATACAAAGCCCAAGGAAGACATAGACATTTTTTATGTTGCAGACAGCAAAACATAAGGGAGAAAAAAGGAAAATAAACCCAGGAATTTTCAAAATTCTGGAATAAGAAACCTTCACATTAACATTTCTGTAAAAAATCTTACATTTTATTAGAAAAACTTTCTGGTTTGTAATTTTTGATCAGCTCTTTTTAACTACATAAATTCTACAGTAAAGAAGCAATATAAGTATATTTTTTAGTCTCAGTCTAATATGTGAATAAAATTTACTCAACTACCAGTCAAAACCAAAAGTCTGAAGTTGCATTCTTTCCATCACCTGTTTTGAGCATTAGGTCTTTCTAATTTATTTGAGGTATCTCCAAGGTACCTACTGCTGTGGTGTTTAAGTGCCAATATCTGATGTTTCCTTTTGCTGTAAATTGATTCTTTGTACCTTGTCAGATGTGTGAACCTTCCTACTGTGCATCTAAATACACCAAGAATGTGTGTGAGGGCTCGTGGCTATCACAAGCAACAGAAAATGTCCTTATTAACTCTCAACTGCTCTCAAAATGTAGGGGGCTACAAAACAAATCGGTGACACTCTTTTTGCTCTTTAGTATCTACCTGAAAATTAGATGGGGCACCTCTGCTCAGCCCTGAAAAAACCCATAGTGTCTAGATCAAATAAGAAAAGGCATACTTTGTTTAGCTTTAACCTTGTGGTTTTTGTTTTGTTTTGGTTTTTTTTTTTTTCCATTTTTATATTCCTTCTGGCTTCATTTTATAAAGGCATTTTTTATTGCATCTTGAAAAAATGTGGTTTTTTGGAAGGACCTTTCTTACCTGTGTCCACATTTGAAGGAGAGTGTTCCTTACTTTCAATTACTCTTTTTAGGACTGATTTTGAAATGTTACCAGTATTGTGATAGTTTTCCTATATAAAGCTAAGACAATACTCTGTAATCTTCAGTCATGGACAATAATTTCTTCTTCTCAATGAGGGCAACATTTTAGATTAGCATGAAATTATAATCTCTGAGTGTTAAACTCAAGCTAAATTAATTTTGCTATCCACTGTAACTGTGTGAAGCATGGCGGCAATTCTTAATTTTCAGTGCTGATAGATAGTTTTTTTGTGTTTGCTACTGAATATGGAGTTATGTGGTAAATATGGCTGATTATTTTGCTGGATGGCCTTTGAGCACCCGTTTATTACAAAGAAGCTTTGTTGTTTGTAGTTTTACTAAGCAATGATTTAGACATGAGGAACTGTTAAAATAGTTTGTTGCTAGCAAAACTCTGCTAGGGTTAAGACACTATAAGCAAGAATACTCTGTACACAATAAAAACAGTGTTATGGTCACAATGAATATGTTTGACATGATAAGCATTGTGAGGTTTTCCCAATATAAATTACATATATATAAAAAAGCTTGTGCTAAGTCTTTTTCTGGAAAAATGATTTTTCTAAAAAGAAAAGACAGCTTGTTTTTCCTGCACTGAAACTTTAGGAATCTGAAGGCTAGACCAGACTATTTCTGAGGCTCTACCCCTAGAACAGCAGCATGCAGGCTTCCATGCTGCAAACTCACATTTCTAAAGGCTTGTTAGCAACAATTATATCAGCTCATCCTTGGCTCCCTGTGTTAGTAAGATATGGGAGAGACGAGGCAACAGGGTATTTTAACATGGAGCTGAGGAGAAACTACCACTGTTTAGTACGGAAGGATGTATCCTTAGGAGCAACAATAATTGGCTGAGAGGGTACAAACCCACTCACTTTTATCGGATGCTTAACATGAAAATCTTATGATGAAATGGTAGCAGTGGTCAAATGAAAGAATCTTTGTTCACAAAGAAACTCTTAAGTTTTGAAAAATATAAAACTGAGAAAAAAAGCTAAGACATGCAAAGATCAATGTCCTTTCATGAAAGCCACTCTTCTGTGGATAAATAAAGCAGAAAAGAATAGGTGGGACATCAACTTTGACTTCTACTTTGTTAGCTATAATATTTTTCCTTTGTTTCCAGGCTCTGTACTGAGGTGAACTTGAACTCTTGCCTAAATATTCATAGCTATTACATACTGGAGAAAATAATTCAGTAGGTTTCAGAAGCTTCCAACCACTCGGGGTATTACATTTCCAGAAAGTGAACTAGAACACAAGATGAAGGTTAAAAGAAGCAATGAAAGAAGGTGTCAGCAATGTATTTTGGAACTTTATTCTACTGGGGGACAACACAGTGGTCCACAACCAGCTGAACAGGAAGCTCAGGTTTCTTCTCTTCTGTTGCCACAGCAAGTCAAGTTTATGGATTAGGATCCACTGATGCATGAACAGAACAAAAAAACACTCTGACCTCCAGAAGTTTACAACTTTAATCCTATATGTATGACCTGGTGTGAGTCTATATATTAGAAAATTTTCCAGTCTTTGGCTAGTGTTATCAGTGACTCCAGCAAAAACAGTGTGTGTTTTTCTGCATATTTGTTAATTTTTATTGCATTGGAAACCTGATAAAGAGTTTTGCATTCATTTTCTGATCTCAGGTGTGCTTCTGGATATGTAAATGTCTGCACATGAATGCATATGTCTGGAAGAGGCCATGTACATGTATCCATGAGCTGTTCCCAATTTGCATATTGACACATCTGTGATTAAAAACTTTTTCCTCACAGAAACTTAAAAAAAATTACACTAAACTATTATAATTTGTCCTAATGAATACCTATCCTCTCTGAAGCAAATAATTTGACCAACTTTTTCTTCTCTAATTCCTCTAAAAATATAAATTCTTATACTCAGTAAATGAGAAAACATCAAAAACATTTGGAATCAGAAGATATTTAAAACTCAATACAGCACATACCTGGAAAAGCAGGTCAGATTCCTGACTTCTCAGCTGCATGGAGGGTGTCAGTCATGCAGCCAGCTTTAAGTAGATATTCATTCAAATTTTCAGCCCTAAAGGAATATTGCCAGCCAGATGCCACATATCTCTGAGCAAAGGAATTGCTCATTTACATGGTAACATCAAAATTTAAAGAAAAAATGTAGTCATTTTCATATGAAATACTCAATATCAACTTTGATTAAAATTGATCTCTGTTTAAATTATTTAAATAAGGTAGCTCTGCTTTGATCATGAGTGCTCATTTCCAGAGTGAAGACTGTTCGTTCCAGTCTTGATGCCCTAATTAAAGATGATAGCCTGAATTAGCATTCAGCTGCTTACTATGTTTGTCACATCTTAAGCAAAAATGCATCACTCCTTACACCACCCTGACCTCTCACTTCTAGAGCTGGGAATTCTCACAGAAGTACAGAAAAACAGTTCAAGAGATCAACTAGAGATTATTTCTGCTTAAAGACTGCAACATTTTTATGAAAAGTATTGGCAATGCCAGAACAGGGATCACAACGTTTAGTTGTAAAACCTTAAGTGCAAGAACACAAGGACTTCCACAGCTGAGCCAACTGTGTTTAAAGACTATCTGTTCAGTGTGCAATACTGGCAATCAGTTTTTGAAGCAGTCAGGAAAGCTGCTTCAAGAATTCATTTGCAACTTGGTTGTTACATCCCACTGAAGCTTGTGTTACCTAATCCTAAGTGGTTAACAGACACTGGAAAAGATAGCCCTCTGTCTGTCATACTCCTTGGCACTTAGTGTTTGCTGAGTAACACCCTATCCCAGAAGTAAAATGAAAATATGCAACGGTGGTAATGGTGCAGATAAAAGCCTCACTCAAGTAACTCAGCAGATATACAAAAGATCATGAGAGAAGACCCAAGTGCAAGTACTGACTGCCACAAAATGGGACTTATTTCTGAAAATATATGATACTGAAATACCTGAAATAAAAAAATTTTCACTTAATGCAATTGATTATTGACATGTAATAAAAAAACTTGAAGGCAACTGCACTCTCCACAGAAACATGACTTATAAACAATATGCTAAAGCATTATTTAAGGCTTTCTAGTGATTGATATCTGAATTTGTCCTACAGTTAAAGGCATGGGGACAAATATGTCATCTCCTATTCATTAGTGAGTCCTCACGAGCGCCTTGGCAGAACAAGATGTGGAGTTCACACTGTTAGTGCTTGTGCTATAACTGCTGTGTAACAGACTGCTTTATCCAATAGCTTCACTTTAGCAAGTTTTTAAAGTACAAACTTCACAAAAGGAAATATAAAATTCCAATAGTTCTAGAGTCCCAAATCTGAAAACAGAGGAAGAATAGGAATATTTCTCCTGATGGTAGCTGATGAAGAGGAAAGATGGAAGAATGTACTTGTGCCTGACCTTGAACCACTTCCTCAGATAATGGGTATTCTTTAATTCCATGAGAAAAGAATTCTGTTTTCAGAAGGAAAGCCAGAAGGGTATTAAGCACTTTTTCCCAGCAGTAAGTATAAAGGAATGATTGTCATGCTGTGAAAAACTTGCTTTTGGTTGTCACTGAAAATAAACAGAGAAACAAAATGCCCTGTAGCTAATATCTAATCAATTAATAAAAAAAAATTAATGTATTTGTATTTGTTATACTAAGCTTTATCATAAACAATGAATCAGCAGCTTTTTATTTTAATAACCACCACCACAAGATTCTTCTCCTGTTAACATCTCTTGGATAAGGGATGGAAGTATTTATGGTTTTTACTTTATGTGAAACAACCAGAATTAAATACTTTAAATACTCTCCATCGTATACACTATAGCTTTAATGTATCTGAAAAATAAATACAAAACTGTGACATGATTTTATACATATTGCCCCAGATTGCACAAAATTCCAACCACTGAGCCATTAATTCCATAGGGTAAAGCTGAGTGTACATCCTCCCTGAACTCTTTGGGGTGCAAGAATCTAAATTCTATTTAATCTCTGCTATAGACAGCAAAACAGTAATCATGATGCCACAGGTAAAAATATGTTCATTCAGATATCTCGGAAAAATACAAAATAAGAAATATATTTGATTTAGAGTCAAGAAATGTAGAATTATAGAATGTTATTGTCTGTAAATAAACAGCCAAGTTCTGTCCCCGTTCTAATTCTACTCCACCCGAATAAAATTGGATAGTACTGCAAACCATGTGAATCTTGTCAGGATTTGGCTTTGCAGAAGTGGGAGCAGAAGAGTATGGAAACCTTACTCCAGCTATCTTTTAGCTGTAACACTGGAAAAGACTAACAGTAGCATGCATTCCTGGTAGGAAATCCTTTATAGTATATTAGCAATATTTCATCATGTTATATTAATGCTAATTTTACCAATCAGATTGCCAAGCTGACTTCAGTTGGTAGTTGTATTAGCGATTATTCATAATCTCTCATTAGCATTAGATATGAAAGCTACTGATGCAGCAAGACTTTAAAAATGTATTAGAAAAAAGTAATTTTAGTACATTCTTATGAAAGCTTGCTAATTTAATGTAGTGGGCTCATCCAGAAGAAATTTGGCAGAGGATATCTGAATTTTCCCAGCCCTGATACCATACAGAAATTCATGAAACATAACAGTGAAAAAAGATATAGTACCTAATTAGAAGTTATTACAGTAGACAGATTGTATATGAATTGGATGTCATCTTTGATGTTTGGGAGTCCGGATGTGCTCTACCGTGGCTATATTTATAGGTTTCATTTACTTCCCTGGCATTCACCCAGTAAGAGCAGTACTTGAGTTGAGAGATTTCTTCCAGACAAGAGCATCTTTATCCTGAAAGATAGACTCCAGAACCTGCCCATAGAAAAGCACTGGATTCAGCTCTCAGGCTATGTATCATTTTGTACCAATGCTACCCTGTTCTGGAGTTTGTAGCCTGAGGAAACTCAGCTACAAATAGATCCAAGAAAAGCTATGTCACAAGAACTTTATACCACAGTCACTACCCTGTTGTTGATACTGATATCAGATGCTATCATCACCCAGATGAAATCAAGCACTATCTGTATACTAATGATTTTGAGTGCTGCAGTTCATTTTTGCTTTGTAAATTCAAGATAAATTTATGGTTTATGTTTAAAATAAACCAGTAACACTTTCAAATTCCCTTTCACTCCATTTTGTACCTTGGTTAAAATTAGACATTAAGGATATTTTTCTTTTCTGAGCATTTTCCTTGGAATATAGAGGATGGCTGTTGATATATAATCCTTTCTGTAGGCTTTCTACAGGACTTTTAAAAATGAGGGTTTTTTTGCCTTATTTGCTATAAACTTGCAAGCTGACATACTGAGCATGGAAACATATTTGGAGCATCTATAGCTCTGAATATTTTGGCTACTGAGATTCGAAGGGAAAAGTAGAATTTGAATCACATACTCATTTGTCAAGAGAATTAAGAGAAGGAAATGTGTAATCCTGGAGGATCAGTAGAAAGTAGTCTCTGAGTGGGACTGTCAACAAGATTAAAAGGAAGAAGCTAGTAGCTAACCTGTCTGGCTTAGGAACAGCGAGTAAAGCTGTCCCAGGTGGCACCCATTATTTCTCCACAATGCATATTCATATTTTATATTTACAATGTGCCTCTCTGAGAAGAAAGTCAAGATCAGTAACAGTGGAGCCTATTACATAAAAGGTTAAATGTCTTGAGGAAACATCACAATAGTTCCCTAATTATTTCCTGAAACAAAATCTTTGGAAACATGGTATTATGAGTTCCTATGCCATGTGTGGAGAACTGAAGTGACAGTCCCACTTCTCAGGTACAGTAGAAACTTCTGCTAGAGTGGTAAAGCTTATCTGTGAAGGTTTTTCTTAAGGCCACTACTGTGCAACAAGCTTCTAGGGAAGCTAAGGATCACCACAAATTAGACCACCCTCTGTTCCCGGAGTAAAGCACTTTTACCTTTCCTGTGCTAGCATCAAAAAACAGCTCTATGCAAACAACTCTTTTAGAAAGCCAGGAACAAAGCCCATAATACTGCAAGTGGCAAAGAGTACAACTATCAAGTCTCCTAACTGAGGAGGAGAAGAAGAATAGATCACAAATCACAGTACTGGGAATTCAGATAGATGCTTAGTAATGAGGAGAATTGTGTGAGGTGGGATAGGGTAGGGTGGTATGTGGTAGGGTGAGTTGGGCTGGTTTGGGCTGGTTTGGGCTGGGCTAGGCTGGAATAGAATAGAATGGAATAGAATAGAATAGAATAGAATAGAATAGAATAGAATAGAATAGAATAGAAGCAAATCTCAAAAGATAAGTGCAAGAACACGGTTGTGTATGTTTGCACCACTTAAAATCCTAGAGCATTAAAACATTAATACATCATCAGAATTCACCAGCTCTTCTCCATTTTTAATCCCTACCTACATATATCTGTGGCTGTTAATCCTTTATTAATATTTCTGCATCAGTAGTTAAATGAAGAAGGAGAAAGGTACTTTTACTGTAAGTTCTCTTTACCTTTTGTGGCCATGTTTAGCTGTGAGAAAATGGACAATTGGTTTACTTTTTATAATTCAGTGCCCTAACTTCAGTATACTACTGGTGAAAGTGACAAGCAATCCTCCTTGAGATTAAGACCTAAAATACGAACTGAGAGTTTACAAGATTTCTCCATAAATTCATTTTCCATTGGCTGTTCAGTTTTTGACCTCTTTTTACACTATCAGAAGAAAACCAGTGGACAGCAAAGGTAAAGCCAGCAACTCACAAGCAAACAGAAGTGAACAGCATTAGCTGACTTCAGCTGAATATCATATTCCTATAATTTCACTGCAGTTCTAATTTCACTTCAAACCTGAACTCTTCATCTGAAAATAGATCTATGGGGTGAAATTGGGATTAGCCTGTTTAAAAACCTACACTTCTATTGAACATCCATGTGGATTTATTAGCTTTATTCAGAGACAAAGCATAACATTTTATGTAACAGTATTTTTTTTCCCTGGGACAATGGTCCTTAACTGAATTAGTCAAAGCTACTAAGGGTGATGAAAAATGAAATCATAACATTGAAGGCATATACCAACAGAAATGCATAGTCTTGCCTGGAGAGAGGGAGAGAGCAAATGTGAATTGATGGCTGGATTATGCTTGGTTTTATCACTAGTCAATGAGGTTTCAATGGGGAGCAAAAGATTAACACAATTCATGTAAAAAGGATTGTTAGTAGTCCTACAAAACTCCTTTTAACACCTGCTGGGTGATAAAACACAAAAGCAGGGTAGGATTATAAAGGGGGCCATCCCTTCTCCCCAGTAGCTAGCTTAGCTGCCTGGGAGTTGAGAATGAAGCACGCTGCACAGCATTGCTCTGCACATCACAGAGTGTTCTCGGCCTTTCAGTACTTAAAGGGGGCTTATAAGAAGGGTGGGAACAAGCTTTTAAGCAGGGCCTCTTGAGATAGGACAAGAGGTAGTGGTTTTAAACAGAAAGAGGGTACACTCAGACTAGATATAAGGAAGAAATTTTTTACAGTGAGGGTGGTGAAACACTGGAACATGTTGCCCAGTGAGGTGGTAGATGCCCCATCCCTGGAAACATTCAAGATCAGGTTGGGCGGGACTCTGAGCAACCTCATCTAGTTGAATATGTCCCTGCTCATTGCTCGGGTTTGGACTAGATGGTCTTTGGAGGTCCATTCCAGCCCAAACTATTCTACGATTCTGTGATTCTATGATTCTATGAGAATAAGATGCTTGACAAGATACGGTATCTCCCTGATAAGGCTTGGTGCACTAAGTCACCATATTGCAGATTGAAATGGTTTGGTGCAGTGAGGCATCATATTACAGATTATGCAATCTTGCTGTAAACTTGAGTATTTGGGAGACAAAACATTATTGTTTCACATCATGCATTTGTAACAGGAAAACACAATCATATTTTAAAAGGTGGCTACATGTTGTATACAATAAAAATGTGAAATTTGTTCATGGCAGCATGTAACTACATTAGCGTGGACATCAGCAACTGGCCAAATTGCCATCAAGTTTCCATGCAGAGATGAGTTTTTTCTTGAGACACTAAACTGGACGTATTTCACATAACTTATCTGGAGATGCGCATATGCAGATACTCAGTACCTAGCTTGGAGACCCTCTTGTCATTGAACCCAGAAGAGAATACAGCATATTTCCAGATAAAATCTTCAAGGTGAGATTCTGTTAACTCAAGGTTAATGTCAATCTGGAAATGCTTTCTTTTCAGACTACTCATTTAGGCATGGTAAGGATTTATAACCCTCTGCTTTCTCTCTGCTCTCTCATATACCAATAAATGGTTTATTCTGCTTAAGCTAAACATAATTCTCTCAAACATAACTTTGAAAACTAAGTTAATGTTTGGCCAATACACATGAAGGCTAATGAAACTTTGACATTAGAAAGAAGCTGAAAAAGGTGAAGCTAACTAAATGCACTCTCTGCAAAGAGTCTCTTTAGACTTGGTTTGGAAGAAGGTGTCAGTGCAATAAGCACAAGGGAAGTAGGAGAGCATCTGATACTGTAGCCTGGTGAAAAGAGTAACAGAGATGTTTGTTCCTGTTCTGGGGGAAATCTCTCAGTCTTGTAAAAAATATTGAGTAAATAGCAGTGACAATGTGTGCCAAATCCCAGAAATCCAGTGCCTGGGGACTATCCAGATAAAGGGCAGAGGGTCAGGAATCTTTGCTCATTTTTCACTGGATCCCATGATTCATGTATGTCTTTCTGTTGAGTGCCTCAACTTAATGGAAGTATGTCAGCCCAGAGGCTGGTGTTCAAAACGCTGTAGAGATTCCAACATTTGAAGGTCAATTCCTTCTTTACCCTCCCGCGTGAAGATGTCAGAGAGACAGGTTTCCTACCTGAGGGCTCTAGCTAGATTATTATAGAAAATGAGAAGAACTCAAACTCCTCTTCCAGCTGTGAAAGTGATGACTGCTATACTTTGTGCCCAGAAGCCTGCATATAACAGATTGTCCTGAATACATTTAACAGATAAGGTAACTTTAGAGATTTTGATGTCTCCTTGTTCTTTCTCCACAGAGAGATGGGGTCCCACCTAATCAGTGGAACATTTCTGAGCTTGAGCAACTGGCCATCCTAAAGTAAGCAGGGACAATGATTCAGTTGAGGTATTTTAGGGCAGGAGGTGTTTAAAAACAAGCAGACATGCATTTGAATGCCATTTCAATTCAGAACTTAGGCCGTTTGGGTCTTATCTTTTTTTTTTTTTTTTTTTTTTTTTTTTTTTTTTTTTTGACAGGGGAAGCAAATGATTGAGTTGATGTGAAGTTCCTGATATTTTGGAAGCTGCTACTCATCAACAGATATCTGCATGTAGCATGTAAAAAATAATAATGGGGCCAGAGAGCATGACATTAAAAACAGACATAAAAAATGATGTTAAAGTTATTATTTTCCCTGGCACAATATTGAAAGGCTCAGCTTTCACTTTAGCAAACTCAAAACTTTGACAAAATATGTACCGATTATCCCACATGACACATATTTTATAATAGCAATATCATTTAATTTAAATGTCATGAGATGACTATTCAGCCTCCATAAAGGATGGGAACAATTTAGGTGTAGCTCAAATTTTACAATATTGAAGAGGCTTGATTTCCCATGCAAATTTACTCATTTATGCATTATTGCTTCATTTCTGTGTAGCCCCAACAAGCAGTAATTACAAAATGTATGAACATCAAAATGAAAATGTGTAATCATAAAATAGAAACAAATAGCAAATAACCAAAATTCAGGAGTTGTAACCACGTGACAAATAAAAATTTGTCTAGTGGTCAGCATTTCCTGTTGCTATAAGGTGTTTGTCTATATACTATCTAACAAGCAGGCAAAAGGGTCAAGCATGTGGCCTACGCTTAGAAATTTCTCTTTAAAGTGTAACTGTTCACCAGAACTGTATTGGCTTTTTAGATGTGAAGTGCTCAGATGTTCCTTCCCCCTGCCTGGTAACACTGCAGGTGTGTGATGTTTAGATGTTTTCATGATTCACCAGACCAAAGCAGCACATAAGAAGTCATCAGTGGGGCAAAATAATTGTCTACAAACTTTACACTAAACAGATGTTTTAGTTTCTGTAGCCGATGGGAAAGTGTTGTCTAATCAGCTGGAATGTGATCCAGTATGTGGTAAACCTGGCTTCAGCCAACAAATGAAGCCACAGTGGAATTGCCCCAGTTTACAGGCTGTGATTAATCTTGAACTCTGATAAAACTCTGATAGGTTCCATGAAAGCAGGCTAAGCTTGTTCACAGTTTGTAGAAAGAATGTGTATTTTTTATTGATTAAACCCAGAGGAAGAAACTTTATTGATCTGAGAGAGTTTGCCTTTCAGCACAGTGACCCTCATTACCCATGACTTCAGCTCTACAACTGAGCCAGCTGCTCAGGAAACTATTTCCATGTTCACCTTCCAGCTGAATAACACTGCCCAGTTAAAGGAAGGCTTCCTGACTTTCCTAGAGAAAACAGTATCCTTTGGGAATGATCTGCCCCCAGGTTTCATAACAGCAAACATCAAAGCTGGCTAATCCTTCTGCTTAGCCTTGCTATTCAGGATCATGCTACTGTAGTCGTATTCACTGAAGTCCAGACACACTAAGGGGCATAAGGTTTTATTCTTGCTCCACTCCAATTGATTGATGAAGATAAGTAAGAATTAGCTGAATAAAAATGGCAGGCATACAAATGTGGATGGCTAGCTCTCATTCCATGATAAGCATTGAAAGGTGGATTTGGTATACTAAACAGAGTATGATCTTGAATTTTAAAGACAGTTGTCCACTAAAAGCTCCTTTCAGAAAATTCTGATTCCTGGCCATTTATATGTTTGAATTTCAACATGGAGTATTCAGCATGCTAAAACTGACAGAATTATGCAGGTTTCTTTGAAGAGAGTTTTAATACACATGGGAATAAAAATCTGAATAGTTTCCAGCATGGTGCAGAAGTTATCATTTTCAATAAAAACAAAGAATTGATATCTTAATACAAAGTACTCCCTGTTGTGTTGTTGGCGCTGATCACTAAGAGATATCACCCTCTACCAGGATTACCTTTAGAAAGATGGACTGAAATTGTCTTAGTGGTGACTGCCATTAACGCAGGGGTGACTCAGCCTTTATGAAATGTTAAGTCTACAATCAACAACTTGTAGAATTAGTTTAGCTGAATGATATGGTTTCTATCACAGACAAAGTAGTTTGTGCTCATCACTAGGATTGTTGTTTGCCCAATCCTCATACAGCAGAAAACAATTGGAAGAACAACTCTGTGTCCAAGTTGCTAGGTATGAAATACAGCTTTACAATGGGAAAATGTTCAAATACACTGTTAGCCAGACATAATCCCTAATTTGAGTCCAAAGAGATCAAAGATGCAGGTTTAGAAGAAACTAGGAGAGAGCATTTGCAGCATCACCTGGGACAGGGTCAGAATTCTCCCTGTGAAGAACAACAAACCAGTTTCTGCCTTAGATGATTTTCAGCAGTTAAGAACACTTATGCACTTAAAGTCACCATCTGTGGGTTAGAAGAACCAGCACAAGATCTATTCATAGTGTCAGGCTTTGTTTGGTGAGAATGCAGAATTTTGCTGTGTTTTGGGGTGAATTGCAACAAGCTAGGATAGCTTGCCAACATAAAGACATACACTATTTTATTAAAAAATAATAATAAAAAAAGGACTCTGCTTATAGGGCCCTCAGGCCTGTGTTTTTCTCAGCAGTTGTTTAAAACATACAGAAGAAAGTTATTAGCAAGCAACGGTTGCTTGCTTGGGCATACTGTCAACTGTATGTGTTGAGCTATTTTACAAGTAGTAGATAATAAGCATGCTGAAACACATTACTTATTTTAAAACTATTATGTTTATTAAATAAGTTATGTAGGTGAAGAGAAGGGAGGTTATGCAATATTATCTCTTCTAGAAGGTCCTGGTAGAAAGATCAGAAACCTCAGGTTGGATACTTGAAAAACACTCAGTACTTGGTTATATTCTGCAAAATCACATTTTTGTTTTGAGTAAGTTTCCTGCACTTAGCAATCATATTCTCTCCCTGCATTCTCCTTTCTTGTCTGTTACGATGCAATTATTGGCTCTACAGTTGTCCTTTTCTATGAGTAAAGTAAACTAAGCTCCCAATTTATATTTTCAATAGAAAGGGAGAATTTCAAATGGTGATTGAGCCATGACCTGCTACAAAATGATTCTTTACTCAATATTCAAGCATTAAAAGCAGTTGCAAGCACAGGTGATTCATCATTGAAGCTTTTATTCCCCTGTCCTGGGATACCATTCTCTAGCTAGTGATCTTGTAAGGGAACAACCCCCCTTGGAAAGAAGAGGTATTTCCTATGTTTACTTAGTGTGAATCTAGACTCCTTTTTGAGCAAGCATTGTTTATGCAGCGTTTGATGTTTTAATATTTAATCTAAGCTTAGAGACAGGATATCTTGGCCATCACTGTTATCCATTTAATCAAAGATGAATGTTCCTTTTGGAAGAAAATAAAGGAGAGTTGGCAAGAGAAAATAGCCTTAAGTTGTTCTTAGGTGACATGTGACCATATACGGACAAAAAGAGTTAGGGTAGTTCATCTGTAAAGACCACCAGAGACCACTAAGGAGCCCCGAAGAAAGGAAGACATGCACAGAAGGATCTGAAGTGGAGCCAAGAGGAGTGACTTAATGCCGTTACACAACCTATGTAGATTAAAAAGAATAGGGATTAGATAGGCAGATTATGTATGAATTTATTGTATAAATATAATGAAGAAGCTGGCTTTGGGGTGCTTGATTTGAGGAAAACCACTGAGCACCCAGGTTTGTGCAACCCTGAAATAAATTAGCAATATCTCTCCTGAGTGTGTAGTTATTGACTCATTGAACACCAGGCGACCAATCCTTTTTTTGGACAACAATCTGAAAACCTGCTTTGTATTCCAGGCCTGATATTTACATCCACTGAAAAATGATTACTCTTTACTTGCCTTCTGTCATATTTACACAATATAGCAAAATTAAATATGATTATCATAACTTGGACATATACTTCAGATTCTATCATTACATTTTGTTTCTGTTTTAATGTTATTATATACATCTTAACTAGCTTGGAAACAAATTCATTTTCCTTTTTCCTTAAAAGGATTGTTCTTTTATGCCTTACAGTGCCTGGTGTCTTATTTATACCTTCTAGAAAACTTATGTTTCTAAATTGGTGGACATGTTTCTTGTAACAAAAGGCAATTCTAATGTTTACTGACCTCATGATGTGGTATTTTGAAGGTCCGGTGGTTATTTATCCACTCCTTAACCACATTCTTCTTTTGTCCTACTAACCAAATTTCATCAGATGTACATTACGCCATGCTCCACTTCCAGGTTTTTTTTTTTTCTTTTCCTGTGTACCCAGGCCTAGGCATGGCATTTGCAATATTATCATAGAATCATATATTCATAAAACAGTCCAGGTTGGAAGGCATGTCGAAAGATCATCAGGTCCAACACTTCATGGGAAAGAGAGCCTAGATGAGATTATCTAGCACCCTGTCCAATTGCATCTTGAAAACCTCCAGCGATGGGGACTCTACCATGTCCCTGGGGAAGTTGTTCCAGTGAATAATTGTCCTTACTGTAAAAAATTTCTTTCTTATATCAGGTTGAAACCTCTCTTGGTGCAACTTGTCCCCATTGCACCTTGTCTTCTCCATGTGGCTCCTTGTGAAGAGAGAGCTCTGTCCTTTTTGTAGCCATCCATTAAGTGCTGGAATATTGCAATGAAGTCCCCCCTGAGCCTCTCTCCTCCAGAGAGAAGAGACCTAACTCTTTCAGTCTTTCCTTGTAAGGCAGGTTATGCAGCCCTTTGATCATCTTTGTGGACCTCCTTTGGACCCTCTTTAGTCTGTCTGCCTTTGAATATTGAAAGAATATTCTTGAATATTCATCCTCCATGGCATTTGAAAGCAGATGTGCTTGTTTGATACATATAATCCGCTATTATTCAACATATATCATTAGTCTGATCTTTGAACTATGAAGTTTTTAGTTCTCAGAGGCTTAGTTTGTTAGTTGTTACAGGCTTTGACTCTTGACGTTAAATTTTCTTGATTATTTCTCTCATCATTGCTGACTCTGATAATTTTGGGACCACAGGCTACATCTTCACATCAAGCATTACAACAAGACACAATAAAACCTTCTGTGGAACTGTATTTTAATTCAGAAATGACAGGACATACATTTTATTTCCCTTTTGCAACTTCCTTCAGTAGCATTAGTGATTTGAACAGCCAGCTCAGCTCTACTGTTAGACTAGTGCTGTCAGCATGATGCAGCGACATAGCTGAATTCTGTTTTTCTTGTGTAGTGAGTGAAAAGGGTAAGCACATTTCTAATAAGTTTATTACACAAGTAGAAAATGAAACTGCAGAGCAGCAACAGCATATAGCAAACATATGAAGCAAGCTTACTACATTCAATAACATCTCTGCTTTTCTCCTTGCATCAGGATAATATTGTCTGTGGTTTCTACTGTTCAACACAACACTGGAATAGCAAATTCAGTACTCACCTTTCCATGAGAAGAAAAAAATACAATCCACAAATTGGCAAAGTAAATTGCATAAATTCATTGCAGATATATTGTGTCCTCCTGCCTGAAAAGACATAGTTTGTAATATCGAACATTTTCAAATCCTTCACTGATTTTTATGAAAGGATTTAGATCTGTGTTTATCCCCCATGACGTGAACAAAGAGTAATCTACAGGAAAGTATAGGCTAGCAGAGAAACTCTTCCTTTTCTACAAAATACAAAAAATGTGTAAAATCTCGTTTGCTGCTTGCATTACTTTCCCATATGTATTACAGATGCCTACCAAGTCAAAAATCCATGGTTATGTTTAGTCAATGGACAGTAAATTCTTGTTTTCTGGATGCAGCCTTCTGTTGCAGAGTTTTTCTTCTTTTGTTATAAATGACCATTCATCAGCTTTTACACAGGATGCTGTCTTGTATTCTTAGATCATGCACAGAGTATGAGTTTACTTAGAAGTTGTGGGGGTATGTCCAAATGGTCTACAGCCTTTTCACCACCTTGTTTGTCACTGTAAATCTACATCCTGAACAAATTGCAACTGGATTCTTCTTAGTGCACAACCTGAGCTGGCTGACATTTAGTATGTTTCTATATTTTTGTGTGCTTCTCGCTGGCTAAAAGCTCACTTTCCTGTGTAGTTTCCATACTTTGCATGTAACACAATTTTGAGGTGGTGAAATCCTCTTTGTACATATCCTTAAAAAAAAAATTAAATTAATATAAACCATAATGTGTAGAGACAGCATTTTAGGCCAATACTAGTAGCTTTTCAAGAGCGCTTGCTATTATCTTATGGTCACTTTCTACTTGAAGAGTAGAAATAGCTGCCTTCAAGGAGACTATTGCATTCTTCAAAATATGAATGTTACAGCAAAACTTTCTTTTTCACCTTGGGTGTATTTTTGCCTCACTTGCAACTGTGACAATAAGTGACAGTTACCATCTGTCCCTTTGGTAGCAGAAAAGTACCTCTTTATTCATGTGATAACACACACGTAAAAAAGGAGAATGTTGGTTAGTACAGCCAATGGTTGAAAGATGTTAACATCTAACCATACTTATGATTTAGCTTTCTTTGGTAGTCACCATAAAGATTCACACATTTGAGATAGTTAAGAGACATTGTGACAATTTACAAATCTAATGCTTCTTCTATGCATATATAACTGACCTAGTATCTTCAAGTGTATCCAGCCTGTAGCCGGTACAGTTCATTGGCATAGTCCATAGGAGGTCACTAAATGCTGCATATATTGTAATACTAATGATGTTCTAACATATATGTTGTACTGAATTTAGTTTTAAGAAGACCAATGGGACTATGAGTGAAACATACTATTATTTCTGCCATACTGTCTCCATGTCCTTTCTCCAGATGGCCATCAGTCAGACATCTAATCCATGTTATTACTGTTATTAAACATTATCAAAATTCTTCCTTGCAAAATGGATACTATACAACATCCTCAGCTGTCTTTGTATCCACCCTGGTGCCTAAATGCAGTGAAGTAGTGGTTCCCTTGCCAAGTAGAAACTGATGGTATCTTTCCTTGAAACCCACATGGAGAACAGGAAGTTCTTAAACTTTGGTCATCTGGCAGTCAGTTGTATTCAGTGCTTCATTAAGGCAAGCTCAAAGTTTGTTTGGCATCTAAACGGTCACCAAGCTGCTGAACCAACTTTGTTTTTTTGATTAGTACATGGGTACTTCAAGAGGAAGAGGCTTGTAATGAAATGACTGAGTTTGTCTACTTCCACATGCAACAAATTTGAAGGATATTCTAGTTCTTAAAAAATATTTCAGTAATACTTTGCCACAAGAATTGCAAAACATATTGTTGATATTTTTGTTTTTGTTGTGCTTGTATACAAGCAAGTTTGCAGGTGATACAAAACTGGGAGGAGGAGCTGATATGCCAGAGGGTTGTGCTGCCATCCAGAGGGACCTGGACAGGGTGGAGAAATGGGTTGATAGGAACCTGATGAAGTTCAACAAGGGGAAGTGCAAAGTCCTGCTCCTGGGGAAGAACAACCCCAGCCATCTGTACATGCTAGGGACCAACCCGGTGGAGAACAGCTTTGCAGGAAAGGACAACCAGCTTGAACACAAGCCAGCAACATGTCCTTGCTGCAAAGAAGGCTAATGGTATCCTGGGCTGCATTAAGGAGTGTCTCCAGCAGGTCAAGGGAGGTGGTCCTTCCCCTCCACTCAGCACTAGTGAGGCCACATCCGGAGCACTGGTGACTAAGCAGTGGCACAGGGTGCCCAAAGAGGTTGTGGAGTCTCCATCCCTGGAGATATTCAAAAGCCATCTGAACATGATCCTGGGCAACCTACTTTAGGTGGCCCTGCTTGAGCAGTGGGGTTGGACAAGATGATCTCCAGAGGTCCCTTCTGACCATTCTGTCATTCTGTGATAACATATCAATCGTTTGCTCTAAGATTAATGTTTCTAGGTTCTTGAATCCACATGGCTTAGTTGAAAGCACTGGATTTTGCATTTCCAGTGTTAACCTAAATTTTTCCTACATAGTTTTCTAAATTTCTGTTTAAAAGTTACACAATGGCTGTAAGACCATGCCGTTATACAGCTTTAAGTTGTCTCTGCTTGTATGAAATGAAACTGAAGTTGCAAAGGCCAGATAAAATGTCTGTAGCTGATAACCTTGTACCCTTAGTAGCTATTTACCATTCAATTTCTTAAATGCTCTCTTTGCACCTAGTCCTCACCTGAATTTTACAAATCATTTATTTTCACGTTTCTGCACCACGTTTATGCCACAGACATCCAAAACTTTGTCTTCTGAGGTACTGATTTGTTTTTCTTCTTGTTTTAGTATCTTCTTCTCTTTATTTTTCTTGGGGTAATTATTTAATACAATGTCATTTGTATTTTTCCAATTACATTTTTCTCCATAGTGGACAGAGGTCTTGATCTACTTTCTATTTCAGGGGAGGTTTAGATTGGATATTAGGAGAAATTTCTTCACCACAAGGGTTGTCCAGCATTGGAACAGGCTGCCCAGGGAAGTGGTTGATTCACCACCCCTGGAGGTATTTAAGGGACGTGTAGATGTCATGCTTCAGGATATGGTTTAGTGGTGAACTTGGTTGTGTTAGGTTTATGGTTGGACTCGATGATCTTAAGGGTCTTTTCCAACCTAAATGATTTTGTGACTCTGTGATTCTGAGATTCTGTGATTCCATTTGTCTCTTGTCCTATGTTTGCAGAGTTGTTTTTCCACAGATTTTCATATAGGTTTTTTCCCCTTTCACTTTCACACTTTTTCTGTTCTATTTGGAGAGTTACTTGTGCCAGCTCTGCACTAACAACCGGTTTTAAATCTCTTTAGGTTTTGGCAATGCTACTGTGGGCTGAGTGTTCACAGTCAAGCTTCTGCACTCAGTTTCCCAATCATTTGCATACCATATATTGGTTTGCTCCTAAAATTGAAAAACTTCAGGTTAATCACTCTGTGTAGTTTGGCAATGTATACCAGCTGATTATTTCACCAGACTCTTGATTACACTATGGTTTTGAAGCTTTCAAAGTGGTATGCAGATTATAAAAATCTACATGTCAAAATACTGCTGGAATCTGTAGTAGCCATTATCCATCTCCAGTAATAATATGACTACTTTCAGTTTAAAGTTGTGTTTTTTGTCCAACCATTCTGCTATTTCTTTAGTTTACCAAGAAAAAAATACAAATATTTAATTTCTTAAATTCATATGTATCTGCTCAGAGGCAGGAATCTGGCAGATTGTCCATAGGTTATTACTTGGTTTTGAAGTGGGTTTTTTTTTTTTTAGATTTCACAAACTGGCAGAAGACAACTATGTCTAACTCTTTGTCTAGTGTAAAGTATGAAAACAGTGAGTTCCTTTTTGGTTCCTCTGCCATACCAACTAATTTCTGGCCATTAATAAGATCTTCTCCCTTCCTCTTAGGAAAGTTGTTCATAGCAAAGGTAGTCTCGCAGAGGATAAGTTTGTTTATTGATATACCTCCTCTCCAGACCCTTCCAATTTTGTCACTTTATATTTTCTATCCCGCTTTTGCTTTTCTTCTAGAAAACAACACTGGAGTTGAAGCAGCAACATCCAGCAAGCTTGAGTTACAAGACAGTTTGGTCGTGAGGAGCAATGCATGCTCTAGAAGGCTGTGATATGGAGAATCTGGAGTTATGCCTGCATAGGCAGGCAGCTGAGGTCATGATCTCTAGCTTATTCAGAATATGTCTGTGAGCACAACAAATGTGATCTCACACTTGAGGTGCGAACATCTGTTAAAACCAATTCATGCTGCTGCAGCCAGGCAGCAGTGTCAGAAGGCAGGCAGCAGCTAGCAGCAGCTGAGGGGTAGTAGTTTCTTAAACTGCCTCTCAGCTGATTCCAACTGTGAGTGCTGGTCCTTCTGCTCCTCTCCCTTTTAGTGCAAATTCAGACATGTTAACTTCAAATAAGCAGTATTTTGAGCTACAAGTAACAGTGGAGCTCATAGACTTGCTGCTGTTAATCACCACCCCGTAGCAGAGCACAGGACTGAGTACTTCCCTCCGTCTCAGTCCAAAACACTATGACTTTAAGCTGAATTGCTCATCTCTTCACAGAGACCAAGGGGAGAAGAAGCACCCACATACCATCAGGTCTGAGGGATGCCAGATTTTGTGCCTCTCTTCCCTGGCAGGAGACATACAGGGGCACTGGTCTCATCTAGGGTGTGACAGGTGAGAAGCCGAGCCTGCCAGCTTCAGCCAAGACCACTGCTTGACTACATGGATGACCTTAAGCCAGTGGCTAAAATACTTTTTCCAACACTACTGCAAAGGGGACTAGAGGAGGACCACTTGTGTAGTCAAGTCAGTAGTCTTTGGTGGGAGCTGGCTGACCTTGCTTCTCACATTGAAGATACTAGTGTTATCTGGTTAATCTGAAAAGGAGTAGAAATGCTCACACAACTGTTCTTAACCCATTTTGAGATTTACATCTACAAGACAAGAGTCTCTGGATCATTCCCTTTACCTTGAAGTGGCAGGAATGAAAAGATCAGCCTTGGGACCTACGCACAGCCCTGATTCCTACAGCAGCCTGTGTAACACACTCTCAAATACAACATTATCCTGATTTTGAGTGTTCTCCAATGTTGAGGTGCTGAACTTCAAATGTGGCCTGATGTGGCCAGGCAGACATACCATGGATAATTGAAAACATTTGTATCGGAATATTTTTCAATATTTCAGTCAAAATAATATTTCAATAATAGTGAAACATCAAAACATTCTTCTCATCCCATCTTCTCTGATCTTAAGAGACCAAAGAGTTTTCTCCTAAATCTTGCCCTCCTGTGGTCAGATGAATATCTTAGTAACCGAATTAATCCTTCTGCTCTTTTTTCTTTGCTAAAATTTGATATATGCCTCTTTTATCTTTGTGTGTGATGAATTCCCAGGGCTGAAGAGGGCATGATCAGTGACTGCAAGTTGAATTAAATAAAGATAGACATTGTTTACACAGAACTGGGAGAAGCATTAGAGTGGAAGGGCAAAAATTTGGAAAGAATGTTAGTTTCAACTTCCACTTTCACAACTCTCATGGAGGTATTATCCTGAAATTCTTACAATCTCTCCCTCCTAGAACATAAGGATATTTGGATGCACGGCTAATCACTTCCAGAAATACTTAAGAACTGTATCTGCAACTGTATGAAGCTAAACAATAGCAACTTTTGTAGTCATATTTTTCTAGTGGGGGAAAATACTGTGATGGTAAACTCCAGTTGCAGCTGGTAGGGTCTGCTGCACATATTAATTGATGAAATTGCGATGACTGAACAAATAAAAGATTAATATATATCTTTGTGCTGCTACTTAAATGTTAGGCCGATGGTGTCTGCTGACAAGAGAATAGACACTCTAGGTTGACTTAACCAATTACCGCAGTCCCACATTCTGTGGCTGAACTTGCTGCAAGTGTGACAATCACAGCTTCAGAGAAGGTTCACAAATTGGGGTCCTCACGGGCTGCAAGAGGCCACGAGGCACATTGAGTAAAAGAGAAATGTCTGACAGCACGGCAGAACTATTAGGAGCTACGCTAGCATTTTCTCAGCAAGAACTCAGTCTCACACAGGAGAGTTTTCGTACCTGAAGCTTTTAATGAGCCTTTTATCCTGAGCTGGCTCTGGCTGAATGACTATTATTGCTTTAGATTGGAAATAAAAAAAAAATGTATTTTATCAGAAAACACAAGTTCATGTGTTTTTTTTCCTTTCTGTCAAAACATAAAAACTACATTTATGTGAAGTGGGGAAATATAATAGACCTAGTGGAATTGTAAAGTCCATCTACTGGACATTTCCCCTCGTTTGCACCTTGAACATGTGGAAAACAAGCCTATGAAATGTATCTGGCTAAAGCCATGGAACCCTTAGAAATTTTTTTTATGCATTTTGCAGAACGCCTATTCAGTTTCTAATACTCTTTCCCTTAATTACAGTGTATGTTATAATAGCCATTTTTGAGTGAAAATATCCATACACAGAGAATGAGCTGAATTCTGAAACCCTTTTGTAGGCAAATTTTAAACTACTCTTACAATTGGCTGATCACTTTCAACTAGCTGATAGGTGTGCAATTTCTAGCTCAAATCATGTGACAAAATACAACAAATACAGTCTAGTGCTTCTTAATTAGGATGTTAAATTACTGACACACTTTCCTCATCTGGTCTAGTCATTTGAATGTGGTGGAGGAATTACCTTACTGAAGCATCAAAAAAGCAAATAATATAAAATGTGAATTCCTAAAAATGTATGAGTAGAGTTTTCATATTTTTCTTTTGCCTGTATTGTCAGAAATTAATTTTCAAGAACAGACGGCACCCCATATTAGTAGATTTTTAGATTTTACTACATAAGAAAACCATCTTCCCTCACACATAAATGACTAATTCCCTAATGAGTTCTATGGATAATAGCTAGTTAGATAACTTCCCAACAGACCTAAATGAGGTGTTAATAGCCAAGATACAAAACCAAGGGCAAACCCAGCAGCACATTGTACACATGGGCCAAGCAATAAGGGAGTTGCATGATTTAAAAAATAATTATCATTAAAAAGGAGGAGATACCGAAATCCAAAGGGTATCTCACTGTGGATAAAAAGATATTTAAAGTGATAATCAGAGATATTGTGAAAGAACTTCAGCCTATTCAGCCTATCAGTTCTGATTATTTTCTCATATGTAGAGATAACTGAGGGTTTCTGAGCTACCGAAAAAGAGAAAAACCCAAGTCTTAAGGTTTGCCTTATACATTTCCTTGGATTTTAGCCATAACATCAGATAGCATGACTAAAGCGTGTCTCAGAGATGACACCATTTCAGATGAGTACTCAGGTTATTGACATAGTCACCTGTCTCAGCCTCCATACACAGACTGCTAAATTGCTAATGACTCAGCTGAGGAACTGGAGAGATTTGCACCACACCTTTATAGGATGAAGCACCACTGGTTTCAATTTATGTTAAAACACTATCCTGTTAACTACAATGCTTCAGGAACATCTGCACAAGCATCTCAGATGTCTGTCCCCTGCAGATGGAAAGAACAGGTGGGGGCAATAGTTCTGAGTTGTATCAAGCTATGCTGTTCTTGAGAGTGGGAGCCATGAGCGAAACGGTTTTGTCCCTTTCTGATACCACACCGAAGTACCGTTCAATGTGCCCATGTGAATACAATGCATATTTATTATTTAAAAAGAATTATTAAATTCTTATATAGAAAATTTACATCTATTTACCTATATTACTAATTTCTATTTCATTAAAAATTGAAGATTTTTATTACTGAGCTAGTCAGGTACATACGTATATAAATGATTACAAGGGACACAACTAGTCCTTTATATAATAGTAATCATAACTGGCATATCATAGAAATGCAAAATTGATAGTTCATAGTATAGATTAAGCAGGAGATGACATCCTTCTTTATGGGAAGATATCACTTTTGCAAAAAAATTTTCAAACATTCTGAAGAGTTCACTGATGTTAAAACTTTCAGAATCAAGCACAGAATATGCAGTGATTAGGCATCCTTAGTGACAGTCACTTATCAATCAAAATTACCTATCTCTGGCCCAAAGGAAAAAGCAGGAATATTTGTACTTCCAAAAAACTGAAGGAGTCACAAAGCTATAATGGCTTCTCCACATTTAATGTAAGGGAATTAGCAAATGCTGCTTCTGGTCTTTTCAAATCCCCCACTTCATTTGATTATCTCCCCTTCATACCTTGAGGACATTTTCTGCTGTTAAAATTAGAAACTGAAGTGTTCTGAGAAGAGGAGTCAATGCCTTGCAATTGCTTCTTGAAGGGATTGTGTTTGCTTATTCTGTGAAATACAATTTAGTTATAAGCAATGCTTCATGCACTTTAGTTAATAGGTTTTATGAGTCCTAAATGACCTTTCTAACTACGTCTTCCCTTGCTTGTCCTTGTAGCCTCTAGGGGACACTGCTACACATCAGGGAAAAAATGGTTCAGAAAATTATGCTGTTTCAGCTGATCTGATTAAGTTTCTGATCACATATGAGAAAAGCAGGGCATTTTTCCCTCAGATCCCATTGACCTTTGTGTTGTCTAGGTAGACTAACGCAGATCCCATAAAGGAGAACATGGCTTACATAAGCAACATGAACAGACCAGGCTGAGTGGCTGCAATGACAAAACAACGAACTGCATACACCATGGGCTCTGATGCCAATTTCTTTTATTTCCATGAAGCTGCTTAATGAGATTTTTCATGCATAAAATTAATTTTTGCCCTATTTTATCGACTTCCAGCACCTAAAGGATTTACTTACTATTTTGTCAGATTTTATTTATATTTGCAATAAAGGCGATCAGAATCATAATGAATGCTTTCATTGATAATGATGGGAAACACAAAAGAACTAAGTCAGAAAGCTGAGCCCACTTTTAGTTGTGTTTAAAAAGTATGAATGAGATACTACTCAAATATACACATGGAAGTCCAGCCAGCCAAAGAAGTCGTATTTTCAAGATATGGATTTGAATGCCATCTAGTCAGCCACGGGAGCATGAAAACAAAACTGTTAACAAACAGCTTCATTCATTGTGCTCAAATATCACTTCTCTCATTCTCTTTGAAATTTGCACTGTCATCCTTGACCGGGCAAAGGCAGGTGGCCTCTTTGGGTGGTTAAGCCAGTTACTCACATACATTTTCCCCTTTCAGTCTGAAAGAGGCTTAAAGGGGAACCATTGCTGCTGCAAGCAACTTGCTATATATAAGTGGTATTGCCCCTTGCACTGCAGCTGGCCAGCTGTTTCCTGTTTCCAGCCCAAAGGAGTCTACAATTGCAGACGATGACTTTTTCAGACAAACAATAAATAGTGAAAAGGTGGAGGGGCAGGATAGCTTGTTCTTGTTGCCATTAGGAAAAAATCATAATGGAGGTTTTTGAGTCCTGTTGATTGGCATATAGTTAGAAGAATAATTTTTTCCCTCTCATTCAGAAAATCCATGAAACATTAGCAGTGAGATATAAGAGCTCCTAAAAACTGAGGAAGAAAGTGAACCTACAAGTTTCATAATACTGAGTGGCCTACAGTTCTAGTGCCTCCTTGTAGTTACAAAACCTGATGTTACTGGAGAGACTGTACACCGGAACAGCCTCATCAGAGTGTACAGAAGAAGAAGGAAGCTGTGCCCCCTAACATGTTTTCCTAATATGGCAAACATATCCACGCTACCTTCATCAAAGTAGCACAATTAGCAATATGAGGGAGTGGGAGGTGACACAGGTTTCAGGCTGTTTTGTGAAAAGAAATGACTACAGGACATGAAATTCAGCTGTACACTGAGACCATTCCCAGGTTTCACATGCTTTGGCCAGGGAGGACCTGTCAGATCATCTTCTGTGGCAGCCATACCATTTGTTGATTTGCCTCCTTGCCCTCAAAATCTCCTGTCCTGTGGAAGTTATTGAGAGGAAAAAACCCACAAACTTATTTAGTATTCTTCCAGTCAAGGGCGCCAAAGGACTTTGATCAAATAAATTACTCTTTGTTTATTTCAGGCAAAGGAAAAACACCCACTTTGGTTGAAAGCCAGATGTCATAACTAGAAAGTTTATTTTAGGATCAGTGGATACAATCTGAGGTGCTTAAGATTAAGTACAGGCACATGATAGGTTTCCTTTTTTTCCTCCTCCTTCCTAGTTGCCATTTTAGTATAATTACTGGAGGCAGTATGTGAAAAAGTGAAAGCATAAAATGATCTAAACACTTTGAATTAGATACAGGGAGCAGAGGAGGGGCAGGATCAAATTCCACCTACCTCCTCACAAGTACAGACAGTGCAATGGCACCTGCACAGCATTGATGCTTCTTCTGCCCTCTCCTTTTCGTCATGGTGGTGGTGGAAAACATCCATGTGTTATGTCAAAGAACAAGGTACACTGAGTACCACTGCTCATCCTCTTCCTCTCACCCAGGACTCACTATGTGCCTGCTGCTTTATTTCTGTTGCTCTCACTAGAAGTAGATGAATACATTTATGAATAAATTTCCTCAGAACTGAGAGACACTAGTACCCAAAGAGCATGCACAACACCTGCTTTAAAAAGCTCATTTAGAGAAAATTACAGCAAATTATTTCAAAAAGTAACAGATGATTTAAATAGATGGGATTTTCTGTGCTTATCTTCGTAGTTAGAATAGAAACAATAAAAATGAATATTCTCCCAAGAATCCTATTTCTGTGCAAATATGTTCAGCCACCAATCCCCGTGGAACAGAATTACTTGATAAACACATCTCCAGATTCACATGGAATGGAAATGATTATAAAATAAATCATTAGGCTCTTGAAGAATCCTAAAGGGCTACCCACCCATCTTTATGGTTATACTGTCCCATGGTGCAAGCCAATCAAATTATGCTGAAACAGGTCAATGGTCATGTAATGGCTATATGAATAAAGTGATGCTTTTAAATATCAAATAAAAGAGTTAACACTTTCCTTACAACCAAAATTCAGAAAGAAAGAACTATTCCAAACATCTATTGCTCACAATCATGTGGTTCCCGTGAAGACAAGTTTCCCAAGGAAACATGAAAAATTAGGGTTGAAAAAGGTTATGTTTCTCATGGGGAAAAACCCCTACCCCAAATAACGGAATCAGCTGCATGTAACCTTCCATGGGGACAGCCAGGTAATAAGCATTAATCTGCCATACATTCAAAATAAAACAAGCTCATCTGAAGACCAGACTTGTCTGTCCTGTTGTGTAAGAAGTAGCACACCCACACCACAGTATGACATAAAGATTATTCTTTGATGTTTTTCAGCTACTCCCCCTCAAACAGCAAGCCAGGTTTTGGTCAACAGAGCTCTGATCTGTATAAAACTACTAGTAACATTTGCCTAACCAAACCCGTCTCTCAATGACAGATAAGCTATCAAACATATTGCATTCTATGATATGACTTCAGTGCCATGAGGAAGCTGATGTGATCTGCAGAGAGCATAAAGGAGAACTATGAAAACAGATAGCATCATAACAAAAAGTTTCCAGCTTTGCACTAAGCATTTCTTTTGTGATTGTAAAACTGTTTGATAAAAATTCTTTAAATGAGATCATCAAAACAGAAATGTGAGTTTTCTGAATGTTATTGAGAATATGTTACAAAGACAATGATATCCATTCAGCATGAAAAACATAAGACATAGGTCAGTCACATTATAAATACATTAAAGAAACGCAGTTTAGAGATAAGACACAATTATGTCCCCTTCTAACAGTGAAATGGATAAGCTGGGATGACATTACTTCCTGGATAACCATCCCGTTCTGAAAGATGCACCAAGATTTTCCTTGACTTTCTGCACTGCAGTTTTTCTTCCATAATTCTTCCTCAAGAAAGTCTACTTTATAGGGCATCTTGGTGGGGAAAGAAAAGTTTCTAATGGATTTAATTCTTACTGGCATTTTCATTCCTAGCAGAGATGATGATACCTGGAGCAATCTTACAGTTTTCTATAACATGCATGTATGGAAGCACAGTGATTTGCAAGAATAATTAATATCTTCTCCTTGATGTTTTACACCCCAAAAGTAAAATGCTTCAGTGCCAAAATCACAGCAGACGTTAGTGGTGGCTTCTGCAAAGAGATGTAGTTATTCAGCATGAAGGTACTGTAACTACATTGGACCTTATGAGCTGGAGGGACAAAGCCACTAAACCTAAGGATTTTGGATATGCAGCAATGAAACTTGATGGAATCTCATTTTGTTTGGACTGAGCTCAAGCCAAACACAGTACCTCTTGCCTGAGGGATCAAGACACCTGGAAATATACTCTGCATATAAAATTGTTAATATAAGATGGTAAACATCTTGGTAAACATCTGGGAATGTCTTTCAGGCACAAGGCCAGCTGTATAACATTTGTCCCTCACTTGTGTGAAGAAAGTGCTATGTTCTAACTAGTAGATCCCAGAGAAGGAAGGAAATCTCTTTCTGAAAAGGCCAATAAAATAGGTTAATGTATTGCTCCACACTATTGGACAGTTTATGCTGATAAGCATCAAATTCAGCTGAAATGTAGAAAGAGATCAAGAACTGGGAGTTTGGGGCATTCTTCTGTGTTTGTGTATGTGAGTACGTACAGAATATATGTACCAGATATCCTGGAATCAGATTTAAAAATCTGATTCAAAATCAGGTGTAAAACATCCATTGACATGAACCCACATTAATACAAGTTTTGCGAGCTACACATACAGAGTAGTGTCATCCAAAGTCACAGAAATGCACACATTTAATAACCTTTTCTAGCTAATCAAATTTCATATGAAAATTATTCCAAAATTGATGTGCTTTAAAAGTTAAGCTATTATATACACATCCAAGTTAAATACTGAGGGACCACTACCTCCCACATGTAGAGAGAAACTTCAGTTCATCAATAAATATTTCCACCTGCATGATGTTCATCTAAAGTAGAGATAATACGGTCTAGTGATGATAACATGCATCTGGAAAGCAGGACTCTGAAGTTAATGATGCAGGTGGAAAAACAGCTTTGTCTGATACCTTCAGTCAATGATTAAATTTCTTGGTCCACCTCCACCAAAGAGGTTTTTAAAATCTCTCATTGCTATTGAAACAGTATTACAGCTTATCTGTGGCAAAGATTGACTGACTCATATTATCCAGCCTTCTACAAAACAGTAAGCAAAAGAGATGACTGTGCCTACTCTCTTCAGTCTCTAATACTACAGGCAGCAAGGAAAAAACTGATGTACAAACAGCAAAGACCACTGTCAGGTGAGCCAGAAAGGCAGGCTGGTGCACCGGACTCAGTGAAGCTAAAGTCTGGAGTAACCAAAGCTACTGAAGAGCTTTTCCAGCTGCAAAGATCTTGCAGGAATAACTGAATTAAGCTTTCCAAGGCTGAAGCCACCCTATACAGAGAAGGCAATGGAGAAACTCATCCCCAGAAATATTAGCTGCTGGATTTTACCCTAACAAACAGTTCAGTTGCATACCACAGTTGTTACAAAAGAGGAGGTAAGGACATTAAAGGCACTTTATAACACTGGAATAAATTACATTGAAATGAAATTTGAGAACACAAGGCCCTGACTCTTACTGCACACTTCTTTTTGGTGGACTAGAAGCAAGTGCCTGAAATATATTCTCAAGGTATTAAATAATTATTTTCCTCATGATATTGCGTTTATACATTTACCTATTACTGTGTATGTATATATAAACTTATAGAGAAATATCTAAGTATTATAATTTTATATAGAATAAACACAGTATGTTCTGAGGTTTTACTGCATGCATAAGAATGTGATACTTCAGTCATGATTTTTGCTCACAGGTAATCAAAATTTCACTGTTTCCCTAGCAAGGAACAGACTAGCATCTTTCAACTTATGCATAAATATAATGCTGCTGTACTGTCTTTCACACGTTTAGGAAGGCTACCAATAATGATGCTATATTTTCAGAGTCAAAGATTGAACTAGTTTAGGAATGTGAGATGTCAGAATGCATGAATGAACAATGAAGAACCTGTTTTAATACCTAAGGCATCATTATCCTGCCAAAGTATGTATGACAGAATTATTATGATAGAGGGAGAGAAGATTTTAATAGTTAACCTTTAAAGTAAAACTAAAACATTGCATCCTCAAAACAGTGACTAAAGATGAAGACAGATTTAGCATTTTCTAACCAACCAACTTCACATTACACCAAAAAGTGTAACTTCTGCTACATGAAAATTCAATGCCCTTGTTACTACACTGGCCCTTTAATTTACTGACTACATCTTATGAAGAAATCAAGAGACAGGAATTTGTTTTTTTATTGGCAGATTTGTGACTCCAATGAGATCTCACTGTATCACCTCAAGCAAGAAAGTTGACAGGGTCAGATGATGGTGTTCATGAGTATACAGTGAGCATAGTTAATATTCCTGGAAGTAGGGAATGATAAGAGAGGACTGCAGAGGTCATAAGTCTAAAAAAAAAAAAAATCTAAGAATAACTACATTATATTTCTCCTGAATTATCACAACAATTCATCTAAATAAAACCACAGAAATAGAGAATAAATAATAACTACATTCAGTCATTTATAGCATTATAAACTATAAGTAAATTTACTGACTGTACCAGTGGTACTTCAGATTAGTACTGAGGAGAGTGAGGGCAAAATTTGGTTTATGTGGATGTCCATCACCACAGCTAGAGAGTCAGTGTTATAGCAGAGCAAGCAAAACATGTTTCTGATTAAAAAACCGAAAGCCCAAACCATGTGATTTATATCAGATCTTGGACTGTGGTGCTGAAGCCTATGAAATAAAACTGCAGCATACAGAGTGGTAATAATTTGTTGTCATAAGCAGAGGCTCCACTGCAAGCACCAAAGATTTCTTGTAACACACTTTTTTCCCATTTTCACACCCAACTATGGATCTTCTCAGCCTAACTGTGGAATACTCAAACAAAAACACATCTCTTTCGAAGTGAACAGGGTGAAGCCTCAGTGGGATTGAGGAGTTTTCATTACACCCTTTTTTTCTGCTTTTTCCTCTGTTAGTCCTTGCAAATACTTCAGAAATAGTATTGGCCCATAGGAATACCCATTTTGATGCTCATACAGCCTTGGAAGACTTGGTGGCTTTCAACATATCTGCTCTCAGACACTTTACTCCTTCCTAACATATTTTCTAACATACAGCAGTTACCTTTTCTTTATGAGTTTTTCTCATTTTTTTGCCCTGAATCATTAGCTGGCTTGCTTTTGTATCCTGCCTTTAGACCTCTAAACTATTAGTGCTTTCTTTCCCTATGGATGCTCCATTTCTTTAGGTCCTTATGCTATTTAAAAAAAAATGAGTGGTATGGATGCTTTTCTACCTCATTTCCTCATATCCTTTAGTTTTGCTCACCTAAAGTCTGCAAATAAGCCAAAACTAAAACATGTGAACTTGAAGACAGAGATGCTCTAGGTGAGGAGCAACAAGAGTCATCTAGCTTCCACTACAAAAATGAAGAGAAAGGGAGGAGAAGCCTGAGAGAAATAAGTAGAAGTCATGAATTCTAATATAATCCTGAAATTTGGAAAATGAAACCTCTCCAATTAATTTTTTTCTACATACGTGGAGAATTTTCCTGCTACGAATGAAACTCATCCCTTGAAAAATTAGTAAATCTTTGTCATGATTGGGAAAAATTTTCCTATTCATAAATTATCTCTATATTTCCCTTCTCTTTTCTATGTTTTTAAATTCATTACCAATTCTCATCTCCTCCCAGTTTTCAACATTTTTCTGTTCCATGCTATTTTCTCTACCATGAAAAATGGTTTTTAGTATTAAGAGTTAGTATCTTAAAAAGGCAGTTCTGAACACACACTGAAAAGGAATATATTTTCCTAAAAACCCAGCTCAAAGTCATGGCACTCAGTACACTGAGTAATGTTTCCTTTCAATTTAGCAGGTTGGAGTTATACAGCTAAAGCTTTTAGATGTACTGGAGCAGAAGAGAAAGGGTAAGCATCATCATCTTAATGAATCACACCAGGCACACCTTGCTGCCTGCCTAAACAGAGATGATTTTCAACAAACTGTAAAGGAAGGTTTAAACAAAAATGGGGAGGTGTTAAAAAAAAAAAATCTTTCATTTGCTTTTAGCCAGGTAGGGTGCAATTTACCAAAAAAAAAAAACAAAAACCCGCAAAACACAAGAATAAGCCAATCTGAAACAAATAGTCAAAAGATAAGTTTTTAAAAAAGGTCTTTTATTTTAGGGGTATTCTACTATGAAGAAAAAGCAAGATATTTGATTTTTACTAGAGTCAAAGCATGGGGTTTCATTCTCCCACTGACAGCAGAATGCAAGTGACAAAGTGAAGTGCAAGAATATTTGATCAGAATGGGAGTGCTGCCTTCATGCACTTTTCTGAGTGCTGCAGTGGCAGTAGGCAATGTATACAGCAGGGGAGAAGTGAAGGGTTTCCAAGAATATCAAGTCCTGTAGAAGAAAACAGGTATCTGGTTACAGCAGCCATGAATGCAGTCCCAGGAACTGGGGGTCCAGGTCATAGCAGCTATCAGGATATTACAGCATGAGTTGATATCGTATAACACTGCTGGAAGACAGAGGTTACTGATCCTCCTGTTACGAATTTGTACACTGGATACATGCTGCCCCTCCACTGCCAAGTATCATGGGCTTTCTGGCCTTTTGCTTTCACACTAGCCTAGTAAGTTTGAAAATCTTATCTTGCTCAAGTTCTCACATTTTAGTTTTGCAAAACTTTTTATTATTAGGAGCACAGCTTTCCCAGTATGGCACCATACAAATTCTGTCCCCTCAGGCACCGTCTTGTTCTCTCTGCTGAATACTCTGTATACAGTTAGTATACAATTTTCTGCAGCTTGCATTCTCATGAGGCAAAAGTCTGACAAAAACCTCGTATCTGGCTCATCACCATGATTATATGTTTACAGAACATTATTCTTGAACACAAGGGTAAAACAGGAAGGAAACTATCTACCTCACACTAATTCTAGCCTTTTTTCAAATATCATAAAAAACAAGAAAGGATATAAACTCTGTCCTGTCACCAATGACACAAGCATAGCTTATTCTCAGGAAAACACTTCTGTTCTGTAACTCCAGTCCTTAGTACTTAGATCAGTAACTCAAAACAACAGCAGTATCTTTGGTAGAGTTGAACAGAATACTTACCAGTCTTTGTGTCTGTGTCTTATGACAGCAATCGTCTCTCTTTCTCCAATACAGGCAATTGTCTTATATGGATATTTATAGAAAATATTGCATTACTCCAGCAAGTAACATCACTAGATAAAGCACCTGAAAACCTCATCCAATGCAGTCATACTAAATAACAAGATTGTCATACTAAACATCAAGGCTCTGTTCAGTTTTGTGTTAGTTTCCATTAGTACAAACCATGCTTGCAGTCCAGAAATGACAAACTACCTAAAGAGGCGATGTGGAAACTTAAAGGCACAAACACATACCAGCAAATGGCCTCTGCTTACCAGTGAAACAAGAGGATGCACTCATTCAATATATTTCCCAGAGAATTATGGTTTTTAACAACTGCCTCTGGTGAGTGCTGCCCAGGTCAAGGCAGCTGGCAATACATTTTTCTAGGATCAGTTCCTCCAGATGGGAAAGCATTAGCTGAGGCACTAAATTGAAATTCACACATTTTCACACCATCTTGGGATGAATTTGAATACAGGGTTGCAGTTTTGGTCTCAGTATCAAAGAATATAATTTCAGTTTTTCCTTTGGGGAAATACAGAAACAAGTATCAGCACTGAATTTCTCTCCTTACACAGATCAGTCCACCAGATGGCTTAAAGAAAAAAAAACAGAGATATGAGAGTGAGCTGCTGGGATTGTCATTCTGCATCTAGTTCAGATTTCTCCTGCTTAGATTCTCGTATTTAAATAACAACACATTAGCTATAGCCAAGGTTCCTCTCTCAGATTATACACTCTTAATTTCTTCCCCACAGGAGAACATGTCCTGAATGGTATCTCACTTTCTAAATAGCCACCATGATTCATTAAATTCCAGGGCAGAACTACCAGCAATAGACAAGATCCCTCTGAAGAATTCCAGGGACTTGTAGCATGGAGGGCAAGCAGAGAAACCTTGGCATCCAGTTACCGGTCCTTTCCAAAAGAATGTAACAGAAAATTGTATTATAAGGAATTTAAAAGACAGCAAACTATCAGTGGCTGAAGGATGGATGTCCCATGGAAAACTGAAGAGTAATACACCAGTAAAAGGTTTAACTTTTCAAATATTTAATTGAATATAGTGGTTTTCCCTAAACCTACTGAATAAATTCTATTTTTGCCAAAGAACATCTTATTTTTATATTGTTGTCCTTACTGTCAAAATTGCGTGAATACTTAGCAATTGATATCAGAAATTGTATTTCTATATCCAAGGTTATTCTTCTACCGCCACATTTATATTTGTCCTGGGCTAAAATAAATGGCTTGCACAAGCAGAACAGCTTTCTCATGCACTCATGGCTTCATTTCAGGGTCATAACCAACCCTGCAGGCAGCTACTTGATTTTCACTGCAGTGTCTGTCTTAGCTTTGAATCTCAGTTGCAGAAGGAGCCATCAATCCTATTTTGAAGTAGCAGCAACAATTGCTGACAGCAACAGAGCTTTCCACATCTCATCCTTCTCTACTTCAACCACCAAAAAATATTTGTGAGGAATGTATCTACAAAGATTTGAATACTTGGCTCTACAGTTGAAATTTACCTTCACAACCCTTACTTGCAACAGGGGCTCTACCATGGGAAAAAACACCTCTATAGCAGTTAGACTGGCAAAAGAGCCTGAGGAAAATAGACAAATGCAGGGGATGGCCAGATAGGTTTTTAGAGTTGAGATATATGCGGTCAGTGACAAATAGCTGATGGAACAGGACATTAATTAGGTATTAACAGTGGAGTTGTTCTTTTGAGAAAAGATGGAGTTCTGCTGACAGTGCAGCAGAAAGGGCCTCTGCAGAAATTTTAGTGTGATCTTCATCATTGTCATCATAGCCCTGTAAAGGCTCACACCCTTAAAAACAACATCAACATTAGTTCCTCCTCTCACATACATCTCTGCTTACAATCTCTCATAGGAAATTGGTCTAGATGTTTCAATTACACCCTGCATCACCATATCTCAAAGTGCTTTCTTATTTTTAATCCATTTAATTGGATTTTTAGGAGGTTGTAACAATAACTGAAATTCTAACAATCTGTTTTCCAACACAATACATATCATTGTGTGTAGAAAAATATAAGAAATAAGTGTGAGGTGTACCAAAATATTTTTCAGATTTTTGCCTGATCTTGGTCTGGCTGATCAGGTGCTGTGCGAATGTTGTAACAATGAAAAATATCCTACTCTACATCCATTTTCCTAACAACTATGAACACCCAAGAAATCTGACAAAAACCATGGTTAATCTCTGAATAGTTCAGACTACTGAAAATCTCATAATACTTTCTTTTCAACATGGAAGACATTTACACTGGAAGTAACAGTGGTGGTAAGGTTCTTGTAGCTGTCTTTTTTGTGCTTGTCTTTTTTATGGCTTTGATCACAGAAATAAAATTTAAAAATCCACTACAGACCAGACAGAAATGGTTTAAAACAACAATTAAGTGACCTGGTATATTTATGAGACACTCAGTGCTATCTTGTTGAATAAAAGTTAACACTAGCATTCATACATACACAAAACCTAGAGAGGATAACATTACCCTGCCAAATGATGCAGTGATTTTTATATGTAATGTCAAGCTTGAATGTGTATTTCTTTTAACTCTCTCAATTACATTAATAATCTAAGTTGTAATCTATCTGTATTTTTGGTTAGAACAGGGCTGTCTTGTTTATATAAAAATAAGGTATTTGAAACTTCCATATCCAGAATCTCAATGACCATCCACATATTCTTAGTATGGTGTAAATATTCTCAGTTATTTAATATTTTGTTGTGTACATATGTAATGTCCCTACAACATAAAGGAATAAGTTATATTGTACTTAAACTACCTTTATAGCATCCAAACCTGTTTTTTAAAACCCAGGCTCCTTTCTCAGCAAAGCTTTCATTCTCCCTCCACAGAAATGAAAAACCTATGAAAGACTGACATTTGCCTGCTTAGCTTAAAAATTGAATGCCTATTAAATTAATCCAAATGGAAAACAGAAAATCCAGGCTGGAAAATACAAGTCAGTTTTATGTAACCAAAATTGAGTTAGATAATCCCAGCTACATCTTCTGACGTTCTGATGCAATCTTCTACCTCTACTTAATATTTTGGGTGTTCCTAACAACAGGGCTGCAAATATTGCAAGATTTTTCATGTTTTACTTCAGACTTCAACAAATGAGCTTGCCTCACATATTCGTTCTCTGAAACATTTTTCCTGAGGTTAGTCAGAGTAGTAACTGTGCGCCCGCACAAAAGCAAGCGCTAAAGGCATATTCTTAGAGTGCAATGGAGCATAACGTAGAGAAGCCTGAGTAATTCACTGGGAAAAACAGGGCAAACAGTCCTAAAGCAAGCCTGCTTAGGCCAGGTTGGGGATCCTAGCAATGCATGTCATTGCTCAGGGCTAGCACATCATGAGACCACCAAATTATTTCATACAACTGTTGGACATCAGGGGATGGCAGTGATCCTGAGACACCTGCTCATTAAATCTAAACTAAAAACCTGCAAAAGGTGGTTTTTGCAATTGAAACTGATGTTGCAGCATGTTTTACATATTTATCCTGTGCAGAAGTAGGGGAAGGCTGAACCAGTTCTAAAAGGGTCAGACACAGAGTCCAGTTATTGGTGTGTTTGAGCAGGATCCGGAGCAGACTGGAAAACCAATCAACAAAACAAAGTCTGTAATATTATGATGTGTATTTTCCACATTGAAAATGTGGCCTGAAAAACTGTAGATCAGAAATATGTGAATACAATTACATATTACAGAAAAGAGCATACAGTATCATAAACTGAAGGCTTGCTGCTCTTCTCTCTGTAGTCATCATGCAGTAACTATAATAGTTCTGAAACTTTGCCAAGAGTTATCTATAACATAATACCATCTGCCAATGGAGTCAAATTAAATTTTAAGAAAAGATCAGAAGCAATACATGACTAAATCTTTTGTCTTGAGGACCACAATTTACACCACAAACTCTCACGTCAGATCTCCTACGGTAAAAATGAGCTGTCTATACATATCTTCATTTAATTTTTTTTCATTCATTTTTTGTTGAAGCCTCTAAAACCAACATCAAAAAAAGGCAGGAGGACTAAGTACCATCAGATAAAAATAGACATCTTTCATTAGCAAATGAAACATATGATGAATGTAACAGTATTCATTTGACTAGGTGTTCCATGGAAAACTCTTGTCACAATCTACACAGCCATTAGTTGCAGATTCATGTACCACACTCAGTTATACCTGCACGCTTTTTAAATATCTGCATACATCAAACCCACAAGCAGTGAACAACAATGAAAAAGGACTTCTGGCTAAGGAACTAGATGGGGATTACATTGAAATTACGTCAATTCCTTTCCTTGCCATAGATTCAGATATGTCAAAACTCACTTAATATGCATGGATCTCACTTAGCTGTTTCCCTCTCACACTTCCTTACAACAGTATGTATGCCCTCTGTATTCTTCTGACAGCAGGGTAACCTCTGTCTCTCCTAGGATCCCACAGCGTAGAAAAAGTGAGTCAAAGACCACAGATCCACCAGCTGGCTGAGTCTGGTACACAGGGACCCAGGACAGGAGGAAAGCTGTGTACATTTTCCACTGGGGCCAGTGCTTAAAGAAGCTTTGATGGACCTGCATCCACTATCACGTGTACAGTGAATATGAGGCCACATCTTTGATGGCGCAGCTCACACATACATGCCTGCCATACCACTAAACACACCAGAAATTCATTCTCATTACAGAGTCTAGCACATGGGACAAACTTTAAGATACTGACCAATTTACAAATTTTGTCTCTGCCTAGCTAGACAGCTCTCTCAGGTTAAAAAAATGGTGCTTATAAGGCTTCTTTGCAACTCTCACTTACCCGTACTCTGTACTTATATTTACAGCTTTTGGTGAAAGGTAATAACCTTGGGAATCTGTACAGTGCTTGGTCTCTATTATAAAAAAAGTAATGGAATCTACTATAATACAAGTAAACAAGAAGTAAGAATAGCTCATATGATGCTTTCTCACCAAGAAATGGCATTTTTTTGTATAGATATAATTACTATGATTTTAAAATGTAGTAATAGAATTTTACTATTTAAAATAACCCTTCTCACTTAGTATTACAACAGCGTAGCTATTATAACAAAGCAGCATAGCATCACATTATTGATAATAAAATTTTATTCATTACCTTTATTGTCATATGTAGGAGGAATTGCATGACATAAAAAAAAAGATTTTTAAAATGCAAATCTAGGCAATCCAAAGTTGCTACTAATGGCAACTCTAATTTTACCTACTTGTATAAATACATTAACATAATAAGATGTCACGTGGTACAAGACAGGATGACACAGTGGCATTGTGCTAATGCAGCTCAGCACAATCATGCTGATCCACATTTACTTAAAGCTGACATTTGCCAGACAGATGCAATTCTTCTCTCAACCACATTGCTTCAACACCACCCCCTCTCCTGTCTCCACCACTACTTGATACATGCCTAGCAACCTATATGACCCAGGAAAATGAAATGTGCTGTTCAGATACCTGCTCAAATAACATTGCCAATCAGCAGAAAAGCATGCCAGAAAATACCCTGGAAAAAAACAGTAATGCACTCCAAGCACAAGAGAGAGACCCTGCCATGTCCTAACAGTGTGAGGTATAAATTGCACAGGCAGATCAAAGAGCTAGCATATGAAATTTAGGGGGCCTCCCCACACATCCTCAGGACAGCAACACAACAGGAGTAACCCCTCTGACTCCTGACCAGTGACAGCAGGAAGGGTGTGCATTTGACCTGCCTGCATGACAGGGGAAGTTTAGATGGATATTAGGAGAAATTTCTTCACCACAAGGGTTGTCCAGCATTGGAACAGGCTGCCCAGGGAAGTGGTTGAGTCACTCTTCCTGGAGGTATTTAAGAGATGTGTAGATGTCATGCTTCAGGACGTGGTTTAGTGGTGAACTTGGTTGTGTTAGGTTTATGGTTGGACTCGATGATCTTAAGGGTCTTTTCCAACATAAATGATTCTATGATTCTATGACTCTATGACAACTTTACACAGTAGCTTTTCCCAGCATGACTTAATATAACCTGTTATCACTTCCAAGTCCTTTGAAACTTTGAAGGAAGGTGAGTTTGTGTGACGCAGCATCTGAGACTGAATTTTTCATCAGTTGGAAAAAAAAACTAAGAAAGTCAAATAAAACTTACATGAGGCCTGAAATGTTATTCAGACCATTGGAACTCCTCTCAGAGTAAAGACTCAAAGCCAGGTAAACAAGTGGTAGCACAAGTTAACCCACAAGTAACCCACTCATTGTGCAAGAATCTTAACAACAACAATAACAACAACAATGATAAGGAAGATACTAAAAACTAAGGTTTGGTAATTAAATACCTTGTATTTTCTGTTTATAAAGAAAAATTATAAACACCCTAATTTAGAAAATGTTGCCTCAGTACTCATTTGTCAGTTAAAACATGGGTGACAACCTCAAGCTATTGTTCACACCATATGGAGTTTTCCATTTTTAGTTAATTATAAGCAAATCAAGTTACTGTATGAGTCTTTAGAATCTCAAAGACAATGATATACTGAAATTGGATTTAAATTCCCTAGTACAGCTAGTGATAGTTATAATGACTATAGTTATTGAGATGTCAATCTAATACTGTCCAGGTGACTGCTGTACATTTTAGTGACAAAACTGCTTTGTATTACACATACAGCACAGGATGGTACTAAATCACCTGCAACATAAATGATGAGGAAATCATCTTAAAGAGGATGGGGGGCATTGCCTCCTGGTGAAAGCTGATAAAGCATGCCATCCTGATGGAAGAAGGAAAAAGGTGTTACCAGGCATATTGTGGAGAGGGAGATACCACACTCTGAAATACATTATTTATTAAAGTTATAGTACACACATATATTCCAGTGGTATAAGGTCTGCTGCATGCATCAGTGTTAAATGTTGTAGCAAGCCCATATTAATAAAATTTTCACAAGGGAACTGAGAAGCAGGCTGGTGTTGAACAACTCCTTCCAACATAAGCAGTAATTGAAAGACTGGATATTAGAATTAAATTAAATGTTATTCAAATAGACTGAAATTAAATGTTAGTCAAATAAAACTGATTACATGTAATCAAAACATGAAATGGAATTGTCAAATATTGGCATAAAAATATCACCAACAATGTATAAAACAAAAGCTTCATTAACTCTAAGAGCTGTGAAAAACATTTGTATAGTACTAGTGAAATCCTAACACACTGCTAACCTAAAGGAGAGAAATTTCAAAAGTTCACATTTCAGGTTTTCAGATTCAAGCAATTTTCTAAAGACTTTCTTTTCTAAAGTGTTCAGTGAATAGTCTCTAGAGTTTAAAAAAAAAAACCTCCTTTGATAACAGAAAAAAAATATGATTTTGAGGTTACACTTCTTACATGAAAGAGAAGAACCAGAGCAAGACTGTCCTGGACATTACTTACTACTTCATCTCTCTCTGTTCTACACACTCTAGTTCAATTCTAATGTCACTTTCAGATGACTTAGAGATTACAAATACACTATTTGATGCTTTTCTTCAAGTGTCTGTTATTTGCAACACACTGGGAACTCCTGAAATGCCCTTGACATACCATGCTAAGCATTTGTTTAGTAAGAGACTTTCTTCTTAAGAACTGAGACATTACTTTCTATACAAGGAAGTGCATAGTTCTGTGAATGAGTCTCTGAGAAACAAGAAGTCATGGTCTGAAGCAGTATGCTTTTAACTGCTTCTGTCTTTATACTGTGCAAATTTCTCTGTCACAGTTGTGCGTCTCCTTCAATAGAGCCTACAGAGCATACAGTAACTGAAGTAACCATAAATGTTACTGACTTTATTACATAATAGCACTGAAAAGCACACAGTTTTGGTACTGGCAACCATGCCTTCTTCTACTGAATAATGAAAATGTACCTGAAGCCACTAAAAGCAAGAAACTTTCCATAGCACAAAAGCAAGTAAATACAAAATAAATAATATTTTTCTTTGAACTAGAAAAGTCTCTGCAGTTTCTAGTCCTTTCATATTCTCTGTATTTGACATTTTTCATCTTTTCTTTTCTTCTTTTCTCCACATAAGACATGTAAGCAACTTTCTCATGCACAAGCAAAGAGAAGAAACAAGATTCCAAAGACTTGTGACAAAGCCTTGCAAATGATATTTTATCCTGCAAAATTTAATTTGTAGCTTATAGAAGGACCTCAGAACTTGAGCAGGATGAGACATTTTATCATGGCAGGGAATAAGTATATCTTCAGAGCTTACTGACATATTAAAACAAGCACTAGCTGTTTAAAATAATTTAATGAGTGTCTCTGATTTTGTTTTCTGCCTACCACAAAATTAAAGAACTTGCTAGCAGACCCTTAAACTATTATTTGCAAAGAGATTTAAGCTCTGTTTTCAAGATGATAAGCAATTGAGAAGTGATAACCAATCCTTGGCATCCTTTGCTTCCCATCTTTGTTCTTCAATAGAGAAAAGATGCTCTTTGTAATGAGTTTTTTCCCTCCTACCAGCCCTCAGTGGTATCCAGGGAAAACAGTAAATTAAAGGTTGTTCCTGTGAATTACTGAGCACTTCCAACCTGGCTGAGGCAAAAAAGATTTATGCTATGAAACCATGGCTCTTTGCAGCTTGTCTTTACTGTATATATTGTCTGGCATAATAAGATATGTCTCTCAAGATTTCTCTCTCTGTTAGATAGCCTATAAAGGTCAGAAAAGCTAAATCCAAACATAATGGCATGGAGAAATGTCTCTATTGCTGAGTGACTAGTAGATGACTGTAATAATATCACTTTAATACTACAAAATAAAATTACTCAGACCATAAAGCCAATCTTCTATGTTCCAACATGAAGCAAAGAAATAAGCTTCAAATTAGATTCTGTTTACTCTATGAGATAAACTAGTTTCATTTTGGATTGAGGTAAAGCAGTCAACCTTTGTCTAACTCCTGCCTTTTAAAGCTAGAAAGAAAATGTCTGGCTGCAGTGTAATTCCAATAACAAAACCCGCTGTGTCAAACCAAGTGTTTAATTCTGATGTGGATTGTATCAATGTGCTATATTACATGGCATAAGCAAAAACATTAAACTATGAGATTAGTCAGGCTTTAGTTTATAATAATTGCACACTCCCTTGAAATCCATTTTGATAAGGACTTTTGTCTTTCCACGAAGACTGAGGGACTATTCATGCTTTTTAAGATTATAAAGTTAGAATAATATTGCTGAAGTCAAAAGAGACCATGCAAGTTGATGTGTGCCAAGACAGGGCCTTGGGACTGGCTCCCACCTGCTGTATGTCCTACACAGCCAGTCATAGCTGGTGCAATTGTATATCATTATGTTTGAATGGCAATATGCACTTTCCTCAGATGTGCATGATGACACAAGGTCTGAGGACATCAGAATTAGATTTCTGTTTTATCACAGAATATGTCACAGAAACAGATTTCTTGTTTAAAGAACCTGAAATCTGTGGGTTGAAATATACAAGTATGCATAAATGATGTGCTGAAGCTATTGGAGGTCTCTTACTTAATTTTGGATGTGTTAATTGAAATAGAAGAGGCTCATAAGGTATTTTAAAATGACATGGTACCTTGGGCACAGCACAGTGGTAATAGGGCCAGAATGCTTCTGGCATCCAAGCTAGTATTTTAAGATTGAACTAGATCACGTTTGTACACGAAACAGCTCATTCACAAACAGCACAGGTGTCTCTGTGTAACCAAAACTCTGTAGTTCTACTGTGTTTGGGGTGCAGGGAGGGAAATTCTACCAAAATTTTTCTATTTCTTCTCCTAGCAACGATTTTCATCACCAATGTTAAAATTGGGGGTGGGGTGTTAAACTTACAAGGATGTTTTGATGAAACACTGAAGTCCTTTTCTTCTTTTATTGCTTGCTACTGCTCACAACCCACATGCACACCTGATTTAATGGTACTATAGAGGTTGAATAGTTACATGCTTCAGAAATAACACATTAAACAGGTTATTTCTCCCACATTATTTTTGTGGGAGAAATAACCTGACACAAACTTTAGCAAAAGCAAGAAAATAATCCATCTTAGAATAAACCCTTAAACCCTACAGTAGAAGAAGTATAAAATGGAGACAGAGATAGATTACATGTCCTAAAAATCTATGCACCATGTTAAATACTTATATTAGGAATTGTATCACAAAGTCAACCCAAATTATGGCACCTACTCTGTTTTTGCTGAATATCCTTAACTCTATTGTACCCAAGTTCCCAAAGAAGAAATAACAATATCACACTGTGCTGAGGATGCCACAAGTGGAAAGAGAAATAGAAAACCCTTCAGACACAAATAAGATAATATTACACAACTTTATATTTGCTTCACAAATTAAGTAGTAGAATATTTTGGTTTGTGTTGGGGTTTTTTTATGATGCCCATATCACAAGGGAAATACCACTCAATGCCTCTTCATTTACTAAGAATTTGTGAAGATTATCAGAGGTGGTTTGTTGTTTTTTAATTTTTTTTATTTTTTTTTATTTATTTGTTTATTTATTTTTATTTTTGTATTTTATAGTGGTCTAGCTACTTGCCCAGCATGGCTGCCTGCAGAATGAGTACAAGAGATGAGCACCATTACAAAAGCATCCTTACACGGAAGGGAAAAGCAAAACACTAGGAAAGCAATTTCCTGAAAATGATGTACTCTCAGGCACAAACACACAGAACTGTAGACATCTGACAAGATTTACCTTGCTACTTTATTGCATGTATGGATACTTGTGGCACTATCGAAGAGTATTCAGAGACTGGTATGAGCAATTCAGCCTCTTGTTTACTGTTGAAATCACAAGCCTGACTTTGAATGAGCAGAGAATCAGCCACAAAATCTAGCCAACATTTATTATCCATACCTTAACTGACCACCACTTGCAGTGTCAGTTCTGATTTAATTTGATTTGACTCATGCTGGGAGGGCTTCAGTGACTTTACAGGGAGTCACATCTGATTGACACTGGCAACAGTGAGAACAGTGACAGGAACAAAGTTTTCCTATACCATTTATAATCATATGGTAACTTTGACCAAACAATTTTTTGAGAACACTGCACAGATACCACAGGGTCTTTTTTCTTCTAGATATATGTTTGGTTTTATTTCAGCAGAAAAAAAGATTTCCAAAAATCAACACCGGAAAGGACACTGGATTGTACTTCTAGACTGGCCTTCCATATGTTACACATGTATCTGCAGCAAGCCCAAAACCCTTATCTGTGTTTTATTCCCCAGTAAAAATAAATCCAAAATGTATTCCAAGATGAGGACAGGAGAAACCAAGATGCCATTTATCCCCCAGGCCTCTGCAAAGGTAGGGATGTGATTAGGTGACACAGGGTGAGAGGACCTTGGATATTAGGAGAAGGTTCTTCACCCAGAGGGTGGTGGAGCACTGGAACCGGCTCCCCAGGGAGGCAGTCACGGTGCCAAGCCTGACGACATTCAAGAAGCACTTGGACAATGCCCTCAGACACAGGGTGTGATTTTGGGGTTGTCCGGTGCAGGGAAAGGAGTTGGACTTGATGATCCTTGTGGGTTTGTTCCAACACAGGACATTCTATGATTCTATGACCTCAGGATGAAAACCAAATTTTTTTATTGTGAAGGCAATAGGAAACTTTCAAGTGTCTACTACTCAACAGGCAGCAAACTTCAGACTATCCTCTACACTGTGTCAGCAGCCTCTCCAGTTCTGTATCCTATATCCACATGCAGTAGTTTTCAATGCTTCGAAATATTCAAATTTCCTAATGATGTAGCACTAGAGCAGGCAGATTCTTGCCACTTGAAAAGTACATCAAGGAGCTGCAATACAAAAGAGGCAATGAACAGAAGTATTTTCAAACTGTTTGCATTGTTCCAGACTGGCTGCCTGGCTGGAATGAGACTTTTCATCTGCTCACTTTCAGATAGGTACTAGCTGTAAAGTCCATTTGGTTCTCAGACAGTCACAGAGGCTGAAAAGACCAATGGTAGTCATGCCATTTTCTGCTGAATAGAAGTCTACCTTAAAGTAATCCCAGGGCAACAACATCACCTGTGACACAGCCAAGGTAGATTTCTGTACTGTATTGTGATTGAAATTATCTGAAAAATCAACCCAGTGTCTGCCTGCCAGATTCCAAGAGATCATGCTGCTCCCTGCAGCAGAAAGTATACCTGGTCAGTGCTTGCAGTAGAGGTTTGCCTGCTCAGTTCTGCACTCAACCCTAGGCCTACACTCCATTTATATGCATACATAGTTACATGAATTTCTAAAATTTATGTTTACCAAATCCTGAACAGTTGGAGGACTAGACACCTTTCTGATAACTTGCAGTTTCCCAGCTGAGTCCAGAAAAGCAAGTGTGCTCAGATGGCTCACTCTGTAAGGACATAAGGAGCAAGCATATATATATATCTCCATATAATGGAAAGTTCTGTAGCTGTGGCTTCCTCCTGAAGCTAAAAGGCTTAATCTTACCTGTATCACGTTTATGTATTTCACCATTTTCAAGGCAAGGTGTAATATGTATCTCCCATTAAAACACTTTCTTAGCAATGGATGAGGTCTCTGGACTCCACTTAATATCTAACATTTTTATTAAGAGATTCTGATATACAGAAGAGGTTATAGAGCTCTACTACCATTTTGAGTGAAATCCTATATTAGATATGTTTGTGTATGAAGACATTAGTGATGGTTGCTTTAGAAATGTGTACTAATAAAATAATAAAGCAAAGCAATTCTGGCAGTGCTTTTTGGGGGAAATTTAATATCAAAGCTTGTGTAATAATATAAGGCACAAAGTTGAAAGGCTAGTGATTGTAATCACCTAAGAAGATTAAAAAACTTACTATTTCACAGAAAGGCACTACTTAGAGTGCTATTGCTAATACAAAATTGAATTTTTAAGGAAAATCACTATTGACATGGGTATGAAATTGCTGACAGCCATTCAGAAAGCTCGAAGAGTATACAGCTTTCTAAAATTATTCCATTGGAAGGGGACAGAGGAAATGACCTAATGAAGTCTTTTTAACATCTAGCTTCTATTATCTTGTACAAAAATATATTTGCCTATGTAAGGAAAGCAATTTTTTTCCACAAATAGAAGTTATTTTACAGCATAAACGTATATTCAATGTTTCCCTGAATACTGTCCACATTTTCCACAAGTTATTTTCAACTGGAAAACGTCAGAATTTCCCTGATTCTTCTACCTCTGCCAGGGTTCTAAGTAACCTCATCAAAGGCAACTTTATTCCCAGATTCAAAAATATTTTGTGGGGTGATTTTTTCCCTTTGCCTTCAGAATTGCTCAGGTTTTCAAAATCTTTCCACAGGAGAATTTTCCACTAGATCCCATCATGAGGCTTTCAAGCTTTAAGCAACAAATATTGCTCTGTACTATCTCTTCAAGCCACATAAATCAAAAAAGCAAGGCACTAACATATCCTGGATGAGCACAGACTAGTCTGTTGCATGGTATTACCTATTCTGTTTATGCTTTTAAAAACAGAAGAAGTTTTTATTTAAATAAAATACATTAATTACTCAAATCTTTATCTTTTTATGGAAGCAGTGACAAAATTCTACACCTTTATCTCTTTAAAACCCAGAGGCGCTGTCTAGTAAAACCCTGGAATAAAGAAGCAGTAATTTTTACTGCAAGCATTGTCACGGTGAGTAGACCATGCATCAACTACAAAATAAAGTCATTCCCATTCATTGACAGATGTGAGCCAAAAATGAAATAGACCATGGGAGGTGGAGACATTGCTATATATATTTTGATCTGCAGCTGGATTGCTCACTAAAACAAATCTTCAGGTGAGAGTAGCATAACTGAAAATACAGTGAATGGAAGGCCCTGAGAGTACCAATTATATTGTCATATTGTCACATTGCAATTTTGATAAGCCATGCTTTTGCTCCCAGTAGGCAGCCTTTCTCAGAGTTCAGACCTTTTGAGCAACTGAGGCCTTAAGGTACATTTTTCTAGTATTGATTTGACTGTACTAATTGTGCTTATGGCAATGTTGCCTACATCAGTCTGGGGTCTCCTTTTTCTTTCATTTAGGGTGCTTGAAAATGCCTCCTGGCATCGCTGTTTGACATACCTCTACTGAAGTTGAGTTCTCCTTTTCTATTCTGAAATGGAGTACTGCTGAGCAGACAGCTCTTTCTCTCTCTCTCACTTTCATGTGGTGATAGGAAGTCAGTCATACAAGATGACAGATTTAGTTTTTATCTTCTGATGAGTGACAATATCAGATTTATAATTAACTCTATTTTTTGCCACAGGGAAAGAAATAATCTGAAGTCTTCTTCTCCTTATAGGGTAAAACCAATTATCTTTAATCTAAAATTACAATAGGAAAAGAAAATGTTTTTCCCTTCAATAATTATGAACCTGAAAGAAGCACTCACTGGGTAATGCAGCTCAAGTGGTTGTGCATTTTGTTGAATATTCTAAGAACATCTTCTCCTGTCTTCAGTGTACCAGGGGAAACTGAATGAAAGGCTAAGTTTCCACAATAACAAGCTGCTTTAAAGGGGAAAAAGACAGAGATAGCACTATATACATATTTGTAAAGACATCCACACGTTCTGTCTACAAGGGAGGCTCCTCTAAACTTGCTTCCTTTTATATCTGGCTCTCTGTTTCAAGTTCTTTCTATTTCTGCTCTTTGTCCATTCATTTTAATCTTTCTACCCATTATTTAAGTAATAAGAATTTAAAGGGCTGTGTGTTGCTGGATAACAGAATAGCTATTGAAACATTTCAAAGCACAGCACTCAGCAAAGGGACATAGCTTTTTAAAAAAAATTTATGACCATAATATCTTACTAGCAAGAAAAGAGGGAAATACCTGTGAGTTAAAACAAAGCAGATGACATACAGGGTAGGAGAGTTAAGCCTTGACTTTCAGTAGTAATACTAAACTCTTCTAGGATGGTGTGGTAAGGTGAAATAATGGTGAGGCAGTTGGCTCCTAAGTGTCAACATCAGTTCAGGTCCATTTTAGGAGGCTGTACAAGCAAGCATAATCACCTTCAATATGATGCTGTATTCATATTCTTACCACACATCATGTTAATATTTAGATGGTTGGACAAAGAATGGAGATGTATTTTTCACAGGTTCCCACAGATATTCTATGGGATACTGACCCCAATATATGTAGAAAAAGGCAGTATGCTCTCGAAAATTACTCTGGAAATCTCCTGAGGAACTTCTGGTGAACTTAAGAATCAGATTGTGATTACCTTGATTTATTATGTCAATTAGATTACCTGTGGAGTATGGTACTATCCACACTCCATATAAAAACATCACGACCTTGCCCTTATAGGCTGAAAGTATTTGAATATGTTTGAAGAGGCTTCAGACAAGTATTTAAGTGTTTCACCAAAATCACAGGAAGCTATGAAACATTTGCAATTTGCTTATCATTGGTAACTATTTGTTATTTTATAACCCACATATCCATCCCTTGTTTCAGAGCTACAGTTACTCCTCATTTAGCTCAAAACATTTTGTATGACATTTTCTAGATGATATGCCAAACAGAGAATCAAGGCCTACAAAAGGTACTCATAAAATCATATTTCCCTCTGAGACTGAATGCAGCAATTTGCATTCAGCATAAAGCAAAAATATCTCCAAGGCCAAAAAGGGACTTCTTATATTTATACACTTCAGATAGCCTGAAGTAAAGAATGTTGGAGGGTGTGCAGAAGAGGGAATGACACAATGTCAGATACAGACACAAAGACAGAAATTCAAAAGTACTTAAGAATTTGTTTTTCCTCAGCAATAGCAATGTTCCTGGGAATGTTTGAAGACAAAATCGATAAACTGTGGCATTAGTTCTAAACTAGCACTGTTTCATTATAGAAGAATCTATTCCATTATAAATTAAAGTAAGGAGTGCTTGGTCTTACATAATGGATTATTCATGAAAAAACATTATTTGTACTGTTGATAATACATAGCACCTGTGTAGTACAATTGTGAAAGTACTTTTCAAAGGAGGCAATATCCATTACTCTTGCTTTACACCTGGAAAAAATAAACAGTGTGCAGGCAAATCTTGGTTTACATTTTCAGAATTTAATGTTAATTGTGGGTTCCTCCAGAGTCTTGTTCAGCCAGAATTTCTGCACCTCACGCTCAGCACTCTTTTACTTGCCCTACCTTTACTTCTGGGTTTGCTGACTGCAGGCTGAAAATTACCACAGTGATTTAGCAATTTTTCTAATCCATCTGTTTACATTTGTTCTGAGTGCAGAAAGATGGTCCAACTACTCCCATAGTCCTCAGATCACAAGAATGTTGTTCCTGATTCCACTGATCTCATACCTCAGGATCCTACCCAAGATGTTTAGGAGGAGACAGCAGTGAGGTTGTGCTGTGACATTACGCCCTAGCTCTGATTTGAGGTTGAATTTCACCAGGAGTCCCCAAAATGCCATATTAATTCAGACTAGATATCTGCCTCTGTGGATTGAAAAAACAAAAAAGTGCTCACAGTCAAAACTCACTGTAATACGGTCAGCTCTCACAGAGCTGGTATCTTCCTTCCTGCACTGGAAGAAAGAAATGCTCTTGAGCAGGTCTGGTGACATTGATGAAACTGCCAGTGGCCACTATGGTGGCACTTTCAGCTTTTAAAAGTTACCTTCATTGCAACTGATTCTGTCAGGTGTAAGGGGAATAACCAGTGGCAGAACTGACCACTATTCACTATTTTCTCTCATCACTTTTTCTTCCAAATCCAAATGCATTTTCTCTGGATTGCATAGCATCAGCAGGTATACTTATCACATGCCCTTATATCATCCATATGGGCAAGTTCTTCCTTGCTTAGGAAGGGAGGCACAATTTTTTTTAATCAGAAAAATTTTCAAGTCACACAAGGCTATATGAAACCAGTATATCCTGACTTCTTCAAGCAGCTTCTTGCAAACTGTTGGCCTTGAAGATGTAAAAAAATCCCCCAACACACAAGCTAGCAAAAAATCCTTCAAAGTCAGGTACTAGCTTCCCTGTTACTACACTTGACCCTTGTAATAAAGGTGACATTAAGTCCAGTGGTGATTTTTAAGCCTCCTAAAGATGACACTATCACTATAAAATAGGTGGAACTGTTTTGTAGTAGAAAAATAAGCCTTGGCACATGAAGATGCTAAACATTACCATTGTCCCCTATCAAACCCTAGGACATATTTGAGCATTTTAAATTTTATCATCATAAAAAATACTCTAATAGTGAGACCAATGTCCCCTGATTTTCACTGCCTAAAAACAGTTTCACAGAAGATTGAGAGCCAAACCTTCTTTGGTGCTTTAAACTATCACAAGTGCACAGGAAGCCAGCAGACTAACAGAATTATACCAGTTGAAAATCCGGCCCAATACATAATCTAACTTTGAAAGGAGAATTGGACATAAAGCTTAGTAAGCTCTTAAAAAGAAACCTTCTCAAGAGAGATTTAAGGAATTTTGCTGTCCCTGAAAGTAGGCAGATACTTCTTTATTGCATCCCTCCCCCCCTCCTTTTTTTTTTTTTTTTTTTTGGACCTACAGATTAATACCAGAAAGCAGCAATTTAATTCAGTAAGAAGTATGGTGATTTGTTTTCCTTTAGAATAGCTAAAACAAGGGTTATGAATACATGTATCTGTGGATTATCTAAGAACTCAAGTAAGTATCAGAAGTGGGATTCTGGGTGCTAAGTAACCCAGACAAATCTGGATTTCTTTTCAGATCAAGTAATTCAAAACATACTTGTTTCTACTTACTTGGCCAAAAAGACAAATTATAGCAAAATTAACACTTTTTTGATGACTAGTTTGAAAAAGGGAACATGCTTACTCTCTTTTGTTTTCTCCCAAGCTGCAGTTTTCCTGGTGTACATTGCAGAGAAAACAAAATACTGGCCCCTAACAAGCAAAAGTGAGCGACCCTTTGCAGATTTTCTGTCCCACTTTGTTTGTAAAACTCCACAGATTTATCCTGGACTGACTGGTTAAAAATTTCTCATCGTTCCCAAGTGGACTCTTTTATAACAGTTTTAACAGTAAACTGGGAGAAGCAATCTAAGAGTTGCTGAAGAAGGCATTCCCAAATTTGGTTAAAGCCCCTGAAGTCAACAAGCTGGAAACAAGCATATGATTTTCAAATCTTCTAGGATGTAAAAGAGAATGTTATCATGACTAGCCCAGATAAAAATGAGGGCTACTTACTTCTTGGTTGTTATTTTTTGCCGTACAGTCACTATCTTTCAACTACACAGGTTTCCTCTTGGAGGGATCAAACATGAGATCAGTTTCAAATCAAAAGAGAAAAAAATCCAACCCAGTAACATGAAGGGTTTTATATTATTAACTTTATGTGCAGATTTTTCCTATGGATTAGGCTCCTTCAGATGTAGCTGTTAAAAGGGAGCTCAAGTGGTCAATGAAAATCTTTGTCTGAGCTCTGCAAAACTGCTTTAACCTGCCTGCCAGGTTAAGCAGGTTCATTCATACAAACAAGCTCTGCCAGAATTCACCTTTTTCTTGCTCTCCCTGTTTCAAAGTAACTCTCAGCTCCTGCATCTGACAGTTTCTTTCTGCTTTCTGTCTTCTAATCCACCACCACTCAACTTTCTTTTTATTGCTTCTCTTTGTTATCATTCATTTCATCACACGCTTATCCCAAATTTACCTTCCCTGTAAAAACATCATCTCCAGTGACACTTTCATATACTTTGGTTTAAAATCTGGGGGTTTCTGAGCCCAGAAATGCATTTAATAGATAACACTTATGAAACTGTTCTGTAACTGACATTTCATGGAGGGAAGGTCAGGTTGTCATGGGAAATTATCCAAAAAGTGAACATTCGCTATATTTGAAGAACATAAAAGTTCTGTGGAAAAAGGGATTCAAAAATATTTTCCTTTTGGAAACATCTAAAAATTTTGACACAGAATTATCCGTTTCTTCTGTCATTGCTGAACTGGACACAGATGTTATTAATCTGCGACCAATACAGCTGGCTTTTTTTTTTTCCCCTCAATTTTCATCTCAGCAGATATAGATAATTTTTGAAAGAACAGTTTGGTTCTTTCTGGTTTAGTGGCAGAAATCTTAAAATGTTTCTACCAGATTTTGTCCTGGTAGCTCTAAAACACATATTTCTTTTCTGTGATCTTATTGACATCAAGTTAAATGATCAATGCAACTTCTCAGTTAAAATGCAAACCTTCACTGTTCAAATACGTACGAGAGACCTTTCAAGACAAGTCTATCTGTCAAATCAGCTAGTGCATATAGGTGGATCAGTCTCTTTTTTAATAAGAGTGAAAAACTTTGCCTGTTTACTTTATATATAGGTAGTTAAATGGCTAGATTTTCAAAATTCCTAAGTATCCTACCTTCACAAGAAGACAGTAAGAAACATTACATTTTATATCCCTCTTCTAAAAATCTTGTAATCTTGATTTTTAAAATTGCAAAGTTCACTTCTAAATATTTTGCAGTTAAGTATGACCCAGATAAGAGTAAGCAAGGTGTTCAATTACAGTCAGTGAATGAAGAGAGATCTAAGGTAAAGAGAATCAGAAGATGCCTCTCATTTTACAAGCAGGTCATCAGCTTAAAAATGCTGGGAATCTGTAGCTGAGCTGTACATCAATCACTGCTAGATTATAGTTAGTCTGGCCAAGTACATGGCACAGTGTGGACATAACCAGGTTAGCTCAGAACAAGCTGCTCTGCATACCAGAGGTGTTAAGGTCACATTAGTTCAGCACTTCACTGTGGCTTCAGTAAAGTTAATTAGATGCAGGAGAACATTCCACTAATGGGACTATTCATCTCCTGATATCACTTGAAGCAAAGCTGCCTGTCTCTACAAGGAACCAAATACAGCTGTATGGGCATCCTTCTGTGTAAACTTCTACAACAAGCAAAGACCTCCAGTCTCTGGTTTCTACACAGAACTTAAGGCATGGGGTGAATGAAGTAAGTGACAATGAACTGTCAATTAGACATGAATTCTCATGTCTCTGGGCTAGTTTTGCATGAGTAAGAGAAAATGGTGTGTAACTACAATGGCTTTTCAGAAATTTAGTAGAAACTAAGAAAGAAAAGCAATCATTGTATCAAGAGAAAAAAACAAGGAGAAATAGGAAACATGCACATACATGCACGCACACACATGCTTTGTGAAGCACTTAAGTTAAAAAGTTCTGTTTCTCTTTAACAGTGTTAGTAAGAATTTGAAACAGAAGAAATGGTATATGAACTGCAGCACTAGGTGGTCTTGTGTCATAGTTTTGCTTTTGATATTAATGTTCTCAAAGAGTTTTAAACAGTTCATTTAGTAGGAGGCAGCACAGTTTCCCCAGTCACTACTGTGAAGGACAGGTGATGTTTCCAATTCACTTTCACTTGTGCAGCCCCAGCACCATGATTTCTTTCTGAATACAGATTTAAAGCAAATTCCAATTCCTGTGTAAGGCACCAGACTGGTAGTGCTGCAGAAGAGAGTGCCTGAGTTATACTTGGATTGCACACAAACTGGTAATGCCAATTACACCACACTGCCTCTCGTCGATGTGACTCAAACATCAGGACCACATCTGTGGAAGCAGGCAGCATCATTATCAAAGCTATAGCAAAAGCTAGTGGCTGCAAGTTAAGATTAGATGAATATCTTTGAAATAAGGCTTAGGTTTAAAAAACAGTGTCATTTACCTCTAGGACAAATCACTTCCTTGTATTTAAATATTTAGATCCAGATAGAATGCTTTCATAGACGAGATGTCTAACACACATTAGCTGCTGACAAAATTATTACAACTGTGCCATACACTAACTCTTATACACATGCAGGTAGCACATTACCCTGTATGGAAAGAGTAGCACAGCCTTCATTATTTTCATTGTTCATTGCTGTTACCTTTGTTAAATATAGTGACAATGAAGATGACTCTATCCTGTATGTAATATTTTTGTGGCATTATTAGGCAGCTAATACTTTCATATTTTTTTCTTTGGCATACATTTGAGCCTACATATTTTAAAAATATATTTTGTAAAAATCAGTCTAAAGAAACAGTTATGTAGTTATGAGTTTTCAGAGAAACCCATCACTGCACAAAAGACACTGCCAACTACAAATAAGCCCTTTATAATGGTGCAGAATGCTGTACAATGCAGTACAGTAAACACTTCCAGTATCTGGGGAAAATCCTGATACATAAAAAGCAGCGTGTTTTGGTTTTTTGTTTTTCTTGTTGTTTAAGGTCATCCCCCTAAAGAATTGTCTACTGAAGAAACAGTCCTGTTGCTGTCTTCCTTTTTGAAGCTTCTGCTGGGAAAAAGGGCAGCTACAAAGTAAATTGAGATCTTGCAGGCACCCTGCCACCAGAGGCTGCTGAAGGAAGCACTGGTGAGCCTGGGTTATATTTCACTACCAAGGTGAACACCAGTTTTAGCACATTGGACTTCGCAGCCACCATATTTCCATGCACTTTTCTGGCTGTAGCTTGAATTCAATGCATATTTTGCATATGAATTATGTTGTGCATAAGAGCTGAGCTCAGGGTGCATACTAGCCAACTGGGCTTTTGCCTTCCCAATCTCGCCTACATTAGAGCTATCTATGACGTGGGAATTGGAGACCAAGTCTGCACAACGGCTCAGTACCTGCTGCAGTTCAGCTTCCGCAGAGTGCTCTGGAGGCTAGGGTAAGCTTGCCCTTGCCTGCATACAAAGGTTGTGAAAGTGCTCAGAGCTATATATTGCTGAGAAAAAAGGTGGACTCCTCACCTCTCCTCCTCAGGCTGCTCTGCCAATATCCAGGTGTGCCCAGCCCCACAGCAGATTCAGCATTGCTAGGAGCTTGTGTCATGGTGGCCACGCCACTATATTTCACAGGCTAGAGGTAGAACTGGGGCTGGTCATAGTGCCAGCCATAATGCCTTTAACAGTCAGCTTATTTCCTTTCAGCCCTGAAATCTGTTAAAATATGTAGGTCAAACAACACCTAGAGATGTAGTCTTACAGTTCTTTTTTTTAAACTCATATAGTACTTTATATATATATTAAACTTAACCCTGTTTTTAAACAGTGTAGACTCTATGTTGCAGCATATTTTATAAACACAGCTAATGTAGAAGACTTCCGGAAAAAAAAATCCAAACCTCTCCTTACAGAAGAAGCTGATCTATATTTCCTGTTGCATAGGTGACATATATATACTGCATAGGTGACATGATCCAGATGAATCCCTGCATGTGTTAACATGCATTCAATCCTTTTGTTTAACAGCTCAGCTGTTGATGTGTATCATACAGACTATTTTATAGCCTTTGAGGCATGAAGCACACAAATTACTGAGTGACTGCAGTGCTACTTGCTGAGACACTAGACTGCTGGCTGACTGTAACTGTGTCAGTCAGACAGCACCATTTCCTCTGAATTCCTTTAGGGGTTCTCCCAACAAAGGAAAATGGTTTTAAATTTTTGCTTTTACCTGCTTGCTGCCAAGGAAGCTCATAATAAAACCCATGCTGTTAACCTATGTTGAAGCTGAGGCCTGCAAGCTATGAGCCAACAGTGCTTAAAAACTGGATTAACTCTGCAGAGTAAACTAAATATGCTCAAGTATATGCACACCTGCAATAGATTAACCATTTAAAGGTAATTACTCTATCAACTACTCTAAATCTTTTCCAACCACGACAGCTTAAAGTTATTTTTCCCTCAAAATCATTGTAATTAGTGTGTATGCATTCAGAGTTTGAGCTTTTAAGACAGCTTACCTAACATTGCTAATTTTCAAACAGACGTGTCTATGTAGGCACCCAGATTCCTCTTTTTTTCTGAGCAACTGTGACTCCTACCACAGTGTTACAGGAAGCATTCAGGTTAGCTGGTACCAAAACACGTAGGCCCATGTTTTCAAAGGAAATTCTGCCACAAGCCCGCACAGGAGTTATGCGGCCGATTCTCTAAATAGCCTCCTAAAAATGTTTTCCATGATGTTTTTCGTACTCATGCTTCTACCTTTATATATAAACACATGATTGCAATTTAGTATTATTTTGGAAATAAGATTTTCTTTAATGCATTTTTTTAAAATATAAACTGCCAATAATAGTATTTTGTAAATATATACTATCCAACCCAAACTCTTGCCTGACAAAAAAAAAACAACAAAGTAAGCTGTGATCTATAATATAACTCCTGTTTCTTGTCTGCTTTGCAGCACTGATCTTTGATTTAGAGCTGCATGCCTGAAAATACAGAAAAGAACATGAACTCCAACATTAAAAAAACAAAACACGGAAAACATTATCTGAATTGCTTGTTACAGCTGTTCTCCCAACAGCAGTTTTCCTTTCCTCCTTTCACCCCTATGATCTGTTGCCATTTCTCATGGTATATGTCTAATTCACTTAAATTACAGCCTCCAGAAAAAGCTGGTCAAAAATTTTCCAAGTGAACAGTTTTTCACTGAAAAATGTAGAAACACTGAAGCCAGAAGGTTTCACAGAAGCATTTCATTTCCAGTAAACTTGCACAAGACGCCTGCGTGCTTTCTGCCAGCTCAGCCGCTGGGCTGCAGGGATGCCTGGGTCCTTAGGGCTGCAAAGAAGCCTGACCATGCAGATGAGCTCCCAGCTGGGCTCTCCAGGGAATCCAGGCTCCCAAAGTCAAGAGCCTCAGGAGCTTCCATCTCTATCTGAAGTGTTTAGTTCAGATGACTGGTTTTGCAGAAGGGAGAAAGGAGTCTGCAATCCTGAGAGCTCCTGTTTGAGATGTCCTCTCAGGGCTTTCCACCACCCCACCACACACTCTGATGGCAATTTTGTAGTTGTAGAGTCCCTGGCAGCCACATTCAGCCAAGGGCCTGCCAGGTCCTGAGACTACTTTTCAGTGCAGGGGTTCTCCTGGGTATTTTTTGTGTGTTGCTCTGTCTTGTTTTCTGAAAAATCAAGCCAGAATTGTTCCTTTCTGCAGTAAATTTCAAATTGTCTCTTTTTTTCTGAGACAATATTAAAGCTTTCTTATGGCATTGGAACTTCCCTGAAGAGGGAAATCCCAAGCTTTGAAATTCCATCCTCCAGAGATTTTGGGAAGAGCTCTTCCAGAAATCTGGCGTTCAGGGAATAAGATGTTACACCATGACAGGCACAGGCAGACCTCCTCATCTGAGTAGAAGCAGAAGCATTCTAAGTCACAACAGTTCCGATACCTTTAAAAAGGATGAACATATCTCTGCAAACAGTCTTTCTCTGCTAGTACTGTCCCTAGGCAGACACACCACAGTGTCAATAGTGTGACCCCCTTAAGCATTCAACAGGCATATCAGAGTAGATGTAATCATAAGGCAAAAGTCTTTCTCCTGTACAGCAAAGCTGCATGCAAATGCATTAAATCCATGAATCTGGCAGAGGAGGTATTTGTGTCGCGGCCAAATGTCTGTACATTCAGATTAGGAACCTGGATGTACAAAGAGATCAGATAACACATAATTCTTCTATTTGCTCATACAAATGCCACTATATCCCAGTAAAATGGTCCTGTAATACCTATAAGCTGTAAATCTTGCTTTTAGTGTTGTTCAGAATTTGGGAAACATAAGTTTCCTTTTAATTTTCTTGAAATCACATGCATACACAGACATAAATATATATATATTTGATAGGTATGCTAATTTTAGGAAAACTGGGACATGTCTTTCCCATCTGGTTCACATTTTTCTGCACTGTGAATTCTTATTTTGTTGTTACAGAAGAGTTGGCACTGACTGAATCAATGCTTGTTCACAGGAATTTAGCAGTAAGTGGTGATGTTCAAAAACACAGTACTGAAACATTTTAGAGCTAAAAAATGTCACTCAGACCAGTTTAATTTTAAAATTTCTAGCATTTTAATAAAATAATGCCCAAAAGTACTTTCTCACGTGTTGAGGAGAATCCTCAAAATACTTGTGCAAATACATAGTAAATATCAGAAAGTTTTTCTTTCATAAAAGCAAATAGGAATTATACATTATTTTCCAGTCAGCTTTAACTATAAACTCACATATAGTAGCTGAGTAAACCAAATCTAAACGACCATTAAAAAATTATTTTTGCATGTGACTAAACAACACGTGATTATAAATGTAAACTATATTTAATATATTTTTAACATGTGACTGTATTATAATGATTCTATTCATACCTCTTTCATATACAAGGCATAGTATGCTTCCAGTATTTATGCATAGGCGAGCAGTGCTCTGGGTAAGATATGAATAATGGAGGCGTAGTCAGATGGTAATTCATCAGATCCTTCTGGCAGGTAATCTGATCATGTATGACAGCTATTGTTTGCACGGATAACTAAAATGACTGGGCCAGACTCCTTTCTCAGCAGTCCCAGTGGATGTCTAATATGCTCCATTTATTTTTTTTAACTAGATAAACTGCAGAGTACATACCACCATGCCTCTAGAAAATTGAAGGGACAGCATGGAAGTAAGCTGCATTGGTACTGCTGCTGTTTCCTGGCTTTCTGACAGCTGGGAAGCTTCTGGTCTTCTGGTAGACGCTCCCATGAATGTTGCCTGTTTTCTCTTGGCATGACATGTTCTATCAAGGCCTTTTAAAGGCTTCACCTACGTCTTGTGCTACTTCTTTCCCCAAACTTCAAAGGGAATTTCATCTTAAGGTCTAGTGTTTTACTGAGAGATTATCTTAAGAAAAAAGACTGATTAACTTATTAGAGTAGAACATCTGCTGGCTTTTCTATTTTTAAATGGTAGGACAAGTAAAAAGGGAAAAATTCCTCCAGTATAACTTTCTTGAATATGTTCAATATCCTGCTACAAAATATTTCCATAATAGGGTGATTCAATTCCCCTTCCTTTTGTATTTGAGGCTGTATTGTTCAGTTACCCTCCAGAACCAAGGAATCTAACAAATTTGAGACCAACATATACAAATCTTGTTTAGAATGTAGTCTCTAACAGTAACCAATAGATGTCTAAAGAAAAGAACAATTGCTAATCAGTTTTCCTAACAACTTATAAAATCACAGTTAGGTCCTTTGTGAATTAGAATTGTGTTCCTCTATTTATAATGAATTATTAATTTCTCTTTGACAAATTTGTACAGTTTTTCCTTGAGCTCACATATACTTTCAGCATCTAGAACGTTCTGTGGAAATGCTTTCCATAGAATAACTACACACTCTGTGGATAACTACCTCTCTCTGCCTATTTTGAATCTGTTGCATGATAAACTCACCTGATTTTGGCATATTCTTGTACTAGAGGGGGCAAAAAATAAACAAAGGAAACTCTCCAGATCATAATGTATCTCTCTCTACCTCCATTCCACCTGTGGTTTGATGGGTTTCTTTTAAAAGATCTTTAGTTACCCTTTTCCATAGGGCAAAGGAAGATCGTTATGCAATTTTTATCGCTCCTCATACAGAAGTAATTTCATACCTTTGGGTATCCTGTAGTCTGTCTCTGTATCTCTTCTAATTTATTTTACCACTTCTTAGAAGAGGGGACAAATACCAAAGAGAGTTTTCAAGGCACGGATGCACTACGGCTTTATAAACCGATGTGACAATGATCTGCCTATTTTTTTCTTAATAATTCCCTGTACACTGTTTGCCCTCCTCTGTTTATCACTTGAAAATGTAATCTGCCATTTTATTACCTGCTCCCTGCACAGATCTTCACAGTCAGCCTTTGTGTTTACTCCACTTTGTGTTTACTCATTTACTGTCATCAGTAAACTTTGTCCCCTTCCTGTTCATCCCTTTTCCCTAACCATTTATGGACAAAGTAGCCCCAATACATATACTGTGGGGCTCTACTGCCAACCTCCCCCCTTTGAGAATACTGACCATTTATTCCAACTCTCTGCTTTCTGTCTTCCAAGTCAGTTATTTAAAAATGTGGTGGCCTTCCTCTTTATGCCACAACAGCTGAATTGCTCTAAGACGCTTTGAGAAGGGACCTTGTCAAATACTTTTCAGAAATCCAAGCAGAGCATATCAACTGCACGTCCCCTGTGTATGTGCTTACAATCTTCTTTGAAGAACTACAACAGTTTTTCAGGCAAAATCTGCTTAACTCTTCCTTGGTGTCTACTATTTTTTCATATGAACAATAGTTCCTCTTTTAGAGTGCCCAGCAATATTTTTCGTACAAGTAGTCTGTCATTACCATGATGTCTCCTGGAGCCTTCCTCAAAAAGTGGCATTGCATTAACCATCTTCTAATTCTGTGACACTAAAGCAGCTTTAATCATGAGACTACATATTAAAACTTACTAGCATAGCTATTTTGGTTTTAAGCTCCCTCGAACTCTTAACAAATCTTCATGATTTTTTACTACTTATTTTGGTGATTTATTCTATGCTGTCTTTTATATCAATTTAATTTGAAACCATTTGATCCCCCAGTACATCTCCAAAAAAAGAGTTCTGGTACAGGAACCAAGCTCTGTCAAGATGAAACAGGGGTGTAAAATATTCATTTCACATTTTTTGCTCCAGCTTGGGCTTTTCCTCTTGTATTTTATCTGCCTTTGGCTGTAAAAAGTGTCTGGCTTGTTTCCTGTTCCCAATGTGTTTAAAAAAGGATTTATTATTAATTTTTGTGCTTCTTTTCTTCCCATTTGTCCCCCCAAAACTTATTTTTCTTTTTTCAGGGAGGAGGCAGGTACTGCGACTGCTTCACTGCCTGAGTACACCTTCCTGAAAAAATCCCCTTGAGTCCAAACATTTTCAAAGCTGTGCTGCTAACAAAAGCTTTTTGCCACTGGAAACAAATAAAACCACAAGAACAAGTCACATGAACTTATCTTGATCAAAGTGTCATTCTGGATTACATTTTGAAAGGCTTTCAAACTAGTCCCACTTTATCAACACAAAAGATTGTACATGCACTTTCCTGGCTGTATCATTTGCATATCATAGGTTTTGTGTGGGCAAAGTCAAACTGCATTGCCCTGCCAGCAACACTGCTCAAGAAATGTAAATGCAAGCAGGTTTCTAAAGACCAAGGAGCTACTTTTCAAAATTTTGGCCTACAATGTCCTTTACTATTATTTGTCAGATCAGAGGCATAAACAGGAGTTATGTATTTCATTCTTCCCCAGTCTGAAATGTCCTAAACAATGTTTTGAGTAAAACCTTGCCAACTCACTAGTCATATGGCTTCTTCCATGGTGACTTGCCAGTTAATCAACATGAAGAGATGTGTAACTGCAGTAGGGCATGTTTGTTTAGTCAGTGGTTTATAACTAATATGTTTGCAACCAGCCAGAAACTACATCAGCCACTTTAACCATTCAGTCTTCTCTCAACAGTATTGCCAGCTGCATGCACTTTCAAAAACTCATAACAGTCTTTTGTAGTGGGCAGAACATAGATGGTCTGCTTCACCAACTTTCCTTATATAACTTCACACTTCAGCTGCTTTACTATACATGGGCTGAATCCCAAAGGTATGGCAGCAATTTTCAAATGACAAGAAAAGAACAAGAAAATCTCTCCAATGTTGTAGGTTTGTCGAGCTGCTCAAACAAAACATGAAAGGCATCTTAGGGGCCAGACACATCAGCTGTAATCAGTACAGGATGCTCACCAAATCTATCAAAATCTTGTGTTTCCCCTTCTGGCAGCCCTGTGTACCTGTGAATGCATACCACTACCTGTCTGTTAGATCCTGCAGTATTCACTGGCTTCTGTGAAGATGATAGTTATTTGCAGTCCTTACATGCAGAGTGTTGATCACTACTTGGTGTTCAAATAAGTCTCCGAAAGCATGGTTTGTCTCTCCTGACTCCTGTTACTGTGCATGTTTTCAATAGTCACAATATTAATCTACATGACTCAGTCATAGCCTGTGAGTCTGCTGAAAATAATAACACTTCACTGTTATCAGTTATGTCCCCAAGTTGCAGATGTGATGAAAAAATTCTTAAATAATTAATTTCTAATTGTTTTCTGTCAGTACTTCTGTAGTCCCAATGCTGCCACTGAGAGCAGAATTCAGATGTTCAGATTCCTGTCACACACAGCCTTACTCTTCAAATCCTTCCAGCTTCGGTTGGTCAGTGTAGAAAAGAAAGGTGGAGCTAAAGATTTTAGAAACTGTTCTTTAATTTGCTGAGAGAGAGGGAAAGAAAGGACATGAAAAAATTTCTAAGCAGAGATCCATTACACCAGATTTTGTGCAGGAACTCTTTCCCTTTGGTCTGCCCACCAGCGGAAATAAGGGTCATTCAGCTTCTTTTGATTACACTTACTGCAAGAGTTTTAATTGCTTAGTACTGTACCATTCACTCATTAACTATCTACAGAGTGTTTAAAGCAACACAAGGGACTACCAAGCACATACATAACAGGTAAATGAAGCAGCTGTTCTCATTCAAAATTGTATGATAAAACCAAAGTGACAAAGCAGTCCTAATTAGCACTGAGGCCCTCATGTTGCAAACCCTCCATGCACAGAGGTTGTCATAGATATTGCAAATTTCTGTGGGCAGCTTGCAGAACTCATCAGGTAAAAAGCATCAGGGCCACTATATAGCTTCATCTCATTGTTCTAGTAGGGTGGCTACATGGTAGAAATCTCCAGTCAGTACTGTGATGGAAAAATTCTCATGTCTCAGCTCAGAATTACAAAAAAATTCATTTTCGACCTCTATGCCCACCGCCTCCTTACAACACCTTTATTTCTTCTAGTTGGAGAAAATTAAAGTTAAGCCTAGACAATTTAGGATTCATTGGATCTACATCCAAACAACCATTAAAATACCACTTCCTTCTAGATTACAGACTGTCATCATCTCACACAACCTGTGAGATGTAAGTCCACTCTTAAGTTTCTCAGGAAACTGTCATATGTTTCTCTGTGTCAGCAGGGTGACAAGAAACAGTAAAATCACAGCATTAAGAAGGCAACTTTTTTTATACTATCACAAAAGAACCCCCACTTGTAAAACTTCTATGAAATTATTATACATGAACGATGTGAAATTACCAACAGCTAGTCTTACACAAAATAGGCTTCTCCAAAATAACCAAAGAAACATCTCAACTTAATATCATGTAAGGAAGAAAAAATTCAAATGATCTTTCTCAGAGGTGAGACATTTGCTAGGGCCACAGGACACAGACTGAAGGAAAGAAGTAGCATGTAAAATAATAACATCATTGCTTTTCAAGAAGATGAAAGTCTGTAACTTGCAAAGCTTTTACTCCTGCAAGTAACACATATCTTTTTGAATAGTCCTGTTCCAGTCAGAAGGCTGTTCATGGTGATATTTGGAGAAGCAGATGCTAAATTAATTTTAAGATAAGACTATTTAGCTCACAGCAAGCTGTATGGAAAATTGTTTTTAAAATGCCTCAAAATCACCAAACATTTTATTTGTAGTGAATTTCCAGGTCACTGTGGTCATCACAGTAGCCCCAAGATTTCTACTCAATTATTGAATGCTCTGTCAGTCATTAATTAATATGTGACATTTAATAACTGTTTAATTGCATTTAAATTATAAAATAATTTTATATATTAAATTATATAAATTTATATGTTATATAAATTTATATTATTTATAAATTACAAAATAATTTATAATATTATATAATATAAATATATATATTATATAATATCTAGAATTATATATAATTTTATAATATAATTATAATATAATCATAAATGTTTGTATGAGATGTTTAAGTATTTAACGCTAATAAGCTTGCAAAAAATTGATTTTTTTCAAACTGTTAACCTTCAAGCACTTCACCAAACAAATCACCTGTAGTAAAATAAGGGGAATTAGCCAACTTCCTAGCACAGCTTCACCCCATTACACGACCTCAAGAAGACCATGTACAGCTGTAAGGCAACCGTGTGGTTGAAAGAAATCCATTTACCCATTCTGCTGTCGCTTTCAGAAACAAAAACGCTAAGGAATGTTTAACCACAGGGGCCTCTCACTTTTCATGGTGACAGCTCTGTGGCCCTTACTGAAACAGTCTCTGCAGAGGTACAGAAGAAATTTCTAAAAGTTCAGCTACTGTGCTGGACCATTAAGCTACTGAGGCACCAAGGAAAACACAAAAGGATTGTCAGTGTCAGGTCTGAGGCAGAAAAAGCTTTGAAATATAAGAAGGGATAAAAAGAAAAGCCTGTACAGGTATGTCATCCCTGGCCAGATGAAAATACCAGCAGAATGGATGATAAAGCTAGATTTGAAAAGCTGCTGTCTCTGGGAGAAACCCAACTCATTTATTTTTGCTGGAAACCTGACACATTAGTTTGTTGCAACTTAAAGTCTTAAGAGTTCACTATGGCTACAAACTCAGCAATAAGAATAAGAAAAAACTCAGAGAAGTATTAGACTAAACAAGCTCTCTGGTTGCTGGTTTTATGCACATTTCTCCTACGGTATATCAAAGAGAACATGACAAGTTTCACCCAAGTTGCTTTTCAGAAGATGGCAAATTTTAATTTGTCCTAAAAGTGCCATAGAGAATATATAGCCACAAATAAAGTCAGTGATGAAGTGTTTTGATGCTTATCAGATGCTTAAATTGTTCCTGGGGAATATTTGTAATAGAAATGTATTTTCGAAATGACAAAATGCAACATCTTTGTCAAAGGAAAACAGTGTATCCAGGCAGATCCTGAATTCAGCTCGGTTCCCCCCACAAAAATTCACCAGTTGCAGCCTTGTTATGAAAGATGTGAAGATTTAATGATTTTAGTTTTGTGACCTTTTGATTTATCTGAGACAATTATATATAAATATCCAGAGTTCCACATCCTCAATAAGCATCAGTTTTCCCAGTTTATGGACTGGCATATTTTGGGCTGTCTGTCTCTGTACAGTTAAAATATATGTTGGAAGTAAGAAATGAGAGCAAAACAAAACAAAAATTATGGTGAAAGTTTTTTCCTTACTTAGCAGAAGTCCTTACTCTAATCAAAATTATTTTAGATAATAGACCTTAGGAGAGGTACCAAACTTTGCACACTTGAGAGAGAAGAGAAACACGATCAAAAGCTATAGATTGAACGCTGCTCTGCTTGAAGCATTGTAAATGGAGTTTGGTGGTAATTTAAATATAGTGAAAAGATTCTCTCTACATTGAAGGCAGACCAAGACCAGAAGACAATGTTTTTAGGGTACACTGCATATGATAATTCTTACCCCACATGAAAGCCATTGAAACAAATGTGATTAAAATTCATTCTGAAGATTATGTAAGAGCACAGAATGTGAACTTTCTCCAGGGTCAATATATGGGGAAGGAAGGGAAAAGAGAGAACAAGGAAAAATCTTGGACAGTTAATTCCCTTTGCTATAGAACATTGACTTGTGGCTTAATGGAGATTCACACACACAGGGAGAAAGAGATGGGCCTATGGACTAACTTTCTCCATCCTCCTACCCTTCCTCTTACTTTCTGCTTCCTTCCCTATGTCCCAAAATCAGGTCTTTGAAACCAAGTCCTCATCTATCTCCACTCATCTACTGTATGTCCCACTGCCACAAACAAAGACCCCAATCTATGTTCCAGCCACCTGTACCCCCTTACTTAGGAGCCCTGATGCCTTGCCCTCATTTACCTTTGCACATCAAGGCATTGTCTCCTAAGGCATATTTTCTCTTATGAGTCCTATGGTAGCTGTCATGGTTCTCTTTCTGCAGAGCTAACCTGGAAGCATGCGTTGGGGCACTGGCTTTGTTCCTCCAGATGCCCCAAGGCACAGCAGAGCAACCTGAGGAGCTGAGAACAGAGACAAACAATGAGAAAGGGACATCTGATCAGCTCATTGGTGTCAATTGCTTCTATGTCTAGTGAGCCAGGGACGTAACTCCCCATAGCAGAGCTAGGATCTGCTTCCAGGATGTATTCTTCTGAACTGTTTCAATTCTAATCAATTTCACCTCTGTGAATTCAGCTTCTAATGAAGAACATGTAAAGAATATTTTGTCTGGAATATTAAATAAAGGAGGACAATTTTTCACTTAATGTAAATCTTGAGCACTTAGACACCTCTGCAGTCTAAATTACACAAACGAAGGTATTCTTGCGCATATGTGTTAAATGAGTTTTATCTGATATTCACTACTTTTCATTGGTGAATGTATATTTGTACATTACTAATGTAAGAACCATCATGAGAGGATTTAATGAAGTACCTGTGTAAGTCCAGTGTGTTGATTGCAGGAATATGACAAAAACAACACGCATGATCCACAGACACAGTGGATTGTCACCCAAAGCATAAAATGTTATCCACAGACAGAGACTCCTAGCTAAAAGACAGAATAAAGCAAGATGCTTATAAAGCGGAGACACTCTGAAGTCTTTACAAGGAAAGTATGGACATGACAAATATGCTGGTAAGATGCACAGAATGGTTGAAGAACACTGTTGGTGAACTATAAAAATAAAATACCCACAATACTTTATTAAACTAGCTGTTTTTAACTGGGCAAAAATCATATCCTCACTGGAAAAAACCCCTCTTTTTGACTACAGCATAAAATAGAATAGAATAGAATAGAATATTATATTTTCAGTTGGAAGTGACCTACAATAATCATCTAGGCCAACTGCCTGACCAACTCAGCGCTGACCAAAAGCTAAAGCATGTTATGAAGGACATTGTCCAAATGCCTCTTAAACACTGACAGGCTTGGGGCATTGACCACCTCTCTAGGAAGCCTGTTCCAGAGTTTGACCACCCTCTCGGTAAGGAAATGTTTCCTAATGTCCAGTCTGAACCTTCCCTGGTGCAGCTTTGAGCCATTCCCACGTCTCCTCACAATGGATGCCAGGGAGAAGAGATCAGCACCTCCCGCTCCACTTTCCCTCCTCGGGAAGCTGTCAAGAACAATGAGGTCACCCCTCAGCCTCCTTTTCTCCAAACTAGACAAGCCCTGTGTCCTCAGCCACTCCTCACAGGACATGCCTTCCAGCCCTTCCACCAGCTTTGTTGCCCTCCTCTAGATGCATTCAATGACCTGAATATCCTTCTGAAATTGTTGGACCCAGAACTGCACACAACACTCAAGATGAGGCCACACCAATGCTGAATACAGTGGGATAACCACCTCTTTTGACCAGCTGGCTGTGGCTGTGTTTGGTGCTCCCCAGGATGCGGTTTGCCCTCTTGGCTGCCAGGGCACACTGCTGACTCGTGTTGAGCTTAGTGCCAAGCAGCACCCTCAGGTCCCTTTCTCCAGGACTCCTGTCCAGCCATTCCTCTCTCAGTTTATACTTGTGTCCAGTTACTCAATCCCAGCTGCAGAATCTAGTACTTAGACTTGTTGAATTTCATGCCATCGATGATTGTCCAATGCTCCAGCCTGTCTAGATCCCCCTGCCAGGCCTCTTATCCCTTGAAAGAGTCAACAACACCTTCCAATTTGTTATTATTGGCAAACTTGGTAATGGTGCATTCAACTCCTGCATCCAGATCATTGAAAAAAATATTGAACAGAACTGGCCCTAGAATTGAGCTCTGAGGAACACCACTGGTGATCGGTCACCAGCCAGCAGCCAGATGTAGCCCCATTGAGCTCTGCCCTTCAGCCAGTTCTTCACCCAGTGCAACATGTACCTGCTCATGTCACAGAAAGATGCTGTAAGAGGCAGTATCAAAAGCCTTATTAAAATCCAGAAAAAATACCTCCACTGCTTCCCTTTGATCAACTAGGTGGATGACCTTATCGTAGAAGGATATCAAATTAGTTGAATAGGACTTTCTCTTTGTGAACCTATGTTGACTGTGCCTGATGATTGCATTGTTCTTTAAATGCCTTTCAGTAGTACCCAGTATGATCTTCTCCACAATTTTTCCAGGAACTAAGGTCAGACTAACAGGGCTGTAGTTTCCTGGCTCTTTCCTCATGCCCTTTTTGTAAATTGGAATAACATTGGCTAGCTTCCAGTCAGCAGTAGGACAAGGACTTTAGCCTGGCTTTCTAATAGTAGTTGTAAGGGTCTAACAATCCCTTCCTTATCCTTGTTTTCCTTATTTATTCTATTTTGAAAAATTTGACACTTAGCTCATTTTTCAGCAGGACTCTGCTAAAGTAGTAAGAAGATGCACTGAAACAATGACCTAATACAATATTTTCCTGAGGACTGAAAGTCTACAAAATAAAAGCATGTAGCATGTGTAGTACACTGTCTCAGAAATGTTTTTACAAACTTCAGCAAGTAATCTTCCAAAAACTCCCTGCTATATCTAAATTGTGATATTCCTGCCTCACCAATGGAAGGGTTGGGTAATCTGACCAGTAAGCACTTTGATTAGTATTTATGAGTGTCTGACTCTCATTCCCTTACACAAATGAGATCTTTCTTTGCAGTAGGTCCAGTGTAGATACATCACTGACTGTGTGTATGTAGTTGAAGTCTGTTCACTAAAAAGTTGTTGCTAATACGGAATAGTTCTCTCTTTCTTTGTTTTAATTCCATTGCTCTCAGATGATCACTGCAATCTAAATTCCTAGCTCCTATGAGAGAACAGCAAAAGAAAAAAATATTTTTATAAAAAATTCTGTGGACTTACCAACAGTGGTCGTAATGTAATGAAGGCTAGTGTCTCTCATGCCACTCCCCTACTGAAACTTTCTGTTTTGAGCTAGTGTATTGAAGCTTGTTGTGTAAAAGTTTCTAGAATACCCTCTTCTAGAAAAGTTAGTAATGAACATTTTGGCAACCTCCTAATACAGCTGCAGGTATTGGATAGGTAATTCTATATGACTTAAAGTCTTCATTAGGCCACCTTCAGTAGAGTTCTCTGAGTCTGAGATGCAATACTGTGAGCAAAGAAATGACTGAAGCTTGCACTTCGTTTCCTTTATTCTGGCTGAGACCTTTGCAAGCATCTTTTGGAAAGGGTATGGGGGTTTGAAAGACAGACAATTATGTGTGAAAGTAACAGAACATTTTTTTCTTCCCTAGCAATTTCTAATAAGAAATGTTACGGCAGTTAGATTGCATGATAAAACTAGAATACTGTCTTCTAAGAAAACAGCTTCTTTTCATACATAATGCGACAGGACATTCCCATGTGATTTTCAGTATTCACAGACATGGACTGTCTAAAAACTGAATTTCTGCTTTTGAAAAATTGTAGATTTTTAACCCTGGTGACTGACAGTTACTTATGACAGAGCAGGTCACAGCCTGCTGCATGCAACCTTTTAACACTGCCCTGGCAAAACACCTGAGTAGGTACTGGCAAAGACAATGTATGGGGTCAGCAAGTGCTGGTGTTGCTTGCTTACTTCTTAGTCTGCTTTCTAGGGATGGTCAAACAGTATTCATATCAGTGGTCTTTATGTCAAACAATGTCAACCACATCAAAGACTAGATTCAAAGACTTTCAATTTTCTTTAAACAGAAATTCCATGGCCAGAGGTTTTTTTCCAGATCCAGCTGCAGTGACATATGACATTACAACACTTCTTATGGTTCCTTTTTTCTGAAGGTTACTGCCCAAAAAGCTCTGTCAACAGAGTAGTTCATGTAAGTTTTTATCTGATTCATGTCATATCAATCAAGTCAGGTGAAACCTGTTAGATCTGCTGATATTGCATGGAGTAGACTAAGAAAGAGTCTATTAGCACAGCTGTGTGAGCAAAAGCCCATAAAAGAGGGGTAGTAACAAGCAGCTGGAGGGCTGTAGTAGCTTAAACTGCTACACATATTTACAAAATGTACATCTGTTCACAGTCCAGCAAATAGCTTAAGATTGAGTTCCCAACCACAGTTTCAGCAACCAAGATTTTTTTGAATCCTTTGCAGTTACCTACACCAAGTTAGAGACCTAGAGAAAATTTCAGAGGCAAAAAGAGAAAGCAACTCCTGCTTGGAAAATGTAGCAAGAATTAAAGAGAAAATGATAAATAAAAAAAATCTCCATAGTAACTTTGGTCTCTCTTGATTAACACAGTTCCCAACGTGCCAGTGCAAACAAGCAGCACAGAAATGTTTTTTTTTTATGCCTTCAACATTCCTCCCAGTTTGGTTTCTGCAGACAGCAAAATTTCAAGCGTACCAGGGCCAGGCTTCTCTCCAATTCAATAAAAAGTCCTATGCAATATTTTCTGGGCTGTATTGATTGATTTAAATGTAGCAAATTCATTTTAGAAGGTGTCTGAACACAATGACCCTCACCTAAGTGTATTTAGCTTTGTTATTGTGCTTTACAGCTTCAGTACATGTTGTCCCATGGATCATCTCCTGTTGGAGAATCCTCTATCACAAAGTTGTTTCACAGAGGTAAAGCAGGCACAGAAAAGACCCTTGAACAGAATCGTTACAGTGAGGGCTGTATTCCTGGTTGAAGTCTAGAACTCCTCTTTACCTTTCCCCAGGCAGCTAGAACTTTGCATTCAGTTGTGGTAACTTCCAAATTATGCTGGAGGAGAAAAAGCAAATTCATTTACCTTTGCTAGCCATGCTGATGACCAAACAGAAGTCATACAAGAGGCAAATGTACCTTCCATACTAGATCTTCTACATCTGTACTCTAAATGGATAATTTAAGCAGATAAACCTCCTCTGCCCAAACTGCAGGGCATGCTACTGAATAGTCTTTAACATGCACCCCAGGGTGGTGAGCTTGCCAAGACACACTGCAGCTCCTTTTAAGCCTCCACATCCTATTTCCTTTGCACAGAATTGGGGCATGGAAAGAGGAATTATGACACAGGATCAAAGCACAGCCTGCACACACACATGAGTTTAGGAGCTGAGGTGACCTTGTCTCCCAATTTGAAACGTAGTGTTAGTGGCCATTCTTTTCTCTGTTCTCAAACAAATTAGTAGAGATCTCCTTTCTTTCTATACCTTCAGTCACACAGATTAAAAATAAATCTGTCAAGATTTCTCTCAACAATAGTAGATCTTAGAGTAAAATTATTTGATTTGCTGGGTCACGTTAGCCTTTATTTGTGAAAGTGTAGACAACCATGGAAGTACGTGAATCCTAGCACAATAGGTATTCATCTGAATACCTAAACCATCTGTCTGTTGTCATCTTGTTTATAAAAGTTTCAGTCTACCAAAGAAAACCAAACAGTGTGATTTAGATGCCTCATAACACAAGGTGACCAGTGAATACTTTTTCCTGTATATGCTAACCAATTAAGAGACTGCATCTGAAAAGTATTAATTGATGGTATTTATTGGCCAATAGCAGTTACATTCACAGTAGCTGTGACTAATATGTGAATAACTTTATCCCTAAGAATGGGGTAAAGTATATGAATATTATTCCAAATGAAGAGTTCAACCAGTTTCTTTCTCCTATTCAGCCAACAAGATACCAGTTCATGACAATGGTCCCATAACAATGGCATTGTTTTTATTACAGTTTTATCCAAGTATGAAACTCATTTCAGAAATGGGAATTTTTGATATTTCAATTAAGTTAAGAACCTGTTCTTTGGGTGGAGTGCAAAATACATGTCTTCGTTAGCCAAAGATATATCTCTGCAGAAGAGGGAGATGAACCCATATTGGCAAGGTACAAATCTGGGTTTCCTTTATCATGCATTTTCCTTTAACGTTTATACATAACCTTAAGCAAACACCAAAAAAAATAGTATGTAATTCTCACTGAATATCTACTTGGAAGGCATACTGAAAACAAGGCTTATAGAGGATGAAAAAAATGAAACCAGATTTACAGGTGGAACCAGTAAGAATAAGATAGTAACAAGGCTTTCCGGTAGGCACATATTTATAAGTATTTATTTATTCAGGCTTTCTTTGCAAACTCTTTTGAAAAGCTGCTATAATGTCAGCCTTTCAACAGACCCAGAAAAAGCAGTCAAAAATATCTAAGTTCAAGACACTGGCCCATTATTTCAAAAGTACATGGAGTCACTCAAAATTGCTGTTCAAATGTGTTGAAGCTTCCAGTTCAAATTCTGTGTTTCCATAGGTTAGGGACCCCTGATGCAATCTGATATCTATGAACATGCCTGTGACTTTTGCTGCACACTGTTGTTATGCATGTGCTTTTTTGGTCACTACAAATTAAGGCAACTAAGTGCATTTAGCAACATACATTACAGCTGAAGTAAACTTAAAATGTCATTGCTGAATAGTTATAGCAATATCTTTTTCACAGTAAATATAAAAATTAAACAATGCCAAGACAAAAACCTTTCTGGAGATAGTATCTTGAAACCTCTAGAAAAATAGTTCAGAGTTCTAGCATTTTGAGTGAGCTCGAGGCATATGAAAAACACTCACCGGCTTAAAGTAGGGATACTAATCTTAAAGTTTTGCCTCTACTGGGGAAGACTGCTCAGTTTCTCTTCCCCCCTCCCAGCTTTGACAACAGTTTTGGTAAATTTTGCTGCTGAGGGAGGAGCTGTGGTATGTAAAAACTGCCAGAGTGCCTCTTCCTGACAGACCCAATGCATTCCCTAGTGAACTCATTATGCTAAATGGGCATCTAGTTTGGCTTCTCCAGCATTCTTTGGTGATTAAAATGTAGTTTTGACCAGGAAGCTTTCAGGTTGCAACTGCCTTAGCCCCTTTTTCTTCTTACTCCACACCAGAAAAAGTTCAATGTTAATTTTTACCTGCAAAAAGTACCACTGCTTGGCCCACCTCTAATCAGGAAATGTCTTTGTAGGAATTGTTTTCCTTTTACTCTTAATAAGACTTTAATATGAAAAACACTTCATAGAAACCCTGAAAAAAGACTCCTTTGTGTTCTGCAGTAGAGCAACTATATTTCAGTACCAGAATAGGTAACTATTCACAGAGCAAAAAGATTTTGGAATTCATTATTAACACCAAAAAGCTAAGGAAGGTTTCCATGATTATATTGGGCACAGAAGATAGGAATAAGCAAAACAAAAAGGTGTTCCCAAGAGATATTCCATTCCTTAGGATTTACAGAAAGGTTTTTAAAAAAGCTGGGTTTAAATCTGAAATTTGAGTTGGAATTGAAGCAAGCTTCATACCACAGTTTTGTACCACACACACAAAAAAAATCAATTGGACTGTAGGACTAAAAATACCTCAGCTTTGAACACTTTTTTCCCCATTCTCATTAGAGTTGAAAGCACGCCCATTGATCTAGCAAGAGCAATTTGCCAATAATTAGACTAGCAAGGGAAGACTTGGGATTTTAACCAGGAGAGGGGGGAGGAGGAGGTGCTCAAACTTCACAAGTCCCAGATTAATACAGATGAAAAAGGAACAACTCATACACTTCCTTATGGCAAAATACATACAATTATGCTAGTCACTATATCAAATTACCATACAAAGCCACAAGTCCAAGCGTTTGTAGATTCATACACAGATTCAGGTAGGAGATTATAGACAGCAATACTATTTCAGATAATCATAAAATATTTTTAATGCTTACTGATGTAAAGTAGAAGAACTTGGGTTCTCCCCATCATCTGCAAGTGAGTTTTTTACGTTTACTTCAATGCACGTTACCACCAATGCTTATAGCTGGATTACCCTAGAAATGGTGGTTTGCATACATAAAGCAGACAGCAATTCAGAAATGCATGATTTTAAATGATAATTAGCTCCAAAACTTTTTACACAAACCTTTGTACTTTCTAGCTTGTTAGAACTTTTTAAAAGAAATAAAAATAAGTGTGAAAGAATGTATATTTTTATGAATAGTTAAGAAGGTAACTGTTCCTCTCACCATCCTAGCTGTGAATGTTTATCAATCAATTGAAAAAAAAATCAAAGGTATTCATTTTCTTATAAAATATGCATTATTTTTTACTTTAAAAGAAAGAGAGAAATCAATTTTATTTTGAAATATAAGCTCAGGAGTATGTGATACATTTCACACAAGATTGCAACTGCTAACATTTTTTTTCTCATCTACCAGATGAAATCAAATGAAACTAGTTCGCCTCTAGGGTTTTAAACATCATTACAATTCATCTTAATAATGAAGTTAAAATTAACTGAAAGAAGACAAAATGAAAAAAAAATCTGAACCAAAAACCTTCCCCCTGCCAACACATGGATTCAAGAAAAATGGATAAAAGTAATGCCTGCTGCATATATTTAAAATGAATGGCAAGATATCAAAAGCATAGGTGTCATTGGATTTAGGAAGTACAAAACTGCCTATACATTCCACAGATACATTTTCAAAAGCAATAAATGTGTTTTCCAAACAACACACAAAGCATACAAAATATAAGAACAAAGATATGAAGTTGTGTTATAATTATACTGATGATAACACTTACACTGAAAATATATGGTTCCAATATAGCCTTTTTATTTATTTATCTGCAGAAGAATGTAAACATGGTGCAGGGGTCAGTAAGGGCATCTAATCTATCCAGGCCCCCCACAAATGCTTTAATGAGTTTGCTTGCATTCACTGACCTTGATCTTAAACTGTGCTGAGAGCTTTCCATTCCTACAGTGTGTGGAAAGCACCTTACAGTATTAAGTCTGCTGTCTCCCATTCCCTTGGATTGTGCACTAAGCTTATAGGAATGTGTTACATGACAAATTAAGTCCATTAGGAAAAAAATGTTTGTCACATCCCAGCTATGACAATGATGCTGATGATAATGGATAGTGCTGTAAAGCTGATCAAAATGAGAGTGTTGGTGGTTTCTACAGCTGTCAGGAAAGATCCCCATCTTACCATCTTTTTCCTTTGTCTGACTGTCAATTTTAGTAGCACTAAGTCATTGTGCAGCCATTTTAAACATTCTGCATGCTTTAAACAGACCTGTGGAAAAAAAACAAAGACATGTTCACTCCAGCTTGATAAACAGTGTGAACAGAAAGGAGACTGACCCTAGGAGGTAGTTCCACTTGCCCTCTTGCCCTTGATGCCTAGAAGAAATTTTTTCAACAACAATAAAAACAGCATGGATGAAGGAAAGAGAAGGTTGAATTCGCCAAAGGGAAATTGCCCTCTGAGAAGTTTCTTCACAGATTCTTTCAACCTAAGACTTGCAGGGTAACAAATTGCCTGAGTCAGCCACAGCTAAATCTGAAATTACAGACTCCAAAGAGGGAGGCATTATAGCCAAGATAACACCCAGGGCAGTCACTGGAACTGCAGTACTGTTCCTCCACCTCCTCCTCATTTTGTAGCATTGCCAGATACATACAGAAGCAACACAAAAACCTTGAGTTTAACCCCACTGACAGAATGCAGAAATCTACGAAGCTTTGCAATTAGTTGATGCAAGCACTTGTTTTGTTGCCACCTCTTCACAGTCTGACTGATCCTGGAAACTGCTATTGACATTAAAGGCTGTGGACAGTCTTCAGCACTCATGTGCCTGCTTCACACCTCTCTCCAAAACCCAATCTTATCCTGTTTCAAGCCTCTTTCTAACACCAGTTCCTTCACTATGCAGGATAGATAATGCCTACGTGGAACTCCTTCCTTCAGAATGGCTTGGATGCTACAAGCTAATGTGTGTCCAGAAAGCAGCCTGACAACTTAATGGAAGAAAAATCTACCACAGGCTGTTAACACTATGACACCACTTCAGGAAGTCTCTGAATTGAATTGCTGAAGACTAGGAGAGTATTCTGGGAAAGTATTTCTACATCTGTCCCTTATACTCTTCCCCATTCATAAGCGACCAGCTACTGTCTGAAACCATGCTAGATGTACCCTTGGTTTGACTGGGGCCAGTTGCTTTTCATCTGTGATTTTTCAAATTGTTGCTTACTGCTACTGTATAAAACAGAATTAAGTGAAGTGAAAATTCTATCTGCAAACTGTGCCCATAACTAGTTACTGTCCTATTTGTCCTCCCTGGCTAGTCATTTATTCATAATACTGTCATGACTTTTGCTAAGACATTAAGGCCCTCACAACTTTAAGGTTTGCTTTAGTAATACGTATATGCCCAGCAGCTCCCAGGGATCCCAATCTGGTTTCCTCATCTAGATGTTATTATAGTACAAACAAAAAGTACAACTGTGCAATGTTTTTTTTGCATTCAGATAGGTGGATGTCTAATTTTTCTCATCTGAATCCTCCTTGATATTGAAAATAAAACTCCAGGAAACACAGATTCAGCCAGTTTTCCTCCTGAGTAGGTGAGCAGGCTGTTATGGCTCTTTGAAACATCTTCTGTCCTTTTAGATTTTCTACTTGCTCACTATACTTTTAATACCTTTGTGGTTTTTTTCACAGAATGAATGCTTGGAGCAGATCTGCAAATCCATGAAGTGTCTAAGAGTCAAAAAAACTGCTGCTGTTTAAAAAACCCTAATCAGCTGCTGCTTCTTTTTTTTTTTTTTTTTTCTTCATTTAAATACAAGTTTTCTTGGCATTTTGAACTTTACAAAAGTAAACTGGATATGTTTTGTCCTAATTAATTTTTTCATATTGTTTTTTTCCAATCCACATTCCCTACAGCAAAATATTACCTTGAAAATTTGAAGAGGCATAGCAGAAAAGATATTGACTGACCTTTTAGCCAGAAGAGTAGATCTCAGTGGACTGAGAGGTTAGGTTTTGATGGAGCTAGCATAATGAAAGGACATTTCCCTCAGCTCAGGTACTCATTTGCAGTAAATACCCAGCATATTGGTGAGGTCTTTGCAACTGTTTGGCAATACGGCAAGAGCAGGATCTCTCAGTAAGTAGAGAAAAGAATGGCACACCTTGACAGTAGTGTTTGTGCTACTAGCATAAAACTGCCTCTTCGTATTTGCTAATCCTTGCTAAATGAATCAGCATGATTCTGTCATAATTTCCTGCTAACTTAATACTTACATTATTAATAATGACTGCAGAGAATCATCATTTCAAACAAAAGGAGCACTTACTAATTTCATTCAGCTTTTCCCAGGCAGTAATGTTTGACAAACAAAACGACAGCAGTGCATGGACCTCTTACATGATAACTAGTTTATTACCATTAACTACTTTGAAATGGTAGAACGGAGCTTCTAAAATTATTATCAGAATAATTAATGACATAAATAAAACTAATGAGAAGTGGTGCTGTTCTGGACATTTGAGAGACCTGTAATGATCTGTTAGTGCCAACAGCAGAACCCACACAGCATTGCTGTAATGATTAGTTCTTCTGGTACTAACAGATGTTTCGCTCATGTGGCAAAGTGACATTCTCAAATCTTACAGGAAAACTGTAGCCAGCATTATTCATCTGCAACCTATTCAGTTCAATAAATAGAATAGAATGAAACCAAGTAATCATCTAACCAATATTTTGACTTCAGGTGGGTCTGGGTTTTCTGCCAGGCTCCTAGAAGCAAAGAAGATATTGATACAGGAAGGAAGACATTCCCACATCATTACTGAAAGCTGAACTCAGTATGACCCAATGTTATTTCAGAATATCTAGCTATTGCTACACTCCTAAGCTCAGCAGAGCAGGATGTTCTGTTTGACTGGTATCTGGCTCAGCATGACAAGAATTCTGACTTGAGCACACAATTGCTATAATAATATAAATATCCAATAAAAATAACATAGAAAAATAGTTTCACTTAGATTGTTTACTATGCTGTCTATGTATAAAATGACCAGTGTTCTCTCTTCACCTTGCTAGTAAAAATTTGCTAATGCATAAAAATAATTAAGGGCCTGCTGAATGAAACAGCACTGATTATTCAGTGAAAATTGACATTGCTTACTAACAAATCCAAAGAAAATACAAGCTCTGCTTTGTAAAACAACCATTATCTCAGAGGTTATACATTAAAACATTAGATATAGTGCAGTTCACCATCTTTCAAGAAGCAGTAGTAATCTTTTGTGTAACAGTAACAGTAACCACTGTGGCAGCGATGATTTGAATTTTTCTGTTTCAGGCTTAAAAAGGGCGTGTGCACCTGAAAGCCTGTGTTTTTTCCTGGATATATTGCTTTTTCTAATAAAAGATTTTTCCCTCTAAGTCTTGCTTGCCTTATAAGCCTTTATAATATTCACTAACTTAACACTGTTCTTGTGGATTTTAATCTACTTTTCCAGTGTAAAATGTCAGGTCCATCACTACACAGTAAATACGACAAAGGAAGGCAAAGAAAGGTAGCAAGAATGGGACCCTATCTATACATTATTTAAGTCTTAAAGATAACATATATAGATATGTATGTATTCATGTACATGTGTACTAAATATATGTGATCCAACTCCTGAAATCCTGGATCCTATGGACATGAATGGGAAAACAGAGGGTTTTAATGATTAATGGGATGAAACAATTTAATCTAATGAAGTATGAGAGATTTTAAAGCTGAGGCTTTCCACTCCTCACTGATATATTTCTGTTTTTACAAACTGCCAGCAATTATGAAAAACCTTTGGTGCACAATGTAGTGATTGGTCATACAGAGGGAATTCTCTTTGTTTTCTATTCTGCAGAGGGTAAAGCTGACATTGAAATCAACACCTCTGTCTTCAGTTGTTTAATCCCTTGACTTACATTTAGAAAATATAATAATATATCAGCACCAGAGAGGAGTAATAATGGTGTTGAGTTTGCTACACATGAATGATTTCTGCACATGCACAAAAGTCTGATGTGCTTTTGATTTTTCATTCATCGGTAGGAATTTTACAGCTTTTCATTGCACCACTGGTTTCAATCTCAGCAGAAACAGAAATAAATTATCTGCCTTTAAAGTCTGAGGTATTTGCAGGTGGAATACTACTTACAATTAACTTGTACTGAGTGAAAATTTAGGGATTTCTTCCCTGAATAAATTAAAGTATGTGATTGGTATGTAAGTGAGAGAAAAATATTCAGATAAGGACAGGAACAGAAAGAAAAGATCCAAAAGTCCCCAGAGTCCCTCTTCAGTCTACTCTGAGCATACATTTTGAAAAAGAAGAAGAATAGTGTATCAATGGATCTAAAAATATCAGTTTGAGTGTAATATGGAAAATATTAATTCAAGTGATAACCATATTGCTCTGTCTCTGAGTTATTTATTCCTTTCAGATAACATTCTGAAGAAAAATGAGCAAAGATACTTTCAGCAAATGCTGTTTTAAGTTGCTAAACTGATAACAGTAGTTTGTGAGATAATTGGGTTATTTTTCCTACAGGGAAATAAATACTTATTGCTTTATATAGTTTATATGGTTGAAAATCAATGATGTAACCTCAAGTGTGGGAGTTATTTACTGATTTAAATTCAAATTATCTTGTAAGCGAATTCCGTGTCTTTTTAACTTAGTTAGCCATTTACCTAACAACTTACTTAAAGGGACCACAATTTTGAAAAATAAACTTGTATGTATACATGTTTCAAACAACTATATGGATTATTTTATGCTGTAAACAAAATATGTGTGTGGAAAATACATTGTTTTCATTGATCTAAATATAGCATTTTAAAGCATATTTATTATGTATGATTTTTCTGTTTTACATACATTTTAGAGTTGCACTCATTTTTTACTTCAGCTGTTGTCCTCTATTATCAAAAGTAGTAATTGTTGGTATTACATTCAGTAGAAGATGGGTTTGTAAAGATCTGATACCAAATTTCAAATTGCATTGCCTTGAAACAGGTCTATACTTAGGCATATTCTTAAATTTCTGTTTGAATTTGCTTACCATCTACAGGAGGAATGTACCTGCAGAGTATATTCCTGGATGAAAACTGAAGTATTATTCCATCCTTTGTTTTGCTTTGTTTTAATCTTATAGCAATAAAATCAGTTCATTACCTGAAGCTATTCTTCACAGCTCTTTCTTCTAAAAATAAGTACCTTACATAATAAGTATACTCTATTTACAATTTTAGGCGGGAGAGGAGTGGTTTGCTTTGCTACTCTTCTGTTGGGTTATGTCCTCAGGTACGTTGTTGAAAGTTAAGTAATACATTGAAAAATGGAGAGTACTAAATAATGCAGGTTTGCAGGGTATGAGTTTTCTTACGCTAAATGAAGGAACATTCTTAGAACAGAAAATTTTAACTGGAAGAAAAAATACATCCTTTTGCTAGAGATTTTTTCATTTTAATTTTAGTCAGTAAAAACAATTCATTAAGTTTCCAAATTAGCTATCATACATATATTCTAGGTCACAAATTCAGGCAACTGTATGTGTTATATATCAACATGTGAACAAACACAGGAAAAGCAAATACATTCTTTTGTGCCACAGTCAAGTTAAAAAAATGTTATGGGAGAACTTACTTTCTTTACAATATGATCACATGGCATCTGATTGCTTAAACATCCCTTGTTTAAGACATTTGCACTTCTCTGCACTTTCCTGTGAATTTGGTGTCATACCTCAGGCCTAGTTTGTAACTCAGATAAAATACAACAACTTGAGACTTAACTCCAGTAATAATTTCTATATTCGCTATTTCCAAAAAAAACAAAAATATCAATATGGTACCTAATTTTTTTTTTCCTTTTTTTCCTTTTAGAGACATAAGAACTGGCAGTGATAGCTCGCTGAATCATGTAATTTCTTTGAACACCTAGGAGCTCATCAAAGCAGACTCTTTATACCTGAGATGAGAACCTGCCTCTGTTTTGAAAGAGTTGCACTTCACAGTCCCTGTCTCTGTATGTGTATCCTGGCTAGCTCAAGTCTGCAGAGCAAGTGTGCTCCATATGGACCTCTTGTAGAACACTGGCTGAGAAATGGGGAACAACACTCACCCAGCTGTTGCATTGATAAACAGCAAGGATGTGTCCTAGGACCGCACAAAGGGATCAAGACTGCTAAGCATACCTTCTTCAAAGAGCTACAACACCTATTTCAACAACAACAAAAAAATCAAAAGGTGAATTTTGAGGCAACATTAGCCAGCATTGTAGGCAGAATCTCAGGGAAACCATTTCTCTTCTACTAAGCAGAATTCAAAATAGCAATTCTGATTTTATACAGGTTTTCATAAAATTTTGATACCTTTTAATTCAGATGAGATTAAAATCCAGGAATTAGAGCTGAAACCCAGAAGATGCTCTACAGGATTTATGACATCCATACCAGTAAATAAAACAGTGCCAGAAGCTCAAGTGCTGAGCCATGCTTATTCATGCTGTTAACCCTTTAGGAATCTCCACAGCAGAGTTTTGATGTGTATCAATTATCATATGATCAGACAGTCTCTGGGCAGATTTCAGGACTAGGACATGCCAGGGATCATTCCAAAACAGACATAAGGCTCTGAAGAGGAGGGGGTTGGCTTTTTTTTTTTCTTTTTTTTTTTTTTGGTGTGAGCAGTGGTTTGCAGCCTGATTTTGTGATCAGACAATGATCTTTGGTCTCTATCTGCCTTTGACTCTAATGCATCCATTCAGTGATAAGCTCTTGTCTGGTGACCAGAATCAGGATCCTGCAGCACTCTACTCACTTGCCAGTGTCACACATTTTTAAGCCATTTAACTATGCAGTCTATATTACAATGTCTCAGCTAGCTACCAATACCAATATAATCTGAAGTTCAACATTACTGAAATATTGACTAAACTTTCTGCAAATGTTTGATTAACCTGTAAGATGCCTCACTGATATTCACAGCTGGGCTTCAAATTCCATGTTTAAGCTTCTGATGACACTAATGATACTTCAGCTAGCCAAGACACCTCGTGTAAGTTCTATCTTCTGTTTATACTTCACACTTCACCACTTAATTTTTTTAGGGTAATACCTGAATTTCAGTTATTTTTCTCCTGTATTTTCCCATTCATCTGGCACAAACTAATATTAAATATTTCATTCCCACATGCTTTGCTTTATTCCTAGCAGGCAAAGATTTTTTAAACATGTTTATCCAAATCGAGTGTCATAACTCCTAGTCTGATACATAAAAATCTTCCCATTAGTAATTCAGCAAGCACATATTTCTAGACTATATGGTGTTGTTTGATAAGACAGCAGGAAAGAAGCTATTTTCTGATTTAAAGATAGTTTATCTTCTTTGACAGTTTTCATGCCAGTTAAAAAATATCTTGGAAAATACTGTATTCTCAAATAGAGCCCAGATTGTGGCAGGCAGATAAAGTATCTAAATGTTATTGATCACATAACTTTTTCTATGTTCATCAGGGTCAATTAACAGAAATTAATTCACATGGTAACAGATACATCACAAATTTAAGCCTTGAACTTAAAAGCATTGCTTGTATGACACTGACAAACTATGGATAACTCCTGCCTATGCTGATGATGAATCTTCAAAGTGTCAAAAAACTTTCACCAAAGAAAGGATTGCCAAAAATCAATATAATCTACTGGTCATGGGCATGATGACTGTTTCAAGGAATGTTCTGGTGCACAAATGAGATAATTTATGCAAACTTCCTTTTCAGTCTTCTTTCTATTCCCCACCCTCCTCTAAGCAGAGTCGTATTAGGAATGACACAGAAGTCAGGTATAATGCATTTCTTAGAGCACTAAAAAAGCCCAGTGACTTTTAATGCATAACTAGACTCAACTGAATGATTTTTTTTCCTGATAAATGTTGCTTTATTTTTAGTTAATTAATTATCCCAGATCAGTTTAAAACAGCCAATACCAGCCACGTAACCATTCTTTTTTGTGTGTTTCTGTTGTGGTTTAGCCCCGGTCAGCAACTAAGCACCACCCAGCCGCTCGCTCACTCCCCCACCCTTGTGGGATTGGGGAGAGAATCGGAAGGGCCAAAGTAAGAAAACTCGTGGGTTGAGATAAGAACAGTTTAATAATTAGAATAAAACAGCAATAATACTAATATAATGAAAAGGAAAATAATGAGCGAGAGAGAGATGAAACACTGGAAGAAGAGGGAAAAAACTAAAAAAAACAAAACTAAACAACAAGTGCCGCAACCGCTCACCACCCGCCGACCAACGCTGCCGGTCCCCGAGCCGCGATCGCTGCCTCCCCCGGCCAATTCCCCCCAGTTAATATACTGGGCATGACGTCACATGATATGGAATACCCTTTGGCCAATTCGAATCAGCTCTCCTGGTTGTATCCCCTCCCCTCCCGGCTTCTTGTGCACCTGGCAGAGCATGGGAAGCTAGAAAGTCCTTGACTAGTGTAAACACTACCCAGCAACAACTAAAACACCAGGGTGTTATCAACATTATTTGCATACCAAGTCTAAAACACAGCACTATGCTAGCTACAGTGAAGAAAATCAACTATCCCAGCTAAAACCATGACAGTTTCAAATCATGAAGCCTCTGAAAGCTTTACATTAATATGCAGTATATAAAATTTCTGTTTCCCTTATGCTGACTTTTATGTACTTACCTGTGTTTCAGATTAATCTTTAAATTATTCTGTGCATGTCTGGTCACAAAGTGGTAATTCCTGCCATTCAGTTACTCCGCATTTTAAGACAGGTGGAAGCTCTACAGCAACTGGCTAATATCTCTGAATTGTTAATAAAACTGCTGGTACTGCCTGCTCTGCTCCCTTACACAGCTAGAAGCTGCTGGAATTTATTAAAGCCACACTGCGAGATAAACATAGCTATGCCTTGCATGCTGGAGCATGCAGTTACTTGGTTTCCAGTGCATCTGCATGTCTCCTTCTTACTAATGGTGTTCAGACCAAAAGGCATACCAGATCTCTGTCTTTGAATAGGGATTCCTGGACTGCTTTATGATCACTGAAGATACTGAACAGCTTGTGTGTTTTCTCCTGTAAAGATCACAAAGTGCTTCTAGGGAGAAACACTCTCTGCAGTAATGCTGCTGTTGTCTCTGCCTGATGTTTTGTACCTAAACTCACACATCTGATAGGACAGGTTAAGCATTCATGGGTAACAGAAAATACATCTTAGTTAAGGAACAACTGATTAATGGAAAGTCACAGAGGTTTATTATTATTAGTATACCTAATTATTTATATATTTATTTATTATTATTAGGTATACCTAAGCAGTTCTTACACTTTTTTATGGCTCAGGATTGATAACCTGTATTGCCATTCAGATGACAGTTCATGAGATTTTTCACAGGAGTGTCAACTCATGAGTGTCTGCTTTCCAGACTGGGATGCATGGACAAATGAAATGGAGTTGAACAGGTGTCACCCAACTAAGCAAGGAGGGGTTTCGGCGGCCATTTTCAGCCAGTACAGCTAGTAATGGACCCTAACCCTGACAGCTGCAGACACAGTACTGTGGTTCTGAACAAACATGAATACAAGGGACCCAGATGATAGAGCATTAGGTGCATGAGCAACCGTCATGAGGTTGAGCACAGTTTTCAGAGAATGTAGTAGCTGAGAGCTCACAGTTTGGTACTGGGGTAAGGAGATTCATATCAGCTCCCGTACTGCACACCTGCCGGGAGCTCAGTTTTGTTGTGGTTTCATAGAGATGGCAAAACACAGTCAGACTAAATGCATCAGGAGTCTCCTTGCTCCCCACACTGACTGACAGCAGCAAAGGACACACAGGTAGCTGTTTTCTCTAAAAAGCTGTTAAGCCTGGAGGTAGCCTGTGAAAAGCAGAGCACCTGTTAGGTCACCCTGCCCCACTGCTGTATGGTGTCAAGGCAGAGGCTATAAAATCAGCTGCTCATCCTGCCTGTCTACTTCTTCCTTGAGGTAAGCTGATTCCTCTCAGTCAGTTATGTAAGTATAGGCATGTATAGGCAGTTCTTGACAAAGTCCTGTAGAAATCCACACAACAGCTACAAAACACCTGGATTTTTTATTAAATAAGGTATTATACAACAGAGCATGTTATTTGTAGGCTTTTACCTGTCCTCAATACCACACTGAGAACAGGCCACATATTTAAAGGAGGATCATAAGCAGATGATACAAAGCACAAAGATGTTGAAAGGTAGTGTAGCATTTTTTTTCCCACTAAGTGATGTTGAACCCAACAGTTACTTTTCAAACAGTGAGGTAATTGCTACAAAATACCCACGTTCTCCCATTATTCTTAGCACAAACCATCTACAGTTATCACTCAGAGAGACATTCAGTTAAAACAGCTCAAGCTTGGCCTCTAGACTTCACTTGACATTAATTTTTTTTTTTTTTTTTTTTTTTTTTTTTTTACTTACACATGTTACTATTTGTTTCACTTATTTTCATTTTTTGACATGTGAATGTTTCTGGTCCAGTCTTTGGTGGACTCCTGCAGTTCCTCAAGCCTTCTCTCTGTTATTTTCTCAGTCATTGAGGTACACATACGGGATCACTTTTACTCCAAAAAGTAGTGGAATTTCCACTTGATAGTAATTTCTGGATGCTATTTTAATCTTGAAGATTTATGGACTTGTTCTGAATTAATTTCCATCCCAATTTTTCTTCAATCTCATTAGTATTTATTACTGTTTCTAAATTGGTTACTTCTGTTGTTTTTCTCATTAGTCTTTCATGTCTCTCTTTTCCTGATAATATATTTTGCTTAAATAGATATTGTTTTGGCCATTCATGTTACAGATCAAGTTAATGTGACCAACATTTTGGTATTTGTGACACCTGGTTTTTTATAAACATATATGTGAATCAACTAGTTTTATTTATTCCAATGAAAGCCTTCTATTGCTTTTAGTTTCTCTTCTGAAGCTACAGATCTTCAATTTGTCTATTTGTTTCTTTGCAATCTCATGGTCTCTTCCAAACATTTTTGCATGGACTGGTATCACAGTCTTTCTTTCTCAGACAAATACAATTTTGCCCAGTAAAGAACTGAACTTCGGGGCAGGGGGGGAATGGGGGGGGAGGGAAGAGAGAGAGGGGAAAAAAAAAAGAAAAATAACCAAACCTCAAACTTCTGAAAATTGCCCAAACTGATGTACACTTTTCACTATAAACTCTTCCTTAGATTAATTTCTTGTTTCTTCAGATGAAACTATAAGACAGAGTCTGTAGTGCGGCTGTGAGAGAACTTCCCATTGGGAGCAGTGCAGATAAAATCTGACTGGTTTTACAATGGGTCTTGATTCAACTATTGTTGGACAAATGCACCACTGTTGCCTACACCAGCAGCGGATTCAACCTCATGTCCCTTTGTAACCCCCAGTAAGTGTTTGACACCAGCTGAATTTGATATAGTCATTAATTAATTGTTCATGCCCCAGATGTTTGACTCTCTAGTGAAATACATAATCCAAATGCATTGGCAAGCTCTTGGTCCAGTACATTTTCTTACACCACTTTAAGACAGAACATTTCATGATAGTAATCAAGCTATTTGCTTTACCCACTCACACTCCCAGAGAAATGTATTTTCCATTTCCTTGCTCCCCTCTTTTTTTCTCTCTCAAAGTCAGCTTCAAAATCTGGCCCAGACCCTGTATAGTTTAATTTTGTCTGTGTAATCTGTTTTTCTTATATATTTTTATTTGCATTTAAAAAAGCAACCCAACAACAAAAAATCAAAACCAACACCCAAGTGATCCTACATTCTTAGAAAGAGCACTGGAATCAGATAAGCTCATCTTTCTTCACTTCATTTCCATGCTCTTCATCACCCACACATATCATCACCTTGCTGGTATTTGGTTTCTCAGCTCTTTTGGAGAGAGACAAACTTTTCTGTCTTCTATACAGCAGCTACTACATTTTGGGATACTGTTAAATAAAAAGGCCATCAACTGCTGTCACTGTAGTGTATAGTTTTCCAAGTTCTTTCCTTTGTGACAAAGCAGTAATTCTTCTAAAGGCAGGTTGTACTGTTGATATTTTCTTGAGAAAGACACAAAGATCTAGGAGGTGATATGTGTAAACTATGGTCAAACTTATTTTTCATGTCTAGTTAGAATCTTTGATTGTATTATCGTCCCTAGTTGTATCTCACCAATAGTCTTTCTCTCACATGAAAAGCCTGGGCCAGGAGACAAGGTGAGTGCATCTTATCCACATTAGGGCAAAAGAAAAACCCAAACAAATGCAAACCCTGTTGCTTGCAAACCCTTAAACTTCCATTTGTTTTCTGTGAAAGACAATGCAGAAATACAAATGCGTAAATTTTTGTTGCTTTTTAGTTAGGCATATGCCTAAATATATCTGGAACATACTATTGATACATTAGTAGGAATAATGAAAAGAGGGTCAATTTCTCTAATATTTTATTGAAGAAGGTAGGGATTTTCTTTAGAAAAAGACTGCAAAATTTACCCTAGCAAATTATATAAGAAGATATTTTTAAATTGTCATGAAGTTTTCTGTTTTGTTCCATATTTTCCATTTCTTTCTAACTCAGTTAAACTTCAGGGCCAATGAAGGGACTCAATTTTATATGCAGTGAAAGTCTTGGCACTGAGTTTATAGATTGTCTTCCTCAAACGGTTGTCTTCCAAATCAGAACTTCAAATGGATTCACAGTAAAGACAGAATTCAAACTGGTGAGTCTTCCTGTAATTAACTGTAATAACACAGGGGGTGTGGAATGCCCTTCAAAACATAGCTGTGGGCTTGCAGCTGCCTTTCTGGGATGTATTACAGTTTAGTCATTGCAGTGTGCATTATGATTTAACAGACCAAGAAGCACTTTCAAAAGATTGACATGTGATGTGGCAAAACTCAGCCAACTGAGCAAACATACAACCAACTCTTCTCAAGCCTTTTAAAAGCACCAGAAGCCATATTGCTATTACTAGAGTTTGGTTAAAAGGTTACACATCTGAATTTTGCTAGCCATCAGTGAGGTTTACAAAGACATAGAAATAGCCAGTCAGCTTCCACTTAGTATTTCACAAACTGATGCACTAAGGTACAACACAAAAGAGTCTAATTAGTGTCATGGTTTAACCCCAGCCGGCAACTCAGCACCACCCAGCTGCTCGCTCGCTCCCCCCCAGTAGGGTGGGGGAGAGAATCAGAAGAATAAAAATGAGAAAACTCACGGGTTGAGAAAAAGACAGTTTAATAGGTAAAGCAAAAGCCGTGCAGCACAAGCAAAGCAAAACAAGAAATTCATTCACTCCTTCCCACGGGCAGGCAGGTGTTCAGCCATCCCCAGGAAAGCAGGGCTCCATCACGCGTAACGGTGACTTGGGAAGACAAACGCCACAACTCCAAACGTCCCCCTGCTCCTTCTTCTTCCCCCAGTTTTATATACTGAGCATGATGCCATATGGTATGGAATATCCCTTTGGTCAGTTGGGGTCAGCTGTCCCAGCCGTGTCCCCTCCCAACTTCTTGTGCACGTGGCAGAGCATGGGAAGCTGAAAAAGTCCTTGACTAGTGTAAACACTACCCAGCAACAACTAAAACATCTCTGCATTATCAGCACTGTTTTCAGCACAAATCCAAAACATAGCCCCATACTAGCTACTGTGAAGAAAATTAACTCTATCCCAGCTGAAGCCAGGACGTTAGTGGTAACAGGAAAATGGTTCCTTTGCCTCCCAGCTTCCGTCTCCACTGCTTACAACAGATTGCCCTCAGCTTGTACTTCAGTCTTATCAAATCCAAAAGCACTGCCATCCCCTCTGACTTGTGGTTCCTTATTCAGAATTAATAATAACTTGCAGGATGAACTTGCAATTAAAATGATTGGTAAACTTTTTTATGCCGTCAAAGAAACACACAGCTGTAACAACAAAATCTTGAAATACCATCTACAGGGAGAGCTAGAGCATATATTGAGAATTCATAAGACAGCATAAGGAGCTTACACAGTGCATTTGGTGGTATTTAAGCCAAAGTCATGCTAAGCATGAATCTTTAAGAGAAGAAAATGTGTATGCTTTCCTGAACTCTGCAGAGGGAACCTCACAAGACAGGAGCAGGCTGGTAGCAGAACAAAAATTATAAACAGTAGATGGATTAAGTCAGCCATAACCGACTGCTCCATGAATGCCAGCGGACAGTAGCAGTGTAGGAATTGCCTTGAGGTTCTTGGCCTAACGATGAACTATGGAATAATTTTCCCTCCTGCATTTTCCTCATGGGAGTACTTCACCCTCTCATGCTTCAGGATGTTGAAAAGACAATGAGTGATAATGTCTGGCTACAATTTAGATTCACAGGTAACAAAGAGACACATAGATCAAAACTAGCCCTATTCTTTTTGCCTTATTTTGATTGCAGTCTTGGTCATACGTATCTGGAATTTCTAGGCACAAATCTCTGGGGAGGTTTATGTTTTGTTGCATACACATGTATAGGATTATCAATAATGAGGCAATAATGCCTTCTTGAGAGAGAGGTCAGTCAAATGCATGGAAAAAAACATCATGAGAATTGTCTGCCTGAGATTCCTAAGGTAATTTTTCTGACCTGAGATATTATCAGTCACTGGGTTAGTGGCTTAAGAGAAGAAATGTTGAGGACTGTTCTGCCCACTTCTCAGTATGACTGTTTTTTGAAAGCAGGAGGATATCCTGCACCTTTAAGACAGCACTAGTATCTGATCTGAAGGTAATATTGCTATGTGGATTGAAAGAAAATTAAATTGATGTAGATACTGTCTCATTCAGGCATTCAATTCAGAAGAATATCTAAAATTAGTTTTCCCCCTTACTTTATCTATTTTATTCACTTCAGGTCCACAGTCACAAAAATACTTATGGGTAGGCTTTCTTTTCTGTTTGTTTGCCTTTTTTCTTTTTTCTTTTGACTCCTATATGCCGTTTTTATTCCTTGGCACACCGTCACAGTCATGATTACTTGCAACCATATACATTTTGTTTTCTCTGTTGCACAGTTTTGTTTCATAATAAAAGAAAGTCACCCAGTAGAAACAATAAGAATGTAATTATGTATTTCTAATAATTATTTGAATGCAGTTATACATTTTAATGACAATTTTTATAAAAATTGGACATATATATGGACAAAAATAATACTTACAGAATAATGCAGTGGAATGAAGCAGTGTTCTGTCTTACAAAGTTTGGCAAGTTCATTATACAAAAAATACCTAAGGAAAGTTTACATGAAATCAGCTTTCCAAAACATAAGATGTACCTGCAACAGCTTAAACAAACATTTTTGAGGGAAACATAAAAATAGATTTCTGCCTCTTCCCACTTACAAACCTGGCAAAAATAGCAATCCACATTTCTGTAAACCTTTCTTTGGCTTCAATTTATTATGTGACAAGTTGTTGTGTTTTTTTTTTGTTTTAAATTGAAAACATGAGAAATTGATAAAGCAAAGCATAAACAATAGAAAATGTTGCAATTCCAGATGAATAAGCAGACAAATTTTTTTAAAGGGTCAGACAAACTCTGAAATGCATTATCCATTATCGTTCTAATATTTCTTATAATCTATCATTGTGACAAACACACAAGCTGTCTTCATTTTTCTGAACTGTGGACATTTTATGCACCTAGTGAATTCTGGGTGACATCTGAGTCTGTGGAAACCACAAGCACTGCAGATCATGAAATCAGGTATTGGTCTTGCGGAGAAGAGCAGTGAAAAGTTACAAGAGACTGAATTACATTTAAAATATCTGAAAACTGAAAACATCAGCAGGAAAGATTTTAAATGCAGATAAACAGAACTGCTGTGGCTGCTTTAAGTGCAGAGACCTATCAGCACAGAGGGGTGCAGCCGCACACTTGTAACCCCCTTCCCTGGAGGGGCAGTGGGAGTCCTTGTGTCATCTCCAAGTGCACCACTTCTTCCTTCTATTAGCAGGGATACAATATGTGCTGACTACTCTTCAGCTTGACTAAAATGTCAGGCTCTCTCTGTTCATGGTTTTTACCCTTTCCAATCTTATTGATCTTCATGTTATCAAGTCACTTTAGAAGAGATGGCGAAAAGCACTAGTGGAAGAAACAGGGAGTCTGCATCATGGAAGGGAACTAAGAAAGGATTGGGGGAAAAGTGACAATGGGATTTGAGATGGAAAGATTAAAAGGACAGAGAAAGGGAAAAAAAAGAATCTTTTCTCCTTCAACCTGTCAGACCTTTCATTCAATTCCTCAGTCACCCAGTGCTCTTAATAGGATACTAAAATTTATCTTGCATGACACACCCAATTCATCACAATATCTCCACGAGCTATTTATTGTCTGCTGTGACACTAGAGACTCCTGTAGGAATACTTATTTCTCTTGTTCTTCACAGACATCCACATGCACAATGAAGATAATTTCACCAATGGTGGGAGTAAACATAATATATGTACATGCATGTGTTCACAAAAATCCATGTGCATGCATGCATGCACACACATGTACATTCAATCCCTACTTTGGCAAATGTTATTATTACAACATATCCCAATGCCAATTTGCATTACAAACACTTTTATAATTTCATAAAATGAAGCTAATTGTTTTCATAAATTGGTATCTAAAGTCTCAGCCAAGAATGACTGTTAATTAAAAAAGACATTAATGTGTTAAATATTTTGTCATAATTTATAACTACCTAATTTTCCTTGATGACCTATTTTAATGGCTCATGAGTTTTTTGTTCTCTTATTAATTGTTTCATTTTTAAAAATCTGAAATAAAGATTTTCTAAAGCCATGAAAGCCATATTCTTATGACGTTTGACTTCTAACCTTGTTGCTTTTCAGTGTCTATGATCCAGGTATTCAGAAGTATTTGAATGTCTAAAGATGTACCACGGTTTTCAAAAGTATCTGGATATATATGGTACAATTGAAGCATAAGCTCTGAAGTAGGCAGCTACCACAGTTATGCATTTCTGTCAGTCCTATCCAAATGTTTTTGAAATCTAGTTTTGTAATGCTAAATTTAGGTTTTTAAAGAGGAATCTTCCAAAGGGCAAGCACAACTATAGTGCCTATCCAGAGATCATGAATATATAATTCATGATCTTGTGATATGCATTCCTTGTCCAAAACAGATATTTTTAATTTTATGACTTTTAGTTTTTTAAAAAAGAGCAACCTTACAGATTAGGTTGTCTTGTCTTTATTTATTACAAAAGCCCATCAACATTGTGTCAGACTGCTATGCCATAAGAGATTTACCAGCTACTAGCAGAACATTGATATAAACAAGATAATATGTATTTTTCCTCTGAGGTCAATTTTTACAGTATTCACCTATTCTGAATAAAATCAGAATATTTTAATTAAACTATATGGCAATAATATTGATGGCTATAGTAACGACGTTATTTGCAGATACGGTTTACAAACTTGAAACAAGATTGGTACTTGGATGGCAAGTCTATTTTACACAGACAGAGGGGTAAGCTTTGGCTCGTTTAGGCCATATATTTCAAAGAAAGAGCTTATGGAAATATCTTGTCCTCTCCACTAGTATTTTAAAGAGTCTTACAGTTCTTTCACCAAGAATGTTGGAAGAGAATATCTGAAATACTGCAGGGCTATTCTTTTGCTTTAATGTTATCCTTTTTGCTTCCCCCTTTCCCTTTCTCTGACAGAAGAAAAAAATAAATGTTAGTAATGTTTAAGAAATCTAGGGTGACAAATAGGCCATGGAGACTACTGAGGATTTTTAGAAGACTGTCAACAAACAGATGTTCAAGAACCCCATCTGAGCAGAAAACCTCCTGCTCTTCTGTGCCATAATCTACTGTGGTCCTGAGGGACTGTACCTCCTATAAGTTCTCTTTGCCCCCCTGCCAGCATGCAAAAAGAAACAACTACATTTTAAATAAGGGAAAATGAGAAGCTTCTGCAGAAAGAGACTGACAAGGGAAGCCAGAAATTGACTTGAGTGAGGACATAAGGATTAAGACCAATAGAATTTGAGAACAGTAACATTTTGGCAGCTAGTGAAGGAAAATGTAGCAAGCAGTGGTAGAAATGGACGAAAACAGGAAAACCAGTAAGTTAAAAGGCTTGACTAGGAGAGAAAGAAATTAGTACGAGAAGTCTCGGAGGAAATAGACAGGATGAAAAACTGGAAAGGACACAAAAAACAGTGTAGGGAAGAAACAGATGAGGTAGGAAAACAGGTTCAGCTACGATGGGCAATAAGGGCTTGTGCTCGGTGAAGTACACTTCCCAGGATCTGACGGAAGAGTGTGTTGTGGAACAGGACATTTAGATTCCTAGTTTACTGTTGCCATGCTGTTAGTAAAACCTGAAAAAAAAACCATGGGCAAGTTATGAATGAAGGCTCAAGTATTGTTTCTCATTTCTCAGTTGTATAGTGGGATCAGGCTCTCTATGGCCTGCAAGGAGGACTAAGCATACATACTGCACTCCAGTATCCCCCAGCTCTACTGGAGAAAACAGATTCTAATCCTACTGATTACTTAGTTCTGTGTCATTATGAACTCAAGGAATATGTTTCTGGAGGTTTGTTTCCATTTTATTTATCTTTAAAAAACAAGACAGGTAAAACAATATATATAAAAAAAAAAGACTAGTAAAGAAGTGCCTATCAAGGAATGGAAGTCAAAGCTATTGTGATCTGTGCAAACTTAATACATTTTTTGTACTCTTGCATTACATACCAGTACCCTGCATCAGCACACAGATGGATCAGACTTGTTGCTGAGTGCAACTTTATAATGAACAAAACTGACCTGTAGAGCACCAGTTTCTTCTGTTACAGAATTCAGATTGTGCTACAGTGGATGGGAAATACTGGTCTCATAAAAGCAGTGACAAGAAACTCAAAGATGAAAAATGTGGAAACAAAAATAAAAAGGAAAGTAAATAGCAAATGTACTTATATGAGAAGATTAAGACGTGGCTGACATAACTTAAGAAAAGAGCAAGGAGCTTTTAAGTATCCAAGAACTAAAGAAATACCATTAATATCTTAACAGAGGGTATCAAGAAATTCTAAATAATAACACAGAAACATTAGGGCCAATAATGCTTAGGATTTGGAAAGAAGCGCAATGCTTACTAACCACTTTACAGGTATCCAATTAAATCTACTAATAACTAAGGGGAATGTTTAAGCCAATCTATTAGAATTAGGTAATTTTAAATCAACAGGCCTGTGTAACTTTCACCCACACATTATCAGTAAGTTGGTTGAAGAATTTTCTGGACTTTTCTTAGCTAGTATTACATTAACTAGTGTATCAAAGACATTCCAGAGGTTTCAGAAAATATTAAGAATGTCTTAATGGGAAATTGCTGGTAATTCTGTCATACTAGGAAAAAACATAGAAAAGAGTATGGAACTATATCAAGTAAAAATTAAATTAAAATAATATGGTCAAAGTCAATGATACCACCTAAGAGAAAAAAAAAGTTTTTGTATATCAAATCAGATTCATCTTTGGTGAGATGAGGGTTTTGGTTGGTGAATTTACTGCTTAAATATAATTTTTCTGAGGCTTTTGACTCAGCACCTATTATCCTTTAATAAATTAACGATAAACACTACAACAAAGCATATATTAAAAAGATTAATAATTAGATAATTGATTAGTTCCAAAAACAACTAGTAATAAAGAATTAATATTAAACAGGGCCTATTTCTAGAGGTGAGTAGTATAAACCCCCATATTTCTAAATATGATTCAGAAGGATGTATTATATCATGCAGAAGGAGCTGATGAAGGATACACAAAACTAGTAGTCAAGGCTAAGGCCAAGGAGACCAGCTCTGGAATTGAAACACAATGCATTTTTTACAGAAAAACAAAATATCCCTTCTTTTGTGACACCCCACCCACAAAATGCAGTACAGATCTAACAATGAGAAATTATTTCCTGGTAGCAGCAAGTCTGAAAAAGAAATTCGGGGTCATTCCAGACAAGCAAATAAAAATTAGTTCCCAGTAAAACATAGAGACAATGTGGGTTAATGCAAACCTCAAAGGAACAAGCAAGGAGGAGGAGTAATGAAAAGCAGTGGTGATTTTATGCCTCTAGATAGCACTGGTGAGATTGATACTGGCAAACTGCCTCCTGTTCTGCATACTGCACAGAGTTCATTTTTAAAATGTCACTGAAAAAATTGGAGATGATACAGAAAAAAAGCTGCAAAATTATACCAGGCTGCAGAAAATTCAGGTGAGTGAGGACTTAAAAATATCAGTCTATTTATCTTATCAAAAAAAAGACTGGCAGGTAGCGTGATTGCAGTGTATAAGCACCCTCACAAGGAACTAAAGAACTCTTTAATCTAGCAGGGGAAGACAGAAACCAATGGATAGAAAAGGAAAGCAGGCAAATTCAAAACAGGAAAAGACAAAAAATTTAACAGCGTGGGTGATTAACAGCTGGAACAAACTCCCAAAGGGAATGGTAGATTGTCCATTACTTGGCGTTCTCAAATCAAAGCTAGGCACCTTTCCAGAAAATGTACTTAGTCTGGAGTCACTGGAAGAAATATAATGTCCTGTAATATACAGGACATATGTGACTAGATGATCTAATAGTCTCTTTCTGGCCTTAAAATCTGTCAATCAAATGTGAAGCTGTAAAATATTGCTACACAAAATTGGATTTTAACCCTCCTTCTACCACACAGCATGCCTAGATAATGTTTAGCAAATCACTTGATTTAGAATGTTCATAAACAGTTGCCGACAGTGTACTACCATTTTGTGCTTGGATCCCCATCTTACAGTCTTGCATACTGATGCACTGATACCAGCAGAATCAAAGTCAGTGAGAACAATGCAGAGAACTTACCAGCGTGCTGTGGATCACTATCTGAATATCAGCCTCTGGGAATTTCGAAGTAATAAGTCTTAACTTTTTGTGCCTCTGCTCCCTACATGTTAATGCCATTAAGAACATTTTCTCCCCATCTAAGTATAATGAAAATAAACCAGTGTCCACAAACGTTGTCATATTGAATGCCAAAGAAAAACCCATGAGAAAACAAGTGATTTTTGTACTCACAGGAAAGTATAGATAGATTTCAGTGGGTAAGACATGAAAGTGTACATTACATAACAACAGTTTAATGACTGAAAAGTCCTTCAGTTAGTTTATAGATTTTTTCATTCAATGAACAAGGCAAGGAATCTATGGATAGTGTACAGTTACAGAAGACTGTATCAAACATATGCTCAAATGCACAAAAAACTGATGTTGCATCACTTCACAGTATCTTTTTTATTTGCTAGGAATACAGCCCCATCTTTGGTGGATTTTACACTGCCCTGGTCATAACTGGTGAAGTGGCCTCTTCTACATATGTTCACAAATGATAAGAAAGTCAGAAAGAGAGAAATATTAAATGGATCCAATTACACTCTCTGGGACAAAATGTGGTCTAACTATTCCCAATATATCAGCAAAAACAGAAAAATATTACAGAATTTTGGGCACCAGATGGTACCATAACATAGCACCTGATGACCTATCCACCTTGAAGTGTAGTTTGAGAAACCTCTGAGCCTCCCTACTCAAGACCCGATAGCTCTGGGTTACACAGCAGTGGGCAAGGACAAGGCTTGAGGTGGCTCCAGCTGCCTCTTATAATACTGTAAACTTCAAAGCAGGGAATAGTAATGTAAGCCCACCACCACTACTCTGTCTGAACAGTAAGTAAAGTGGCAAATTACCAGTGGCAAGTCTTTTGGATTTACTTACTCTGTAAAACTTCAGATGACTGGTAAAACATCCATTTTTTGTGCTTCAGTTCTGGCCAGAACGTCCTGGGGATCAACCTTAGCTTCTCAAACAAAAGTGGATAGGATGTATGTACATGAACTAATACAGTTTTACAGCTCCATCATGAGCTAATACAATAGTGGCTTCCATCCTGTTCAAACATAACTGTATGGTAAGTTCTAAAATGTTTTCTCAGCAATTGGTATTTTCCATTTTGTATGCAGATAAACTCAGGCACAGAAAAGTTAACTGAATTACCTGGTTTTACATGGCAATTTAGGGACAGACACAGGAATGCATTTACAGACTGTGCAAGTTTTCATCAAATGGTGAAGGCAGAGTTTGACTTTTACATAATTTTGGGACAAACTTAATGTTTCATTTAAATATTGTGTTTACAGTTAAACTTAACTGTGTAAGGAATTGAAAATTTAGCTTCTGTCCTAAGCACAGGTATTCCGCCTGCCATGGCCTCTGATATAGGTATGAATTTAAAGTTCATCAGTTTAACTCAACTCTTACATAGATATCAGTAATATAACACAATTGCATTTTCAGTCACCTGTTTTCTAAGTCTGCAGGTGGGTGACATCCTTTATAGCTTCACGTAAAGACAAATATTAAAGTTTTCAGCAGTGTTCTCCAAAATTGATTCTGAAGTCATGATAGTGTGTCTTTGTCTATCTTCTTGCAAGTGAGTTTCATTACTGTCACTTTGTCTAGAAATCAGGTTATTAAGAGCTATCCTTATGGGGAAAACAAATAATCCTCACTTTATCATCCAAAATTGTCCTATTTCTAATGCATATACTTGAACATTTTTTGCTGCAATAGCAAATTACATTTATGCAGCATTATGCCTGAGACTGGGTCTGTTATGCAAATTCAGATCTTCTAACAATCTTCTCTTAGAAAGGCAATGGTAGACCTGGACAAGCAGCCTAAGGATAGGTAAGGATTGTCCTCTACCTACTTTTCAGAACAATCAGTCAAATTATGGTAAATACTCATGTAGAGACAACATAGGCTGTTAGCACACACAGCAGAGTTTGAGGGGTAGCACCTACACGACTGAGTTAAAGAAGATAGGGCTGCAGCTCTTTTCATTATTCGAATAAGAAAAACTTTTCACTAGTCCTGAATCAGGTGCAATCTCATTGATCAAACATCATCAGTTATATCACTAAACTTATTGTAATGTGTGAGATTCTTGGTTGGGTTTTTTTTGTTTTTGTAAACATGTATCGCTTCTTTTTATGGTTTGACAGTCTTATCTATGCTTTGATTGTAAAGTAGTGTTTGTGTGAAATGAGTCTGATTGGCTATAAATATATCTTGACAAATTTTCTACAATCAACAGCATAATATCTTAAACCTTTCTCACATCTTGGCAGGTTTTAAGAGAAGACTATGCTCACACAGGAGCTGACAACCCACCAGTTGTTTTCTCTGTTAATTTAGGTTTCTTCTAAAAGGTATTTTAACCTCATTTGTTACAATTAATTAAGTCTATTTGTTCATAATGATCATCCTAAGACTCCTGATGCCAATACAGAAAATATAGTATAAGTGAGGAATTCAGGCACCATGTGAGAGCTTAGAATAATAAAGCATTTCCTTGTATGTTCAATTTCTATGAAAAGAAAATCTTGAGATTATTATATGCATATGTTTGGTACAGACTTCTGCCATGCATAGCTTTGAACACATTTAAAATACCTAAACAAATATGTGTTTGGAAAGGCACAAGACAAAATTAGTTTCATCTGTCGTCTGGGTACCACAGAAACTTCCCCTCCACTTCCTTTTATTGATCCCCTCCTCCCAAGTGTCCTATGCCAAATGTATACATATTCTGGTTTATCAATAAAAACTACCTTAAATTAATAATTCAGTCTCCTTTCCTCTTTTTGGAATGCAACAACCCAAGGCAGTACCAGCTAATCTCAATCACACTGCAGTCTGCTCTCTTCTGTTGTAGCTTTTTCATTATTACTTCTAAACGAACCTTTTGTTTCCTTTGTTTCACACCAGGTGCCTTATGTAAGGGCTTTAGCTATTACAGGCATAAGCTGCAAAATGACAAGAATGAAACAAAATATTGACATTATGTAAGAGACTCACATGACCATTTTTCCCTAGCAACAGTGTGCACACCCTCAAAGTATGCCTTCAGTGGCTGAGCCTGGCAAAGAACATTGGTACATACTATGTTTCCCATCTTTTTTCCAGCACTTAAGCATTGAACAACCTAGTTCCCCTTCGATATTTCTTCTGCCTCATTCATCTATAAAATGACATCATACAGCAGAGTGAGAGAGATGAACCAAAATGGAAGTCCTAATAAAATAAGTGCCCACAGTTTCCTGATATTCATAATTTTTATTCTCATGACAGATGCAGTTCAACAGTAGAAAGTGAAATCTCAAAAGAATAAGTCTTTCATTAAGAGCAATGCTGATATTTTGTATTAGGCAGCCACCAACCACAGACATAGTAGACTTACACAATATAGGTAATAGGCAGCACAGAAACCAAGGGAAATAATGAGCCCTAGTCTCCCTTCTTGCCTTTTTAGGTTGTTACAGTCATGATGTGATAAAACATACTCATATGGGAATTAAACATGTAATCTTGTTATAAGAAATAACATCTGGTTTGCCGTGTTCTCAGGTCCCAGTGGGTTAATTTGTTTGCTTTTGTTCAGAAATGGAAGAAAGACCTGCATTTGAAAAGGCAGCTGGAAAATGATCTTCTGGATAGTTACAAAAGTAGCAGCAGTGAGTAATCACTCAAAAATCTGTGTTTCTGAGACCTCAGTGTGCCTGGGTATCTCTATCTGCCAACAAACATTGACAGGCTGCAAATGCACTTGGCTTGAGACCTTCCTCTAGAGAGCACAAGTCATTGTATAGTTCCTTCATATATATCAATCTTTATTCCTGAGTCCTTGGCATGTTACATTGCATTCATAGCCCCACAGTAGTAAAGGCATGCCCCAGGGAACAGACTGTTCAGTGAAGGATATTAAAAAATCCCCAACTATTTCTGGAGATGCAAATTCTGTGTCTATTACTAAAGCAAAGAGATTCAGTGAAAACAGAAATTTGAATTCCAAAGACCTGCCTGCAAGTGCCACAATGCCAATACTGACACTGTAGACCTACATATAGGGAGCTGGTGAGGAGCAGAAGCAAACAGAGCTGTCAAATCACTTCCTGTTTTTAAAATAGTATATTTTGTTATTTTAATATCTAAAGATACATGAAAATTAAGATAAAAAATCCCACCTCCTGTATGTGAAACTCATCACCTGCTTGTTCTGACAATCAACATTTTAATACAGAGATAAAAAAAATCCTAAACCTGAATAAACTGTTCAGAGAAAGAAATACATTCAGCTATGTCTTAATAAGCTTAAGTTGTAGAACTATTGCAATATTTACTTAACTATGTAGTTTCAAATAGTACAGCAGATTTGCCAGCCATATGGGTAAATGCTCACCTGCTCATCTGTCCACTTGCAGGATACTGCAGAATTCAGATTTCTCCTCCCTCTTCTTTAATATGCTTATGAAGCCATTAGTAAGTGAAATGAAGGCTCATAGGCTTTTTGCTATGATGGTACAGTATACCCGTACACTTCTACCTGCCTGCTCTGACTGAGGCAACACAAAAATGACCTGAGTGTAAGTGTGGCCGGGGATTTTTAAGTTGTCTTCCTTGGAGTCAATGAAGTAACACTGCAGGAAAAAAATCTGCAGATTTTGGTGATGGTATCAGCCCTTCAAAATCAAACAATTTAGCTGCTGTTTCTTAGTCAGGCTCGTAATTTTTAGGGTCCCAAATTTAAATGCTTCAGACCTTTCAGATACACTAAATAATGCATTTACTCAAAATGTCACGCTTCACACTGTCAGAACTAAAAAGCTCTGACAATTCTGAACTTTGAGATCCGTGCCTTCAAGAACTGTTGCATTAGCTCTGCGCAGTCTTTCATTTCTTTCATTTCAGGCTCTCAACTTAAGAATAAGAGCTTAAGTGCTGTTTCTCAAAGTCTGTAGCTTGATACAAAGCTGCAGTACAAAAAGAATGTGTAAAAAAAAAAAACCCACTCATAAATGCACAAGAAGCTTCAAAGTTTAAAAAAGAAAAAAAAAAACAACAAACCCAAAACGAAAACAAGATGTCTCGCCAAAACCTCAAAAAACCTGCTGATCCTTAGCAATGAAGAGCATTGCCTGTGTCCACTGCAATATACATGGTAGGCAGGAAACTACACCTAAGAGTTACCATAGATAAAGCCTTGGAAGGCACTGAGGCTGCCTAGACTAAAGACTATCTTTTGCAGATAACTGATTAATCAGTTGTTGAAGGGCAAAGAGGAAAAAATAAGCAAAGCTAACCATAAAAATTATCAACTATGTGGAGCCGCTGCCCAGCCCAATACAAAATCAGGCTGAACAGGATATGGACAGCTCATAGGCTGGGACAATCCCAGCTATCAGCATTGTTCTGATCCCCTTTAGGATCATGTATGATATAGGGCTGAAAAATGAAAGTACAGTCACTGTGCCTGGATGACTGCAAGTTGAGCAAGACTTACCTTGTCTTTTCAGTCATGGCAGCAGAAGCAAGGAGCATGGACCCATACCAAGTTTAGAATGAAAACCAGAAAGCTACAGCTGTTTTATATTAGCTTACACCTAACAAAAAATGTGATAAGGTAGTTTTAGGGTACGCATGAGGCACGTGTCTCTCAGAATAGCATGAGTCCTTAGAAAGGTGAGAAACAAGGGCAATTTGTGCACATGGACACTGTCTGGCCACAGTGCCATACTGATGTGTCCAATGCATTGTACAACAGCTCGAACTGTCTCTAGTAGAGATGTGATGCAGACCTAGAGACTATTAGTGCTAACAAAGATAGAACTGTAACTGCGTTTGTCTAAATTCAGCTATGCCAATACAGTCCTATATTGATTTTGCTGCAACATGAGCAAAAACCACAAGTATAGAGCTACACCGACTGCTTTTGCAATAATAGCAGATTAAATGAAGGCTATTCCCAGAATTATCTGGATGTTGTCTGTGCTATCTACTTGTTGTAAAGTAAACAACAACATTAATTGTAAGCCATGTGAGAAAGAAGAAGAAGAGTGTGTAGTGGGGGATGGTTGCATAAGGAAAAGCAACATTTGCAAAATGGAAAATTGAAGACGTTAACAAAGTACATTCTGAATTTTTATTCTGAATAATAAAAACCCAAGACTTTTAACATTTTGTCAAAACTTCCTTTAAACAAAACAAAACAAAACAAAACAAAAAAAAAAAAAAAGAAAAGGAAAAAAAAAAAAAAGAAAAAAGCAAGCTCATTCCTGGCATGCATACATACCTTCTTAGCTGCATTTAGCAAAGGTTCACTTCCAAAGATACTTTCCTGCTTGGATGTGTGCTCCTTGCCTTTTCTAGCCCCTTGAACCATTTTCATGTGCAGTGCAGGCTGAATAAACTGCACACATAGGGTTTGACTTTTAGATAAGAACAAAAGTTATCCCCAGGACTATGCAGGAAAGAGACTCGGAGGTCTAGATTAATGCAATGAATTTTCAGGACTTTCAGCATTTCTCCAGCAGGAAATAAAAAGCTTGGAAAAGAACAGGAAGACTGGTTAACATATATCTAAGGTATTGTCCTAAGAAAAAAAAGAGGCGTTCCTGATCTTTTGTGACTGATCCTTATTATGTCACTATTTCTGCTTTATTTCAGCTAGTCTTGATATAGTATCATATTGTCTGACATATTAGCAATTGCCTTTATTGTTGTCCATGGGTTTTTCTTCCCTCCATACAGGGACTAAAACAATGTAATCATGGCTACAATCTCAGGAGCAACCTAATTAAACATAAGCTTCATATTTTCACATACATATCCATAAAAAAAAAAAAAGACTACTATCTTTTCAGCTGTGAAAATCTCCCTATAAATGCACATTTCTACACAAAAACCCAGCCCATATTAGGAAAATCATATAAGAGCTACGAAGTCCAAAATGGGGTAAACTTCTATTGATGGGATCAGCACAGCATGCTGTGCCCTGAATGGAAGGCCCATTCAATGTCTTGTGATGTAGGGTTCCCAGCATCTGAAGGGGTGTAATGTTATCTATACTATCCTCTATTTCAGTATATTGTTAGCTCCAATAAATGGCATTCTAAATAATCATAAAAAGCCAGTGTAAAATTGATGCAAAACACCTTCCTCCAAGCTTCCTGGGAGAGCTGCTTTTTCAAAATCTACATCTTTAAGGCAACCAGCTATGAGTTGAAGATGCCAATGACTCCAGATCCCATAGCTCCAATGCTGTCTTCCACATGGAAACTACCCCAGCAGCAGAACCTTAGGACTTCTATTGTTTTCACCAAAAATATTTTTTCTTCAGAATTTTTAACCCAAAACCACACACCTCTTACATTTAGTACAATTTTTTTTCTATAAGGCAGTTCAATAAATTTATTCCATGACCATATGTTACTCCTTATGAGAACAGTAGTTTCTTCCCCATATAAGCCTTCTAGGTTCCTCCTTACCAAGATCTCGATAAAACACAAAAATATCAAGATATTAATCTTTTCTCAAACACTGACAACCAAGACACAAATAAAGCTTTGAGAAAATTTTCTTTGTTTTGTTATTCCCATTTCATGGTCTTAGGTTTTTATTTCATCAGTTTTCTCATCTGCAAATATTCTTCAATTCAGAGATTCCTTTAGTAAGCCTCTTCTGCATGTTCCTCCAGCTGTTTTTTCCATGATGCATATTTCTATTTCTTTTAAAATCCAAACTGTAGCTAGTTCTATGAGGTGGATAATTTAGAAATTCAGAAACAGTTGAACTCTGACAATTCTTGGTATTGTTACAAACGCATTCCACATGAACAGCAATATTTTTCTGGGATATTTTCATTTTCTGAGTTACTCAAAGATACTTAGGTGGATATGCATATTTGATGGAGTTGAGGTTTTCAGGTCCATATGCTCAAAGACAAATAACATAGGAGTTGAAGGTTCATAGGCTGGTCTTCTAGTTCTTGATAAAATTCCTAAGCCTTTGGAAAAAGTATAGGAAGAGAAGCATCTGCCCGTTTCAGACACTATGTCCTGCTAGATATCTATGCTGGCTTATCTTATTGATAGACTTGTGTCTAGTTTCTTTGCCACCTTTTGTGGTTTCCTGGATAGGTGAGCAAACATGCCTATGCATAGGTACATAAAACCAGCAAATATGTAATATATGCAAAAATTATGATTGGAAGAGCTTACTTGGTTCTTTCTTGTTTTGCTGTTTCTCATAACCCAAAAGTAACATCATAGAATTTTTTAAGTGCATGTATCTGCTGTGTCTGGAAAGAAACATTAGAGTTATTAACAAAATACAACTGTTTTATGAAGAAGGCATGCTTGCTTGAAAATGTATAAATACCTTGACACTTCCTGGCCAGCAACAATCGGGCATTTGATTGTGGGAAAGGAAATAAATCAAAGGTGAGGGAAACAGATCAGCAGACTCATGATCATCAGCAGCTCTGTAGTGAAATTGTGACATGGAGGGAATGAATAGGTATCCTGCTCAGAACTCCTTTAGACTGATGCAGTGAACTTGGCCAAAATTGTTACTTTTGAGAGTCTGCTTTCATTACGTATTGTAACTTTTAGGAAAGTTACTTGTCACCTGTTGAATTCTCTGGGTAAATTAAATTCTTTTGCATGGTGCTGGGATACAGTATTTCATACCTGCTATGATTTCTCCCATGGGTGCCTAGTATGTGGTGATAGTTAAATGGTTCTCAATATTATAGATATAGTTTGAAAAATACTCTAGGATTTTTTGAGATCATTTACATTTACTGAGTTGAACAACACTCTAGAGATCTAGCACACTGAATACTCTCATCTACTTCAGAGAACCAAAGTTAGCAAAGTAAATGCTCTATATCACTAATGGGGAAATGCAGCACCCTCCAAAAAGACGATTCAATACAACTAGGTTATATGCTTAAAAGTAGTTGACAAACACTATGCCATTTATTCACAGACACAATGTCATTCAAAATGAATATTTTGTATGAAAAATAACACACACACACCAAAATAAAAGTGCCTGCCCTAGTTGGTGCTCTCTTAAGAGTACATGTGACAATATGAAATGCATTTATTTATGGAATTCAGTCATCAACTTGGAGCAGAAATCAGCTGCAGTTTAAGCCTAACAATATACAGCCGATACTGCTGTCAAATATCTATGGCTAGCAAGGACCTCCCCCTTCAAGACAACTTTAATAGCGTGGAAGCAGCAGGTGGGTAATTGACATGTTGCTGTAAGTGCTCTCCAGCTGCAGGCTCTTCAGTGGAGTGATACTGTTATGAATTAGCCATCCTCACGTTGATGTTCTATCACAGACGGGTTCCCTGTGGCAAAGATCTAAAGACAGTCTGTCCACAGTACTCAAACAGGGAATCAGAGTAACAGGTAACTTCTGTATGATGCATGCAAAACATTTATTCAAAACTGAAAGGAGGTTTCATTCATAAAATAACAGACATAACAGGATTGGCTTTGACCTTTTTCCAGAGTGCTCCCCTCACACTAAGCCTACTGTGGTCTCTGATCAGAGAACTGAACTGATTTTTATGTTTGGATTCTAAAGGAAGGAAAAGGAGATGGATTTTCTAAGAAAGGAAACACACTTCAGACTTGATTATTAATTTTGTTTTTTGTTGATCAAATGCTGTTCCATAGATATTAATACTTCTCATTCATTAGAACAGTAATTGTTATTTGTCATACAATGTTACAGGTAACAATTGCAAACAAGATAATGCAAGCGCAATAGAATTGATTGAGTGCTTAATCACAGGCAATTTGTCTTAATATATTTATATCATACTCACGTTCATATCAGGCATAGAAAAATAAAAAGTAAGGCTGAGCAAATCCAAAACAAGATTTCTGCAAGACATCTCAACTTAGTGGCTCTGAATGAAGAGAACGTATTTAATCCTTTACTTATAATTTGAATTCAAATTACCCATTTTGAAATGCTCCAGTATCAACTATTCATATTTAACACTTCAGCAATGATACAGTGACTGTATTTTTTTAAGTCACTCAAATAATATAGCCTTTTAAAACAATATGAGCCTGAGGAAAATAATCTGTAAGTCTAGTTTGCAATGGATAGAGAACAGGTTTGTGTTCTGCTTACCTTTGGATTAGCTGGAAAGTTTTAAATCAGTGAGAAATGAGGAGCTTAATCTTGAAGTTCTTCCTCAAGCAAAGTTAGTAATGAAGAAGGCGAAGATGATGTTCAATTCCTAAATGAAGAAAGTTACCATATATTACAAACATAACAGAAGCTTATGGTACGGCTATGCTCAGTTTTGCCTGGAAGGAAAGGTTTTGGAGAATTTTATGGATTAAAAGAATAAAGTATTTAATTCCTTGGTTTTAGACCATATAATGCATAAGTAAACCCAGAATTCTCTGAGAATTTTTATGCCTTTTTATTTTTGTGTTTTGTCATCAAAGACCTTGAAATAGGCAGTTTTCATATTCTTTTGTTTCAAAACCAGTTTGTTAAGATTCGTACTTTATACTTTGAAATTCACTATAATAAATTCTGTGGAAAAAAAGGTAATTTCTGTGAAGTACTTTGTGTTGAAGTTCCAACCAAACTGGACAGTTATTTATCTCCTGAATGCAGTAAATTGTCAAGTTCTAAGATAATGGGCAACCACATATTACAAGCATTTATCTTATAGGCACAAGGGCTCACTCTAATGATGTCAAATTACTGATAAAATTCTCTTTTGGTACATGTTATCTGTAGATTTTATGTCATAAATATGCAAAATTAATTATAATTATTGTACATCAAAAAACTCTTGTAGTTCTGATTTTCCTGTTTTCAAAATGATGACCATATCCAGACTTTACAACAACTTTCAAGCTACGGATAAAGTTGTCTTTAATAACAAAGAGGTCCATAGTAATAAGCAAACGGTTCAATGATCTCATCTCAGTCATGGCAATTATCATGAAATGCTCCAGGAAAAAGGTGATTATCACAAGCAGTTTGAACAAGCAGATGCTGTATAGACTGCTAAATGACGATATAGTAGTTTTGTATGCTATAAATAAAGTAGGTAAGTCTGGCAGATACAAAAGAGAATTTTGATTAAGCTGTATGGGAAGTATACTTACTATCTGACTATTGTAAAAAAAATGTGTTTGGTTTAGGAATTTATTGACAGGTAGGTGTGGAGAGCTGTTGTTCCTTCCAAATCTGTTTTCCTTTCTGTGATATGAAGCTGTTCATTTAAGAAGATACAGACTAGCAGAGCCAAAGAATGTCTAAATAATGAGTATCTTCACAAACTACTCTAAAACTGGATTAGCATAGAATATATGATGTACCCTTCATAATGTCATCATGATTATTTATTTAAATTTTACCATATGGCAGCAGCAGAGACTTTACAGAAATCCAGAGACTAGAACACAGCTGGTTCTCCCCATCCTTTAAGCTCAATATAAATTACATTTGCAAAGCCTAGCAATTACATTCATGCTAAAAGATACTAAATTATGCATGACAAAAAATAAAGACATGCTATAAATAACAAATCAGTTTTATTACAACAATTCAGTTAATATTTATAAGGCACCAAATATCTTCCAGGAGTTAGAGCTCAGCAAAAACAAGGGTAGTTCCTTTATGACACACGCTTTGCTGCATCCTCACAGAATTAGTCAGTCTGAGCCGGGTATTCAGACAACTAAACCTATGAAGATCAGCTACAAATGGCCTTAGCAATCTTGCATTCTGTCAAGGGCAAGGGCCTCAAAATTTTAATTGCTTCTTAAAAAAATAAAAACTGAATATCACCACAAAGATGAAATACACTGTATGTAAAAGATTGGATGAGATCAGTCCCTATCTACAAAACTCTGACAATCTTCATTTTTCAAACTTTACATTGTAAAATGTCAAAATTCTTTGTAGCAGTAATTGCATACTCCATAGAGAAGGAAAACTACTGGCAATACAATTTCCAAATTTTTCATGAAAATGGGCTTTGTCCTGTTTTACACAACTACAGTTTGGCCTAGTATGTCCCAAAGAACACCACTAAATGTACTCTTGTAAAAATGCCTTACTTTTTTTTTGTGTGTTGACTGCCCAGAAGATCTCCTACAAGACACAGTTCCCCATACTTGACCAAAAGTAGCTAAAAACGTGGAAAAAGCAATGCCAAGATGCAGCCTTATCAGAGATTCACATCACACAAGTCCTGGCTAGAGCTATTACAGGCATTGCTCTAAGCTAAGTCTACCAGTCAAGATTCACAGCTCTTAGCAAACCAAAATAGGGAAAGAAAACATGTAGCAACACAGTTATCTGTACATGCCTTAGATAAAACAAGTTCATTCAAATTCTTTCATCTGATAATATAAAACAAAATTACAGCCAATAATCTTTTTTAATATATGTGACACAGAGAAGATACCTGAAAGTCTTCACTGTACATTAGGAATGAATGACTGGAATACACCTCCTGGATCATCCAGTGCCGTCCCCTGGTGTCACAAATACTTAGTTTGTGTTCTGCATTTTGAGAAAAGGCTTTTTCTGGTCCACAGTGGAAGAGTGCTGTAGAAATGGAGGCACCTAATTACTGAGCAGCTTCATGTAATATCTAAAATTAATTCATGGCCTGCTTACCCCTTTTGTCTTTTAGTATAAATAGTTATTTTCCTCTCTAAGATTAAGTCTTCAATGTCCTTACATCTGTGCTTGGATATCAGTAGGCTGAACAAAGTTAGCTCTTCTAAACTCAGGAGAAAGGATTCCTACTACCCACCCAAGGAACCCTCATCTACACCAACCTAACTTTTATTTATATGTTTCTTAATATAAGAAACAAGAACTGAACATGAAATCAAGAAAAACCTCTCACCCAAGCCCTGAACAACAGCATTAATACATTAATATTTTCCTGTTTCCTAAGAATTCTTCTCCCATCACCTTAGGATCATACTTGCCTTTTTCAAGGCTGCTTCCTGCTGATAGTTCACGGTTATTCTGTGATCACTCAGAATATCCAGCAGTTTATTCACATCTATCTTTTTTTTTCCCCTCAGTTGATGAAACCCTATTATATGGCAAAAGCTTCTGTTATGAACTCCCAACACAGGCATCAGTAAAGGGCCTTAGGCACTGTGATGTTCAGCACTGGAAAGTCTAATAGATATTTAGGTCAGGGACTGGAAATATTGAACTGACTTTGGTAAACAAAAATTCTTACACGTAGCACAGGGGTGAATGAAGAGGCTGGTTCAGGAATGTAAACAGTCCACACGCTGAGCACTGGGACCCCAAAGAAGTCCAAGAGGAAATATTAAAGATTGATGCAGATGTGAAATCTTGTTTCCTGCATGGGCTTATGTACCTATCTTGAGGCTGCAATTGAAAGTCCTGGGAAATAGAGATGAAGCCTAAATTCACTTATCTCACTTTGCCAAGTGCATCCACATAGGATTTGAGGCCAAAGGAATTCTTCACATTTGTCCTCAGAGGAGAATAAACTGTGAAAATTCCCATGATAGGACCTTCTGTGGTGGAGGACTCATCACAATATCTGATTTTTAGCGAAGTAAGCAGCCATGGTACAAAAGAGAAAGTCCTTGCATAGACAAATAAAAAAAAAAAAAATTAAAAAGGCAAGAAACAGAAAACCAATAAAAATTGGTTAATTCTTGAATTAGAGGGAGGTTACCAGTTCCACAGGTATATGTGGCTGTTCAAAATTTTGGTATGTGTCCTGAAAAAAAGGGTGAGCAATGGGGTGGCAAAGTTTGCTGTCAGCCCTGTTATTCAGCATCATAATGATGAGGACTGATTGACATGAACTGTATTTCACATGACCAAGGCATCTATCTAAAATGGCAAATGAGATTCAATGTGACTAAATGTAAAACTAGGCAGGGGGTGATGTGGCAGAAGATTTCCACATGTGAAGCCAGAATTGTTCTCAGTTGTCCATTAAACCCAAGACCTTGCTTCTGAGAAGCATGATAAGCAGTTTGGTGGTCAGCAGAGATAAAATGAGAGAACAAACAAGCAAATCGAACATCAAGAAGGGATTAGCAAATAAAGAAGAGAACGTAATTGCTTTGGTACATAATTCCATGGTGCATATGAACCATGAATAATATTATCTGCAGTTCTGGTCTCTTTATCTCAGAAATGATATGGTAGAACTGGAAGGTTCCTCAAACTTCCTTGTTGCTTTAGCTAAAAGTATAAAAAAGTTTCCTTTTAAGCAACAGTCAAGCAGGCTAGGACATTTTAGAAAAACAGAGGACCTTGAGGGAATATGAAAAAAATCTACAAAGTCCCTAGTGGTACAGAGAAGATGGATAGACGCTGACAATAACCTAATCTAAGGTATCTGAATTTTAACATAAGAAGAAGCAGGCCGCTGGTTCTTTTCTGTTTACGGTGCTTCATTCCTGAAGGAGGCAGGAGCTCAAACAGGTGAAAAGTCTGTGTTTCCACCAGATGACTGGCACCCTCATGTCAACAACTGTCTTCAGCCATAGCAGGCAAAAGATTTTGTTCTTAATCTTCCAAAAGTGGTGCAGGGCACAGCATAATACAGTGGTACGGATAGTGTGGGCCACAGGGCTATTCCAAAGGGTTTGGGGTTTGTTTATACAGATAACAGCTTCTTGCCTTCAAAATACTCACTTTGCCACTATTCAACAATAACTAAGGCATAATCAAGATATTTTGGTGGGATGCACTACAGTAGTCAGAGTACTTGTACATAAATAAAGGCAGAAGGTAACTGGTAGTCCAGCACATTTAAAATAACACAGCATCAAGAATCAAGGATTGCAACAGGCCAATCAGTGATTAAAGAAAGTACAGAAAGAAGGCTACTATGACAGTAGTCTGTATGCAAACACAGTATATTACTATTAGGCTGACAAAACAAATGAAAAATTAAATGTGTTGTTGATTGCTTTGTTAGGTAACAATGCCTCCATTTCAACAAAACAGCATGCGCAATTCAGCTCCACAGAAAACTAAACCACACACCTAAATGCCCACATTAAAAAAAAAAAGAGATTATTCTAAGTAAAAATATAGTACACTGATCAAGGAAGCATACGGAGAAAAATCAAACACTGCAGAGCTTTCTGTGGCTGTTTGAGCATAAGCTAAAATACAGTGTTTTAGCTGTTCTTCTCAAAGTGGGGACACAGATCCTTAACTCTGTATAGCAGTGACGGAGCTCTGCATTCTAAGGCACAATCCAGCAAAGGCTCACTCACACTTACTTAAAGGTGTATATTTAAGAGGTATATGGTGTGGTGTCTCCATCAGCAAGGAAGGAACAAGTTTTAAATACAACCATGTCCTGCTTCACAAAAGGCTTTTAAAACCCACAGAGGCTGTTTAAAGCCAGTCTGCCACTCCACTGTCAGCCAAAACACAACAGGACGAGCACTATGTGTTTACAACTGCACAAATCAAGAACAAACATGCTACTCTATTCTGAACAAGCTGTAAGTGGTATAGACATTGTGCTTCTAGAAGGAAATTACAGAAATGAGCCTCCCAGTCAAGCAATTAGTTGTTGCTTCACAACTCTTTCATGAGATCATGAGGCTAACTGCTTGCATGCATTGAACCAGTGGGCAACTCTCACAGGACAAAGAAGGGAGTCAGAATGATTACACAAATCCTTAATGAGCCTCACTAACCCTAAAAGTATCATCCTGAGAGAAGAAGAAAACCCTTTTCTGGCTTGCAACAATTTCTTCTCCTCAAAATAGTCTCCTTGGACTCACTAACAAGGGATATATACACCCAATCCAGATTAGGTGAACCACAAAAATAAGTAAATTGGAGGTTAATACAATAGGATAAGCACTATCTTGGAATGAGTAGGTAGCATTTTTCAGTCATTTACGTCCTACACCACAGATCAGAACTTTAAAAGTCCACAAAAAAGAAGTTACATCATGTTCTCAATAAAAACACTGTTGAGTGTCCTGAGATGCTCAGAAGAAACACAACTTTTCTCTTTTTGGAGAGTGAAAAAAGGCATGGGTGCCAACGATGCTTTGTATAGGAGAAGAGTAGGCATCAAAATATGTGAAAGTTAAAGTTAGCTTTCCTTTCTGCTTGTTCTGTGGTGATGTGGGAACATGAGAAAAGAGAGCAGGACAAGTACTGTGTTGTCCCTTCAGTTACACGAGGTGAGAATGAGTACACATGGGAAAGAGGATAAAGTGTCTATATACAAAATAAATTATAAGAACACACAGATGATATGCTGGGGAAAAGAGCAGCACAAGGAAAATAATGTATGTTTGGGTTTTTTTTAATGCCACAGGATATATGGTTTTTAAAGGAGAGAAAGAGAAGAGGAAAGAAGAAAAGGAAAGTTAGAAGCATGACATAGTGCAAAAAGTACTACAAAAATGAAAAGAAAGAGGCATTTGTGAGAGGAATGAAGGAAAATTAATGAGTGAAGGAAAAGCAAGTAAATAAAAAAGAAAGGCAAGCTAAAAGGACAGGGACAATAAAGTTACTTTTAAGAGTATTGTGGCTGAAGTGCTACAATGAGAAAAACCAGGTATCTCCATTAGCTCAGACAATAGTGGTTTATAATTTTATTGCTGAAATGTTCCAGCTTTCATCTCTGTGGACAATTCTGTTATCTGGATTTGTGGCATGACTATATTTGTACCTAATTTGGACAGAAAATATGCATCTCTGTAGGAAAAAAATAAAACAAGAATAAAAGACCCACTTAAACCAATAAAAAAACCCAGGGACTGGGAATTGTCTGCAATTAAAAAAAAAAAAAAGATAAAAACTAATGAAAATATATGAGCTAGTCATCCCCAGTGTCTACAAAGGTAAGCTGTTTTAAATGGCATATGTTTTGACTTTCATATTATAGAAATGTATACCAAACATCAGACATTCCCCTGCTACTGCTGTACATACATATTTATTTTAAAGTATCTCTGCACTCTGAGTAGCTATTTTATCTTTTGCTTTCTCTCCTGCAGCAGGAACATCATCTATTATTTCCTAATGGACAAAAGCACATGAGAGGTCACAAGTAACATGCAGACATACAGACAATCTGACAATTTGTTTAATTAAGGCTTTAAAAATTTTGGATTCTGTAAGAAGTTGTTTGGCTGCCAGTTTGGATAATGCCAGTAATGTGAGGGTTAAGCAATGCATTTAAAAGTGACAAGTGTTCAAACACTACTGAATTAAAAGGAAAAGATTCTGGACAGCATTGACATGACACAAACACAAGCACTGTCAAACATGACAATAAATCACTTGTCACAGGAAAAGAGCAAGAAATGTTTAATGCAAGCAGATGCTTCTGTGATTGATATGCAGCTCTGATCTTTGTCAAGAAATACAGTGAACAGGAAATAACGTGAAGTTTGCTGTCACCAAGGAAGAGAATGCATATCCTGCAACTATGAATGAAGCAATTAGACTATCTATTGCACACACATTTATGGAAAGCAGCTCTCTACAAATACTGGCAGGATTAATGCTGTCTTTAGAATGACAGATCTGCTGCTTCTTTTGCACAGCATGTGCAAGCAGGATTTCATTTAAAATGTGAACATTGATTTTTGCCTTTTTTCCTTCTTTTTTTAAAATGGCACATTAAAAAACACAGATGATAAATAAGATAATTTAAAATGACATCTACATCAGGGAACAAGAGAAAATTCTTTTAAATGATTCAATACTATCCTCTTTGATGCACATATAGCTTCTTTAGCTGTGGAAATATTTCAGCTATTTCTCTCCTCCTACCCTGCCACTTTACCTCATACTCATTTAGAGTGTTGCTGGATAGTAACTTAAGAAATTATTCAAACCAGAAAGCAAGCCTGCAATTTTCAGGCTAAATCCACAATGCCACTTGTCTACAGTACAAAAGAAAAAAAAAGAAGAAAAGAGAAAAAAGTTAAGTACTGAGATACCAAGCAAGATCCAGGTACTTCAAATCTTTGTGGCTTCGGCCTCTAATGATTAGTACCTTTGGTCAATCGGGAGCACAAAGAGGCTGAGGAAGCCAAATTTTTCAGCCTAGAAAAGAATAATTTGAGATCAATCTTATCAGCTACCTAATAGGGTGTTGGAGAGGCAGACTTTGCTCAAAAGTGCACAGACAAAAGGCAAAAGTTGCGATAATACAAATGCCAACCAAGGGAAAAATATTCCATGGAGAAGGCAGGTAAGTGCAGAGGCACGTTGTTTAAAGGGTTGTGGAACCTCCATTCTTGGACGCTTTTCAAAATTCAATTGGATAAGGCCTTGAACAACCCACTCAGAAGATATCCCTGCTTTGTGTTGGCTAGATGGGACCTACAGATGCCCCTTCCAAATGAAATCATTTTACAATCCTAAATGAGTTTTGAGAGCAGAATAGACTACTAAATCACATCAGGACTTTTGTTGTTTTTCCATGTTTGTACAGTGTATGAATGCGAAGGCTCCTAGATCTTAACTTTGAATCTAGGCAGATAAACATTACTAAAATAATGAAGAGAGTTTACTTGTAATTCTACTTTCTGACAATCCTGGATTATCAACCTGACCAGACTCTAATCAATAGAAAATGAATGAATCACGAGACTGGATGCTCTGCATTATCATTTAATTCTTCGAATTCAGCTCAACTCAGTGGTAATTCATAGATTCTTACTATGAGAAGGCTGCTTAGGAGCTTGACTAGAAATTAATTAGCCACACAGTTACACACACATGCTCCACAAATATAATTTCCTTGGGAGATTCAACACTCGCTCTTAAATCTCAATGAACATAGAATAGCCTTATTTACAGTTTTGTTTAGTTGTACAAGGAAACCAGCCAAAAGTTTAAACCTTTCCTGCATTTTGTTGTGTGTTTTCAGCGAATAAAGAGAACATTCCAGCCTCTGGGGATATTGATCTATTCACAGACACTAAATTCATTTTTTAGAAGACAGTATAAGAGCTTTTCCACACTGGATATCTGTGCAAAGCTGTGAAAATCAAAGAAAATTAAATTTGAAGAGTAAAGTCTCTCTTGATACATTCATGGTGAACTACCAACACAGATAACCCCATTTATTCAGCAAGAGAAAAACAGATTCTATAATGGAAAAAAAATCTGTTATAGCAAAGGTGGGGGAGGCAAGAAAGTAATTAATTTTTATTAATACTAATGACTGAAGGAATGTGGGTTTTTTTCAGAAGTCTAAAGCATAAAACTACAACACTAAATCATCACATTTTCTTAAAAAAGTAGTTATAAGTAGTCTTCTCAGTTAAACAGACACAAATTCAGAATAACCCTACTCAGTGATTTACTCTACTCTGCCAAATGATTTAACCTAGTGTAACCTTCATGTAAGATCAAAATCTGCCCGTGTAAAAATCAGGTATTCATAAATCCAAATTTGATAACTACCTTTCTAAATCTGCCAGAAGCTTAAGTGACACCCACAAATACTGGATTTAAGGTCAAGGCATATGATTGTATTTCAAAGAAAGCATGTCAAATGAGGTATGCAAACTAAGGATTGTAAGTAATAAAATTTTGAGGTGTTTAACTACAGGGTATTTTTATGGTTATAGTTTAAGCACTACTTCATGAAGAAATCCCAAGTATTTATATTTCTTGATTGTATGAAAAAACCCCAACACCCTTTGGATAACTACTGTGGATTTGCTATGACTGTAATTGAGAACAGGAGTCTATGGGGCAGCGCAGGTTCAAATGAAGGTTTATTTGTCCTCCTTTTACTAGCAAAGATGTTCAAGAAGGAAAACAGCTAATGTGAAACAGCATTCAGAAATGCAACTGAACCTGCAGTGTTGGCAGTCTGGAAATCAACATCATTTAGTATATAATATAAGCATTCTTGCTACAGAAACAACAGACAAAATAAAACCCCGGATTGCCAGATAAGATCCCAGAATTTCACAGTACTTTCAGGGTAGAAATTCAGCAGTATTGTACTACTGTTGAAGCTGAAGTGGTAAAATTCTATGACACACTTCAAGTTTAAATTATTGTCTGGGTTCAGCAGACACCAAACACCACGCAACTCCACAAAAATATTCTAAGGTACATCTCCTATCAGAATAGGAATTGGATACATTTATCAAAGCAAATATTTTGTATGGAGGTCACACTTTGAAAGTTCATTCCACCTTTGAGGAAGTTATCAGTTCCAGTGGTATCCACCTTTTAACTCCGAGGATTCTCTCTCAAACCTATGGAAGCAATCAAAAAAGAATTAACTTTTTAAGTGCAACCACTGTATATCAAATCAGTCACCTTTCAGTGAATTACAATGAGTGTACCAGCTACTGAATCAAAGTTATCACCTCGTAAATCATACCAGGATCAAGTCAATGTCAGATGCACTGCATGGTTGAGTAGTTATTTCCCCAGGCAAATTAAAATCCTGATATCCTACAGCTGCTAACATTTACAAAAGCAATTATATTCAGAACTGACCTGGTATAACTTGCTGGAAAAATCCTGATATGGTAGTTTTTTAGATAGTTGTTATACTTTAGAGGGAAGAGAGCAAAAGCACTGGATTTTTCATGTGTCCAATCTAATACCAATTCTAACATGGTCATCATGCTTTATAGTGCAAATTACTAAGTAACAAATGCTGCACTTGCATCTGGAAAGTAATTTTGCTTTATGAGGTTTACTGTAAAATAAACAGATTAGCAGAAGTGCATTTACTGAGTGTTAAAAGATGTATTTGAGATTAGAAATACTGATTTAATATGGTATAATGAAATTGTTCAATCACACATGAATAATTGCATACAATAAGGTTGCCGTAACAGTCTTTGTAATAACTTTATAACACTTCAAGTTTTTATCACTGTATTTTCCAGATGGACGATTTAAAACATATAATTTGATTCATAATTATATAATTCATAATATGTATACATTTAAAGTTCAGGTAATATGATTTTTCAATTAATTGAAAGAATTTGAAAAGGTCAAAATATTCCAATATCAACCTTACTGAGAGAGTTTTATACGTCTTTGCTTTGATATTTTATATTTATTGCATTTTTACTTTACTTTGTGATTTACCACATAAAAGTTAACTGGCTTACTCCAATCTATTTTACAAAAAAACTGTTTCAAAAATAAATGCTTTGTTCCAATTCAGAATGAAAACTAATGTTAAAAAATGTACTGTATTTTGAGAAATAAAACGTCTTCTTCCTATGCAACTACTCAAGAGAAATCACTTTGAACTATTATTCTCAGTACCTTCACCATAACTGCTTTTGGAATAACATACACTCATTTATATTTTATTCACCACAAAGCTTTTTTTCTATAATACTTAGGTCAAATGTTATAAGATACTGACCTCAGAAACTGGAGTTACTATATTACTCTATTCCCCAAAATGTCAGAAACGACAGAGTAGGAATTAATTATTTGCTGCAGCACTATTAAAATATTGTACTTGCAAAGAAAAGAAAATGAACATTCCAAAATAAAAATTTAAGTAACAAAGAAATGAGATGATAAAAAATCTGCAAGACTGACCCATAGATTTTTTTTTTGTTTGTTTGTTTTTGGTTTTTTTTTTTTTTTTTTGTTTTAAACAAAGAAGTTTGAACTGTAAGGCTGAATGAAAAAAACAGCAGTAAATATTGAGGTATGTCTTTTGGATGGAGACATGGGGGAAGGGATGAATCTCAGGTAGAATAAGACATTATTTTAAGCAGTATTTACAATAAACTGAATTATGAAATTGCTGGGAACTCTTTAGTCAGTTCTATCTCCGCTAACATGGATGTGGTGTCCATGACCGTGAGAAAAGAACAAGACTTAATGTAGGTAGTTTCCACATGTACCTTCCGATTATTCATACAGATAGTTTTGAAAGCACATGACAAGAACTTTAAGAAAAGGCACATTAAGAAAATAACTTCACAAATCATAGTGATGTAATCCCGTCCCTTTCCAGACCACTAACCCTACAAATTGGGAATAATTCCTTAAGTTATAAATTCTATATCCTGTGTTGAACTACCAGCATACAATTCAGTTTAAATCCCATATAAGTGCAGCAGAAATGGTATTCAAGCTTACAGGTTAAAAAAAACACTGAGCCAGCATATGTGATTTCCAGGACATAGACCAAGATGAAGGCTATAGCGCTAGGCAAGTCTGATAAGATGTTAAGATGATCACCTTTCAAATCCTTGCTAGAGGTTTTTCTGGAATAAGCAGGATAGGTTATGGGAAAAATACTCTGACAAAGTTCTAAACTAACCTTGAAAAGAAAAGTAATATATATATTATATGAAAATATATGTAATATATATTTTATATATTATAGTCATATTATGTATAAGATATATGCACTATATATTATAATTGTATATTATATACTTTATTTAACTATTTCAACACAAAACAGTATGAACTCAAGTGAGTCCATCACCTAAGCCATGGGAACACAGGATTCTATTAAATGTTTCATAATGTCTACACATTGGAAGATAAATATTGCTCCTTAGAAATAACTGCTAAATAATGATTCCATAATGTCTGGATACTTATTTTTGTTAGGAGGCGAAACATCCTTCCATTTTTATAAAATCAGTATTAAGGAAATGTTAAGTCTGAAGTCTCTGAAGTAGTAGTAGACTCGCAGTCTGAAACAGCTCAGGGGTTTTCAAAAGACAGATTTATTGAAGTCAACCTCATGTCCAAGGAAAACAGAGCATATGATTTGTAATGCACAATTTATTTGACAAATTTTCCTGTTTCTTTGCAAATTGGCCACTAACAAATGACACTGTTCTCAGACATTCATTATTCAAAATTATTGGTGAACACAGTAAGCTAATAATTTCTGGTTAGCACATGGTTTAGAACACTTAATTTGTATTGTTTTGCTCATGAATATAACAGACATTATATTGTCTGTTTCCTAACAGAACAACTTATATCAATAATCATTATGTGTGTGAACTTTAAGTTATGCATCTGAATGTTATACACAACACAAAAGCACTAATTGTGTAGACTGGAATTAATTTTGTCGTAAATCCAAGTTCTTTTTTTCAGCTTCCCTCGAATATTTGTGTTAGCAAAGCTGTGGTGCTTTAGAAAAATACCAAAAAGAAAACTATAAAAAATTGTTCTTACACATCCAGGATGACTTTACTGAAAATTAATATTCATCAAATATTGATCAGCATTTTTGCAGCATGCACCACATTCCATATGCAAAGCTGGAAACAGAAAAACTATTCTTTTCAAATTGGGAATCATTATCTGAGAAAGTGCAGCTTATGTCTCAAATAATAAATGTGTATGCATATATATATTTTCCTCCATAGAGGTAAACAAACATTAACATAAATTATTCCAGAGGTATACTCCTATATTGAAAAATTAAAGTTTAATGAACAGGAAAATTATGTCCATGTTTCTCTCAACCATCTAAGGAAAAATCAAAAATATTCTCATTTATTAAGAAAGAAGCAGAATGTTACAAAGAACCTTTATTTACCACCAATGTATTGTTTGCATTTTATTAAATCGTTTTAGGGAAAAAAAATAAAAAGGTTTAACTTTTTGGGAGGTAATCCAAACCACAATTTTTCTGAAGACTAGTTTCTCAGTACAGTCGTTTGCATTTTTGTAAAATGTCTGTCCTAATAACTAGAATTTTTTAATCTAGAAAAGTGATTTTATTTACACATAGTTGGATTTTTTATTAAAGCACTGCATAAATGGCTGGTATCTCTTACTGTTTCTCAGAACTGGATTCAGAAACAAATAGAACAGGTACAGAATTGTCTCTTAAAATGTTTATTTTTTTCCATTGCAGCCCCTCAAAGACAATTGATATTTCAAAGTTATTACTTCTTTTTAAAAACATGAAATGACAACTTTTGCTACATCAAATATTTAATCCTATTTCAATATGGAAACAATGTTGACCTATCAGAAATTCATGAGCATCAAACATTCAAATTTTCAGTCAGTTCATATTGAAAAGATCCACAACACAAGGACAGATACTGTGTTACTAACATGAGAGAGCATGTGAACAGATACAGCAAACCTAAGGTTACAGTGATTAAATAATCCTATTTAAGTGATACGCTAAGTAACTGAACAAAACTAATAAAGAAGGGGATACAGTGCAAAGCATGAAAGTGGGCTTGAGATCTGTCCAAATGTCTGTTCTGTTGGCCAATTTTTGTATCCATGTCTTTTTTATGTTCATATATCAGAAACACAGAAGGATCAGTGCCTTCGTGTTTCCTACCAAAACCAATTCAGACTAAATTTCTTAGAGTTCTGTATACTCTTGGATGATTTAGAAGAGTATTTCTGTTCATAATCCAGAATCCCTGAGTGCCTCATAATAAATAATTAATTGTAACTGCAATTGAATTTCAGTATTTTTATTTTTTTGTGCTGAAACAAGGACTTTCTTATGTACCCAAGAACAGCATTTTAATTTTCATAGTTTTGTACAAATATTACTCCATTCTAGGGACATAGCCAATAAAGCCCATTTATAATTACTTTACTTTTGACAAGTTTAACCACTGAAACCAAAATTTTCTAAGCTGCTTGTCTGCCTCAGTCAAACAGTCTGAAAAATTTCAGATTCCACTCTTCCTCAGAATGAGGCTAGCGACACGGGTAGAGAGGACAGAAGAGGAAAAGACATGCCAGAAAAATATGGTGCTGGAACTAACTAAGCAGAAACACTACGAAAAATGGCAGAAAAGTGATCAGCAAAGTATGAGAAGGCTGGGGAGGGTAAAGGGGAAAAAAAAGGAAGGGAGGGGGGAAGCTTGGAGAAAGATACTGAGACTGGAAGAGTTATTAGTTAAGTTTTGTCATGCGAAGACCCATGTGGAAAAAGCATAAAGGAGGAGACAGGGCCTGGCAGACAGGAAAGAGCTGAGGCGGACTGGAATAACAAGACACGGAAGAAGGCCTGAAGAGACAGAAAGGAGACAGACTGAAGCAGAAGTGAGGTCTGTCCGTGTTAGGGAAACCTCTCCTCCTTTAACCAAGCTTCAGAGGCTTGCTGGTCACCACTCTGTAGCTGTCAGCATGTATCTGTGGCACCTACTAGAAACAAATGTCATCACTCTTCAGTGCCAGCTTGCCTGTGGAACAACTACCATTTCCATCAGTTACTTGCTTGACAACTAGCAGCGGTAAACACAGCAAATGTGTACACTCACTTTCACACTGCACATGGACATTTTTATCTCCAGCACATATGAAAAAAGTCACAGGGATAAACTCCTCCTTCCCCAGCCAAAAACACCATTAAATTAATTCTCCTCTCCTTATCTCTTCTGTTTCATACAGAAGTAAAATTGTTTTTAAAAAGTTTAAAAATATAAATTACCCCACACAAAAAAGATAGTTGCAGAGGATCATTCCATGTATAATAGCTGTATATATATATGATATACTTACTTTCTACCTTGTGTTTTTCTTGCCTGCTTAGAGAGTTGGAACAGGAATTGTCTGTTGTTTTACAGAAGAAGGGTTTACTCTTGGTTAAAGTACAACAGTAACAAATAGTTCATCCTCTACACATATGTATGTTCATATACACACATAAACATTTTGTGTGCATAGTTGTGGCAAAGTTATATGCAGTTGAACCACTTAATTTCCTGCACAGTTTGCAAAGCCAGCCTTTATTTTTAAAAGTAAACACAATTCCTGGGTGTATTCACAACTGGAGGTGTTCAGCATTTATTCTGCCAGAAATAAGTGCACACAGACTAGAGTCAGGACCTTTGTGGAGGATCTTCATTGAAAATGAACTGTTCTGACTGCACAACTCTCAGCCATGTTCTCACATATAATTTGGATGGCAGAATCCTGTGCTTGAATAGTTTTGTCACTCTGTGGAGCAGCAGACTCTGCATGAATGTTTTTGCAGTAGTAAATAACTAGTGTATATGACTGGCCACATCAAATGCAGAAGTTTGTTGATAAAAGATATTTATGAGATGAGACTATATCCCTTTTCCTTCCTCAACACCCATTAAATCACCAATACTACCCAAGTCCTCAAATCTTTGATGCTTTTGACCTCTAACTAAGCACAGGAGGATAAATAGAGCCTAAGATTACTGGCATTTGCTCCATTCATTACACGTTTCTCCTAAAACTGGTAAAATGGCATCATGTTCAGCCATTCTCCTATAGTCAGTGTTCCTACAGGGTCCTCTAGTCTGCCTCCCCACAAACCAGGAAATTTAGCCTTAAACAAAGATTAGATTGGCACTGGATTTATGTCTTAATTGATCTGCATAAGGCAGTATGGCAAAGAAAATAATGCCAACAACAAGTATGCTATCAGTCAGGTGACAATACTGTAGAGTCTAGCAATACCAAGGAGGTGCAGCTCCCAAAAAAATGTAGAAAAATACACATTACACTTTCATGCTTGTTTTAGGCTTCTAACATACTGATGATGTATTTCTTAATGAGTTAACTAACCTAACCACAGACTAAGCAGGCCCTCCAGGCAGAGCTAGTTCATGTGCAATGCTATGTAACTATGAAAGCCAACTGAGATGCTTTGTTATCTGTATATCCTCTGACTTTCAGCTGCTTAATGCAATCTTACAACACTCATCACTTCACTATGAGCAGCCAAACCACAAAGACAATTTACATCTTTTCCAGACAAGCACCTCACCTTAGCTACCAGTTTAGTCACAATTAGATCTCAACAGAGACAATCAGGATTCTTGTTTTCCAAATATGAATATGTAGTGTGCCATTTCAAGTCCAAGTCTTCATAACACCACTTGGCCTCAGCCTATAGAGCATTGTTTTGCTCTGTCATTCCTGAAAACTCTGGGCATTCAGCCCCAAAATGAGCCCAGCTGGCCAGTATTTGGTAACAGTTACACAAGTAAGAAAATGACGCCGTTAACTTGAGTGCAGGCTTTTGTTTGGTCAATTATTAACTGAACAGGCTGGTACAATTAATAAATATTGAAGTGATTAAAGTGTAAGAAAATTAGTATTTACAATGACAAGATCAAATGCCTTAATATGGGTTGCAGTAATAAATTGACAAATTTAGCAACTAACCTTATCAAAGAGCAGTTTCTCAACTAACTATAAGAATATTGGCATTTTTCCAGACTGACCTCAAATTAATGTTTAAAGCAGTGCATTTGCATAATACATTACACAGCACATACACAGAGTTACTAACAGCTTGTTGAAACTGTTGAAACCATCCTGTTTTCTCACTTAGGCAGAAGCAGAACAGCAGCTGCTTGCATACTAAGCTCCCTGCTCAGTACTCCCTTACCCCAGCTGGGTGCATGTAGAGAACTGATTTGACTCCTTTAAAAGGCAGGGATAGGGGTGACCTGTTGATTAATTCAGTTAACTTCCAGGTATATTTGTTTCAGTAAATGTGTATAAGCAATGACATTTGTGCACTTGATCTATTAAGTGATAACAGTATTGTAACATGCATCTCATTTTAGTTGATTATTACTGTGATGTAATAGTCTGTATTCTGCAACTTGAAATACAGAAATGTTCTTCATTAGTGCAAAATGTGTAATTTATTGTTTTATACCTCCCTGTTTTACCACCATGTTTTCTTCATTTTCTTCTAATACTGTTGACAATTCCTTCTTTGCTCTTGAAATTTGTCCTTCATACGTGCATTTGACACACTGTTTACTACCACTGATGCAGGTTGGGCTCATTACTGCAGGCAGGGCCATACTGGAGCCAGGCAACAGCTGTAAGGACAGCGTCCACAGCTTCTCAGGTGCCCATCATCTAGGGACCTGCCACTTCAGAGCCATGCTAACAACTAAAGAAATGCAAGAGGCAAGATCAATAGCAACATTTTCCTTCCCAAAACCGCAACAGCAAACTCCATGCCTGTGGTACGAGTGAACCAGGGGTACACACCTGTGTGGAGAAGGAAACAGGGCTTCCCCCACACTGTTATTCTCCCTGTGGGTGGGCAGGTGGCACAGTGCCTTCCCAGGCTGTCCTCCAAAGCATGCACACCCACCAAGGAAGGATTTCACCCCATTCTGCAGGGAGAGAAGCGTCCCAAAATCCTGGCATTTATCAAAGCTCCAGAGCACTCCAGTGTGTCCCAGGGTGGGATCTTCATAGTCTGATTAGCCAAGAGGTGTTGAAAGCAACCTACAACATTGTGGCAGCTATCAACAAAAGAGGGTGGAAAAAATTATTCAAGGAAAAAGTGTGTGTGCAAACAAGCAATCAAAATTCACACAGAGGCTTTTGTTAAGTCACACTACCAAGTACACAAAGTACATTAGATTACAAGTGAAGTTTCTGCACAGAGCTCATGCAATGCTACAATGGATAGAAAGTAAGCGACACTTTAAACATATGATCACATAACTTTTTTTCCCCAGGGATCCCTGATTTATTCACTGCACAGGATGGATAGTACTTACTTCAAAAGCAGCTGTTCAATATTTTATTTTTCTCCTCATTGTTCTTGTGTACTTATAACATTATTCAAGCCCTACTCTGAAGACAAAATTTCTAATTTCCCTTTGGGTTCCTTTATGGCAATCAGCCCTAAATACCTGAATTTCTGAGTTAGTGCATTTATTTATTTTCAGGAGACTCTTGTACAGTGAGAGCCTGGTTAACTCTCTTTAGCAGACTAAACAATGCCTCAATTCCACAGCTGTTTAACTAGCCCAACCTGATGCCGTCTTTCCACACTCCCTACCCAGCCCATGGCCACCCATTCCTGCCTTCTGGCTACCTTCTCCTTCCAGTCTAAGTGTCCACGCAGGGGTCCTCCCTGATGAAATGCAGCTGGCTGGGAAGGATCTGAGTGTAGCAGATCTACAGGCTTTCCCAGCAAGGAGCAGAAAACTAATTACCTTAACCTACTGCAAATCTCCTTTCTTCTGGCAGAAAACCTACACATCTAGGACACTGTACCAGAACCATTGCTTTCAGACAGGCTTCTTGTGGGTATGATGAAGCAGCTTCCTCAAAGCTGGAACATTAAGAAAAGTTGCTTTGCAGCTAGAAGCACTTAAACAGATTTTCTAATAACCTGAAAGGTATAAACCAATCTATGAAGCAGCTTTTAAAGTATAGAGAAATGGTACAAAGAATGGCCATTTCCAAGCAGGCCTGACAGATCCTGGCACTCTGGCATGCTGCAGAAGATTCAACCCCCTTGTAATGTCTTTGAGGTTTTTCCTAATTGAGACAGGAAAAGATCTAAATAGGAAATCTGAGGATGTGCTAAGAATTTATTCCTCATTTGTGAGAGAGTGACTGCCTGCTGTTTCTTAGCCACTACTCATTCCTCATTAGTATTTAGTGAGAAGAGGTCAGCTTTCAGTTGTCTTTAGGACGTTAAAGTTGTATCATTGTATTACTGCTTTGATTTCTGTCTGGGGAGTGCAGAGACCTGGAATATTCTTGTAGGTATAACCCAGTCAACTGTTCTCTCTTTGGCTCTTTCTGCGAATGTCTCACAGGGCCACAGCATAGATCTAGTCTAAACTATGCTCCAGGTCCCATTAGAACACCCCTATGTAACTAAAGGCTTAGTCTGAAGAGCTTGTAAATGACTGTTTCTTTTCCTAAAAGAAGACATTTGTCAAACCTTTGTTAAGATATGTGTTTAATTCCCCTGTAATTATTAAAACACAGTTCCTTAAAAGCCTCCATGACTTGAACTTTACACATGGGAAGTTGTCATTCAACAACTAAGGCTGAGATAATAATTTTAACTTAAAACTGTACTGGGCAGTTGAGGAATGTTCATATATCTTGTGGCTTTTGAAGTTGGGGGGAGCTATGCCTCCATTTTGATGAGATTATTTTGAATTCTTCAATGTTCTTGCTGTACCTCCTGGCTTGGCATTGCTTACAAATGTAATAACTATGCTTTTGTTTCCATCATCTAGATCATAATGAAAATATTGACTAGTACATCAGTCAGGATAGTCCCCAGAAAAATCCTACTCAATACACCCTTTCATTTAGACAATAAAACATTGATAATTCTAGCAAGCTTCTGACCAGTCAGGAAATCCCACCTTTCAAACAAAGAACTGGAAACCATTTGACCATGTGATTACTACAGTCATTGTTTATTTTGCAGCATTCTACTTCATACAACACACAGTAGAAAATAATTTCCATCATTCTAGCAGCTGAAAGGGAGTTGCAGGAGTTAAGGATCAGAGAAGTAACATTTGATTGGTCCACAGAGACAACAATAGCCAGAAGGGGTTGTAGTGTGCTGTCTTGAGCTAGGCTGTTTCCCAGGATGGAATTCAATATGGGGGAGTAGGATTCTTCTGTTACAAACTGGTGACTAATCTGCCACTCTGTCTGGAAAAGTGGGCAGTGTTGACCTGCAACAAAAGTGCTGAACAGCATGTGGTTTTCCTGTGATGCTGCTTAGAGCCTGGTGCATAGTGGTTTCACCTAGCTTAAATTCATACTTTCCTAAAACCACAGCTGCCAGAATACTCTGCATAGCTTATACTGATGCTTATTTTAACGCAGTATTTCCCAAATCTAATTTTCAAGATAGCAGCATCAGTCCCGGTGAACTAGAGCTGCAGTACCTGGGTGTGCTTGAGGCCAGCCAGGAAGAAGGAATGCATATCTATCCACCCCTCCCTGTCATGTATCCTCTTTCTTCCCCAGATTAACAACACCAGCTTTCCCCTAACCATCTCCTACACTCACCACAAACAGGTGCTAGTTCTATCTCCTTGCTTTCCTACACTGGCATAGGTTGTTCTGAGCTCTTTGTCTCATCCTGCTTTGCCAGCACACCTCTGACACACATCCTGGAGACCTGTGGGCAGGGATGCTGGCTGGTCCAGGGCTCAGGTAAGCACCTGCACTCAAGGAAGCAGGCAGGGGCTGGTGCAAGGAGCTCTTCAACACCTGTCTTAAGTTGCTTATCTGTGAGTCATGATTAAATCAGCAAGGAGTCTGTAACCTGGTGATTGCTAAACAAATGTAACTGCTGCTATACAGGACTGTGGATCCAGGAAACACCTCTGCACAAGTAATTGGGAGCTGCTGTCACGAAGAACCTAACTTGAGTTCATCTGCTGTCCTGCAGTTACGTAGGGTATGCAACAGAAGAATACCACCAGCCCACTAGGTAAAAGGCTGGGCAGATGCTTGAAGAATTTTATCCTGTTCCTGTTTTTTTGCACTGGTTTGGTCCTGTAAAATCAGATGTAACTTCTCTCAATGCCTATACTGGCCCTCTGACCTGATTTCTCTTGCCTGTTTTGTCTGAAATATCTTTGTGATAAGGACAGGTCCTTTAATGTTCTGCCATGGTGCCAAGCAAAATAGAACCCATGTCCTGTTGAGTCCTCAGGAGCTACATGCAGTAAGTCCAGAACAGTAGTGTCTGTGGTTTTAATTCAAATGGAGGTTGTCATCAAGAAAAAACAAACAAATACTGACTTGAAAAGTGCTCTAGCTAATCTGTCAAAACAACAGAGAGGAGAATGTATTATACTCTAGTTTAGCTTTTGGTCCCTCCTATATATCCCTGGATTAAGTCAACTAATACGTTAAAAAAGGTGCATGAAAGACTATATTCAGAGGGAGTTGTCATTTTTTTTTTCAAAACAAACGTGAAAGATATGATTGAGAGTTTTCTTTCTGGAAAACAATAATAAACTTTAGCTATACTTCTTTGATGTAACACCTTTAATGATAATTGTTCAAATGAAAAGCATGTTTTCTTTCATTTGAGAAATAACCACTAAAATAGGCTGTTAAGTGTAATATTTTTTTTCATGGCATGTTTTCCATACTTTTTGTCCTCCACATGAAGAAACTTAAGTTGTCTGGAAATCCTTAGATTCAAATATCTTAGCCTGTAGTGGCTATTCAATTATTCTTCCATACTTTTTTATGTATGTGTGTGGTTAATCTCTAAACAAAGACCCACAGTTCTGTCTTGTTAGTAGTAATAATGATAATGAATCTGTATCAGTTACCATACTTCCATAGAGGTTTACTACCATAGTGGAGGACAACAGTACTTAGGTCTTGGAGTTTGGGGTTGTTTGTTTTGTTTTGTTTTTGTTTTTGTTTTTTTTTTTTTTTTTTAATTGTATCACAAGATGTTGAATAGTTGTTCAGGTAAAGGAGGGAGACTACACGGATAGTCAAGTTGAGTTAAACCTGGCAAAGGATATTAAAATAGAGAATCCTGCCCCCCCCCCCCCCCCCCCCAATTAAAAAAAGGAGAAACAAAAGAGGGAGGAGAGAAGAGAATGTACAGACAGGTCTAAAGTGTGTAAGGTTTGAGGGTCTGCAGGGTCAGTGGCTTCAGAGCAGTCTGTGTAGTGTGGCTGGCTGAAACTGATGTTGGAAACTCTGGAAGCCATCCAATAAAGTTGATATTCTTTCTGGTTTTGTTACTATCAGTAAAAAGACTAAAGTCGAGAGTGCTTTCCATTCATAGGAAGTTACAAGAAAAAACTAAGAGTATAAAGTAGGTATGGCTTCAAAAATAAATATTTTACTTACATTTTCAAAATAACAACTTCTAATGCCTAAAAAAAAGCAAAAAGAAATTATTTGTTTTTTCCACTAGGGGACAGGATATTTTTTATTCCAGAATTCTGAAAGAGTTGGGAAATGAAACCACATATCCAGCACTGAGAATTTACAATGAATCTTTCATCCCAGAGAAAGGTACCATCAAACTGGAAACCAGAACATGGTTCAACAGAATACTAATATAGGTTCAAAAAGAAAGAGTTAAGGGAAATGGGTTCGGAAAACACATGAGCAAGAGTTTGGCCTTTGTAATAGTTAGGGCTCAAATTAATCTATACTTAAAAAATTATGTGTAAATTGAAAATGGACTAAACATGCAACAGTGTTAGAAAGGCAGGTTGTGTCATCAAGCGCTTTTCACAGATAAAAATAATTAGTATTCTGGACAAGGAAAATGTTCCAGGTCTCTTCTCTTTGGAATTCAGTGAAGGAATTTGACACAATGCCATGTAGGAAGCTACTAGTTCAAGTGGAAAAGGTGGGAATTAGTACAAGAATAATAAAAGGACGAGGGTTTGCCTATAAGGAAGGTAACAAAAACCAAAAAGCATCCTGTAGGGATGCGATTAGCAGAATCCCCAGAAGTTTTAGAAGCCAGCCTGGGGTGAATATTTTTGCTGATGATCTTGGCATAATATGCTGTTGTGTGCTTCTGAAGTAAAGTTAGGAGACGTTGTCAGTATGGAAGGGGAAATAGAACATAGCTTGAAAACCAAGATAAAGTACAAGTGTCTTTTGTTGTTGTACAACTGCCCACAGATTTCCAAACTCTCTTAAGGTTATTGCTGAAACTGCCAAGAACTTGCATAGATCTGATCACAGTGAGGGGGCTGGGGAGGAGGAATGGGATTGTCAGAAATACTTAGAAATTGTATTTCAGAACACTGTTGATAGATTTTAAAAAAAAAAATTTAGTAAAGTCCCAAACCAGACAATGTATGCATTGCTGTCCACTTTTAAAGACAAAGATCAACCATATGATTTTTCTACAGGTTTTAGTTCAAACTCAGAATTATTCCTTGAGGGACAAAGAATGAGCATGCCAGAAACATGAACCAATTTAAATTTCTTCACATCTGCCACTGGAGATATTTGTATACCTCAGGCTAGAATAACAGAATGATCAGCAACATGACTCTGCAACTCTGATCTGGGTAGGTATTTGGAATCATGTAAAATTAGGAGCATTACTGTTTCCTTCCCTCCCTGTCCCTGCAAATGCACTGGCCTAGGGTTTAAACACACTCTTAATTACTTCTATATATGAAGAAGCAGAGCAGAGAGAGCTTTTCTGGTGCTAAAAAAGGTATAAAGAAAGGAAGTTACGATTAGATGATCTTGCCTTATATAATTTCCTTTCCAAAAGTTTTCTTGTGTAATTCAGCTAGAAATTGTGTGTACATACACACAAACACAGTTCCAGGGTGAAAAGGTTCAGAAGAATTCTGGAACTCCTGATGTGGTCATGCGTTAAAACACTAGGTTGCATACAGGAATCATCTGGCACCCCATTACAGAGGTAGGATGTATTTCGGTATTTTTACCAATTTGTGACAGTGTGTTCTATTTGTACAGTGGGATCATAGAAACAACTGGGAAATCTGCAGCTGATAGTTTTGAGATAGGAATTTGAACATATTAGCTTACACTACAGGAATATTGCAGCAAAAATGAAATCAAATTTAGAAAAAAAAATAACAACTTAGTATCATTGGCCCAGCATGCAATGTTACATGGAATTGATTAACATAGGTGTCTATAATTCTGCTGCTTCTTCTCTCATGCTGAGGATTTACTGTGAATTATTTTGGTTTAAAAATAAAATTATTCAAGTTCCTTAAAAACAAAGATACAAGGGAACACATATTGGTTAGTACAGAAGTTAATAATGCTCCAATAAAATAATTTATTTGAAAAACGCTTGTTAAGCCTTAATTGTTTCACATGAAACATCACAATTTCCCCTACCTTTCACCAAGTACAAGAAGTCTTCTAAGGGAATCTACAGGAACTCCTTTCAGACTACTTGACACTGGAGATGCCAGGCTCTTACCTTTGGCTTACAGGTAGCTGCAGTTGCAGGCTCATTCTGAAGTTGGGTATCTGTTAGGCTCTGATTCCCAGGTGGTGGAGAAATCCCTACCCCACAGGACTCCAGCCAGGCCTCCTAAGTAAACTCTAGCATCGCAGCCCATAGATTTGTTTGGTAGATGGCTCCAGGTCTGTCGTGGTTTAGCCCTAGTTAGCAACTAAACACCACACAGCCGCAGCAGCTCGCTCACTCTCCCCACCCCAGTAAATCCAAAAAACAGCACTATACCAGCTACCGTGAAGAAAATTAACTCTATTCCAGCCAAAACCATGACAAGGTCAAAGACTGCAAACACATGAAGATAACCAAACAGAAAAAGCAGCAGGAAGCTATTAAGAACCCCCAAAAGAGCTAAGGCACTCAGGCTTCAATTTGCAAGCTTGAAACTCCAAGGATAGAAATACTAGGGGATTTTGTAGGGTCCCTGGCAGCAGAGCAGTCTGTACAGAGTGGATAGCTGCAAGCAATGTTGAGAACCTTGAAAGCCAGGCAGTGATGATGATATTAGCAGCAAAAAAACCCAGAAAGAGTAAGTAGAGCAAAGTCTAGGGTGCTTATAGTTCACTGCAAATTAAAGGAAAATGTTGTATGTTAATTTTGTATGGAAACACACAAGCAGTAACCACCACACAACCTGGAAGTCTTACTGTCATACTTGCTAGCTTTGGTTCAGCCTGTGACTGCTGCTGTTATAGGTTCAAAGAGTTGGATTTGAATGTAACTTGGCAAACGAAAAAGTACTGTGCCACATTATGTGCATCTAGACTAATACTCTCAGGAGCATTACACTGAAAGCACACAAACATCAAGAGAAACTATAGACATCACATGCAACTATATTCAGTTACCCAACATAAAAAATGCAGAACTGTATGTGAAGAAAAGCTACAGAAGTAATTATGTACTTAATACTCTAGATAAACTGTTTAAAGCATTTTACAGCTGCAAGTAGGCCATGCTACCAGAATACATTCTGGTGGACAGGTGAGAAACACCTCCAAGCAAAACAGTCAGTCTCTTCAGTAAAGAAACTACTATTGGATGCTAGCTCACTTTTGAAAAGCAACGAGCAAATCAAAGCAGCCTTCATTGCCAATACTAAATTTATATCAAAGGAGTCTTAAATACAGATATCAACAGTTTCTCTTCTGATTTTCTGATATTTGATCCTTATCCACTGCCAAGTAATCATTGATCAGTAAAGACAAGATTGATTTTTAGCAGAATTCAAACACTAAAACAGTTCTAGCTTTGGTATGAAAGACTTTCATGTAAATTAATTGGTTTATTGCTTGGTCACTATTTTTTATCATGAAAGAAGCAAGGCAGTTATTGGTGAAATTCTTTCATCAATAGTACAACTCCTACTTACGGGAAACCAGCAGCGAGGAATCTAGATGCTGTTTGCTGGTCACTGTGTTCCTTATGTATCTCCTTAGTTTCAGTGAGCAGAAATTTTCCAGCCAGTGTATCTAGAACAGCCTAAGCCTTTGCAGTAAGAGAACCCACCTTATTTGGGTCTCACATTCTCAAAGTATGGCCTTTTATGTCAGCAACACAGTAGATGTCTAGTACTTTTCTGTGGTGGTCTCTGTCACAGAAGGTCTGCCTCAAAGGTCTACTTTTTTCCTTTCCTTGGACTTCCTTTCTCTATTTTTTTCCTCATCACTTCTGTTCCCCACAGCTTGTAGTCTCAGATATCCTTTAACTGGAATTTCAACTTTCTTCCAACTCATACAGAAGAATGTGTGCTGTATAGACAATTGCTTTCAGACTCATGACAAGGACTTTTAGTCCTCTGGGCCTCTGTTCACTTAACTGTTTCTTGCCCTGTCATATTATAATTTTTTTCCTTTGATAAGTCATTTTAACAACAGACATATCTATATTGTTTAATGTCAGGTGTATTTAAAACACAAATCTATAAACACTACTGCCAAACTACCAAGCAGACCACATTATATAACCTGTATTCTAACAATACAATAACCTCTGCCATTATAGTTTGAATGTATAACATAACAGTAGAATAAACTCTGAAAGCTGAAAGGGATAAAAAAAATGTCTGCACTATCATGTCCTAAGCAGTAATGAAACATTCCCATTAATAGGCAGTCAGAAACATGCTTAAACAGTGTAAGGAAAGTAGCCACCACTTAGCTTGCATTCACAGTATTACATAGTCTGGACTTAAATTACTACAAAGAAAAACACACTTTCCAGAATTTCTGAGCATACCTGAAAGATAGTCTGTGAGAGAACACTGGATTAGAAGACAAACATGAAGAAAGGAGATATTCTCCTCCTTCTTCTTCTCACTTTGTTCTCTGCCACAACAAACATCCTGTATTTGATCCACAATTTGTAAAGCTCCTTTGACATCTTGGTTGTGAATACTTGCTGTGAGTGTCACAGCTGCACTCAAGACACAAATTAACACCCTCAAGGTCAGGCAGCTGTGGGCTCAACTCGTATACTATCATTACTTACCTGCAGAGTAGCCCTCTTAAAAAATCTTTATTCTGCAGATAATGTGTATAAGTAAGTAATTTTAATTTCTTTTACAGTCTAGCATTTCTAATGCTACTTGTTATGTTAGGCTGCAGCCTAAAACTACCTCGATCAGTAAAGGATTTTTCAGTCACTCTGGCCATGCTTTGAACCAGGTCCCCAGGCTGAACAGCTGCAGAACTTAATCTAGCTTCTCAGTAATGAATTCATTGACCTCATTCATATGCAAGGCATGCATAAGTACCACAACTTTAAAGTAAGACCAAAATCAATCTTTTTAAATGGAGTGAATATACAGCAGACTTAAACTGAAGAAGCTTGCACAGAATTGACAAAGGTTTTGCTGTGTTAGTGAATAAGCTGCACACATTGCAGTTAGAAAAATTCCTTTCAGTGTTGCCATCTAATTCTCCTTCTCGCCTACAAAATGATACCAGTCATTGCTATCCTTTTGGCAGAGGGATGAACAGCTGACTTCCAACATCACCCCTTAAGCTGGGGCCCTTTGAGGGGACTTGTAGTGCAGCCATAGGTATAAGGACATCTTGCTTGCCTGCTGCACTTTAACCTGGATGTTAAACTGCCAAATAAGCCCTTTATTGGGAGTCTCCCAAAGGGTTGCCAATGCATCTCGGCAACATCTGTCCAACACAGTGCATTTCAGGTGAGCAAACTTCCTTGTGTGTAACCTGGGTCTGGTGCAGATCAGCCGGTATTACAAGCAGGGTCTCTGCAACAAGCTTATGTGCCTACATGCTCCAGGGTGTACCTGGAGTGCCTTCAAGCCTAGAGTTTTCTGTTTTTTATTTGTGGGGAAGGTAAAATTGAAGGAATAATGGTTGGAAATAGGAAAATGATGCTACTATGAGCAGTCTGATGCTGGCATTACACATTTTATATTTGGCCTTTCTGGTGGAGGTTGTTTTCCTATATTTGTGTGCCACAACATGCTCTGTAATGGTCAAATCAATCAAAAGTGTGTTGCCAAGGACTGTGGTAATATGTACCACAGAGTAACTCCTCAAATGCCATCCTGCTCAATGCTAGAGATATAGCTATCTGTCTGAAATTTATCTTTCTTCTTTTTATTGCTGCCATTGGTTTAGATTCAAAATCAATTAAGTTGAAAAATTAATTACATAAGTCCTAGATCATTCCTTTGCACCTCTCATAGATCCATAATATGCTGAGTAGTATAAGGCACTTCACTGTTTTGTTTTGCCTGTATATTGGACTACATATGACTATTCTTAAAAGAGTGTATAAAAGCTTTGAGAAGAAAATTCAGATAGCTGAATGCCTTTGTCACTGCAGATTCTAATGCATTAGGTGAGAGCAGTGTTTTTCTTTAAATGTCATTTTTTGAAGAGTAGTAACTTCTTGACCTCGCAAAAATTTCATTCTGCAAATTGGGTTTTGTGCTTTGTGGAAGACTCTTTTCTCCAGTTTTTATTTCACAACCAAAGCTATTTACTTGAGAAAACCCTGAATTAAGGTCACCAGTAAGGCATTTGAAAAATTATACTTGTTTAGTCCATTCCATGTGTGTAAGTGTTGCCCTGCTGCTTGTTCCAAAAATGCTCTATTATAGTATTATAGTATTGCTCAGTGACATATTTTTTTTGTCTCAACTGTAATGTTTCACATATTTAAACAACTGTTTAAACAAATACTGAAATGGAAAGTCATTGTCATTCTGACAGGATGCAGTAGTGTCTGTATGGCTTTTGTTTGTCAGAAGTGCCACTGTTGCCAGGTTACTCTGAGGGAAGATGTCAAAAGACAACAAACTAAAAGGACAGACTATCTGGACTATGCTGAAACCTGCCCCTTGTATACTAACAAATTTAGGGAGTGCTCCTTTTCTCACTGACTTCAACGACAACAAAATTGAGCTGCTGGTTTCACTTAGGCACAAGCTGGAAAGGATCCCATGAGACATTGTTGAATTTCTGACACCAAAGAGGCAGCTAAGATAATATCTCTGCTTCCAACAGCTGTTACACTTTCTCTGGATGTCGCTAAACCATCCCTGCAAGAAGCTTGTAAAAGTTATTTGCCTTTTGAATTGATTCTGCTGTATGGTGTTTTTCTGAAGCAAGATCTGTAGAAATTGTAGCTTTAAGACCTTCTTAAATTGTGCAGATACTGATCACATTTTGTTGTTTGTACATGATATGGTTTAGGGACAGATGCTGTGCCCTCATTTCAGTAGGCAGGTACACAAGTTTCTCAAAGACCCAGTGGCTTAAAAGGGAAATCACCCAAATTCAGATTAGAAAGATGATACAAATTTAACTGACAGCAGTATAACTCTTATTACAACTTTTATAAGGATATGTGTGGAATGAACTTTGCCTGAAAGAGGACCACTGGATTTCTTTGTCAAAGTGATACCCACAGCTCAGAGGCAGCCAGCCATTTTTGTTGTTAATATTGGTGACTCACAGTATAAATTGGTGCTCCAGATGGCCTTTCTTGCAGCTGGCACACAGCAGGGACACAGAGAGGATGCGCCTGGCTGTGCTGCCATACCCAGCGATCTATACTCAACTGTCCATACTGCGGATCCTCTTTTGTTTTCTCTTTACCTACTACTCATTTCTCCCATGCTGCTAAACCTCTATCTTTTTCTGTTGCTCCCTCCTACAGTCACACAAATACCCCCTTGCAAGCCACACAACACACTTCCCCCTGCCCAGGTCTTGACTGCAGACCCCACACCTAGACCTGCCCCAGCTCCATACACAGCTCCCCAGCCCAGTCATTGCAGGGTCTGCAGCCACTGCACTTCCCTTCTCTACTTGCACAGTCACATTTCATACTTGCTAAACAAGAAATGTTCACACTCCTTCTTCCCCTTCCGAGAAAAGTAGCCCCTAATTGCATGCACTGCTGCATGCACTCTCCTGGCTCTCTGATGAAGGCAACTGTTAGCAAAGGCAATAAAGAGCTATGTGTGCAGCAGGCCGTTTCTTGACAGGTTGGCTGCCCCTGCAGTCACCAGTGGTTACAGACCTGATTCACTACATCACTCCTATGTGCCTGCATTATAAGGCAGTCAGCAGAATAACCTTGACATCTGTGCACCTTTGAAACAGACTGCAGGCTGAGAGAGCGCACAGTGAGCATACTGTGTCAGCCCCAGGCTTCCCAGGCATTCAAGTGTTCTTCTGCAGCATATTTATGAGTACTGAGGGGTGGACACCATGCAGTGTTGTCAGTGTCAACAAAACAGATTTCAGAAATAGAATACAGATGTTACTAGGCGATGTCCTTGAGATTGCCCCGTTTGCTTGGTGGGAAGGCACCTTTCCTTGTTTTGATCATAAGGAAATATTTTTGTTTCAGACAGAATCCACAGGTTTCTTCACCTTTTGTGGAGAAAATATAGCCTGAAGTACAAGAGCTTATCACAGGCTGAGTAAAGATATTTAAGGCACATGAAGTTAAGACAAAATACTGAAACCAGAATAATACCAGGACAACATTGTTTTTATTCTGTGTTTCCTATAGCTGGTATAATAAAACAAGCCTATATATTTAAATTCTCTTGAGAGAGACAAAATCAGTTTTTAAAGGTGGCAATAATTACCCTGTATTTAAATATAGCACTAGCATTCAAGAGTGTGATTCATTAGTACGTATCTCTAATTCATCATAAAGCATAAACAATCACGACACTGAAACATGTCATAAAGCTTCATATAAACTTCACTGAAAACAGTAGAAAGATTCGTTCTGCTCAGTGAACTTTGTGTTAAACTCTTCGTAATATAAAAATAAAGATTTTTAGACTTCCTGCTATGTGTTATTCAAACCTTCTTTTACAGTATTTTCAGTATGAAAAAATTACGTTCACAAAGTGAGAAAATAACACAATGTTCTTGCTGGGGCCATTCTTTAACATTTTTAATAACTCATTTCCTATATGAACAGCTGAAGATTTGGTGTTGCTCAATATGTGGTTTTGAGACATTCAGAATAGGTATGAAAGCCTGTAAAGTACATTTAAAAGGCACCCTTTTTCTCAGTCTTCACTAAAAATATAGTCCAGAGAAATACAGGAGTGTATGTGTAAAATATAGACTGGAAGCTGTATAGCAGTGCATTTACAACCAAAACTGGAACATACCCTCATAAAGATTTCTGGGCTACCATGAAATTAAACAAGCATACTACCCGGAGTCTTAAGCTGGTATTTGAAATGAATACTCCGTATACTCTTGTTGTTTGTGTGTAATGGCAGTACAAAACAAGGGACATTGCTTTGACTGCTGTGTCAATAAATTCAGTTTCTTCATACGGAAATCCAAGGCTGCAGGGTGTTTATGAGGTGCAATTGTTTTTGGTAAAAGACTTAAATATTAGTGTATGACATGACCAAAATTACATAAGATACTTTGGAGAGCTGCTGGATTGACTGAAAACTATCTGAAGCCAAAATGCATGTGAAATTTAACTTACAAAACGTCAGTGTAACTTCCTGTAAGACCTGGAGCAGAACTATACTTTGAGCATCTGGAGTTTAAGATCCTGTCTTTTACAGGCTCAGCTGTTATGATTGCTAGGTGGTTACTAGCCCCTTGTAAATGTGAACATTTTCAGAAACTGTGATTGCAGGTGGCAAGATTTATTATTATCGGAGGCCAAATTACAAGAATAACTCAGTAAAGAAGAGCTTTGAAATTAAAAATCTCAGATTGCTCCACGACTGTAAAAATAAACCATAGTCCAGCCACCACCCTGGAGGAGTTTTGTGCCTCATTTCTTGCAGCCCCAGCTATATTTAGAAATGAAAAATGGAAGGAAAACATTTTGTCTGTATAGACCTAAGAGTATGTCTGTATCATGGAAAACAGCATGTCACAGAAACTCCTGGGCAAATATGGCATAAGCTAGCTTCAGAAAGAACTTGTGTAGTCCCTTCAGATCAAGACTATGCCAAAGCTCATAAGCACTGTGCTGTGCTATGTCAGCAGTCCATCATGCACTGAGCTGGCAGCTGGATTCCTGTGCTCTGTACTAATGTCCTTCATAGACACACCAAAAAGGCACCCACTGCCTTAAAGCATCTACAGTTGAAGATATAAAACCTGACTTTTATGAAAACGTAATTTTGCCAATGCTTTCAAAGCCAAACAGTGCCATTACCATGCTCAACTTACAGTACCTTTATTGTACAGTCAATTCATTACAATGACTCATGGCAAATAGTAAACAGGCTATGATTACAGAAAGGGAGTACAAGGAAAAATGGGCACAATTAACAGAAAACTTATTTTATGTAGATCTTAATTATTTTATTTTACCTTAGCAATTTAAAGTGTGATGTCAGTATGTCAATCTGAATGTGGTGTACAGAACAGCCAGCTCCAATTTCTTACGTGCTCAGGAATGCTGAAGCCTATGCACCAGAACTCCTTAATTTAAACCCACATATTGAAAGTAAAGCTTGGAAGCTTATGTTTATACTGTGTTTCAGAAAAATATATTTTACAAAAATATTTTAACAAAATTTGCTTTCTGAATGTGCAAGTTAGTGTCAGACACCCTTCTATAATGTTTATCTTTCCCTGAATCCCCAAGGATACACATTAGTCTTCTAAATTCTGTGTTAAAAATACCTCACAAAACCTTAAGTGACAGATTTCTGAAAACAAGAACTAAGCAGAAAATGAAAAACTTAAGTTTTTGTTTTGTTTATGGTGCGTTATGGATTTTTGCATCCTTAAAATCCAGACAAAGAGGAAATTTTACATTGCATAAATGCATGTCATTAAGTATCGTGCTCCAAGATAAACCTGCATTCTTTTCTCCCCTGCATTCCATCTTCCCTTTTCAAACATTGGCAGGTTCCAGATATCACCTTCCTTTGCCCCCTCCTCATCTCCTGGGGTGGCACTGTCCCAAAACTGCATTTAGTCCATCTGTACTTGCTGCCACCATATCTCTCCTCTAAGTGGTCCCCTTCTTTATTTCCTTCTTCCCTTTTACATGCTGCCCTGTACCCTTCTCTCCGAGTTTCTGGAGTACACACATGCTGTATCTGAGGAATTGAGACATTCATGACCTTTCAGCTCGCTCCTCTCTGCTCTTGCCATTCTTGGATCTCTGTATCACATACACTGACATGGAGATGACCTCAATTTTCCTCACACAGAGAATAATTTAGACACTGGACTGCTTCATCTCTTTCCACACCCAGTCATTGCTGGCTTCTTAACTTCTCTCCTTTATTTTGAGCAGCAGCTTCAAAGCCTCTTTCCTCCATTTGTTCTCATATCAAATGAACCTGGCCATCAACCTGTTTTCTGGAGTTAAGCTCTTTGGTTTCCTGGATTTTTGTTTTTTGTGATAGTCTGTTAAACTCATCTGTGATGATGTCAGCCTTCATGTCTATGGTCAGTCCACCCCCTGCTCTGCACATTACCTCACCCTCATATTTTAATGTAATCAGGAGTCTTGGTTCTACATCCACACAAAAAGATTATTTGATTACTGTCTTCGCTAGGTGCTACTTTAACTTAGCTGTCTTTTGCTGCAGTTTTCCTTTCTAATCATCCTTCAGTCTTCTTCTGCAGTACCTACCAGCACCACTTTTGTACCCTGGCCTTTAACATTTCTATGACTTTCTGTGATTCACCATCCATGACCTTTCTGTTCTCAGACCATTCTTTTTTTGTTTTTTTTTTTTTAAATTCAGTATGATGACTGAGTCTCTCAGTGGTTCATATTTCTCTGTGTACAACTCCTATTCATCTCTTGCTCACTGGAAGATCCATAGTACTAGTTACTACCTAACAGGCCCTTCCTGTGCTCTGCTCTTGCCCTTGCCCTTGCCTTTCTTGTGGAAATCCTTTAACCAACATAGCTTTCACTATGTCAGCTTCATTCTTTCCTTAGTTTCTCCTTAGCCCTTCTTTTCCTGGATGATGGGCAAGCTTCCTGAATAAGATGGTAATGCATATAGTGAATATAAAATAGTATTTCTGAAAATTATCTTAAGATGTTGAAATAAGTCAATATAACAAAGCATTCTTAGTATATATTCTCAATATAACGAAACAATCAATATCTGTCAGTAATATTATTTGCTCTTCAGGGTGCATCTGATAATTTTTTTTAACTTTATCTTTTTCCAAGAAACTGCTTTTGTTTTTCTGTGCAGGGTATAGAAACAAAGGTTACAGGCAGTTAATAAGCTTGTTGGATACGGGCAAAGGCTCACTAATAGTTGTTGGGTGATTTGTTATTATTTCAAATAGCACCTAAATCTTGAAATAAATATATTGTGAGACTTAGTTATCCCTAGAGAGAACATGGATAATTTTTCTTTCATTAAGAATGGACCTGGAATAGCACTGTTTTTATTTATATGCACATTTCCAGGCACATTCCCTTTAAAAATGCTAGTATTAAATTCTGATCAGCCCTTGATGAAGAAAGAATTATGGGTCAACAGCAACCCTGTTAACATCTGTCTGCAATGCATGTTAAAAATTCTAAGTATCTTTTGCAAATTTTATCAGCTTTTCCTCCAAAAGACAGGATGAATTGCACAGTTCTTTTTAACCATACAGTCTAAGTCAATAAAGAGGTAGATTAGATTATGCTTTTCAATACTGGACTCCCCATATGTATTGCAATGTGTAGCTGACCTGCCTAGAACACTGAATGTGCTTTTGCAAGATGTTTCATGATAATAACCTCTGCTTTGGACACCAATAACGCTGGACCTGGATTTTATGAGTCCTTCTACATACCTAATTCAATATTAATGCACACTGCTTGATCAAGCATTTTTCACACAGTTAGTATGGTCTAAACCTCAAAAGCTGAGACTCTAAAGCATTGCAGTAACAGATGGCAGTCCCTAGATATAGTTCCACAATTCGGTGAGGTCACAAAAGTTTGTGTGAACTTACCTATAATTATAGGACTTTAACTTGGAATTATAGCTGTATTATTGTTATATCATTTAACAGGTACCATGGAACAAACATAGCACAAAACTTGACCATAAGTTCTAGAATTTACAGCAAGAAAATTGTCTTGGTATTTTTACTGGAGAGAATCTAAAGCAACTTAGGTACAGAAGGACCTCCACCCTCTCAATTCTGCATTATCACTGCCTGCTCAATCTTTCAAAAGCTTTGTCAGAATGACCAATGAGTCCATTATTGGAAGACAAGGCAAATGGTTGCAATTCTCTATGAAAGATCAAAGCAAACCAAAACACCTCAATCTGATTGCTTCTGTTCCTCAATTACTGGTATAACAGAAATAGTGGTTGAATCTACTGTCCAGTCTCCATACGTGAGAAGGCAAGTGTGTCAATGACTTTTGAAGGAGAATTCTTGTAATCCCCACATGTTTGAGCAGGAGCAAAGTAAGTAATTCAGATGGAAAACATGGAAATGCTAAATGATCTAGTAAGTCTGTAGAATGTCTATGACTAGGTAGAAGAACCAAGTTCAACAAGATAAACAGAGTCTGTTCTTCCAAAAGTAAGTATAAAGGATGTTGTTTCTGCCCTTTTCATAAGTACCTTCTTGTGAATCAGCTCAATTTTTTAGAGGAGATGGATGTTCCTATGCAGTGAAAACAGTACATCTTTTTTAGACATGGGGGTCTCATTGATTCCAATGACTGTCTAGACTTGAGTAATTGCTCACAAAAACAGATGCTTCAAATACCAATCAGGTGATTATCTTCAAGTGTCTTATTCTGACATTGTTAGCAGAGGCATATGAATTCTCCATGTGTCGCTTGTAATATTTATCCTTGTAACTATAAATAAGTTCTAATATGTTGTGTTTCTGAGATCTAATCAAGGATCAGTCTTGCTGATAAATACTTTGGATTCCCATTCAAGATGGACACTGGGCTTGCAGCCCTGTATCTACTTTAGGTACTGTCTGTTTGTCACTGAGTCTTCTGTGACTGGAGCTAAGGCTGTGGCTTCATCCCTCTTCGTTGAACTTTGTTAACCTGTTTGTTAGGACTGCTTTATAAAGCTTGACAAGACAATTAGAGTTAAAACTCAATTAAAAACTACAAATGCATTAAGGTTTTTGGCACAATAAAATGACTCTTGACAGACAGGATCTTAATGTTTACTTTTCAAACAGGAAGATTGCTGAATCTTATTGACCACCTTGTTTGAGAATGGTAATTACAACAATATCAGCGGTTGGGTAAGTTGCAGCAGTCAAGTTTATTAATTTCCATTACTTCTCCTGGAAGCTGAGTCCTTCTCTCATCTCATTTTGTATTTTATTAAAAATTTAATATGCATTTTGAAATAACTTGTGAAGACCTTTTATAATAACATGTATTTTTTGCATACAGAACATTTTTAATTGGCGTGTCTCAAAACACTGATAAACACTAATCAATTGAAACTCACAAAACTTAGTAAATATCAACTTTTTGTTTTGCAGTTGAAGACTGTGATATAAAGATAAGATTAGTGACTTCTATAAGATTTCACAAAAATCCCAAACTTCAGTACTCAGTCCCATTTTTGACTCTTTTTGTGATCACTGTGCCATTTCACATACTATTCACCTTTTTGATGACATTTTAATTTTCATGTTTCTGAAATATTTTATTACTAGCAGAAAACAAGATACACTTGAGTATGTTGGTTAATGTTGCTCAGTTCCTAGGAAGTCAATCCCTTAAAAATTTATATGTCAAAGAAGAACACAGAGAAAGAACAAGATACTAGAAAGCCTCTTGAGACAACTGAAAGGTCATCATCATCATTTTGGAGAGATAAGCCACTCTTTTAGTTTCCTCATACTCTTCTGCAAGAAATAGCCTCTTTATAGAATACACTGGTTCTCACAGTTCTTCATTCACTCTGAAAAGGTCTCTTCCCCAGTCCAAACATGATCCAACAGTTCAGGTTTTTTACACCAGAAAAGACTGTAAGTACCTTATTTGATCTCTATAAAAGTGCATAACTTTGCAATGATATACAGTCTATTCTGCAGAGAAGTGTTGTCTCACATTGACAAAGTCCCTTCCAGTTCAGTATGGAAAACCACTAATTTCCAAATTCATAACAGATTTAAATTTGATAAGGCATAAATTAAGTTGTGATTACAGGTTTATACAGCACTTCACCATTAGACTTGTTCAGTTTATCAGCTTTCTTACCCACCTGAACTTGAAAAAAAGACCCAAGCTCTACAGATGATGGTACTGTTTCGTTTATTCAGCAATAGAATAGACTATACTTCCACATAATTTACATGTAATAAAACTTTTTCACACAAGAGAAGGCAGTTTCAGTTCAGTTAGTGGTTAACACTGTCTCTGAAAAGAAGAGGAAGAACCTTATATGCACTTTCCAAAGTTGCAGTGCCGCCCATGAGATACAGATGTCCCTTGTGGTAATTAGTTTACACCCTGAAGCAAGAAGCTTGATTACCCTTACATAATTAACTAACTATGGCTACAAATGTAATTAATGGCCTGAATGTTATCCAGCCTTTAAAAAAAAAAAGACAACATTGTAAGCCAGTGATCTCCCCAGGCTGATTACAGTGTACATAACACAGAATCATAGAATAACTTAGGTTGTAAAAAATGTTTAAAATCATTGAGTCCAACTGTTAACCTAACAATGCCAAATCCACCACTAAACCATTTCTTGAAGTGCCTCATCTACACACCTTTTAAATACCTCCTGGGATGGTGACTCAGCCACTTCCTTGGGCAGCTTGTTCCAATTCGTGGTGAAGAAATTTTCCCTACTATCAAATCTAAACCTCCCCTGGTGCGACTTGAGGCCATTTCCTCTTCTCCTACTTGGGAGAAGAGACCGACACCCACCTCACTACAACATCCTTTCAGGTAGTTGTAGAAAGTGATAACGTCTCCCATCAGCCTCCTTTTCCCCCGATTAAGCCCCAGTTCCCCCAGCTGCTCCTCATAAGACCTGTTCTCTAGACCCTTCATCAGCTTCGTTGCTCTTCGTTGGACACATAAAGTATTTTGTTCAAAATCTACTGCTGTTTGATATTAGCAGGTGCATCTTTGTTCTTACATTAGAGAGCATAAACCACCTTTATCACTGCAGGTATACCAATTCCTAACTTAGTGGTAAGCAAAGACAGACTGCATTCTGCTCTTAACTGCACTCACTGATGTTAATGAAACATAAACAGAGAGGATTCCTCTGAGTGCTGCTTTCTGTGGAAATCTTACTTCAGACCACATTTGCAAGTGGTCATTAGAAAAGTCTGGATATGTGACAATAGCTAGGTAATGGGAATACTTAGACTATACTTAGGCAGATCTGAAGAAATTGTCTGTCACCTAGTATGTTTAAGTCCAATATATAGGCACCTGCATGAGGTCCAGACTCTACACATGTAGAAGCTACCAAAACTTGTAGATACCTGAAATTCTCAGAAGGCTGTTTTATGCCAGTGGGCATCATCTAGATGCTTGCACCAGTAACACAACCAAAACCAAACCTTATCAAACTTCTCAAACAAGACAGAGGTTGTTGATGTATTAGGAACCAACAGGGAAAAACACCTGAGAAATGCCTCAAATGAATTAGGGTGTGTTCCTCTAGAAATGTGACATGGTTGATAGCCCAGCTGTGTGGGTAACAAGCAGGAGGATCTGGAAGCCACTGTGCAGCTAGAAAGCTATGACCTAATTGCTGTCACTGAAACACGGTGGGACTAATCACACAACTGGAGTGCTGCAACTGATACTTGTAGACTGTTCAGAAGGGACAGGAAAGGAAGGAGGGGCAGGGGGGTTTGCCCTCTATGTAAAAACATGGATTGACTACACAGAAATGTCTTTCAAAAACAGCAAAGAACAGGTTGAGAACCCTGGTGGAATTCACAGTCTCGAGGGATTTGGGCCAAGTGAACAGTAGAGAGGAGTTTTTTAGGATTTTAGGATAGCAAACTTATAGTTGTTTAAGGACTGGGTGGATGGGACCCCCTGGCAAACTGCCCTCAGGGATAAAGAAGCTGAACAGAGCTGTCAGTTCTTTAAGGACATTGTTCTTAGAGAGCAAGAGCCCTCAGCTCCCATGTGGAAGAAATCAGGAAGGGAAGGCATGAGACCAGAATGGCTGAGTAAGGACCTCCAAGTCAAACTAAAGTATAAGAAGAAACTGCACAGGCAGTGGAACTAGGGACGTGTATCCTGGGAAGAATATAGGGACACTGTCTTGATGTGTAGGGATGGGATCAGCTAAGCTAAGGCATAGTTGGAGCCACTGTGTAGCATGGAACATAATGCTTTTTTTACGCAAATACCTCAAGTAAATACCCTTAGATCTAGTATAAACAATGTTGAATTCTAGTCTGCCTATAGCTTTCCAGCATTTAATAATTTTTGCTTCACTACCTTGAAGTAATTTCCAAAAACTTCAGAGCTTTACAGATATGGTTACCTGCTTATCCTGGGCAAATTAAATTAAGCCTCTGGCATATGATGAAAAGTTTGTTTCACCTAATTGAGCATCTAATGAGTATGGATGAATTTAAGCTACTCAAAGAAATTTTGTTTTTCAAAGCTTTTCTGATTAACATCTATTCAAATGGATAAAGAAACACATTGCATTAACATATACAAAAGCTTTTGAAAGAAAGCTTAAAAAAAGATTTTGATCCCTCCAGAAAGTTTCACCTCAAATTGTTGTGTCCTGTATTGATAACTGTAATTATCACCAAAATATCCTGGCCCACTTTTCCTTTTGATTCATACAATTGCCTCTTCTTATTTCCCTGGGCTTTTCTGTACAATATTGTGTACATTCACTAAGAAGCTGTGCTCTTCAGAAGCTTTACTATTACTCTGATCAAACTAGGATGTCAGTTTTTTCCCTCTAGAATATGCACCTGGAAACTAGATATAGCTTTTTTTACCATCAAAATGTCAAGCAACCGGGGAAAGGGGTGGATAAAATCTTGGAATCTTTTGAGATTACTGAAAGCTTCATACGTTTGACCTTATTCCATTTGATAGTATTCCCCTACAAATTCTTCATCTTAACAGCATAGCAAAAGCCCAAGATGGGCACTTTATTCTTTTTTACTCATTATTACACATCAATAAATCTCTGGACTCTATCTTGTCTTTTGGGTTAGGACAAAGGAAGAAATTCTTGTAAAGTAAAAAGTCAAAAATTTTTATTCTAGAAATCTTCTCATTTTAAGGAAACCCACAGGCTTTTAGACAAAGGATTTTAAATGAAGAGATTGTGTCCGAAGAAAGTTCACAGCCAGTTTTTCACACCACACAGCTTGGTCACAGTCCTGTTACTAAGAGCTCATGTGGCTATCTACACTTCTTTCCTTCAATTCCACATTGAAAAAAAAAAATCTCTTGTACAGCAAAAACCTGATTTGACCATGTCTTTTTGAAGATTGCACTAGCTTTTTTCCTTCAAAACATTTTGTTCTGCTTTCCCCTTCTTTTTAAATCACTACACTTTGTGATCCTGCCTATATCCAGACCCTAATCCCTTCTTGCAGTCACCCTACTGCTTTTGTTTGTTCAGGCTTTTCTTACCATTTCCTTTGTCTCAAACTAGGTGCTTTCATTTAATGCCTTTATACCACCATCCATTTATCCTATGCCTACACTGAAGTTGAAGATGTGATTGAAGCACTTGGAGGCATGCCCATGCTAGCCTTAATCTACCTGGTTATATTATGAGATTATTGCCTTCAGGGCAAACCTGCCAGAAATTTGAGTGACCTACTCAAGATGTGACTCTTTACCCTGAAATCTATGACTCTACTTCTTCCCTACATTGCTTCAAAAATTGCCTGGTTTACAGCTAGCATGGATATATATCCCAAAGTATGCCAGTCACCTTAATTCTGGCTGTATAGATTCATGTATAGTGTATTTTTAACCCAAAGCAAAGTGTGGCCTACTTCATTGGGATGGTTGTGTTCCTCAACCAGAGAAGGATTTGTCTCTGTGCCCTGCTTCCACATGATTCCAGACTATGGTTTCATTGGCTAAGGTTTCTTCCGGTTCCTATAGACACTTCTGAAAGACCCCTATGTTATTTGCTGATAAAATAAGCTTCTTTCTATTCTCAGAAGAAACCAGATATTACACACTATGCACTGATGCCCTATGTTTCTCAGTTTCAAAGCACTTGTTAGCTGAAGCAAGAGCAAGATATAGGTAGGAACTTAACCACTGCTGGGTTGATAAACTGGCTCTTTGCTCTGATGAGCCCTATAGACAGAGTTGTGCTTCAGCATCTCCCAGCTACTGGTATGGTCTTGGGCATGGGAATATTTTCACACAGAAGTGAAAATAATACCCTAGGCAACATATATTTTTTTAGACAACCTAAATAAAGTTTTATTTGCTTTCCTACAGAGGACCTTTTTTTTTTTTCCTGTGGCACTAATGTGGGCTTTCACTTGACCTGGCCTGTTTAGTTACAGCAAAGTTCAAAGAATTCAACACTTTTCATCTAAGCCTAGGACAAAACATTCTTAGCCTTTCTCAGGAATTTCCATCCCTAAAGAACTTCATTTATCCTTTTACACAAATTATTCCATAACACTTTATGAATCTTCATCCTTGTATTAAACCAAATAATACTAAAAATAAAACCACACCTTCTTCTCCTCTCCAGCTTACAACATAGCCTGGGAATATACTTTCACAGCTGCCCATGCTATAAGGTATAATGCTTTCTTTGTGGTCTCTCTCAAAGCAGTACCTTAGTCTGTGATAATTCAAGCTTATGGTTTTGTTTTATTTTTACTAAAAAGGTTGACAAGTATTGTATTTGGACTTTTCTCCACTATATTACTGTTAAATGCAAGAAGGGCTGCAGCTGCTCCCAAGTGCCTTGTACCCTTTCTGATGTTTTCAATTAAAATATTTACAATAATGACATACCATGGACTAGGAAGAATTTTCGGAGATGAAAATGGACTCTAAATGGAGTAGTTGGGAAGCACTTATGTAAAGAATGTTTTTGTTCTCATTGATTTTAAGAACCCTTGTCAGCCTGCAGAGATGAAAAAAAAAAAAAATCCTCTCCATTTTCTCACAGGGGAAGGAATTGGGAAGGGAAAGAGTGCCAGTCTCCAAGTCCCCTGCTGGCAATAATAATTTGAGATTTTTGTTCCATTTTGGGTAATGCTTACCTCCCATAAAGACTTAAAACCTTTTGTATTCAGAGAGTTCCTCTGCATTTATGATGCTTCATTTCTGTTCGCTTGCCTCACACACAGACCAATGGTCTTCAGTTTTGAGCAGCAGTTTTCACACTGCTGAAAAGAGGATTATGCTAATAGCTCCTTTGAACTCATCTGTAGACAACTGAAATTGTTCTTCCTGGTGTTGCTCCTGACCACTGCTGCTTCCTCAATTAACTCCTTCAGCTTCTTTTATTTTGGGTAAAGGTTTTTGTTTATTGTCCACAGAACATCAGCCCAGAGTAGCATCTGCAGACTACTGTGTTGAGCAGCTAGATTAGACACTCTTCTTATGAAGCATATTGTTCCAAGGGATCTTTGCTGGAGGAAAAGCATTACTGATGGCAAAAACTGTACTCTGCTACTCCTAGGCTTTCTTCTTTTGGGGGTGATTTTTGTCTCAGGTATGTGTTTTTGTAAAATTACCTGCGTAATTCCTGTGCCTGTTTTCATTGTTAATACTAAATACCACTTCTGGCAACACACTCTTGTACATCAGTGTCCAGCTTAAGGTCATTTAACAACCCGTTTACTTTCAGGCTTTTATAGAGAATTTGACTGTGGTGTTGTTAGCACCTTTGCCAATTTTGTGCATATTATGCAAGCTCTTACAAACTCTCATAAAATGATATAATTATGTTTCTCACAACATTTATATGCGTGCTGAGCATAGTCTTGTCTCCCAGTTGCTTTGTCAAAAGTCAGACTGAGGTTTTCGATTGTTCTTTCCCTCCCTTTCTCCTCCCCCAGTTCTTTTGTTCCAGACCTAATCAAGGTCTAGTCCTCTTTCTAGGGTACTGTTCATCTTCTCATTCTTAAATAAAGTCACTGGCTTTTTGTAGTTTCATTTTATTTAAATACAAAACCCTCAAAGATTTTACTTTTACATGAAATGCAAAAATACTCCTCAAAATTTTTCAGTGCTTTCAGCTAGCTTCCTGTTTGATTTAATTGCTGTGCCCATCAAGTGTGTCAGAATTAGCCATTTGGTAGAAATATGGCAAGGTTTTTTCTGTCTTTTGATTCTTGCAGATACAGAGTCCAACACAGGTAAAATTTCTCCACCCTCCCTTCATACATACATTTTTTGGTCATTGACCACTTCAGCCTTTCATTCAGGCAGTTTTCTTAGCTCCTTTTTAATTCATTACCCTGTGGGATTCAGCAGCTGCCCAGTGCTTGTAGCGCTTTATCTTCTGTTGGCTAAGCTTCATGTCTGAAGCCAGGATGGAAAATTTTGCAAACTGCCACCACTTATGGGTACAGCCAGTTCCTTTGTTGTGGTAGAAATTCCGTAACTTTGAAATGGGTAGTGAAGGACAAGCTACCATCTTCAGACTGTGATTCCCACCAGTGCTACACCTATCTCAGTGCTGTGCCCTAAACACTTCAGAAATTTCCCAGGCTTCTCCCCTGCTGTGTGCAGCATAGAAGTATCTCACTTGGGACATCAGCAACCCACATAAGCCCATTCAGATGGAGAAAATGTGTCAGGGGAAGGACCCTGGCAGCACTCCAGACTTGTCTTTGATGGCTGTTTCCCCCATAGCTCCTTCACTGTGTCTGATGTTGTCCCAGAATGATTTATACGTGTTGTCACTAGGATACCAATGAAGACCCAGAAGAATCTTGGTTCGTCATGTAGAGCCCTCAGAGTAGCAAAGTAACTACAAGAGTGCCAACTTTCTTCCTTGCAGCTGAGTGAGTGCAAGCTTACGAGGGAGGGGTGAACTGCTTTTAGGACTGGAAGAGTCATAACAGAACCAAGGGTTTAGACCAAACCCAAAATATCTGTTGCATTGCTCGCTGGCTCCCTGCATTGGTATACCTTCATCTCTGTCTCCTCTTTCCATCTTCTTTAGCATTACCAATTATTATATTAACTTCCTCTCAGCCACTACCACTGCTTTGCAAGACATGTGTGGCCTGCAAATACTCTGATGAGCAACTACATTTCTAAGATTTCCCTCAGGTGAAGTAGTGAATGCTTGCACAGCATTACTGTGCTCAGTAGGTGCAGTCTTTTCAGCTGGCTGATTATCTCCCCCAAAGCAGAGCAAACGTGAGACTGGAAGAGTTACTCTCCTTCTTTGTCAGAACGACTTCACTTAAAAGATATTTGATCACTTCTGGATTACATTGAGCTAGTGCTTTGTCATCTGTATCAGTAAATTTTCTTGTATCTCTTCATGTCTTCAAACACATTTCTCTGCAGAGCATGGTCTCTTGTTCTTCGGTTTTAGATACTTAATTAAAAAAAATCAGTTTTAAAAAACAACCGTGTGATTATATAAAATAAAAACAAATTATCTGCTTCATTCCAGACTGGAAGATGGTAGGCAGGAAAACAATTATATTTTATCTAGATTGCTGAAACTGGGTAAAGAAATATTCTTCCTCAAGAAGTCTTGTTAACTGTATTTCAGTCTCATAATTTCAAATACTTCTGGAAATAAGATAGCTAATATTTCCTCTCTAGAATGAGTCATTGCATTCATATACTTACAGAGATCCAGGGAACATTCTCTCCTTTAAATCTATGAGAAAAATTCCTCTGTAACTTCCAAAACATTGTTTAAATGTCAAGCTAAAATCAGTGAAATTTGATTGAGTATACCACAATATCTTCTAAAATCATGTTTATCTTTGGAGTTAGAAAGCCACTGAAGTTTCTCTGCTAGGGGAACTCCTTTACATAAAATGGCTGAAATTATGTTCACGTATTCTTAGTGGACAATATATCTGATCTTATAAAATAGTCCAGTCTGTAAGAAGTACTTAGATTTTTCAGCATATTTCTCTGTAAGAATCTAATAAAACTTCCTTTGTGCAAGCACACTATTTCATGTAAAACATCTCCACTTTAAAAATACATTTTCTACCTTCTTGCACAAAATATTGGTAAATTTTTTAAGAGTTAGGATTCTTATTTAAAATTACTTTCTGTGGATTGGAGCAGAACCAAAACAGCTTTTCTGCTGAAACCTTAGAAGAAATTTTTGAATATGTGAACACATGGATTATAAATCTTAAAAAAAAGAAGATTGTTTCTTAGATGAATGAGTGCTATAATAGTCAGAGCATCTGGTATAACATTTTACTGACCTCTGTATGAAATACAGTTTGGCTAACCCTTAATCAAAATTGATCATTCTTTCTGTAAACTAAGATGCAATCCGTATAGCCTGAAAAGACTCCTACACATTCCTCCTACAAAATATTCAGTTTAGCTTTTGCTTATGACTTGCACTCTAATTTGAATTACACAGAAGAATCCTCCAGCTCTCAAGGCACTATTTTCAGCAGAATTTACACAACTACCAGCCAAAGCTGAGAAGGTTCTGGCATGGCAATGCTTATAACAACATATCTATGTATTTATACTCATGTGCACACAGAGATATTTTTTTGTGCTTAGTTTCTAGCAGAAAGCCATTCACTATTCCATGAATTTCAGAATGGAACTTGCAGTTCTTTATTAAATGAATGACAAAAATGTGAATGATATTGAACAGAAACATTAATATAAAGACTAATCAGTTTCCTTTTTTGTATGACTTCCGTTTCAAGGTCTTTCCTTCTTCAATTAGTCTCTATGAATTGATTGTTTAATGCATAACTAATCCTGAACTTGTTCTTCTCTTGCTGATGGGAAAATTAATGTTAATTTTGTTGAAGTCATGGTGCTTATGTTGCATATTTATCAAATGGTGATATTTTCAAAATCTGTATGGCAGCTGTTCTTTTTTCTCCTCAGCAGTACATGGAAGTCAATTTTATTTATAAACATGCAGACCTCTACCCTGTTTCCTGCAAATAAAAAAACCCAAACAAACATCTCCATCAATACAGAATGTTTCCCTCATGGTTGTAGGAATTATGTTCCCATGTGCTGCATTACAGTGGGTTAAAACCTAATATTGCTTAAGTTGGAAGGTCTAAGCTCCTGGCAAAAAGGGATAGAAAACCAACAACAAAAGATTATTTCTCTATAGAAGGCACACAAAAAGAATAGACATAAAGGTCTGTGATATGTTGATCTGCTACAGCAGTTATGTTATAACCATGTAAAACAGTATCTGAGCCATACAATCACTTGAAATGAATCTGAACCTCACCTCCAGGACTTTGGGAGTACATGACTAAATTCACCTTTTGTTAATCCCTTATTTCAAGATTTACATTTTTCCAAGAGAATTTTGCTTTATAAAGCACTGGCGAGAACTATATTCTCATTCATAATATAGTTGCAGCTTTTGCATTTACCTTCCAGATTTTCAAGAAATCTTTTGTAACAGTACTATCCAACACAAAACTCCTATTAAGTCTCCTGGAGTTGTAAAGCAAAATGAATGGATAAACGTGAAAGTAATGATATAAACAGTATCAAATCCTTACTACAAAACCCACTACACAGAGGCTGTGAATTCTCATCTACAGCACAGATGTAGAGTGCTGACCATTTGTAGAGCTATAACATAGCTGCTAAGACAGCAGCTAAGAAATAGCATAAATTCAGACCTATTACACTAATTTTGCAAGGATTTTTTTTCCCCAGCTGTGCACTATCTAAATCCCTTCAAACCTGCTAGAGTCACTTCAGTCATTCATACTATATTTTGTGCATGCAGAGATGCCATGGGTTTGTTTCACTGGATGAAGTGGATATGGAATCTGCCTCTTTCCTGTGCCAGCCCTGTTTTGTGCCCCAAGACACAGCAGAACATCATGTGCCAGCAGGAGGATGGAAGAGGTTCAATTCTGTTCACTCAAGTTTATCCACAAAATTATTCAAATGGTCTGAGCCTTGAGCTTTTGAATTCCCAATCCCTAATCTTGACTACATTGTGGAAAACAGATCATTTCATTAACTATAATGAACTATGTTAAGTTAATTTCCTCTCATTTAAATAATAGGGGCGTGACATTTTTAATTCTCTGGTTTTTTTTACTTTACCAGATAGTTTCTTCTTAGCAATTACTGACGGGTCATATTAAGTTTAGCTAAATCCCTTGACATACATGCTCAAGCATCATAGAAGTCTTGTGACTTAGCATACCACAAAGCAGCTTTTATTGTCATTTGGAGACAGAATAATTAATATAGGCATCTAAAGATACATAATTTATGAAATTAAACATCCTGACTGTACATAACATTCGTGAGCATTGGGAATTAACATATGAACTTAAAAAATAGTTGAGGAACTGCCTGAAAAGGAGGTGGCATGGAGCTCTGATGAAAGAACTACTGGGCTGGAGAAAGGCAATTAGGGAGTTTTTCAAGTACTGGTTTTAGAACTGATGATATTTAAATATTTTCATCAATGACCTTGGCAAACAGAGTAGGAGTACACTAATGCAATGTGCTAGTGCCATGTATTCCTGTTTTATCAGGTCATGGCTACATTCCAGCTACAATATGAAAAAGGCCATATGGACTTCTTTTCATTACATATTAAGCTGCTGCTGCCAAAGAAGTTTGGCTTTGGTCCACTCTATGCCACTACTCTTCCTGAGCCTCGTCACATGTGGAAAGGGAGCAGGACACAAACATGATGACTTTTTTGGGTAGACTGGTGAATATTCTGGGAAGGCTGCAGACTCTTCCCTGTCATTTGCTTTCCCAAGGGCCTCTTAGTGTCCTCATCTTGACATGACCGGATATGTGTATCGAGTGGATAAATTCAGTTACTTAATTATCCCTGGTTACATACCAGAACACACCCAGTTAAAGAATGGGAGCATGCATGCATTTCAGGCCACATGGGAACAAAGAGCATGGGTGTCCTATCTTACGACCTACAGACAGGTTAGGGGAAGACATTCATGCCAAGGCAAAGAATAGGGAAGATATCCTTTGTTACAGTCTTAACTGCCTCTGTTGCCAAAAATTACATAAGTTAAGGTACCTAATCAGGCTTGTGGGGAAGCAAAATGTGAGTTACCCAGATATCCTACCTAGGAATGTTCTTGATGTATGAATAATGCCCTTGGATCAATATAACTTTTAGACTCTCTGTTGACTTTTATTTAAGCACAAAGTAAATGTATAGGATACAGCTGAAGTTTCTATCAGAAGAGCTTTTCTTTTGAGTCAGTCAGCTTTCTATGTACATAGTTTAATAAGGTTTTCCATTTGTTATAAGAGTCTGACAAAGAACAAGAAAACGTGTGGGTCTGTCTTCAATAATGTGTTCTAAAGCTACATACCTTTCATGTGCTTTTCAAGTATTCCAGCTTCACAGAAAATGTAACTTACTTCTTTCTGTTTCTAAACTCACAGGAGTTCAAACCTGGATGATCTCTGAGGACCCAAGAGAAACATATTTGCTAGTTTTTCAGGTTATTTGTTTTCAAGTTTACAACAAGTTTAAAATTATGAATAGTCAAAAACAGGAGGAAGAAATAGAGTCACTGCTTTTTCTTTCCCAACACAGTTCTATAGGTAGACAAACATTTCATTTTAGGCTCTGAAGAATGACAACAAATCTTCTTTCTCTGCATTTTGCAGGCATTTTATTTTTTTTACTCTGAAGATTCTGAGGTATCTGGAGTCATACCTCTGTTCCGGAAACTGTTCTGTGTACTTATGGCAAATAACAATGGACAGTTGGGTGAGCTTGACTGACATGATATACTTCAAATACAGAAGTTGGTTACTCTGCACAACTTCTCTTGAGATTTTGCCAACAGAATTGGACTATAACATCATGCTACATCATGGGTGTAAAAAAGTCTGTAAGCCTCTATTTCTAAGAAACAGCAAAGTTTTGTTAGTGAGTCACCTACTGAATCAAAATATTTTTAGTAGTGATGTGAAGAGGCTACACATACTTTTTATTTCTAGCTAAAAGGGAGGTAATACTTATTTATAAATTTTAGTCTGTGCATCTGAATTGCACCTATTTTTCTACAACCACGATTTCATTATAATCTTACCTGAGAATTATTCTGCATAATCCTGCATAAATGGATACTTTTGATAAGAATAGACATAAAGTGGTATAGGGAGAGGAATACATGATTTATATATTGTATAAGCAGTTTTGCATAATAATTACTGGATTGGTCAAATTTGGCATGTATGTAGCATAACAAACAGTGGTCAATATATTATTTCTAAGAGAAGAACATTACTACAAGACTGCTCTAAAATAATTCTTACCCAGCTTTACTCTCCTGATTTCCAACTACTAACGGTTTAGGGATTTTCAGAACTGCAGGTTGTACCTGGGCTTTTGTTTTTAACAGCCACTGGAAGACTTATTTTCCTGAATCTCTTCTTGAATCTGTTTACCCATTGGGTTTTCACAACTTATACTACATTAGTTTTATTTTTTGTTTAAATTTATTATTCAGTAATTTCATTCTGTCTTACCTAGCCCTAATGAGGTAAAAGGACAGCAAGTAATTTCCTACCTACTGTATCCACACACATCTATAGTTTCATAATTTTATAAATGTCTTTCAGTTTTATTATTTCATCATTTTTTATTCTGTGTTGAAGAGTGCCGGCTTTTTACTCTTTCCTCATATGGGTACCACTCTAATCATTCCTGTTGGACATCCATTACTTTTTCTAGTTTTACAATATCCTTTTAAAGAGGAAATAATTAGAACTGCAGGCAATATTCAAGATAGGAGCATAGCGTTGATTTGTGCAAATTCACAACAGTATTTTCTGCTGTTTATTTTTTCCTCATCTGTCCTTCTATAATAAAGCCTGATGTTCTGTTTTTCTTCTTTCCTGCCACTGAGCACTGGAACTGACATTTTCCGAGAACTGTACACAGTACTTCCTGGATCTCTTTCCTCAGTAACAGCTAATTTAGAGCCTGTCATTTGTGTATATATATGTCTATATGGCTTCCCATATGCTCTTACCCATTCTGAAATTCATCTCCCAGTCCAGTTGTCCTGTCTCTGCTATATATATTGCAATGCCTAATCCTGAATAGTAGATGTGGTGCCAAAAGAATATAAAAGCATAAGAATTACAGAAAAAATTTCAATAGCTATACATATGCAGAATGAAAGACATGTTTCTGATTAAAGATATTTACATGCCAATAGAGAAGATAAGTTTAAGGGAATATGCTGAATTATCAGGTCTACTAACAATGTTGCAAGGTTAGTTAAAATCTGGACAAAGTGTTACAGCAGATGCCAGAATTATTTCATAGAAACCTCAAAGACATCCAAAGACTATGAAAATATTACAGGATTTTAATCTTCATAAAGGTCTGAAGCTACTGAAAGCAGAGAACATTCAAGTTAGAAAGATTTGATACCAACCAAATATCTCCAAATCACAAACATGAGGGAATGATGTTTTCCACTGCCCTTCACAACATGTGTTTCTTGTGATAATTTTGTTAAGTCCAAGAAACACAGTATCTGGAATGAAAAGTGCTGTGAGAAGATATTTTTCTTTCTCTAATAGATAACACATGCTCATTATATCATATTCATCTCACCATGGGTAGGTAAAGAGATCTGGAAGGCCTGAAATAAAATTTATAATTGATAAAACCCTCTTTCTTTATGGATAGAAATTTAAGACAATTCAGAGAACTTCTTATATCACAAAAGGTAGTTGAAATGAAAATTAAAATCTTTCAAACAGATTAGAATCAGAAGATGTCAATTAAATCAAACTTAATTTGCATACACAGAACTAAGTGTATCTTCATAGCAACTAATAACTTTATATTCTCTCTGTTGGTCATGTGACACAAATATTGACATGAATTATGTAGTAAGCCTTTGGGAAAACTAATGAATATTTCATATGATAAATAATGTCTTGCCCTCTCTTTCCTTTAAAATCTTTTCCTAAGACTCATTACTACCTAGATGCCTACAATAGCATTAGCAGATATATTTTGCTAGGTTATACATCAATCATAGACAACTACTGTTGCTTATTTATGAGTTTAAAAAGATGAACTCAGAAATAACCAGTCATGAATCTAACAGAAATAGAACTGCCCTCTAATAATTTATGAATATGATTAATCTGGTACTGGGGTATTTTCTTTTTGAACATACAGGTTTAGTCTAGTGGTAAATAGGACAGAGACAGTGAGGTTGTAAGAAGGAGGAAAAAAGGAAAAAGAAATCATAATTTTTTCACACCTCATTAGCAATAACGGTTAAGAGAAAATCCTATGAAAGGACAAGGCTGATGATATAATAGATCAGAAAGACTACTGCAATTCTTTTTTGTTTTGTTTTGTTTTGTTTTGTTTTGTTTTTTAAGGAAGAAGAGGTTAGCTGCTGTGGTACCTTTTATAAGAGACTACAAAAATGCACAGACACCTATTGGAATATCTGAAGATGATAAGCCTTCCAGGGAATAGGAGGACAGATGTATATACAGCAGTCTGTCTTTTAAAATCTCTATGCTTTGTTCTTACTGTTAAAATAAACCATGCATGTATTTGTAGCCATTTATATACATTCGTGTTATGGGTACAAATATAGTGACATTGTTAAGCAGACATTTTAGACTTTTATTTATCCTGGAGCAGTCCAAGCCTCCTGCTCTCATTTTCAATTTGTACAGAAATATAAATGGGTAGATCTCTCCCAGCCAGTTCCTCTCACTCCAGGAATCTGGAGTCAGGACCATGAGGGAGAAAGACAGAAAGGTAGGCTATGGATGTACATGTTGGAAACATCTCTAAAGAAAGAACGGTTATTCTTAGAATCATAGAATGATAGAATCATTAAGTTTGGAAAAGACATCTGGGATCATCAAGTCCAACCATCAACCCAACACTACCATGCATCCTAAACCATGCCCTGAAGTGCCACATCTACACATTTTTTGAACACCTCCAGGGATGGTGACTCTACCACCTCTCTGTGCAGCCTGTTCCAATGCCTGACCACTCTTTCAGTAAAGAAATTTTTCCTAATATCCAATCTAAACCTCCCCTGGCTCAACTTGAGGCCATTTCCTGTCATCCTATCCGTAGTGACTTTGGAGAAGAGACCAACACCTGCCTCGCTACAACCTCCTTTCAGGTAGTTGTAGAGAGTGATAAGGTCTCCCCTCAGCCTTCTCTTCTCCAGACTAAACAGCCCCAGCTCCCTCAGCCACTCCTCATAAGACCTGCTCTCCAGACCCTTCACCAGCTTCATTGCCCTTCTCTGGACACGCTCCAGCACCTCAATGTCCTTCTCGTACTGAGGGGCCCAAACCTGAACACAGTATTTGAGGTGCGGCCTCACCAGTGCTGAGTACAGGGGCACGATCACTGCCCTACTCCTGCTGGCCACACTATTGCTGATAGAAGCCAGGATGCTGTTGGCCTTCTTGGCCACCTGGGCACACTGCTGGCTCATGTTCAGGCAGCTGTCAACCAGCACCCCCAAGTCCTTCTCCGCCGAGCCGCTTTCCAGCCACTCTTCTCCAAGCCTGTAGCGTTGCAAGGGGTTGTTGTGACCCAAGTGCAGGACCCAACACTTGGCCTTGTTAAACCTCATACACTTGACCTCGGCCCATCAATCCAGCCTATCCATATCCCTCTGTGGATCCTTCCTACCCTCCAACAGATCAACACTCCCGCCCAATTTGGTGTCGTCTGCAAAATTACTGAGGGCGCACTCAATCCCCTCATCCAGACCATTGATAAAGGTACTAAACAGAACTGGCCCCAACACTGAGTCCTGGGGAACACCGCTCGTGACCGGCCGCCAACTGGATTTACCTCCATTCATTACAAGTCTCTGGGCTCGGCCATCCAGCCAGGTTTTTACCCAGTGAAGAGTACACCTGTCTAAGCCGCGAGCCGCCAGCTTCTCCAGGCCAGTGCTGTGGGAGGCTGTGTCAAAGGCTTTGCTGAAGTCCAGGTAGACAACATCCACAGCCTTTCCTTCACTCACTAGGTGAGTCATAGAAGGAGATCAGGTTGGTCTTAAGTAACTTCTTAAGAAATTGGGTTTTTTCTTTGCTTTGAGTGATCATCTCTGGATATATTCACATTGGGGAAGATTTACAAAATCTCCTGGGTAGACTAGCCATGACTGACTGTTTTTAAAATCTATTTATTAGGCGTTATGGGTTGTTCTCAGCCTCCCAAAAAGTGTTAAGTGGGGAGATATTGTGGAAAAAATTAGGCACTTTTTCATGCTATATAGCCTGTCTTCAAAAACTTGGTCTTATTGTTGAGCTTATCTATTATAAGAGGCTGTGCAAAAAAAAGTGAAGAAATGGCATTTAAGAATTAGGGGAACCTGAAGAAAGCAAAAAAAGTGTAGCATCGGTTTTGATACTGATGACAGAGTTTCAAACAAGCAGTTAAGGAGAACTGAAGGATGTCACTGTGCAAGAGGACACCTTTAAATTATGCATGCTCTGTAAAATAATGCAGATCAGCCATCTAGGCAGCTGATACCTGGCTGATACATATCAGCCCACTTTTGGGTGTTAGTCATGCCCCAGCAAGTCAGGAACAAATGTGTTCAGTAGCAACATTAGAGAATGCCACTTGAAGGGGTCATCCACCTTTTACCGAATTAGAGAATTAACTTTCTTACCACAGCTCAAGCAGACTATCAAGTCAGACAGCCAGTGTAAGTGATGAGCCCTGGGCATTTCTGGATGAAATCCTTTTAGCACCAGACATTAACCATATTCTGTCACTTTTACCTATGGGGAAACCTGGAATGAACAGCCTAATAAAAGGTAACTCTTAGGTAATTGAGAATTATCCATCATATATCTTAATATCCCATTATCAGTTTCTGTCATCATCCCAGATTCAGGAACCTATAACACAAACATTTTTACTCCATTAGTTGGCTAACCTACAGCCTTTTGGAACTGGGTACCTTCCTAAACTGGATAGTTGGTAAACAAGTGCAAATCACAGCATTCTGTGAAACACCAGCTAAAATTACAGTACCTGTAAATGATAGCCAAGGGATGCTTGGTCTACTGAAGAGCAGGGTCTCATGGTAACTGACATACAAGTATAATACATGCATACATTTTCATTTTAGCTTACATTCATTTTCTAATGTATACACTACTTACTATGCTCCTCCATCATCATCCTGCTGGCCAGCACAAATTGTCATACAACAGAATTTTTAATAATAACTCAATATTGAATAAAAACCTTCCTGAGAGTCATATGGCAGGCTGCTATTTTCAACCTAGCTCACATAATTTTTCATATTTCATCTTTTTCAACAGCTACAAGACAAAGTGAAGAGAAGGCATCCAGGTATTTGTATATATTTTTAAATTTTATATATTTTGAAACTTTGATCCAGGAAAATATTCATGAAACAAGTATATCCCTTGAGTATTCATCTAAATGTAGGAAAATTTGCAAATTTGGATCTCTGCCTTAGCCATTTGAGCCAAAAATGCCTCCCACAGTTGTGCTAATATGCACATATTTTCACATAGTACCCCCCCCCCCCGCCCTCCCCCTGCAACTCTAGAACCACCATGTGTATTCCCACTAAGGAACAGATGTAGTTTCTTGTCTACAACAAGCAATATACTGACTTGCACTGATAAAAATTAAAGCTCCACTTTCTAACAGCTTAATATTAATAGATATTTTTTACTAAGGGAATAAGTGAAAATACCAAGATTCCCAACAGGTGCCAATATACTTTTGGTTCTGGAGAGACATAAGCTATTCTGCTTTTAAAAAGTAAGATGTTCAATTAAAGAGGCGAGTAAACTGAGTCCCTAAAAGCATCAGTGCTTTCCAAGTTCTGTAGAGCTGGCCTTCTGGTAACAGACAGGCTGACAGAGATGGAAGAGCTTTGTATACTGGAATAGGGGCAGTATTTTTTTGACATATGTGGAGGAAGAATCTTTCTTAAAATTCACAGTTTAATGTCCTTTTTCCTAACACCAGTGGCTGAATGGAAAGAAGATTGCTGAGAGTTACCTCTAAGTATAGCATTCCAGTTATATTATTTATCTTACTATGAATTAACATCCACATATGAGTGTTTATTAGACAACTATTGCTGGTTGTATCTAAAATGGCTTCTTTGTAAACTCTAAGAAATATTCTGGATTTAATGTATAACAGAATGATTTGTCAGAAAGATACTATTTTTTTGCTGGGAAGTATTCGCTGGAAAGCCCTACATAATTTTTATTGTGTCATTTCCTCTAGTATTCATAAAGGAGATTAGCAGAATTCAACTCACTGAAAAGCACACATAAGAAAAGCAGAATGAGTAACGAGAATTCAGTTTATGAGACAACTAAACTGAATTGTGGGGGTTTACGGTTTTCTTACCCCTACCGCTCTTAAACTTAAGAGTGACACATCCACATCTGAATCCTTAGGAATTCCAGCAGGCATCTGGAGAGGAAATTCAAGACCACATATGTATTTCAAGACCAGTTCAGATAGCCTTGCCAATCTGCAGCTAAAGAATCCTAGAATCATATAGGATTGGTTGAAATAGCTGAACTTTTACAATTTATATTCATTACTGTATGATGTGAATAGCAAACTGTCAGAGCTCTCTGGAAAGTGACCTGAGGCTTCTCACAGAAAACACACAATAGATGCCCTTTAGGATAAGAAAAAACAGACATGTTCCTCCCAGGCCACTTGCATAAGAACCTAACCCACTGTGCAATCTCCAGCACAGCTGCCAAACTCGAAACACAAGCAGTTTTAAATCGCATGTAGCAAAGCTAGCAATGGAGGGCTACATCATCCTGAAAGAATGGCATCTGCGAGAGAGAGAGCAAATATGGTCTAAACTCAGAAGAAGCCAAGAACACCTTCATGCTAAAGGGCAATACTGTCAGCATTTCATTTCTTTGAGGGCCAGCATATACCCATTCCACAGTTTGTAAGAGCTTACATCAGACTTAACTTTGGAAAGAAAAATAAAACTAACCATCCCAACATACTATTTTTCCAACACAGCAAATGACAGAGATGTTTACTGCACACTGAATGGATGTGCAAAATGCTTCCAACTTTCTTTGAACCAGAACTCATGTTATAATGGAAGCAGCTATGATCACAATGCATAAGGCTTTTCTGGGTTTATTATTGCAAACTGGCTTTTAGCTATAACTCAACAGCTAGGAAGTCAGATACGGGAATATTAAAGTGATTCGGAAGCTAGATTCTTCTATTTTTATTGAATGTGAACATAAGGTTAATGGTGTTGCCTTTATACCCTGTATCTTCTCTGTGAATCCAGTGACTAACATCCTGTTGTGATAGCTGCAAGCACTGATTATTATTCTTAGACTCTCGAACAGTTTCTAGTATGTTTTATACCTAAATTAGGTGAAAATTTTTTACATAGGTGGTTTACTTCATGCAAATTTCCCAGGAAAGTTTTGCCAAGTGAAAATAAAAAGTTGGAAAACTAGGCATACAACTGCTAGTAGAATAACTGCTAAGAGCAAGATGTGCATATGGTCCACGTCTGCAAGAATTACTGTTATTTGCTGCTGAAAGGACTGTAACAGTGTACATGTACTGAACGGTACTACGCAGAAGACTCAGAGATTTTTGCCAGTGAAACATTACACTACCTGCTAAAAGGTAGAGAACACTGAAGTAAAAAATCTTAAGCCAGTGAGGAAGAAATGGTGACACTTTCTGTTCTAAACTCACAATTCCATTTACAGTCTTGGAGTATCTAGCAGGGGAATGATTGAAGACAGGTTTTTTTCAGGTGAAGTGACTATCTGTTGCACTAGCTAATCGCTCGTGCAGTTGAACACAAATGTTTAAATAGTGAACAACAGAGAAAGTGAGCTGGAATAGGAAAGCTTTCTGTTGTCTGAAGTGTCAACATTGGGACACTGGCTTTAACAGAGCTTCAGGAACGTAAATGACACTTCATTTTTGGCCTGCTGTCTTCAGACACAAACCTCATCACATCCTAAATTACAGTGAAAACTATATCAAAATTCCCATATGCTCCCCTGAACTGTATTATCCTTCTTAGAAAAGCAGAAGTGTATAGTCAGACAAGTTTGGCCATGCATAGGCCTACATTTTAAGAAATTCTGCATTCACAACTTTTCCTCAGTTGTATTTGAAGGCATACTTACAATCAAAAGTGTGTTCTTATCTTGTTTGTTGTTAGTCTTCTATTAACCTTATCTTTCTTCACGTGAGGAATTTGGAGCAGGAAGAGGAAGCTGAGCATCAGGCTTGGAGAAAGAAAGAAAGGTCTTCCAAGCACAAAAGAGGGATCAAAGCCATTGTCATGGCAACATGAATCAGATGTGAATGGTCCTGTTGCCTATATTTTAGTAGATAGGTGAAAATTATCTGTGTCTAAACTGGAGGTGCAGTATTCCTTGTTAATGGCTGCATCTCTAAATTATAGATTAATTAATATAAATTGCAAAGAAAAATATTCAGAGAAATGGATTTGTGTATTAATTAATCTAAACATATTATAATTTTCAAGAATGTAGAACAGTATACAGGTTCTATATAAAAATAAAATCTTTCAAATATTTTCTTATTTAAAAAATCATCCATTCCAAACAGTTGTCTTTCGGCATTTTATGCTGAGAAAATATTCTGTTTTCCAAATAATACTGCCTAAATAAAATTATTTCCTGAAATTCAAAAGACAAACACAATATATGCATCTGCATGCTATAGTATATAAAACGATGCATTGAAAAAAGATCACTCTAATCACTTCACTAGATAATCTGATAGGTACATGGCTTTTAACTGTGTTCTTTTCCTTTTTTATTTTAAAAGAGGATTACATACATTTGAAAAGGCTTTTGGAAAAGCACAGATCCAATGATCCTGTACTATAATCCACCAATATTTGCAGAATACATTAAACACTTTCAAACATTTTGTGCTGAATATTTAACACATTAAATGTTCATGAAATATTAGAAAGTCTGAAAGTGTTTTAATTTTAAAGCTGAGACTCTTGACTCATTTGTTTCTTTGCTTATGCAAGTTATACACAGTACCATGTTACATTTAAAGGAAAGTATCTTTTCACCCATTTTTAACATGACGCAGCCTTACCAGCCTTCCATTCTGACTGTGCTAATTCTAACTGTTGCCTAAGTCTTTGGTTCCTCAGCAAGTCAGTGGGCAGTAGCTGCAAACTGAGCTCCCCAGCCCAGCAACCTACTTTCCAGACCCTAAGCAGCACTTGCCTGCCTGGCACCATTGCTTTGCCCTCCACTGCATGCCAAGGGTGGGACTGCAGTCTTCCTCATCACCTCCTTTGTAGCGCTGGTCACCACTGGCCATGCCTACCTCTGCATGTCTCCTGGAAAAACATCATGTGCAAGCAAATGTGTTGGAATTCTTTCCTGGAGAAAGAAACCCCACAAACAGTGATGGGAACCTGCATCATGACCTCCTAGTTTTTCAGCCACCAAATCTCAGAAGAGCATTTTGCTTGCAGTACCAGCCAACATGCCACATATAGGGAATCTGGTGTTTTGGTGTAAATCAAAGCTCTAGCATTATGCAGCTGATCGTCACTTTACTTACTATCCTTGGGTGATGATCAGTGAAATGCTCCCATGCTTTAATTAAATCAAGTAGTGAATGAAAAATTGTGATTCTGTTCAGCTGCAAGAGGGAGACTGAGTTCACAAAGAAAAAGTCATTGCAGCAACTTTCAGCCACAGCCCATCCTTCTGTGATGGAAGCTACATGCATACAATTAGTCAATATAACCTATATCCTAGCACTGATTTTACAGTCTTCATTGACACTAAATTGTTATATCACAGCCTCCAAAAATATCTCTTTTTGCATATATATATATATATATATATATATATATATAAGAGATATTCTTCTGGCTGAAAGACTGCTGTGTCCAAGCTGTTTGATCTCCTGATATGAGATGATGTTCCAAAAGATAAAGTTAGGCCCCAGAAGATTAATCTCCTTATAAGCACCTGTATATAGGCAAGAGAGAGGGCTGTGCAGGGAATGCTTCAGTGCACCTAAGAGCAGACTCCTTCTCTGAGTCACTGCAGAAGACCTATTTACTCTTCCTGAAAGCAGAGAACCAAGAGAGAAAATAGCCTGCTGTGGCTAAGTTTGCCTTTCCAGACTAGTCTGTATGGTTGCTTCCATGGAGTATCCTCCTACATGAAACTGCTGAATGCTATTAATACTTCTGCTTTATGACAAAGTCTACCACAAACATGTCAGAACACATCCTCTGCGTTATGCACTGGTCCCTTATATATTAGAGAGACATGTCCAAGGTCTCAGTTCTAATTTTCAAGATTCCTACAACTTCAAACAGAATATCTAAATTAATTATTTCCATGGGAATATGACAGTTGTAAGAAACTCAGAATTTCAGTCAAGATGAAACATTCAAACACCTGATGGAGGCTAGACAAAGTTCTTTCTGCCTTCAGCCACTAATGTAAGCCATCTTTCAAAGTAAACCTGAGGAATGTTGTGTTTTTCCAAAATCTGGTTTTTCTGTCTTTTCTGTTTTATCTCACAAGCACAAAGTTTTTACAGCATTTCCTCAGCTAAAACCTCAAAATTGAGGATTTTAACAGCATTGCCTTTATTACAGAAAACTCCTTAAGCAGACTTTAATGAAGAAATTTAGGTAAACCTTTGAGACCTACTTTCTACTTTCACATTGTTTTGCTACAGGGGTCAGAATAGTTAGAGGATCTCTCCCTTTTTTTAAATAGGGGCTGTCATGGTTCTGTCTTGGACAGGGGGGCTTGTATTGTTTATTCTTCACAGAGTGAAACAAATCAAATATCCACTTTTTAAAAGGGATTCTCCATTTGGCTTGTCAGAAGTTACCATTACATTTTCTCCACTGAAAGTGAAACAATTATCAGTTTGAGTTGGCAGGATCTGTACAGTGTTCAAATGACAGAAATCCGTTTGCGCTTTCCAAGATCTCCAAACAAGAGTTTTGTAGGGTTGTCTGCTGATGTCCAGCTATGAGAAATGCTGCTGTGTGCCAACCAGATTGTTACTGACTGTTGTTGAGCAACTAGATGCTGTACACTGATCTCATCTTTATAGCATTAACTTACAAAAATCATCACAGCAATCCCCATTATCACCTCCAAATCCTATAGAAGACTGCATGTTTCCTAAGATAACATGAATTTTTAGATTCCAAATATCTCAGCTTCCCAAAGCACTATAGGTTCATGTTTCTCCCTTGGTCTGTAATAGATGCAATAATGTGCATTCACTACCAACTTTTCTTTCTATTTGTTAAGTTTCAAACCTCTTACACAATTCAAAGTCCCAGATAGATTATTGTACTTTGTTGCTCTCCCAGTGAGCTAGTCTTGGCTAGATACTCACTCAGTCCCATTTTCTGTATGTTTTCTACTGCCAAATTTCCTTTTTCTGCAGATAAACTCTTCCTTACCTTGACTGAAGTTTTTAGACCTCAGAATGTCCAACAGTTTAAAATAATGATATAATCCTAAAGACTTCCTCTTCCTGGCATAAGCAGTGGAACAATGTTCTGATCATCAGCTGGAATACTTAACCTTTGAACTTCAAGCATTCTGTCTGTGATCAGGAACAATTTGTCATGGACTTGAAGGTGAACTGTATTTCTAGGATGGATCCTTGCCTGTTGATTTTCCAGTTCCATAAATTTACTTAATTGTCTCTTTACCTTAAAAAAATCTGCTGTCTTTCAGTGCAAGCCTGCTATCCTATACCCATTTCCCAGCAGTGGAAACAGGAATATTTATGTTTCTTCTAATCATTAGAGCACAGGCATAGATTTCATTATCCAGAGCAAACCCAATCTTTTCCACAGCAAATTTATTGGTATTTTCCTGAAGGGCAGTGATTCAACAAGGACTGAATTCAAAATTAATATAACAGAATTTCAGATTTGCTGATTAGCAAGTGATTATTTGTCCATCAGATTAGACCAAAGATCTCTGCAGTAACTGCAGACTTTCTCCCATAGTAATAGCGATACAATCAGTAAAAAAAATCTATGTACCTGATTTTATCAACAAGTTCTTAAAGTGGATTTTAGCTTTTTTTTTTTTGTAATATGGACATCAGATTTGCCAAATTTCTATGTTGCCAAACCTGTGTCCAGTGTGAAAGACAATATAGGTAGATGAGTGTATGAATAGCCACCATAACTTTCCCAACTTTGACCATTAGAGTATAAATTGGTGTTTCTTATCTAATCCACAAAAGAGTTCTGAAAAACTGGCAAATTCAGAAGCAGATGATGTATAATAGGAGCAAAGTCCAAAAAAACTCCTTCCATCTATGGTTGTCTGGGATATTATCCAGTTCTGAGCATTCTCAGTTCTGTTTTTGTCCATGGAAAATTCTCTTTGTCCATTGTGTGGCTAAAATAAATTAAATTCTTTTGAAATGATTCACATTTCTTTGCATTTGTTCATATTGACAATCTTGTGTTTTCACAGGCCAATTGAAACCATATTGATTCTTGTTGAAAGACTGTAATAATATACCAAGATACTGTCTTTCAGCAAAGAAGCAATAGCCTTCAAACACAGTTTGAGGCATTATGCAAGAGGAGAAATCACTTTGTACTATCACAGAACTGGCATTACCACAAAAAAGTTTTTCCTTTGCCCTTTGGATTAGTTTCCTTTTTCTGGTACCTACTTTTAAAGCCAAGTGCAGAATACAAAATTAAGCTTAACACCAGTGCCAAGTTACCATGCCTCAATGCCAAATGATAAAAATTCTTTTAATCTCAGTTTCCAACTTGGTCCAAATGAATTGGTGATTGCCCTCACTTTTAGAGGAACTGTAAACTCCCACCCTGACCACCCATAGTTCCACACCAGCCATCACAACACAGCCAGCACCTTTCCAACTCAATTACTCTGTAACCTACATATCTGAAATGCTAACTGTCACCACAGTCACAAGGCTTTGGGCACCTAACAACTTAGGCAGCACCAAAGTTAAAGCAGCATGCCTAGAAAGCCCAGTGAAACCCATGTTTTGACCACAGTTTGAAATATGAAAGTGAACTGGACTTTTACAGACCTTATATTGTGGAATTCTAGAAATCATGACAGAAATCTTATGACATTCCCAGAGAATGGATTAAATAGATGTGTGTTGGGGGTGGGAGTGGTTTTTTCTTTGTGTTTTTAATTGAAACATGGGGAAGACTACAAGGACTGCTGGAAGATTCCTTACAGGTTTTGAAAAAGCCCTGAAGAATGAGATCTCAATGCTTCTTTTTTTTTTGGCTACTGATGTTTACTTAGGGGGTGCCTGTTTCATGCTTACCCCCATACCAGACTCTTGTTAGATTAGTGAACCATAGACATTTTTTTCTTGGATTTAGAAGATTGCTCTTGAATCCTAGCTTGGAAGAGTTTTTTGGTTCTCCCCACTTAAATGTATGTCATCATCAAGGAAGGAATCTGTATTTGCTTTTTCCTCTTGGCTAGCACTTACATGATTCACTATTTCATATTTTATATATTAAAAATAAAAAACTTTACCAGCTGGTTACAAGTTGTCAAAAACATTCAGACCATGAACAGAGATCCATTTCTGATCCATATCTGCAGACAGTTGAAATGCTAAAATCTCCCAAACTGTAGGTTTCACATTTCCATTACTCCTCATGTATTCTGTACTGGAAAGCCCACAAATCACGACTTTCACATAGACCATATCTTTAAAGATGAGCTTTCACAAACTCAATTTTGTAAGGCACCTTTCCTTGCAGCAATTACACATTTATTAGATATATTAAAACTCAACGCAATTATGAGAATCTTGGCTCATATTCCAAAGGCCCAGTTCTTGATGAATGAAAATTCACAACTCATTTTGTCTATTTGGAGATGAAACAGGTGAATAGGTTGTGGATCTCTGTGCCAAAACCATTTGAATAAGTTTGCCTTACAGTCACATTTGAGCTTTCACAGTTTCTCTCTTATGTCTAACAGCCAAGCCAGTAGAGTTCATTTACCAAGACACAAGCAAAAGCAATGGGACTGATTTTGGCACTGTCAAAATAGACGATTTCCTTTTGGTGTGCAAACTTTAATTCTTTATCTGGGTGAAGGACTTTTACTAGCATGCTCCACTGAGAATTGAGACGTTTGTAACAGCTGTATTCAATCTTTTGACACAACCACTGTCCATCTGAATTGCTTCCATTAAACTCATATTGTTTTAATTTATTTCAGCTGGGAATGGATTACTGTTTTAAATAATTCAAATCATATGTCACTGTCACAGGTATTAAACAGAGTTTTGTGAACAAAGGTCATCTTCTCTTTGCAAAGCTGTTTCTCTCAGTACGCTGCTGCAAGCGATTCAGACAGCACAGCTTCGGTTGTATTTTGTCTCCAGTAGGCATTTTAAACTGCTAGTCCAAATTCATCTTTAAACTTGCGAATTTCCATTTTTTTCTGGAAATGTTCAGTGTGGCACAGTGAACCAGGAAAAACATTTCTGGTAAAGAATGTTCTTTCTCTCAATTTTCAGCCCTCACCCTTGGTCTCACATCTTCAAATGTACATCTGGATCTTGCACAAGTTCTCGTTATCTAACGAAGCCTTCCTTCCCCTTCACAGGAACAGGCCATGGAGCACCACAGAATGTCTGAATGGTTGAGGTTGGCAGGGACCTGTGGAGGTCATCTGGTCCAATCCCCTGCCCAAGCAGGGCCACTTAGAACCAGTTGCCCAGGACTGTGTCCCAGATGGCTTTTGCGTATCTCCAAGGAGGGAGACTCCACAATCTCTCTGGGCAACCTGTTTCAGTGCTTAGTCATCCTCACAGAGAAAAAGTGTTTCCTGATGTACAAGAGGAACATCCTGTGTTTTAGTTTGTGCCCATTGCTTCTTGTGCTGTTGCTGGGCACCACTGAAAAGAGCCTGGCTCTGTCTTCTCTGCATCCTCCCTTCAGGTGTTTATATACATTGATGAGATCACCCTGAGCCTTCTCTTCTCCAGGCTGCACAGTCCCAGCTCTTTCAGACCCATCTGATATGAGCAAAGCTCCAGTCCCTAGCTGAACAGTACAGAACTACACAATGTCATTACCAGTCCCTTTCTGATTTCTTTGCTCCTTTTCACATCTATTCATTTGGCCATCATGCTGAATTAAGCCAAGTAAGTCACCCAGGAATCTTCTCAAAGATATAAGACTGCTGCGTCAATTGGACTGGGGCAATTTGCTTTCTCTTCCTCAAGTCTTTGTGGACCTTGAGAAGAACTGCTGTAAATGTATGGTATTGCTGATAGCATTTAAATGGTATCATCAAAAAAATTACCTTCACTGTCATCTGGAACTGCTCATTTTATTTCATCAGTACATTTTACTGCTGAAGTCTTTGAAGCTCTTTTCTGTTATTAAATTCAAAGTTGGCCAAGACTTTAATATCCTCTATTTTCTAGACAACTTTCTGATCTAGCATGATCAGGTTGCTGATCCTCTCTTCAATGCGACTTGACTGTCCAGTTTTTTTATGGCTGGGTTTCTCAATATACCTAAATCTTTTGTTCTAACGAAGACTTTATCTGTGCTAACAGGTCATTTTTCTGTCTTTCCTGGAAATCCTCCAGTGGTCCTTGTTTCAAAAAAAGCTTAACTACTTTCAATTTCCTAAAAGATGGCAGAACCTAGCGGTTTCAGATATTTTGCCTACAATAGTATGTGTATAATATATATCAGAGATTTGCTCACAACACATTATTGCTCACTTTTTGCAGTACTAAAAGACAGTTGATATGCAGAAAAGTTTTTGGAATTGACTTCAAGGTAATATTTATTGAAAAATTGAGAACTTGAAATGATTTTGATTTCACTGTTTTCAGTCTGTTCAAGTCTGTTCAAGTGACTCTTCAGAGAGAGAAAAATGTATGTTCCTGAATAGCAGGCTAGTGATGAGAGGCAGTTGTGGCAAGCAAGTAGAGCACATGCCCCATCCACATGCTTATTGATGTAGATTAAAACCATGTAGCTCTTGAAGAGCTAGCTGAGTGCTCACATCCAGCACATCTCATGCTTTGGCTGACACCGCAGGCAGCCTGACTCAAGAAAGCTCTGTAGTAGGCACAGGGCAGAGCTGGAAGTTTGTGTACATGCTGGAGCCTACAAATGCTTACACATTTATCTGGCATACTAAGAAAGGAGAAAGTAGTACAAAAGGAATAACCAAGTTAGAGGCAGAAATAAAAATAGACTAGTTATCTGACGAGACCACAAGTTACTTTGCAGGTCATGATTTGAGAGGAACAGAGGCATATGCCTCCTACATGGTGGATGTGTGTGATGCACAGGGATTGGTCGTGGCAGGACAGACACTGCTGGGGTTGAAGTCTCCAGTTTAGTCCTACCCACAATATGAATGGTTTTATATACTGTCAATTAAAGGGCATCCCTTTAACAGGCACTGTATAGCAGGAAGAATATGTTATACTGAGAATCTGAAGCTCTGAAATGTATGAATAAAAACATGGATTTTTTTTATTTAATTATTTTCTCATTACCCTCAGTGTTATTAAATAATTTACCTAAAGAAAGGAGAGTAATTTAAATAATGGAGTATTGCTACTACATAGAAATTCTGGCAAACAAAAGCTAGTGATGCAATACGGACTTTAAATATTGATTAGTTCTTAAATTCTGTATATTTAAAGACTGACAGATCCACAATTTAATATTATAATTTACAGATATGTTTGGAGACAGAGAAACTTTGTACCAGTAAGAACACTGTCTGAAAATCCCAATAATTCTCCAGTAAATTGCAGTTATTTTAGATAATGTATTACATTTTTTGTATTAAAACCTTTGGCTGATTTTTGTTGTTGCAAATTCTTAATACTATGACAGAATAGTTATCCTAAAATGAACAGGACAACAAATTGAATCTCTGTTTTATATTTTGTCATATATACAACTCATCACAAGTCAGATAACCTGTTAAATCTGAGCAATGTATTTTAGTGTCAGTATCAGTAAAGATGTGGAGAGATCTAGCAGCTGTTATTTTAAAACATGATGGATAGGGATACATCAAATATAGTTAATTTAATTCCAAGAAGTAAAAGATAACTTTATTGGTAACTGGAATTTGTGGAATATGTTCTGTACAGATGGTCATGCTGATAGTAATGGATTCCAGAGTAGCATGACCTTAAAAAGGTGAAGGGGTGCTTTAAATTGGACCCATACCCATTGTTGCCTGCTGCAGTTAGATGCTATACACTTTGATCTTGAAGTATCAGCTTTAAAATTATGGGGATTTACATAGTATGTGTATATGTATACTTTTATATTTATAGCTAAAACCATCCAACATCAAATAGTTTCAGGCACTGACTGAAATTTATACAAATGGTCTTTGCAACTCATTATGCTCAAGCTCCACCAGCATTTTGGGAAGCAAACCTGTAAAGCACTGTCATGGTTTTAGCTGGGATAGTTGATTTTCTTCGCTGTAGCTAGCATAGTGCTGTGTTTTAGACTTGGTATGTAAATAATGTTGATAACACCCTGGTGTTTTAGTTGTTGCTGGGTAGTGTTTACACTAGTCAAGGACTTTCTAGCTTCCCATGCTCTGCCAGATGCACAAGAAGCCGGGAGGGGAGGAGATGCAACCAGGAGAGCTGATTCGAATTGGCCAGAGGGTATTCCATATCATGTGACGTCATGCCCAGTATATTAACTGGGGGAATTGGCTGGGGGGGGCAGCGATCGCGGCTCGGGGACCGGCAGCGTCGGTCGGCGGGTGGTGAGCGGTTGCAGCACTTGTTGTTCAGTTTTGGTTTTGTTTTTTTTTTCCCTTTCCTTCTACTGTTTCATCTCTCTCTCGCTCATTATCTTCCTTTTCATTATATTAGTATTATTGCTGTTTTATTCTAATTATTAAACTGTTCTTATCTCAACCCACGAGTTTTCTTACTTTGGCCCTTCCGATTCTCTCCCCCATCCCACAAGGGTGGGGGAGTGAGTGAGCGGCTGTGTGGTGCTTAGTTGCTGACCGGGGCTAAACCACAACAGTCCTTTTTGGCGCCCAACGTGGGGCCTCTGGCAGAAAGCACCAGGGGAGACCCGAGGTCGGCCCCTAGGGTTCTGGAGTCGGGGATACAGAGGGTCCGAAGCGCGCTACACTCCAACTGAAAAAGAGATATTGGCAGCATATGAAGGGGTTCGAGCTGCTTCAGAAGTGATCGGTACTGAAGCACAGCTCCTCCTGGCACCTCGACTGCCGGTGCTGGGCTGGATGTTCAAAGGGAGGGTCCCCTCTACACATCACGCAACTGATGCTACATGGAGTAAGTGGGTCGCACTGATCACCCAACGGGCTCGAATAGGAAACCCCAGTCGCCCAGGAATCTTGGAAGTAATCATGGACTGGCCAGAAGGCAAAGATTTTGGAATGTCACCAGAGGAGGAGGTGACACGTGCTGAAGAGGCCCCACTGTATAATAAACTGCCAGAAAATGAGAAGCAATATGCCCTGTTCACTGATGGGTCTTGTCGTCTGGTGGGAAAGCATCGGAGATGGAAGGCTGCTGTATGGAGTCCTATACGGCAAGTCGCAGAAACTGCTGAAGGAGAAGGTGAATCAAGTCAGTTTGCAGAAGTAAAGGCCATCCAGCTGGCTTTAGACATTGCTGAACGAGAAAAATGGCCAGTGCTCTATCTTTATACTGACTCATGGATGGTGGCAAATGCCCTGTGGGGGTGGTTACAGCAGTGGAAGCAGAACAACTGGCAGCGCAGAGGCAAACCCATCTGGGCTGCTGCATTGTGGCAAGATATTGCTGCCCGGGTGGAGAACCTGGTTGTGAAGGTACGTCATGTGGATGCTCATGTTCCCAAGAGTCGGGCCACTGAAGAACATCAGAACAACCAACAGGCGGATCAGGCTGCTAAAATTGAAGTGGCTCAAGTAGATCTAGACTGGCAACATAAAGGTGAACTATTTATAGCTCGGTGGGCCCACGACACCTCAGGCCATCAAGGAAGAGATGCAACATACAGATGGGCTCGCGACCGAGGGGTGGACTTGACCATGGACACTATTGCACAGGTCATCCATGAATGTGAAACGTGCGCTGCAATCAAGCAAGCCAAGCGGGTAAAGCCTCTGTGGTATGGAGGACGATGGCTGAAGTATAAATATGGGGAGGCCTGGCAGATTGATTATATCACACTGCCACAAACCCGCCAAGGCAAACGCCATGTGCTTACAATGGTGGAAGCAACCACCGGATGGCTGGAAACATATCCCGTGCCCCATGCCACCGCCCGGAACACTATCCTGGGCCTTGAAAAACAAGTTTTATGGCGACATGGCACCCCAGAAAGAATTGAGTCAGACAATGGGACTCATTTCCGAAATAACCTCATAGACACCTGGGCCAAAGAGCATGGCATTGAGTGGGTGTATCACATCCCCTATCATGCACCAGCCTCTGGGAAAATTGAGCGATACAATGGACTGTTAAAGACTACACTGAGAGCAATGGGGGGTGGGACATTCAAACACTGGGATACACATTTAGCAAAAGCCACCTGGTTAGTCAACACTAGGGGATCTGCCAATCGAGCTGGGCCTGCCCAGTCAGAACTCTTACGTACTGTGGAAGGGGGTAAAGTCCCTGTAGTGCACGTAAAAAATATGCTGGGGAAAACCGTCTGGGTTATTCCTGTCTCAGGCAAAGGCAAACCCATTCGTGGGATTGCTTTTGCTCGAGGACCTGGGTGCACTTGGTGGGTAATGCGGGAGGATGGAGGAGTTCGATGTGTGCCTCAAGGGGATTTGATTTTGGGTGAAAATAGCCAATGAACTGAACGGTATGCTGTTAATTGCTATCTGATATTGTATGTCATCACTCCTATGGTTGCTATATGCTGTATCAATGGTATCATAGTAAGAATTTCCAAAATTAATGAAGAATGAACTTTGATTAAACCAAGCAACGTGTAGCGGTGGTGGGACAAAGACTGGCTTCAGCATGCAACAATCCAACACCACGCAGACCATCTCTCCGGCCTTGAAGGACTATTACGGTAGATGGAGCCCAAAGTTATGGACTGAATGAACTCAATGGACATGTGTGGACCCTCTACAGATGTTCTACAGGGATGGTCCATAGACTACGGGAATGATAAATGATATCTACGTATGTCATCAAAGGATGGGGAGGCGGGTGGTGGTTATTGAGGTCATATTGGATAGTATGAGACCTGAGCATGACGTAAATGGTATGGAATAAGGGGTGGATACTGTCATGGTTTTAGCTGGGATAGTTGATTTTCTTCGCTGTAGCTAGCATAGTGCTGTGTTTTAGACTTGGTATGTAAATAATGTTGATAACACCCTGGTGTTTTAGTTGTTGCTGGGTAGTGTTTACACTAGTCAAGGACTTTCTAGCTTCCCATGCTCTGCCAGATGCACAAGAAGCCGGGAGGGGAGGAGATGCAACCAGGAGAGCTGATTCGAATTGGCCAGAGGGTATTCCATATCATGTGACGTCATGCCCAGTATATTAACTGGGGGAATTGGCTGGGGGGGGCAGCGATCGCGGCTCGGGGACCGGCAGCGTCGGTCGGCGGGTGGTGAGCGGTTGCAGCACTTGTTGTTCAGTTTTGGTTTTGTTTTTTTTTTCCCTTTCCTTCTACTGTTTCATCTCTCTCTCGCTCATTATCTTCCTTTTCATTATATTAGTATTATTGCTGTTTTATTCTAATTATTAAACTGTTCTTATCTCAACCCACGAGTTTTCTTACTTTGGCCCTTCCGATTCTCTCCCCCATCCCACAAGGGTGGGGGAGTGAGTGAGCGGCTGTGTGGTGCTTAGTTGCTGACCGGGGCTAAACCACAACAAGCACCTATGCCTGTTCAACTTGTCATATGTAATTACAGCATATTATATTAGCATTATATTATTTTCTTAAAAGTGCTCAGTCTAATTAGAGTTGAACTGTTATTTTGACTTTATTTTCTAATGGTGTGTTTGTTAATTTAATTTACAAGAAATGCTTCCATTCCATTCCTCTCAAATGCTTAGAAGAGAAATGAGATTAGTTCAAGTAAAAAAAAAATTTAGAATTTTACACCTTCCACTGTTTTCTGCTAAGTCAGTGCAAGGTTTCTTTTGTGAAAGAAGAGGTATCCATTCCCTTCCCACACCGTGGAATCACACGTTTAGGTCTCTGAGGTTGGCACCTACCTTCCTCTTTTTGGCACCTGTGAAATAGATTGCATCTTTCATCAGCAGTTCATCTCACTACAGATAATTGTTATTCCCAAAAGCTACCGATATATCAACATTCTCAAAGAAAGCATGCTTGCTGTTTCTCTCTTCTTTTTTTTTTTTTTAATGTAAATTATCTATGGCTAAGGCATTAATGACACCGACCATATCTCACAATAACATTATCTTTTATTAGAGATCTTATTTTACATATCCCCATAAGATATAAAACCTTCCACAAGAAAATATCAAAAACCTTCAATTGAAATCAGTTTGTTTCAGACAACATGAGCAAGTAAACCAAAGACATTTAAGATAAAGGAATGTAAAAAAAAAAATTCAGTACAGCTACAACTCTGGTATGGAAAGTAATTACAAGGTTTTAAACTGTTTCTTACACAGCTTCATCTTTAAAACCATACTGGAAGGTAAGGATGCTTGGTTCTCTTAACCAGTAGTTATAAACCCAGCAGCTATAAAAATAAAAAGAAAGAAAATAATATGATTAATTACATGGCCAATGCATGGAGAAAACAAGAACTTAACCAAAATATCCAATATAACAAAAATACAGCGTAAGAATTCATTAAGAGTTGTTGAACAAAAAAAAAAAACCTCATCAGCAGCCACATTCTGAACCAATTAAGGTAAAATTTATTATCAGACAGTGACTGGAATTCTGACTTAGTTAAGGATTTCAGGAAAGTATTCCAAATTGAATGCTGTTCTGTTGTTACACAAAAAAATGCAAATTAAAGGAACAAAGATTAAATCTGCTGGTTAAGGAAGATTCAGGCATCACGATTGTACAGCTGATGATAAAATAAAAGATCCAATGCTATATGAAACATCTTTTGGAATCAATTCCAACAGGCAAAATACTTCAAAACTTTATTGCATCAAAATTTTACTTTTCTGCCTAACAAAACTGAAATAGTATTTTGAAAGCTCTTGCACAGAACACATAAAAGTCTCTGAAGCATTTTAATTCTGAAGATGAATAAAATCAATGTTATGAGAACTTTCTGCTGGCAAGTCTACCAAGCTCTGAGTTCCAACAAAAATAGTATTTTTAAATACTACAGCTAAGAAAACTTACAGTACATGTTTATTGCATGAAAACATCCATTTATTGGATCCATCTGATTCTTCCATTTGTGGTTAGTGGTTCCTATATTTTTGACATAACTTGCATCAGATCCTACTAAGAATTTCATTAATTACAAAACACACAGTAGATGATTCAATTAAGTAAGGAAACCTACACAATCCCAACAGAGATCCAACCTATGACAATGCATGAAATCAAATTTCACTTTCATTTTCTTTTAAGATAGCCTGTAGCTACATGATATAATTCAATACACTGTGGAACAACTATGATGAAATTAAACACAGTAGGCAATATTAGAGTTAGAAAATAGCACAACTTTTTACCAGTTACAATGACTTTTCATGCATTAGTATTAAAGATAAGCAATGATGTATGGAAAAGTAAAGCATAAGCAAGAAATAGTAGAAAGAGTTATGAAGATAAATGAAGACTAGGAAATGGGATCATACTCAAGTGCATGTTTATATACATTAACTGTAAACAGCAGCTCTACTTAGGGAAATATTTTTCACACTTGAATGGCTTCAGCACTAAATATGAATTACTTAATATGTGAAAACAAAGCAAAACGTAAGACTCCATTCTTCAGTAATGTGAATGCTGGCAATGTAAGTGAGGTTGCAAGTTTGAAAAATGTTGTTTAAAATATAGGCACATGATTCTGAATTAATAGGTCACCACAGTCTGTGACATGCAAGCACATGTTTTGATGGGATTGCAAAGTTTGTCTTGCTTACTATCAACTCTCTGCATCAAGTTGCAATGTCCTTGAAAGCAGCTGAATTTAGATTTTATAGTAATTCTTTTTTTTTGTCTGTGTTTCATGTTATGACATCATTGTAATACATTCAAATAGTCAAAATGTTCAGAATAAGATAGCACAAACTTGGTGCAGGAGGACATAGATCAGAGTGTGGCCAGCATTGTCAAATTGAAGATACACAGCTTAAGTATTATATAAACTACCCTTCCCCAAAAAACATTAACATAGACACCAAAATTGTAACAAGACGTATCAAAAAATAAGGCACATTTATCCTGATATGGTAATCTTGAAATAGAAAACTCATTTCAGAGAACATCGGTATCTAAATGAATTTTATAAAAAATCTTGTATTCATGATAATTATGGACATTTCTCATCATTCATGATAATGGAATAATTGCACATATCCCAGTGTGTCAAGTAACAAAATGGGAGTTTTATTAAACATTTCCATTGCAAAATTATTTTGTAGGTTCATGTTTTCCTATTTACATAACTCAGGTGAATGGTAGAAGTATTAAAATCTACCACCACTTATCACAAGTACTGCAGGCTTTCATTTTACCACAATTAATAATCCCCTTTGTGTTGAATAAATTGAAATTAATTGTGGAATAAATTGAGATTATTGTAATTTATATAAATGATTGTAAATATTTGGACATTAGCTACTACAGAAGAACATTTTATTCCATTTTATTTCCAAGCTGCATCAGGACTTTCTACAGTGAATTATTTGTACATAAATTCATCAAGGATCAGCAAAGGCTGTTTAAAATCCAATCCCCTCTTTATGAAAATTAAAACACCAGAAACATCATTAGTTAGCATTTAACCTGAGATTTAATCTGCTGAGAGGTTAACATCCTTAGAAATTTCTTCACTTGTTGCATTAACTTATACTGATGTTGCTATTCTATGAAAAAACCCAAACCAAACAAAAATGTTGCTTGCAACATGGCTTTTCACTGTGTTGGTCAAAAAAATTATAGAATGCATGTTTTTCTCACAGTATCCAGAAGCTGCAATAACAATAATGTGCTTCTTATTGCACGTGAAACTTGAGGAGATATAATTGCAGATTCCTCTTCTCTATCTGAGTATTAAAGCCAGATTTCATCTTAGCCGAATCCGGAAGGTATTTATCTCCATAGAACTCATATTTATTTCACTTATATTTCTGGCATCTGGAGGTGAATGCATCAAAGATAAAGATGTTGGTGTAAGACTTTCCACTCTGAATTTGTTAAAGAGTTTATGCACCTTTATCTGGAAAAAGAAGAAACATATTTAGAAAATACTGTATAAACCTTAAAATTGACTTTAATCTAATCTCTAACAATGATCCAAATGATACATCTCCTTACAGGTATCAGCACAGCCAATTCTTACACCAAAGATTATGAATATTTTTAAGTACCATGTCTCAAATACTATACATGAAATTAGATTTTTTTAGGCAGTGTCCACTGGCCGCATTTCAAAGCAAGTAAGTTATATCAATATATTAAAAAAATGATCAGAAATATTTGGATTAAAACTCTTCCTGTTTCTAAACAAAACAACACTTACTCTTCTGCTTAAAGAAAATTCCAACCTACTTCAAAATTTGGTTACATAACTTCTACAGATTTATAACCATCCAGTCCATCTGTAACCCTCAGAACAAAGTTGTATAATTTATATTTCATAATTTTATGTATCACATCAATTCTATAGCAATTGCAAACTCAGATATTTGCAATGGTGTAGGTCATGTAAGTGAGCATGGGTAGAAAAGGACATGCTCCAATAAGCAAGAGTTTTCAAAGTAACAGTAATATAATTTGTGGATATGTTAATACTATTCAAAAGATACACTTCAGAAGATGGAATATGACTCTTTTACTTAGTAAAATTCTAAAACACTATTAAAAAATTATTTGAGAAATACTGATCCGTGTTATATGAAAACAACATTCATAGGAAGTAATGAGATTAAAACTGACCCACAAGTTTACTTGTTGATGCTTACATGGTCATTCCCACACACGAGCAGATCCACACCTTTATCAAATGGAACACAGCTTTCAAGATAAACTTAACTGTTATCGTGAAAGTATAACTCTTGGCAAACACCTACACTTCACCTATAATTTGATTTAAAATCAGTGTTTCTGCAACACTTGTAACATGAGCTACCCATAAAATGTCAGTATACCTTTCCCTGAGTAGTTGAACAGAGAAGACCCATGTCTCTGTTTGAAAATCTACAGTCAAATCCCTTTCTGTAAAGAATCAGAGCAGCTTCATCAGACGGCTCAGTATCTACCTACAAATAAACAAAATAAAAAATTACTCAGAAAGTAGCAGAGCTAGAAAGACATTTTAGGACCTCATAAAACTATCATCACCTTACAGTGATAGAGCCACTTATACTTTAAATAATCAGCCTAGATTGAACAGTTGTTATTTCTTTTAATGTTTATAAGACTAAGCATAGAAAGAACTGAACAGCAAAGAGAGTTTAGGTATACAAAGTATTACAGAATATAAATGTAAGTTGTTAACCAAGGAGTTCAAAGCTCAATAGATGCACATGTACAGACTCAGAATTTAAGTGTGGCTATCACAGTTGTATTAATTGGCTTCCCAGAAAAATTACATGGCAAAACCAAAACCAAACTAGAAATGATATGCTAATTACAATAGCCCATTTTGAATACTCATTCTGACTATGTTCCACAAAGCTTTCATTTTGCAAAGCTGCCCTCTGAAATGTAACTCAGCTTAAGGTGTACACAAAACTGTACACTAAAAAACAAATATTAAATAAATTTTATGTTTATATATAAGACATACATTGCTCTTAACCTCAACAGGCATCAAAGAGTAACCCAAGAGTAACCTATAATCTCAGCTTCCTAGTTTGGACCAAATAATTGAAAATCACTTAGGACAAATGGTCACAAGAATAGCATATAAAGGCCTCAAATCAGAATCTTGTTTTGATATGTACTTCAGAAAACAAAGTCATATCCTAGAACTGGCTGGGAAACTTCAATTTATACAAAAATTTCATTTTTCTTCTTTTACACCAAGACATAAAAAAACACGAAATCGTACACGAAGAGTAACAGAAAAGAAATTCTTCTTCACATTATAAATGAATGTGCATGCAAGCTATCTTCACACCACACAAGTGGCACATAACAAGATGCCCTTCATGCTACAAGCTGTTTGCTGTATCACTACACTCACCTTAGTCATTTATTTTCTATGATGCCTTACTTTTTTTTTGTTGTTGTTGTTTTACATTCTTCAGCTGTTCATCTTACTACCTATATAATTAGGGCATAAAAAAGATGGTTCTATCTGCAGCCATGCCAGCTCATCAGGCTATTTTTCTCTAATTTATTTCTGGTTTACTTGTTTTTGTCCTGGTGCTTTTTCTCTGCCATGAGTTAGGTTCATTTCTGGTACTTCAGTAAGCATCTACTGCCTTGGAGAAACCTATGCCAACAAGCATTAGGCATTTTGTGATGCTTTAGCTCTTCAAGGTGTAACAAACAAGAGGTCTTAATCTAGCAGGTTTCAGATCCAAACCAATTGTCTCCTAATAAAGAAGGTCTTGGAACAGCTTGATAGAACAACAAACTCATAGTATTAAGTACTCATTCAGACAATAAAATATGGCGAACTGATAAAATTAGTATTAGTGTTTTCTAAGTAAGTTCCTCATTTAAAATAGTAAAAATTTACTGAATAGTATTTGGAATTGAAATGAGATACTTTGCAGTAAAACATTGACTGGTAAAAACTGTGCATAGTTAACAAATCATAAATAAAACTCAGTTTGAGAAGATTATCATGAACAACATTAGCTTGTAACACCTAAAATCAGGTTTTTAATTAATGAATGGTGTCTACAGTCAGCATATTCAAACAAGTTTTCAGTACTTAATATCATTGATGGTTGAAAAAGTTCTTAGCCTGTTATTGGAATAGTAGTACCACTTTCTACATTAAGTAAGTTAATAATGATGATGTGATACGATTATTTTCCATCTCTAGCTAAAAAATACCTGGCCTGGTTTTTCACTGTCACTGACGTGACAGCGTTGCCCTTAAAAGTAGACATTTTTACGCACACAAAATAATACTGTCTGCCTAAACATCAGATTAGTGAAATATTAAAATTCATACTGCAAAAGTCTGACTTCCTATGGGGTAAATTGATGTTAAAAATGACAAGCCAGTAACGACTATCAACACTTCCTCTATTACAGTGGAATTATCTTGTAGGCATCTGCATAACAAATGCATTTATGTGTTTCAAATGATATTTCATCTCTTAAGTTTTTAAAATTAAGTAATACCTTAATTAAGATTCAAAAGATTTAAAACAGAAACGTAATAAACAATTAATGACACCTTCAAGAAAAAAGATCTGGTAAGTATAAACAACTATGATACAGTAGTCAACCTTTTAGAATTCCCAGGACTTTATCATGCATGTAGCATCCATGTTTAATAAATTAAGCTGTTCTAACCTATTATCAAAGCAGGTGTAAGACTAAGCAAGTTGCCACAGCCTCTGAATCTACTTTAACTTACCTTTTCTTATATTATCTCTAAATTAGATTAAGTGTATACAAACCTAAGGAATGTCTGAGCAAGAATGAACCTAATTTGCAATAAATATACCTTCTAAACATGACTGTACTAACTGCATGAAAACCAGTAACAAATTTCTAAATGTTCAACAAACAACAATGTCCTTAATCTTGTAAAACTTCACAGCATTGTTATATGACAAAAATTCCCTGACTACCGTACTATCAAATCTCTGACTGCCTTTCTTGGAAGAGCTGCCAAAGTTTGATCTGATTTTGATCTGAGAAGTAAAACGCAGTTCTCACGTCACGCTTCTAGATGGAAAAAAAATTTTGCTAGGTTTTCTCATAAGCAGTGTCCCAGGTCAATGCTGCTAAAATTTTGGTAAGAAAGAAAACCATTTAAGCATTTTTTTATTTGTTTACTGTAAGCTAACAGATGCATTGAAAAGTTCAAGCAACTTGACAAAAATATGTATTTATATTTAATACAATAGGACCAATGTACTCAGTTTTTAAATCTTGAGGCCCAGTCAGTAGGCAAAATCTGTGTCAAACAACTAAAAACTGGTGCTTCATTAATAATTTCTTTAAATTTCATTTTCCTAAGGCATTGATTGAACTCTTCCATGACAGACAGGATCATATATCTTACAACAATAGCAATATTATTCCCACTGAGAGGAGCAGAGTTTAAAGGAAAACTAGGAATTCCCTTATATTTTTTTCTCATTTATGTTTTAATGCATTTTCATGCATTCTGATTTCTACCTTAAATCTTAATAATACTTTATTTCAATTTGGTATCCTTTTTTTTATGTGAAATTGTAATGATACAATTTCTTGAAAAGCAACTTCAACAGCTAAAGCAATGGAGTAGTCTACATTTCTGGAAAAAACTGGATTGCATCAATTAGCCAGAATTATGACACTTGTCATTCAAATTCTTGGAAGATGGAGAAAGGAAGCAGAAAGTGAGAAGAGATTTGAAAAGGCCATTTTGGCATGCGAGAAATTCTTTGCAAGGCATAGTACCATTTCTGTGCGGGGAAAAACTGTTCTGTACCTATAATGATAGTGCTCCTACCATATGACTACTGATAACTTTCACTCTGAAGTGCACAAAGTAATGCTGCAAGCTCAAGAGCTGCCAATCAAGAAATCATTGAAATATACAACTGTGGACAGGGAAGAGATCATAGCCTCAAACAATCTTATACTGACTGGGATAGTGAGGCCAGTATAGGCCAGTCAAAATTGTAGAATTCACCTATGTATAGTAAGATTGAACTCAAAACAGCAGTCGCAGAGCCAGCCTTCCATTCCACAGGTTTCACGGCCACATGATACAAACAAGGGGAGGAAGTTTAGGCCTTGAAAAGAGAGGGGGTGTGTTCATGAAGGTCTGCCTCTGAACTTGACATGCTGAACTAAACCGGTGGTGCTGAGCTGGCTGAGGTAAATGAAAAGACTTTAGAGTGAAGCATTGAACATACACTTCACATGAAGATTTAATTCAATCCAAAGCTTCCTCCTAACTCTTCAAAGGCATAAGACCCACAGAATCAAGAGTTATTCCATTTTGAAATTCAAAATAAGAAACAGTCACAGCTGAAGGAGTGTACGTAAGATCGAACTACTAACAGAGAAAGTGTGAGAAAATAAAATGATTCTTTAAGTTTTAAAATAAGATTTAAGACTGAAAATGAAGAACTATTAAGATAAAAGAGCAGGTAGTGGGAAGTTTTGCAGGTATTCTGAATATAATCTGAGGTTATTATAGATAAGCAGTTCTACCACTGCCACAACAGAGACTGTAAGGGAGAAGGGACAACTGTAGTTTGTAAGTATCTAAGTAAGGCAGAATTAAAAAGGGATTTAAATTATGGTAACAGCACTGGCGAGTGATACTGCAATACAGCGTGAAGTTAATACACCTACATTTCAAAACTTGTTGAAAAACTGAAAAGAATTTAGAAAAAGAAAAGAGCCGGTGCAAGAAGGATGCACAAACAGTTCCATAGATTATCAAGCAGAAAATTCAAATATGCCGATTACAATTGTGTAAGCTCCTTTGCAAGGAAAAAAATATTGAGTACAGAGTTTTTTTGTTTCGTTTCTTTTGGTGGGGGTTTTGGGGGCTTTCTTTTTGGCTGATTGGTTGGTTTTTTGCGGTTTGTTTTTTTGGTGTTTTTTTTTTTTTTTTTTTTTTTAGGTTTTTTTGTTTGTTTTTTTTTTTTTTGGTAAATCAACCAGAGAACAGTTTCACAGGAACCAAGGATTGTAAGCTGATGTTAGAATAATTAAAATAGGTCTTGGATTTAAGCTTAAAAATATTTTAACAATTTATTCTATGGATGTTAAGATGTGGTAGATTTTCTTTAAGTCTTCCAAATGGAATCAGATGAATTTAAAACGATACGTTTTATTAAAAACACAAATTATCGTACTCAGAACAAAGTCTAATGACCTTAAATTTAATTCTTCTTAATACAGAAGAGGCCAAAGTATATGAGCCCTTCTGCCCTTAAACTTTGGAAACACATTGACATGTGCCCCCTTACGAGATAGCATAATGCACCATGCATATTATGTTGCAAATAAACAATTCCTTATTTCACGTTACTCGATCTGACATAAGTCTCTAGTTCTTGCAGAATTACCAAAAACTAGTCATCACCCTGCAGTTTATCGTATCATATAAAAAAATCACAAATTACTTTCCTAGAATAAAGAATTTGATTAGACTGTATTAAAAAGCTATATCATGTTTGTTCATAAAAATAATGGTTTGATCTTACCTTTGATTGGATTGTCCTCAGATTGACTATATGCATGTCACAAGGCATGGATGACATGAGTGGAGAAAAAGTATTTAGCATCTCTGGGACACCTGAATCTGCATATGTTGTCATTGGAATTACAGGATGATTTAAGAAAGAAGAAGTCATATGGCTAAGAAGCGAGGGAAAACTGACTGATGCCTTCTCTTCATTCTGCAAAATACAAGACAAAATATTTGTAAAATCAATTAATACACCATCATGTCTAAGTTTGAAAACCACTTATATGATTCCATTAATTTAATAGAAAATTTTAATTTATAGACTGTCCATTTAATTACTTTTGAAAACTTCTGTTCACCTGCTAATTCTCTTTTTTGGTAGTAGGTATACTTCCTGCTTTTTACACCATTCCTCAGTTTTCTATGTTAGCTTTTGATGTGTAAACAATGTAGTTTAGAGAAAAAAACTAGCTACTACTTTAACAGTTGCTCCTACTTATTCAGTATCTACTTGAATACTGACAGCCAGCTAGTCTTTTGCAGGCTTCCTCTCCTGCATAAATTTCTTACCTACTTTCTTCAGATTCATCCAACTTGTATCCTACATCCCTCCTCCTCCTTTTTAAATCTTATTTCTTAAAACTGCTTTCTGGAAGAATTGCAACTAGCATCTTTGTCTTGGTCCACAATGCAAAAGATTTCTTTCAGCAGTTTTATTTCAAAATTGCCAGCAGGAAATGAAGGGAATCTCTCCCAAGATTTTACAGGTTTTGTACTTTCCCAAGTTTTGTATTTGCAATGCTCTTACACAGCTGCAGAAGCTGTGTTACAAACCCAAGACGACCAAATCCTACATATTCACAACAGGTAGTTAAAGATCCATAGAAGCCAGAAAAGAAAACAAAGGAACTTTAAAAAGGCAATTTCTGTTTTAGAATGTCAATGAAGCTAAGGTAGAAATGGGTGAAAACTTGTTTTGCTCTTATTTTTCCTTGCATGCTTAATTAGATAAATCCCTGCCTGTTAAAACAGGTGATTTTTAGTGAAATCTTTGCAGAAAGTTTACTGAAAACATAGTATCTTAAGCGTTGATATCTTAAATTTGCGTTTTATGATATGCTGAAAACATGGAAATAAAAAATAAATGGAAGATACTTAAAGCAAAGGGGAGGATTATTTATCAGCTTCTAATGGACAACCATTACAGTAATTCCTGTTTTGGGGTGCGTATGCATGTATGCATATTTATTTATACCTCTGCAGTAGCATTAAATACATCTGACAGTGTAGCAACTGAAAATATGCCAGAGCTGAACTGATGCAAGATGGTAATTTCTGTTTTATTCTTGGTGCTTTTCTTAATAATGACTAACACTGTTTGCCTCTTTGGTAGCTACTAAACACTGAGGCTAGTACTTGTATAGATCTATTATGACCCCCAAGTTACTTTCCAAAAATGGTCTTAGTTGATAGTTGTGGAGGATTGCTCCTTCATGCGCCTCACTACATTTATTTACATTGAATTCCATCTGCCACTTTACTGCAAGCTTAATCAGTATTGAGTCCTCTAACTCCTCAGTTAGCCTTGATTTTTTTTTATTACCTTGAATAGATCAGCGTCACTGGCAAGCTTCCTTTTGATTTTCTCATGTTCCAATTAACCTATGAGGAAGCTTGCTCTAAGTATAGCTCAAGCTAAAAGTCTTCTGTTCAAGTGACTGCATGCACGCTCTACCCACAGGGAAAATGTGCATATACATGTTCTTTCAAAGAAGAATTCACTGTTTGACCCCAAAAGGAACACCGTTTACTCTGTTGCCATATATGTGCTACAGTCAGTCAAAACACTTTATCATCTGTTTTCTTACTACTATTCAATCATTTTTTTTCTGTTAAGTAAGTTGATTACTTGCATTTGAGAACTCAAAATAGGTCTCCTAGAATATCTTACAAATTACACATGAATCAGTTAATCTATTCATCCTATTACAATAGTTAAAACAAAAGATGTATCAAAAACCCTTTCAACTGGTTCCTAGTTCTAGGCATGTTACCTGAGAACAAGCAGAAGACAAAACTACTGTCCAGCAACAACAGTTATTTGAGATCAGTTTTTCATATGCACTTCTAAACAATGGGTGTTCATACTCAAAGCATTTGATATCAGACATTTTGCCTGAACAGAATTCACATTCATCCATTTCCTCTTCTACTTCAACCATTGCCCAACATGCACTACGAACAAGTCGAAGTAAGAAGTGCATGCCCCATATGCAACAGAGTTCCTCTCAACTCCAGATTTCTCAGATTTCAGGGACTCCAAGGATTTGGAATGAGAAAGAAGACTGAGCCTTAATAAACAGCTTTTGTTTTGTTTTGTTTTTGTTTTTAATGTTTTATCTACATGCAAATCCTCACTGTAAGACATCACAAATACTTCCTTGGAGAAGAGCCACAGTTACGGGAAGAGTGACTGAAAAATCATTCTACTAAGTGGAACTTTATGCTTCGAAGTACAATGCTTGCTGAAAACAAACAGAACTCATTTAGATGTCCTCATAATTTCAGAAACTGATGTTCCTCAGAAAATGCCACCAAGGTCATTTGAGATGAACAGACATGAAATCTTTCTGAAAGCTTCTCTTCCATGTACAGAAAAATACTGTGTACATAAACACAAGTGTGACATCCATGGGTCAAAAACTTTCCCAAATCCCAGAGATGAGAAGCACAGGAAAAAATGGGAGGCAAATTTGTATATTGGCTGACATGAAAGTAAAAAATCACCATGTTAAAAATATCAGATGAATCCTCAGCCTTGCCTAGGAAAAGATAGCACAGGGCAGGCCAACATTCTAGGACGGAATCCTTCAAAGCCTCCTCTAAGGCTAGCAGAAGTACTGTGAATAAAAAAGGTGCTTTTAATATAAAGCTGCAGTAAGGTATATTGCAGTTGAGAAAGCATGAAAGATGGAAGTAAAGACACTGGAAATTGAAGATGAATGTAGGTGGGAGAGAATAATTTACTATTAATGGGCAATGGGACAAAATTCTTAGATAACCCATTGCAGAACCATTAAGAGTGGCTCCTCAATTCCTAGATTCTGGAAATAACTGAGGATTGCAGAGAAATACAGTCTTGAAGGACTCTGTCAAATGCTAGAACCAGAGCTGATTCAACTTGGCTCATTTTTGCTCCTGCTGTGTTTAGATGTTTTATCACAGCCATAAGCATTGTACTTAAGCATTATCCAAAATTCAAAATTTTAAAAGCTGCACTAAGACTTAGGTGGAGATTTCATCTTGAATCTCCTATTCCCACATCTGGAATGACAGCTTTGGATGACTGCACCAACAGAAGAAGTACAGTAATTCAGTGAATCTATGGAATAGCAATGAGAACGGAGAGTACAGAAGGTGTCAAAAGCTGCCAGGAGACCAAGGGAAAAAGGGTTTTATAAACACTGTGAAGACAATCCTATCCCAGAAGATCCAGAACTGAAGGACACTTCAAATCCCACTCCCCCTAGGTATGTCACAGCCACAAAAAGATCAGAGTACATCTTTCCCCTCTCAAATTTAGTGATCCAAAATTTAAACAGGATTCTGCAGAAAGAGAGAGATGGGAAGGGTTTGCACATACAGACAACACGTTTGGAAGAACAGTTACTCTATACACACATTCACTATGTGGGCGGCTTTCAGCAGTACCCTGTTGATGCTAAGTCAGAAGACGTAGTCCCAGAGTCTCCATCTAATTAAAGTACTGCTCTCTCAAAAGTGGCGTTATTTCCTCAACTTCAATGAAAGTGTTTAGCACTCTGTGTGAATGAAGTTCCACTGGCAGCCTTACAAACATTACATACTGGCAAGATTCTGATGAATGCCATTGATATAGCTGAGTGCTGCCTTAATGAGCTCTAAGCAAAGCAAATACTGCCTTTTTTAACTACCTTACAGCATATTCATATACAGTTACCCAACTGGAAACTCCCTGTGTTGAAACACAACCCCTTGAATGACTGTGCAATAGATGTAAACAGATTCGCATATAGGATCTTTCCTTATCATCAAAAGTAAGGTGAATAATTCTAAACTTTTAGTTTTGAGGAAAAACAAACAAACCACACTCCAGTATTAAGCTTAGGTTACAATTTGCAACAAGTTCTAAGAATGGCCTCATCTATAAAAAGTGCCCTTATATCAGAAATGAGCTATTTTATCTATATATGGAGGATGGAACAGATTAAGAAAAGACTCAAAGGGTTTTCTGGTAAGAGTTTAAATTGAAGAACTGAGGTCCTTAATTAGAGGGGAAAACCACTAATTAGACTCTTCAGAAATCATTTAGTAATTGAATGGAAGAAAGAAATGGAAAACACTGTAGAAAAGAAAGTAAAACTGAAACAGTTGATAATTGGACTTCAATTGAGCTAACAGAGAAACAATTAACTTTTCAACACAGACAAGCAGTCTAAAATTTCCCATATGAAAGTAAGGAAAGGAAAGACAGAATATCAAATCAGAATTTGCTCCTCCTCTAGACTGTTCTCTGCTATGAACAACCCTAGTCAGGAAAGAAATTTAATTATAACTCCCAAACCCCACCAGCACCCAAACTATCTGATCAAACATGCTGAAATGTGGATGCTGACTTTGGATGTCATTGAATTCAAATAAAATCTGGAAACAGATAGAGTTCTGGGCCTGCTAAATCAAGGGATACAGATTAAAATAGGCTGATACCAAAGCACCTGGACTATTCCTGGAATGAAAAAGTCTCTCATTCTCTCTCATGTTGTGTGAGGAAACAATTTTTATCAACTTCCTCTGCCACAGGTTCAGAATACCAACTAGCAGCACTCTTTAAAGAAGAACATTTCTGGACTGAAAAATCTAATCTGTGGAGCAAAGACTCTTCAGGGCATCTCTAGTCCCAAAACATAGGGAGACAATATTATTAAGTATCTCTCAATCATAATCTAGCAACTGACAGCAAGAGAGATGGTCAGCCAAAGAATCTAAAGCTTCCCAAAGACAAACATGGAAAGAAAAATTTGTTTCTTTCTGTACAATCCATTTGCATGTTTGATGAGATGCTGCTTCTATGTGAGAAACTGGTCGGGTAATATTGTGCTAGCCTGCTTATAGGTGAGAAACACAATGGCAGACACCACTGACTGTGTGAATATGCAGTATTATAACACATGACAAAAATAACTGACAGGTAAGGACAGAGGCCTTAGCTTTAAAATTACATACATTCTTCCCCAAATACAAACATCTTGAATCCTTAACTATGTAGAGTGCTCCCCACTTGAGGAAGGAGGTGTCTGTAAATAGGAAGAGAGTGAGAAAATTGCATAACGTTCTTGCACACGCATTGCCTAAAGCTCCCAACCTGGAAGAAAAATTCAGATTTTATTTTGGAATGATACTAGTCAAATTCATGAAATTGACATCAAGCAGTAAATGGTTTCAACTTAGTTGCAGGCTTTACACACAAGTTTGCCTGGCTGTTACCTCACCAAGTGAAAATCAGATGCACTTGCTTTAAATTAATCCAAAGTTGCTCATTGTAATAATAATCAAAGTCTGACACGTTCTGAAAGTCCCCCAGATATGGATGTATCATTCCCTTTCTTCTGAGGTCAATGTCTGGAGCTAGATTTTTGTATGCCTGTAAAAACTGCTAGTGCTTTTAAGAAGGAAAGGAGAAGGATGTTAGATAATGGGCCTTACACCCATAATGCAATAAATAGCAATTAATCACTGATGAAAATTGGATGAATCCTTCTGAGGTAAACATTTCCTTTTCAGTGTAAGACTGCAATGCTGTTGTAACCATGTGTCGAAGAAAACCCTGACCATCACTTCAAGCAGCCTTCAAACTGGCTAGGCGTTGCAAAGGGAATTGTGTATGGAAATCAAATAAGGTGATAGGAAGATCTTCTCTGAGCAGTGGGATTCAGAACACCTAAGACCTCAGTGCTGCGCAAGAATCTTCAGCAGAACAATTTTCAGATGATCTCTGTAAAAAAGCAGATCCTCTACAATGAATTAGACTTTTAGGGAGGCCTGTATAAATTCCAACCAGAAATAACAGCCACAAATCTGAATACTGAACAGGCAGGTATCCTGAAGTCTTACAAAGACTATAAACAAGAATACTGATGCCAGATTATTTTCTGGTATACTAGAGCATTAGTCTTTCCTGAAATCCTGCAAAAATGTAAGGGGCAAAAATCCTGAAAAATATAAGGATTAGATCTGCCTGAATTGTTCATATATACATTTTTGTCAACACTGAAATATTCATCAGTTATGTTACAGTTTTGCACATCAAAGCATAACTTCTTTTGGCAACGTGTTTCAAGTCTTTTATTAAGAATCATAATCTGGAATGCTTAGGATTTTTTGATAGTTATTGAAGTGACCAGCAAAGGAGGACTCAACTGAGCAGACAAAAACTGGTATTACCTCTTTATCTCTGGGAATGGAAGATTTTCTGTCAAATTCACTTGGAGGCTGTTACACTGGAAATGCATTTCTGCCACACTAGGTGAAAGGAGCCCCAGGAGGCTGATTAGAGAGGAAATGAAAATTCTGAGGCACTGTAAAATATCCAAGAGACTGTGAGCTGGTTCAGAGCTACTCTGAGATCACCAGAGAGTTTCTTCTGTACTGCCTGTGAATTCTTAGCTGGCACTGAGACTGCAGATGAGGGAACCTGGGACTGCTACAGGTAACCAAATCCAGGGAAATTTTGACCCACAGGAAGAGTTCTTCCCAGTCTTCTAGAGCCAAATTTGGTAGTCTCTAAGACCAGGGGACTCTTCTCATTCCAGGTCAATAGGTGGGAACCTGCTGCGGTTCTCCTCCTCCAAGACCAGGCAGGAGAAAGGCAGAGCATGTATTCACAATAGGCATGCACACACACACATGGCCAGCCATACAAGTGAGCAGAGAGCAGCACCTTTACCAGCACCCACAGAACCACAGAGCACTTGGGTGACATGAGCAGAACAGACAATCCACACCTGATTGTGCCCTCCAGCTGATCAAGTCTGAAGTTCGCTTGTCAAAGACCCTCACTTTCTTGCTTGACAAATACAGTCAAAAACCACTGATCCCTCAAAAATCATTGTGGACTTTAAGTCCACCTGATATCCAGGCCTGAACCTTAGGCCTCTTAACCATTCACCAGCTCAGACTTCACATCCTTCCAGGTGCCTGCCCCCTACCTGTCAGCTTAAAGTTTGCTAGCAGTTTATAGGCACACACAGAAAATATAGGTCTTGCCAGCAACTAGCAGTCAGTTGTATCAGTCCCTCAGTCCCATGGTCTCTCTCTCTCTCTCTCTCCAATAGCTGACACACAGACCTCTTATTCTACTTGCTTCTTAGTCTTACCTGAAGTTGGTTAATGGCTCACACAGATTCAGAAAAGGCCGTGCACTCATACAGAAAACAGACTTAATAAGAATACAGGATAGGCTGTGGTGATGAAGCAGTGGACTTGATCAGACCCTTTTATGCCTATTTTATTCCTATTTTCCCCACTTGTTCCTCCTTGATCCTTTTCTTTCCCCTCTTATGTCCTTTCCACTGAACATCCCATACCAAGCCTCTTGTTTGTTTGGTTTTTTTTTTAAAAAAAAGTCCAAAATTCTCTCCCTCCTCCAAATGCTGTTAAGTCCTGGACCCTTTTAGGCAATAATGTCCTTAGTTTGGATAAACTGATTTCTGCTGAGTCATCTTGGGTTTTACACCAGGAACAATCTAATCTTCTTCCTTTCATGGTCTCAGGAGCAGCCAGTTCAATGTGCTCCATTCCTCCCTGGTTAGGTTCCTTTGCTTCCTCCACCTATCACTGTTCCTTCGATGACTGCCAGGTCCTTGCTTTTAATTTAGTTAGTCTTTAATCAGACGCCATAATAGCAATCATGTTCTATAAATCATTTGGAGAACAGCTGCTCACTGGTCTACAGAAGAGTGCAGATGGCAAAGAAAGTAACTAGTCACCATGACCATAAGCACACCACCATAATTACTAAGGTTGACAAATATGCAGCCATCAGTATGGTTGGATGAAAGGCATCACAAAAGCAGATAAACAGCATGACATGATTTTCTCAATAAGAAAAGTCTTTTATACTTCAGTTATAGCCTCTCCCACCAATTTTATTTCTTCTTTTCTAATTCTTCTTACAGTGTATATTGTTCAATAATGGTGCAGGAGGAAGGAGGAGGGACTTAATGCCTAAATAAATAACCCATGCTAGAGTTGTGGAAGGGACATGGTGCTAGATTTTGTTTCCTGTTGACTGGGAAGAGCTTATCCTGTCCCTAATGATGGCAGAAGACTGTAACCAGAAATTTTCTGGAGTTCTGCTTTGATGAGGAAGTAGGTCACCAAACTGATGATAAAGACAGAAACTACACAATGATATCTCCTAATTTTTGTCGTCCAGAGAGGGTATATGCATTGCCAGTCTGCTGCTCATGTCAAGTTCTTGCTGCTGAAGGAAACTGCTTGTTCCATGTGCAAAGAGATTATCCCTTGAGAGTTATTTCACTTGAGAATACAAGAAGAAGCCAGACTTGCAGCCTTTCTCCCTCATTTAAGAAGGGTTCTGCCCTGCCACCAGAGCTGCAGCAGGAACGAGTAGGCCTTCCTAGAGGTGGTGAAACAGAAAGGTTTAAATTTAAAACCTCAAACTGCACCAGCTCAGATAAGCTCATAAACACCTTCAGGACTACCCTCCCGCTTTGGTGAATTATATGGGCTAAAAATGGAGACCAGGCTTGAATACTATGCATACTACTGAAGTCAAATACTTTCTTTCTGAACAGAGTTGGCAGTCAGGTACACCCAAATGAAGACACATAAAAACAACCAAGGGGAAGTAATTCACTGCAGAGATGTACATACATACACACACACAAAAAAGCCCCACCAAACAAAAACCAAAACACAAAAGAGACATAGCTATAAGCCGAGAAATCAGAGGAAGGCAGTCCTTTGTACTACCTACTTCATCATGAGCCAGCTACAATGAGTGGCCTCTGCCCTGTTGTAGAGTCAGAACGTTCACTACCTACAGCTTTGGACAGTATCAAATGAATGGAGCTTGGAGTCAAATCCATCTTTATTTAGAAGCTTTCTACAATACATCTTTGTCACAGTGTCAACAAAAAACAATATTTGAAAGAAATTAAGCTGTAAAGTGCCCTGGCATAAAAACAAAGAGAGTGCTGGCCTAAAAGCAAACTGTATTTGTAGATAAATAGGAGATGGAAACACTGTTCTTGAGCAGTAGACACAAACTTACAGCATAAGAAATACAGTATCACCTATATAGTAGCAGCAGTAATAATAATTTAGATGTAGAGTTTTAAGCAAAGCTGTAAAGAACTAACACATACCTGAATCTCTCTTCAAATGAAACAAGAAATAAGTGTATCTCCCTTACTAAATATATGTGGCAAGGCTCTAAAAAAGATGCATTGTGTTCTGTGTGTGAGATAGGAAAATGTCTTTTCTTTTCTTCTGTGGTCACCATAAAACCCCAAAACTTTAAAGTTCAACGTTTGGAATATATTTGACAAGTTCACTATGGTAGTCATAACTAAAAATTAGATTACAACATCTGAGGTTGTTACACATGGGCCTGAAAATGCTTCTAAATGGTAGTAGTTAAGCCAATGTTGAGTTGCTGCTTTTTTGAAACATGAAGTTAATTATGCTTGTTAAGGTATGGTTACACAGAGCATAGCAATGCACAGTTAGTATATAGCTACTACATGAAATGTAGATATGCATTATAAATACGCACACCAAGTAAGTGGCAAATACAACGCGATAATCAAACAGAAATGGCTATATCACCAAGCATATATTTTCAGAGAAAGTGAATACTGACAGATATTTAATATGAAAAAAGAGTAGTTGTATGTGGTAGAAGAAAAGGAATTTGATTATTTGACTGCCATGTATTTGTGATTTTATTAACTGCCTGTATCATTGTTTCTCTAAACAACCTCCTTCAAACCACAGCAGCTATTTGAAACATTGAATCCCAGCTCTCTGCTTGGGACTAGGCTATAAATCCAGTCATATAAATTGAGTAAGTCAAGACAAGGTATGAAATAGGAATCTGAAGAAGAAAGTGTGTGCCTGGAATAGCATCTTTCCTCCAACTATGTCACTGATGAAATAAAGATATTACCACTTCCTATAAATCCTATTTCATTCATATTCTTATACTAATATAACACACTAAGACCCAGAAAGTAAAAAGGTATCAATGCTTATTTTTAATAAAACTTATAATAAATGTAAAATAGCCTGTATTTTCAAAAATAAAGAAACATTTACTCTTTTGACAAGCAGGTATTGATAACTGTACTCAGTTTCATTCTCAGCTACATAATAAACCCTTCAATTTAAAAATCTAATGCATTCAGTTCTTGCTTAACAATCTGATGAAAAAGAAGAATGAATATTAGGAGAAAAGTTAAAAGGATATGCAGAGCCAAAAAATGTTTGCAAGGACAAAATGAACATATACACAGAATGTTACACCTAGTAGGGGCAGAAAAAGATGAATATAGAAATTGTATCTAAATACAGCAACAACATCAACAGAGGTCTGAGGGACACAGTTGTCAATAAATCAGGTGAGTTGTAAGGGACGAGCCCCAAGTGTCAGAGACAAAGTGCAAGCCACCAGGAGGGGCCTAGTGTCACTCCTTTTGATTGACTGATGTCTCAACCACTCCAAGAAGCCGAAGCAGTGGAAGCTTCTACAAGTACTTGGATGGTGGCCATCAATAGGGGCTCTGGCTTGCTCTCATGGGCTCTCTCCACACTGAATACCCCCGTTGGCAGGTCCGATGCTGGATCCAGGACTGGTGATCCCTCTCTTCCTCCCCCCGCACCCTTTCTCTCAAAGTTGTTAAGTAACACAAGACCTACCTTGATTTCCCATAAAGCCATATAGCTTAAGTAGATATAGTTATGAAGGACAGCATGTATAGAATACTTTTCTATAGAAACCTCCCATTAAAGTTGATGTTTATATACGGACCTTGAGTGGATATTTCACCTTAATCCACACCGAGGGGATTTGCAAACCTTAGTCACTCTCCCCCACCTTTTCAGGTGGGACGTGACATATTAATTGGCATCACGGACAGGATTCTCTCCATGTTGGAAGGTCCTCAAGGATACTGACTCTCCACCCAGTGAGTATGGGTGGGGGGAGCCAGGAGGAGACCTTGCAGCAGTAAGCAATAAGAGGTTTGAGCAGTGACAAGCCATGGCTGCCTGGGAAACGCCGGTGCTTGACTGCTCCCCTGTTATTGAAAAGTTGAAGGAATATAAGGCGTGCCCTTCCCCACCAGGAATGGCATGGGCCCATAGTAATTGGCATGATCTAAAACCTATAGCGGATAGAATTACAACACTTGTGAGGAAACAAAAGATGTGACCAGGAAAACGAAAAGCCATGGTGTGTGTTGTGTTGGGAGCTGCACTAGTAGTGGCCCAGAAGGAGAGGCATCTGATTAAACAAACTAATGATGAAACGGTTAAATCCTTGCAAGAACAAATGAAAACCCTGCAGAGCCAACTGACCGCTGCATGTAATACCACTCAGTAACTTCATGCGGCTCTGTCAGATGCATTGGACTGAGAAAAGATTTTACGGTGAATTAGAGGAAGGGGGAGAAGGATCTCCTGACTGGACAGATCTTGATTCTGCTCTGAATAGCAAATCGGGATTTACAAGCTCGGCACAACTGGCCGAGAAACAGAACCTAAGACCCTTGTACCAGACTAAGGAATTGGAAATTAGCCTAGAAATACTTTTCCCCGAGAACAAGGAAGCAGTGATGAGGCCATTAATTAAGTCAGAGACTACCAATAATGGCCAAGGTGGGGGAGCCCTGGACAGTGCCATACTCAGTGGCCAAATGTCGAAAATCCAGGAAAAATACACCAGGTTAGCTCAAGAAACTGAGACAGAGTATGTATGGAGAGTATCATTGACCAGTGGTGATTGAGTTTGGCTGTCGGAAGACAAGGCCCGGGGGTACCGGTGGCCAGGGATTTTCCTAATTAGTGATGACCCAAGAGAGCTGTGGTCATTAATTCAACAAGCTGCCTATTGGGCAGGGCGTCTGGACCCCTTGGAAAGGGGGGATCCAGTATGTATCAAGACCCCAACTATAAACCATTTGATTGAAATTTGCAGAAGGCTGCTTTTCTTCAGTTAATGCATGATAGGTGTTCAGTTCCTCAACAGCCTTCCCCAATGCTACTAATTGCTAACCCTGATAGAATGATTCCCCTGATTTGGGGCCTGCCTGATTCTTTGAAACTATAAGCAGTACAACTACAAGACTATTTGTGGGACGCATTAGCCCCATGAGGAGGGAGACAGGCCCGAGGAGGCGGGCCCATGACTTGGGGGGAGGTAGCCCAAGAATTAATAAATTATGGTAGAAGGATGGGGATCATGGGGGGAGGTACAAAATCAAAAACCATGTGTGAAGAGTGGAACAATGGGAAAACTGACGCCCTGCACAAGCCTCGGGCAAAGAGAAACTATTGTGGGCCGAGGGAATCAAAAAGGGGATTTCCTGGGATTTAATGGATGGTATGACTACTATGGCCACAGAAAAGCTCATTCAAGCATGGAAAGACAAAGGAAGGTGCCCCGAACCTTAAAAAACCTGCTCAATTCTTTATATGTGGGTGGCTACACAGGAAGGATCACCGAATTCATACCCGATGGATTGTCCCATCCTATTAATAATTGTGTATATATTTCACAGGTCATCAGAATGTTGTCAGTTGTTAGGTGGGTCATTCTTTGCATCGTTTATCTGATTTTACTAGGCCTGTTTTTGTTCTTTACTAGGGAAATATGCTGTGGGAGAAGTTTATGTTCTTACTTTGTGGATGTATAATCTTGTCTCAGTCAACCAGGAATTTGGATAACCAACCCAACTTGGTATGGGAACTGATTACTGGTTTTATCCAAATCTGGAATTGAACAGACTAAGGTATTTGTGTGGACCTCCCCACATCCATGTCAGCAGGCCTTATACCTGCTATCATTTGGCTAAACTTCCCAGGAATTTTAAATTTGAAGTTCAAAACATTAAACCAAAGGTGTATTCTAAATACGTTTGGGAAGGGAAAATGCTTGTGGGGAGCTGACTCATCCCCATTTGAAGAGCATAGCGGAACAACTTGGTACATACCCTCTCCAGTGATCTATCGATTTCTGGTTAACACAATCTGGAGAGATATGTGGAATGCTACCTGTTGGAAGCAACAGCTCTGCAAAGGAACTACAAACACCACCCTTGCAGCCCGAAAGAATTGGACATTGTATCCCCAAGGGGTGAAGATCCCTTGTAACCATATACTGGATTGGACGTGGTGTCCCTGGGAGGTAGAGATCCCTTGTAATCTTGTACGCTGGTGGGACCCCCTACACCATAAATATAACATTCCATTCTCCCCAGGTTCGTGTATTCAAATTCCTGACAAATGAGATGGCTCTGCTTACCATGACCACTCCTGTTATGAATGTGCTTGGTCTCTTAAGCATTTTTTGTCCAATCCAGATACTGTAATTGACACACAAAAAATAAATTCCCTACCCCATGAGTATACCCCCCTAATAAATTTTTTAAGGATGATTAGTTGTAAATCGTTAACATGGGACCCCACAGAAACATGGTATAGCCCAGAATTGTGAACCTTTATTCAGGATATGTGTACTTGTTGGGATTTTCTGGTACCAGGGTTTAAACCTGGGGATCCTGTGTGTAATGGAACCATTACCAATTGAGAAACTGTGTTAAAATGTGGAGTCACACTTACCCATGAAACAAAATGGAATTTTGCATGGGAAGGGGAAACCAGAGTAACCAAACCCTATGACCCATCAACATGCTCCACTGCTAAATATCCACCCCCTCAGGGTGCTTTTTGGGTGTGTTCAGATGGGAAAATGCACTTCCACTTTCATGTACACAAAATGGTGGGTTTACGCTGTACCATCAGTATTCCATCAATGTGCCCCTCCAGAACATTTTACTTTAATGACCCTGAATATAACTGGAGGAAACAGGATGTTCAAACACCTCAGGCTGCACCCGAGTGGGTAAGAGGGGTCCTGTAGCCCCATTGTTATAGCTGGGGAACGGAAGTGGCCCTTGTGTTTGAGGTCTACTTCACTCCAGTTGTGCCTCTACACACACACCAGTTTGTATTAGAAAATTTGACCTGGCAGGTACATATTTTGTGTAATTGGACTGCACATGCTTTTGGAGAACTAAATTTGCAGGTTCAACAGGTGTCGAAGATGGCCTTGCAGAACTGTCTAGCGTTGGATATATTATTAGTTAAAGAAGAAGGTGTATGTGGAGTGCTGAATCATACAGCTGGAGATGCCGCACTACCATACTCAAGGCCACAATGCGATCAAGGAAGCACATCAGAAGATGTGGTAAATCACCGCCAAGATGGAAGACCTGCTCCAGTCAACGTTGCCAAATGACTGTAAGGTGGATTAGAATCCTGCTTCGTGGATCTCAACTCTGCTTAAAAAACTTGGACTGGTGGGATGGTGGGATTGGATAGTGGAGGCTCTAGTGATGCTTTTATTAGTATTAATCAGCCTAGCTATCAGCTTTGCTATAATAAGGTGCCTAATTAGCTGCTTATTCTCTTCTTTGATAAAATATGTTCAGATCACAACCGTTGAAGAGGACCTTGGAGTGTCTGAGCCACAGGGTGGTGGAAGGGATGAGCCCCAAGTGGCTGTACTGTGAACAGTGTCAGAGACAAAGCACAAGTCACCAGGAGGGGCCTAGTGTCACTCCTTTTGAGTGACATCATTAAAGCTGATGTTCATATATGGACCTTGAGTGATATTTCACCTTAATACACACCAAGGGGATTTGTGAACCTTACTCACTCCCCTCCCCTTTTCAGGTGGGACGCGACATGAGTATAATGTAAAGTGAAATGAGATTTGCCCAGCTCTTACTACATACACAGCTTACTTAATGAACAGTACCTGTCATTCTGAATACACCTTTTGTAGTATCCAGCTTAAGGGGGCAAAAAAATAAATAAAAGACCTTCAGCAAAACAAATTAACCTGAAGTCTTTTGCAGAGAGGCAATATCAGCATGAGTATTTAATACTGCCTGGATGGGCTACAATTCAAGAACCAAACCCCAGGTAACATTAGGATTAGGGTCTTAGAATACCGGCTACCTGAGTATGCTAGTGATTAAGAATTCTACACTGAACAGGTCAATCCTACTTCAGGACTTTCAATGTGGTTTGACTCTGCCATTAAAATACACTGTTCGGGGTGGGGTTGGGGAAGGAAAGTATTCTGGAGATGTAAATTAACAAAAACTTTGGTTGATATTGTCATAACCAAAAAACTCCACACTAATTACACAAGTGATACAAATTTATTATAATTGATTTTAAAGAATTGCACATTCTACACTTTACACAGTCTCCTTTTATGGGGGAGTTTCCCAAAGAGCAGAAAAAAATACTGCTCTTAGAACTGTTTTTGGGAAAAGACAGAATGAAATATTTTGGAATACTCTTTAGGAAAAGCTTGTACTGGCAAAGATGTCAAGTGATCAAAACTCTCTCCTCCTGTAGCTTCCATGATTCCTCGAGTCAATAACAAAATAGCGCTTGACAACAAAATTAGGGCCAGTGTATGAGTCACACTGCAGCCAATTACATACATAAACTGCATATAATTGCTTCATAATTTTTCTGACAGGGCTATTTTTAAGCTGTTATAACAACCACCTTCTGAGTATGAAGGCACTAAAAAAGCATGTTTGTACATTTAACAAAACAAAAAGAAAGGAGACTACTATCCTTCCTTACTTTAACACATCTGAAACAGTTACCTGGATCAGAAAATATTAACTAATGTTCAGACAAATTTTGAAAAACAAATGCTATAACACTCTTAATATAGCAAAGGGGATTTCCAGACACAACACCAGAAAGATAATCTTTCTTTAAAACATCTTGCTTGGCTCCTAGGTTTTGTGCACACTGTATTGGTTGGGACAACAGCACCTCTTTGACTGTGCCCACTCCCCCATAGCTTTGATCCCCCTTCTTTTCAAGTTCCTGCAAGAGTGTGTAAGAACCAACTGCCCTCAGAGGCTGATTCCGCAGCTATTAAAAACCATAAGCTCAGCTGGAAGGTTCAGGGGAAGGAAGGTAGATGGTAGAACACAGGTACTCAAAACATCTTTTAGAAAAGGTGTTTTGTTGTAACAAACACCTTAACTGGTTTAACACCTTAAAACAGGTATTTAAAACCAAAACAACAGATTTTTCATTGTAGCAGGTAACCATCCTTTCTTCTTTGAAAGATTCTCAGCAACTTGCACAGAATCTTTCAAAAATGGAAGAAAGGAAGAGGATTTTAATAAGAAAAGGGAAATACGTTGTTATTCTACTGAGCTGATGTCTTACTGGTATCCCAAGCAAACTGGTAAATGTATGCAAAGACATATGTAATTGTTTCACTAACCAAACAATCACAGAGTTGTTTAGGCTGTCTTTGTTCTAACTGAGGTAACCTCAAACTGTCTTCCAAAGGAGTGTTTTGGTTTGAAGCAGCAGTGCCATTCTAAAATTAAACTTACGGCCAACCCCACTTAATCAGGCACAGTGCTAGTTTGCAGAGGAGTCTCAGTGTGCACGGACTAGTTTTCTTTTAGAAGTAAGTAACCAAGAAGCTCCCCTGGAGGTATGCACCAAATGTGCTCTAACCCTTCACATCTCCATTACGGTCTGAATGGATGACTCATCCTTTGGACAGTTTTTTAGGTCTGTTCTGACACAAAAATAGACCTGCTTTGAGCAGGGATTGGACTAGAAGACTTCCAGAGATACCTTTTAGTGAGTTATGTTCCATGGAAAATACCAAAACTGCACACAGTGTCAATGCAAGCATCATGGCACTAACTGATTTGATCTGCTCCTGTTGTTTCAAATTACTTGCTAATGTAAACATAGATTTCCATGTCCAATAATTCTTACTTACCAGTTCAGATTCTAATTTAATACAACACCAATTACCCTGGGTACTAAAGAAGTTTCCTGTGGCAGTATAGCTCTCTCTGCAGGTTTCTTCTTGCAAAGGTAGATTAACCTATGTGCTATGCTCATTGTTGGCAAAGCTAGACTGCTGCAGAACTCTAGCTTCTCTCAAGTTAGCTCAGATATTTGCACACCAGATCGATAAATGCAGTTAATATGCCACCTGTGTTATACAGGATGAGGAACTACAGAATCATGATATGTACAACCTGAAAAAAACACTGTCAATCATTAAGTGGTGGAAATTAGCTTTATGCTTGATACTATCATCCTCTCACAGTGGTTAATGATATCCATTATAAACCAGAATTAATTCCAATTTATCTGCATATTCATTAGCAGCTCAGTATACAACCTCTCATCTTTAGCTATGTGATGTTTTTAAAATATACTCAGTGCTATCATCATGATTCTACTGCCTCAGTATGAAGATTACTTCTTATTTTGTCGTTCTCAAAAATGATAGGAAAAAAAGCAAGAAGAGGAAATGCAAAGAAATGAAAGAAAATTCAAGAGTGCAAGTAAAAAAACTCCTTACAAGAAATGATCTCAACTTTGCCAGAATCATAATGTAGTGAAAAGGTTTATAATGTTTGGCATCTAAATATTTCCACTTACATCTTATTTCCTAAGAAAATTAAATTTATAAGATGCTTTCTCTTTCCACCCATTCATCCAAAATAATTTGTCAGCCTTAGTCCAGATTCAGTTAACTTTGTGAAGAAGCAGAAGTCTCACTAATTAGCATTTTTAAAAGCTTTCTCAATAAAAAAAAGAGAAAAAAACAGGAAAAAAAAAAGAAGATACTTCCACAACAGTACTCCAGTCATGTGTTGAAGTATGAGTGAGAAGCAGACACTGCAGGTATTTGTGTGAAGAATAGTGAAAGATGAATTCTTTATGATGAGGATGTGCAAGCAGGCTGACAAAACTCCCTTGGAAGCTATGTTTCCTTAGTTCTCCTGCTCATGGAATATTTTCTTTATTGTGTTCACTGCTGCTGAACAGAAATAAATATTTATATCTTAATTAGTCAGAAAAATCCGGAAAGTGAATCCTACCACATCTGTTCCATGTCGTCTTTCCAGCAGAAGTCGGAAGATATTAGCTGTAATCTTGTTATCTTGGACACCTTGTCCAAGGCCACGGTTGTCATCCTGCATAAGTCGACGATCCATGATCACTTCCAACTGACCTGAAAGACCAAGGATTATACTGGTAACAAGAATATGTAAAGCTCCTATTAAACATAAGAAAAATATCCTGAAATATAACTTACAAAGAATCACAATTTTTCTCTTGCATATGGAGGAGTAATAGCAGATCAATATTGTTAGGACTGATTATGAAAACAGTTAATACCTTTGGGCTTTGGCTGTTTATAAACTTCCAGAAATTTTCACAAGCCTTTCAGAAAAAGGTTCTGCAAGTTACTAACATAAATATCTAAATAGAAGTTTCGCCTGAAAAGTTATTACTGTTCACTATTATTTGTAATAAGGATCATAGAAAGTCCTGAGTTGGAAGTGACCCACAAGGATCATCAAGTCCAACTGCTGTCCCTGCACAGGACAACCCCAAATTCACACCATATCTCTGAAGGCATTGTCCAAGTGCTTCTTGAGTATTGTCAGGCTTGGCGCCATGACTACCTCCCCAGGAAGCCTGTTCCAGTGCTCCACCACCCTCTGGGTGAAAAACCTTCCCCTAATATCCAACCTAAACCTCCCCTGGCACATCTTCCTGCCATTCCCTCGGGTCATATCATTGGTCACCAGAGAGAAGAGATCAGCGCCTGCCCCTCCTCATCCCCTTGTGAGGAAGCTGTAGGCTGTGATGAGGTCTCCCCTCAGTCTCCTCTCCTCCAGGTTGAACAAACCAGGTGACTTCAGCCGCTCCTCATATGGTTTCTCCTCTAAACCCTTCACCAAATTCATGGCCCTCCTCTGGACATGCTCTAGTAGCTTTATATCCCTCATATACTGTGGTGCCCAAAACTGCACACAGTACTCAAGATGGGGCCACACCAGCGCAGAGCAGAGCAGGACAATCCCCTCCCTCGACTGGCTGCAATGCAGTTCTTGATGCACCCCAGAACACGGTCGGCCCTCTTGGCTGCCAGGGCACACTGCTGGCTCATGTTCAACTTGCTGTTGACCAGAACCCCCAGGTCCCTCTCTGCAGAGCTGCTCTCCAGACTCTTGTTCCCCAGTCTGTACGTATATCCAGGGTTGCTGTGCCCGAGGTGCAAAACCTGGCACTTCCCCTTGTTAAACTTTATACGGTTGGTGATTGCCCAGCCCTGTAATTTGTCTAGCTCCCTCTGCAGGGCCTCTCTGTCCTTGAGAGTGTCAACGGCTCCTCCCAATTTTGTGTTGTCAGCAAACTTAATTAGTATTCCTTCAAGTCCTGCATCCAAGTAATTTACAAAGAGATTAAAGAGTACCAGCCCCAGGATGGATCCCTGCAGAAGCCTGGTAGTGACTGGCTGCCAGCCTAATGTAACCCTATTTACTGCAATCCTTTGAGCCTGACCCATCAGCCAATTGCTCACCCATTGCATCATGTGTTTATCCAGCTGTATGCCGGACACTTTGTCCGGGATGATACTGAAAGAGACAGTATCAAAAGCTTTACTGAAATCTGAAATGATTACATTGAATGGCTTCCCTTGGTCAAATAGGTGGGTAACCTTGTCATAGAAGGAAATTAAGTTTGTTAAGCAGGGCCTTCCCCTCATGAACCAGTGCTGGCTGGGACCAATGACTGTGTTGTCTTTCAGGTGTTTTTCAGTAACTCCCAAAATAATCTTCTCCATAATTTTGCCAGGCACAGAAGTGAGACTGACAGGCCTGTAGTTACGGGGGCCATCCCTGTTGCCCCTCTTGAAGACTGGGACAACGTTTTCCAGCTTCCAGTCAATTGGGACCTCTCCAGATTGACAAGAGCATTGAAAAATCATTGAGAGAGGTCTCGCTATGACATCAGCCAGCTCTTTAAGTACCCGTGGATGAATCTCATCAGGCCCCACCGACTTACAGGGATCCAGCTGCAGCAGCAAGTTCCACACAAGTTCGGGGCTGATTGGGAGTTAATCATTCCCACAGTCATGGTTCTCTAGCCCAGGGCTCAGGGGATCCCAGAGCCCACCATCGGTGTTAAAGACTGAGGCAAAGAAAACATTAAACGTCTCTGCCTTGTCTATGACCCCGTTTGTGAAATGACCATTCTCATCAAGCAACAGGCCGATGTTATTTCTGGCTTGCCTTTTGCCATTAATGTATTTAAAAAAGCCCTTCTTATTGTCCCTCACAGTACTGGCCAGCTTCAACTCCAGTTGAGCTTTGGCCTCAGGTATATCATCCCTCCAGTGACTAACAGCATCCCAGTAGTCCTCCCATGTCGCCTGACCTTGCTTCTGCTGGCCATGTACTTTCTTCTTCCTCCTTATTTCTAGAAGAAGAAACCTGGCCACTGTTGTAAGGGATAACAAAAAATGTTTTTACAAATACATTAACAACAAAATGAGAACCAAAGAGAATCTCCATCCCCTACTGGACGCGGAGGGGAACATTGCCACCGAGGATGAGGAAAAGGCTGAGGTACTTAATGCCTTCTTTGCCTCAGTCCTAATAGTCAGACCAGTTATTCCCAGGGTATTCAGCCCCCTGAACTGGAAGGCAGGGACAGGGAGCAGAACAACCCCCCCCATAACCCAGGAGGAAGCAGTTTACAACCTGCTGAGCTGTCTGGACACTCACAAGTCTACGGGACCGGATGGAATCCACCTGAGAGTACTGAAGGAGCTGGCAGAGGAGCTTGCCAAGCCACTCTCCATCATTTATGAGCAGTCCTGGTTAACAGGGGACGTCCCAGACAACTGGAGGCTTGCCAATGTGACGCCCATCTACAAGAAGAGCCAGAAGGAGGATCTGGGGAACTACAGGCCTCTCAGCCTGACCTCAGTACCAGGAAAGATTATGGAGCAGTTCATCTGGAGTGAGCTCAGCAGGCAAGTGCAGGACAACCAGGGGATCAGGCCCAGCCAGCATGGGTTCATGAAAGGCAGGTCCTGCCTGACCAACCTGATCTCCTCCTATGACCAGGTGACCCACCTAGTGAGTGAGGGAAAGGCTGTGGATGTTGTCTACCTGGACTTCAGCAAAGCCTTTGACACAGCCTCCCACAGCACTGGCCTGGAGAAGCTGGCGGCTCGCGGCTTAGACAGGTGTACTCTTCACTGGGTAAAAACCTGGCTGGATGGCCGAGCCCAGAGAGTTGTAATGAATGGAGGTAAATCCAGTTGGCGGCCGGTCACGAGCGGTGTTCCCCAGGACTCAGTGTTGGGGCCAGTTCTGTTTAGTACCTTTATCAATGGTCTGGATGAGGGGATTGAGTGCGCCCTCAGTAATTTTGCAGATAACACCAAATTGGGCGGGAGTGTTGATCTGTTGGAGGGTAGGAAGGATCCACAGAGGGATATGGATAGGCTGGATTGATGGGCCGAGGTCAAGCGTATGAGGTTTAACAAGGCCAAGTGTTGGGTCCTGCACTTGGGTCACAACAACCCCTTGCAACGCTACAGGCTTGGAGAAGAGTGGCTGGAAAGCGGCTCGGCGGAGAAGGACTTGGGGGTGCTGGTTGACAGCTGCCTGAACATGAGCCAGCAGTGTGCCCAGGTGGCCAAGAAGGCCAACAGCATCCTGGCTTCTATCAGCAATAGTGTGGCCAGCAGGAGTAGGGCAGTGATCGTGCCCCTGTACTCAGCACTGGTGAGGCCGCACCTCAAATACTGTGTTCAGGTTTGGGCCCCTCAGTACGAGAAGGACATTGAGGTGCTGGAGCGTGTCCAGAGAAGGGCAATGAAGCTGGTGAAGGGTCTGGAGAGCAGGTCTTATGAGGAGTGGCTGAGGGAGCTGGGGCTGTTTAGTCTGGAGAAGAGAAGGCTGAGGGGAGACCTTATCACTCTCTACAACTACCTGAAAGGAGGTTGTAGCGAGGCAGGTGTTGGTCTCTTCTCCAAAGTCACTACGGATAGGATGACAGGAAATGGCCTCAAGTTGAGCCAGGGGAGGTTTAGATTGGATATTAGGAAAAATTTCTTTACTGAAAGAGTGGTCAGGCATTGGAACAGGCTGCACAGAGAGGTGGTAGAGTCACCATCCCTGGAGGTGTTCAAAAAATGTGTAGATGTGGCACTTCAGGGCATGGTTTAGGATGCATGGTAGTGTTGGGTTGATGGTTGGACTTGATGATCCCAGATGTCTTTTCCAACCTTAATGATTCTACGATTCTAAGTTCCCTGCTCAGCCAAGCTGGCCTTCTGCCTTGCCTGCCTCATTTTCTACACTTTGGAATTGCCTGCTTCTACACTCTTAGGAGGTGGTACTTAAAAAGTGACCAGTACTGATGGACCGTGGCACATTTGAAAGCTTTTTCCCAGGGGATCTTACCAAGCCGTTCAGTAACTTACTAAGCAAAATACTTGGCACACCAAGCATCAAAGAGGAGAATCATCCCAAGTAGCTGCAGCTGTATGGAGAGACCTTCTGTAGAGGAACTGTCTTCATCTTACAGTCCATAAAAGAGTGCACCTCCCAAATAAGTTTTTTCCTTTTTTTTGTCTTTGTTTTACAGTTGGAGACAGAAAGAAAAACAGGTAGGCAATATGAGTACATAAATACTCACAATCACTCCTTCTTGTAAGGGTATTTTCACTTGCGGGAGTAGGAAAGAACTTTGCACCAGATGTACACCAAGTATGAAGTTCTGAGTTTATACTGAAATGTAACATTGCTATTCAGAATAGCTCTTTAAGCATGATGTTAAATCATAAATAGCCTTATGGAAGATGAAGTTCATATCTTTTCAAGTTTTCATCTCCAGAGGGAAACCAGCTCAGGGCATGTAATTAAGGCTGTTGTGGTTTTTGAACACTGTATCTTCAAACAAGTGTACTTGTTTCCTAAATAAATCTGGAAGACTGGAGTGCTTGTTTCCTAAATAAGAAATGCACATTTTAAGCTACCAGAAAAGGCTGCTTAGTAAGACAGTCTCTTTTATACTTGTTCAGCATTCTACAAATACTTATCCAATTTTCCTAAATACTTGTTCTTCCCTTACCTCAAGTAAAAACAGATTTTGTGTATCCAGGACAGAAGTCAGCTGGCAATGAGTAAGAAACAAACCACCATTTTTAACTAAGGTATAAGGCTAGGATTGTGCCTCAGATTGATGTTCTTTGTGGATCACTGTATAAATATGGGCTGACAGACAGGTATGATAAGTCTCCGAAATAAGCTAGAACCACAGTAAGAAGGACAAACGTATGATAATCTTTTGTCAAAGTTTTCAAACAAAACTTAAAAGGATCTAGATCCAAAACTACCTAACTGCATTTCCAACATTCTTTAAGAAGCTAGAATAATGAAGGCTGACAAAATAAAGCTTTGTTATTCTTAAAGTGATTGTGAACAACAAATAGAAACAAAATGATCAGTGCTGCTAAAGTCAGAGATAAAAACCATTTTAAAAGTCAGTCAAATATTAAAAAAGATTGTTTTAGGGAAATTTCTGGCTTAAAAATTGTATAAGAGCATTGCATGAGGCTTCAGGACTTAAGCGATCCCTGCTACCCCGTTAATTTTCCATCAGACTGCAGGGAAGTCCACCTCTAAATGACAGCAGGGCATCCCATCTATCTGGAGGTCCTCCCTGGGGCATGGAGGATAATCCACTAACTAGTAAATTAGAGCAGAACTGGACGGAACTTACAAGGTGAAAGATGTTCAGCATTTAACATTAAAAAATGATTATGCATCCAATCCCACAAATGGGAAGAGAGATGGAAAGTAGAAATAAAGTTGTGGTGTATGTACTTCAGTTTTTGACAAAGTCTCTTGGAAGCTGATGTTGAAGACTGATGACAATACAGTGAGACATCCTACTCCATACTACTAAGATCATCTGAAAGCATGAGAGTTAACTAACTACTCCATAAAAAGAATCTGTCTCTAATCCAAGAATGAGAAGTCAGAAATAATCAAATATTCATATAAATTTCAGATGGTGGGTTATGGCTTGAGACACACAGATACACAGCTCCTGAAGGCGCTTGCCTAAACTGTAATAGGGATCCTCTAGGATCCCTTTGAGATCCTGAAGGGCCTTCAAAGAATTGTCATGAGGCGTATGACTTTCAGCAGCCACAGAACCTTCAGCTTCATTTTTGTTCTCTTTTAAGGAGTCCAACATGCCCTCAGGACAAAAGTAGTAAACAGAGTCATTCCATGAAATATTATGTAACGATAACAAGTCAGATGAATACATTCTCTACCTTTATGAAGAGGCATGTCACTGAACAGAGACTGACTGTGTCAGGGATGCCAGCAGAGGAGAGTTCACAAGCAGGACCAATATGATAGTAAAATTCTGTAAGTCCCTGGTATCTCTGCAAACTTAGATGTTGCGTTATTCTGTGATGCAGAGACCAGGATTGTTAAAGAACAAATACAGACACTATTACAAAGTAACAGAGGCTCTGCACACTAATTTAGTCTCCAACGCCTATGTAATGAGCGCCTACAAACATTGGGTAGTGTCAAATTCATTCACAAGATCAGGGCAAAGGGAATCTGGTTTCTAGCAATGAAAAGCAAGAAAAAAATGTGGTTTGGGTCTTGTATCAGGTAATCTTGGAACAAAAGACTGATATTTTCCACTATGGCTTTATTAAAGCATCGGTCTCTAGGCCAGTGTTAACTCTTTGCACTAAAATGAATTAGGTTTGCTAATACCGTCATCAGTCTAGTACAGTATCCACCATTTGTCAGAACAGACATTAATATGATACTTTTCTGAAACTGTGAAGTAGGTTTTGGTATAGTTTCTGGTGGGCTTTTTTTCTTCTAAGTATTCATTCAGTTGCATTTCAAAACTGTGTAAATTTAAACTCACAACATATTACAGCAAGGAATTATACAACTTAAATTATGAATTATACACCTTATTTTGCCCAATACTTGCTAGCTTTATTTGAATGCCTCCTCATTCTGGTAGCAGTACAGACTGAACAACTGACCTCTGTTTCCATCCCTCCAGGCCATTCATGATAGCTTTCTCTGCTGTGAGGGACAAGACTGTGTCTGTTTTGGAATTCTTAATATGAATTGATTTTTCTTAACAACATATTCATCAGTTCTCCATTAAATTACTCCATTAAATTTGTGAGGTATGATTTTGCTTCAGAAGTATGCTGATTCTTACCCAGGGTCATTTTTATCCTTTAATTCACTAATTCTAGTCTTCAAAAAAGCTGCTATTGTTCTCCTTGACAGGAATGTTAGGCTATACTGCATATACTTTAAGACTACTGCTTTCTAACCGAAAGCAAACAAACAAATCAAAAAACATGATCAGCATCACAGTATCCATCTTAAGCCCTCTGCTACTAGAGCAGTACCAGAGAGAACAAACCACTTGTTTTTTCTGTTTCATCCTTGAGTTCCATCAGAGTTCTCGGATGAAAAAAACCCTGGTTCTGACAACTTATTGTTCATTCTGTCTTTTTCGCAATCTCCTTCCTCTACCTCTAGTTTGAGACAGTTCTTCCACTGAAGATGATAGGATCTCATGTGGGAACAACCTCTACGTCCTCCCTTATGGACATATTCTAAAACTTGTCAGAGTTGGAGAAACGTATTTCCTTTCTTCAAACGCTAGTAGGTATGGTAATCTCTGAATAAACTATTTCAGACAATCATGAAGGACAGGCCTTTATAATATCTCTCATCTTATACTTACCATTTTTCAAGCTTGCAACACCTAGAGACTGAGCTGAATGAAGTGTCAAACGAACACCAACATCTTGGATATAAGCCATTGTAGTCATAGGATAGATATTTGCTTGAAGAGGCAATTTGCTCATCGTCAGTCTGGGCTGGATCTGCAGTATGAACACGAACTTCAATAAAATACATTCTTTTTATGCATTTAAATTTCAAAGACCTTTTCATACATTTATCCCATGTGCTTTAGAAGCACTGATTGACAACTGGCACCAAAGCATTCACTCAACTGTATTATTTAGCTTTTTGGAGATTTGTGGCTAAAATTACCACTTTGGAAATGATAACTTCAATGCACTTTTAGATCAAAGAATATTTAAAAAAAACTGAAAGATTCATCAAGGGAACCTACAAAAAAAGGAATAATCAGAATTATAGAATGAGAGAAAAATTTTTCTCCTCTAGAGAGAAAGCAGTGAATAGATTCAAGGTAGCAGAAAAGGAATTGTTGGTTTATAATGGGAACTTATTAAAGTGCTAGTGGAATTCTTGAATGGTACATGACAAATGAGTAGTAGTATTAAAATTATTTTCATGTTTAAATATTCACTTTACTGTCTCCAGCAAAATGCACTACTACACGCTAACTGGAAAAAACAGTAGTCTCTTACTCAGCAGGTATGGTTTTTGATGTAATTGCAAAACTATTTTTAGCAAGGAAGGAATGTAATGAAAAGAAAATTTTCTTTCTTTTCTGTGTGCTGCAGAGTCCAAGTTAAGAAAATAGTCACACATATTTCATCAGATACATTACCAATAGAAAAAGTTACTACACTCCAAAAATACATCACTTATTTCCACCACAGCAGCAAGCAGTTGTTATGTCCGAGTTGCTGGACCTTATGCACATCTAGTGTTGTGCTACCCAAAGGGCTCTAATTAAACACACAAAGCAGAGGGAAAAGAAGGCATGCAGATAAACAAGCAGCTACATGGTGGCTTGTCCTAACTTGCTGTATTACAATTCTTGTTAAAAAGTATATAAAGGAATATTTAACAAAGTCCTTGAAAGAAAACAGTTGTTACTTCATCTGGTCTAAATCAAATTTTATAATGGATACATTGTTAAAGCTCTTCTCCTTTTAAATGATTAGTGGAGTTTAACATAGGAGTTTGATTAGTATGACTCAAAAACTCTTTACAATCAGAAGTATTAAGACAGTAAAAAAATGAGACCCTAGGCTTTTATAATTAATAGACAATAATTACCTGATATCCATTAAGATCAGTATAGAATCTATTTTGACTGTTTATGTCAGATGAAATTCTCATTGCAAGCTCACGATTATATTCTCCTCTAATATCCACAGTATTGGAAACTTCAAGAGACTGGCCTTCCAAACCTACATGAAAAAGATGCATTTAAAATATCTCAATTTTTAAAAGTGATTGCCACATATCTAAGAACGACTGTGCTCCCAGAACACAGTGATCTGGTTTTCCCCTGCTAGTTTTCCTTTTCTGTTATATCTAACCAGATATTTGAAGGCAGTTCAGTTATGTACTATATGATACAGCAGTACTTCTAATTCAGTTCTCATTAAACAGACAGTGTGAAACCTTCACTGAAGTAGAACAGAAGCAATTGATTAGAAGAACAAATGTGGGTTCCGGTAAATCAGTAGGAAATAGCACACAGCTGTTAAGTCCTTTCTTTAGCACCAGCTAATATGCTGGAACAAGACCTAGCCATTCACTTCTCCCCTTGACTCTTATGCAGCTGTAGCTATTCACAGACAAGAATGAAGTTATAAGCTTCTTGACATCAACTATTCCACTAAGCAGGAAACTGGTCAGCTGTTTTAACCAAAACAGGGAGAATCTTCCCTAATGACAGTGAATTAAGAAACCGCACACTGATACAACCACAACGAGGACACAAGTCTTTGTTGACAGGGAAAGGATGCCTATTTATTAAAAGGATTAAGTATCCGAAAATGCAGACAGATGTACAGTGAGATTTTTTTTCTACAGTGCCTCACACTGAAAATTAAATACCTTTAATAAGAACCTGACCTTTTCAAACAGTTTGAGACACAGTTTGGACTGGAATCACACCATTATTCAGCATGACCACTTCCACCTTTTCTGAAGTCTAATGTGACTAACAATTGTGAAAAGAGATATGAAATTTCCCTTTGTAGTGAGAGGAAGTTACATTGTGCTTGTCTGATGGGTTGTAAACAGAAGACGGTAGAAAGTAAGGGACTGATTAACCAACTTAGTCCTTTAAAACTTGAAGACAGTATTTAAAAATCTCAGATACTACTTTTCTTCCTCCCCCACAACAGTTCACTGTACGTCAACTCACAAGACCCAGAGGCATGCTCATCAGTTTGGGCTCCTGAACTGTAGAATCTTTTACAGGACAAAATACCTTCAAATAAAATTTACAGATTCCTAAGCACACAGACAGAGGTTAGCACCACCTCTTTTTCTTTCTACGCATATGGTTTTCAAATTTTTTTTGCTGTTCTGTTCAAGAGCACATTGGAATAGTTTCCTTAAGAAAGTCTTTACTTTGTCACATTCTAAAACACTCTGAACCTTTACACAATGGAAGGCTGAAAGTGTCTGCCTGCTTCAATTTTTTTTTGCTATTATTCAGTATGTATAATGCTGTCAGGGTTGTGGTTTTGTCACCTGAATGAGGAGGATGTCTAGCTCTGTATTTGTTTCCTCATCTTTTTTAAAATCCTAACACCACCTTAATGTAGCAGTACCAGCAACTGTTAAAAAGTTTGCATTTACCAATGGCTATTACACTACAGTGCTAAATAACAAACATTTCGGTTCAGGTAATTACTTCTATTTTCCCAGACCTAGTCTGGAAAAAGTGGATCTATATGCTTCACTTTTGACACTCTTAGTCACAGATTGTCCAACTATTTTAAAGTAGGATTATTAAAGCATGAGTACATTAAACAAGGATACAATATTTCAGTTTAGATTTTTAAAATGACCAGATCGTGAATTACTCTCAGCTCTTTCCTATGGCATAAGTTGAGTCAATACAAAAATACAATTACGAAGATAATGAGACATAACGAGCTTCTGATAAAAAGTTAACAAAATCATTCTGATATCAAAACCAGATGCCAATGGAAGCAGAAAAAGCTAAAAATCACTCATTAGTCAAACACTGAACAGAGTTGTTAAGCCAGAGTATTTTCTGCTCAAAATCAACACAATTATAAAGTCAAAAGTGGAAAAAGCAGTGTTTTACCAAAATTGCTGAAGAAGCTATAGGACTAAGAAGTAGTGTTCAACAGTCAGATTAAGGATACGATCAGGCTTTCCACCCCCTGGCAAGCAGGTCGGTTACAACAATAGTATTAAGTCTTTATTTAAAAAGAAAAAGCATGTATACATTGTATACAGGTATGTATACACAAACACATATTTACTTCTCTCCACATGCTTTGTTATTGTACGTATCTAGTAAGATACTTCTAGATACTTTCTTTTAATTAAGTAATGCTATATAAATAACTTCCCTTACAAATCCCAGGAAATAGACCTCAGCAAAACAATGATGCAAAGTCATCACTTTTTAAACTTTGAAAAAGGCCATTTCATATGAAGAAATTAAAATAAAAACACATCACAAAAGTAAACAGAGAAAACATAAAATAATTGCATCATTTTCCACTGTAAAGGCTGGGAACATGGTACAGGACTTCATCATGATGACTGGATATGTAACAGAGTAAGTATTGAAACAATGTGATGAATGAAAAATAGCCAAAAAAAAAGACAAAAAAACCTAGATAGTGCACTCAAAATGAAAGATAAACTTAAGTGTTAAGAATTGGCAAGCAAGTGATTTTCACTGACAATTTATTTTCTGTGAACTGTGAAGTGGAAGTATAATACTTCTCGTAGGCACTTACTAATGAATTAAACAAAAGGGAGTATTATAAAGAAATCCATTTAAAAGAAACCAAACAACCTCTCCCTAACCAAAAGAGACATTTCTCAGGCTTTTTTCAGGCTTTACTCCTCCCTTCACTACAATAAACATCCTCCTTATATAAGTTCCCTCCTTGCTAAGAATTTTAATTTTCTGAAACCCACACAGCAAAATAACTTTCTTTTCACATTTCTGGCAACCTAGTACAGGTTGACCACAAAATACTTTTTTTCCATCCAAACCCATTTTACATATTGGTCACATAAAACCAAAAAATATAATCTTGACTATAAAGATGTTTCTTCAGGATTGTCAACAACAAATTATTATACAAGGTCTTGGTCTGTATTCATAAGAAATGTGATCTAGAGTTTGATCTAGAATTACTGTATAGGATGAGCTGGCAACTGAACTCTGATCAGTATATGGCACATGGGTAAAATCTAGCAACTTCAAACTTCAAAGTATACACTTATGTCATAAAAAATGAGGCATCTGAATCAATTTTAGTTCTAAAGAGAAATATATCACAACTAAAAAAATGGAACAGATCAGTTCTGTGCAACTGTAAATAGGTATTACTGGCAATACTATTTTTGAAACCTAAAAGCAATAAGGAAAAGAGCAAGGGAGACTTTCAAGGTACTTATATATCCATTATTTGTTTTTGAAGGAGTTTAGAAAAGTAATTAAATATGATTAAGTAAGATTTTAAAAACCATGTAGACAATTTTGACACCTATAGTAAAAGTAACGCTAATAAACATGTTTAAGTTCCTTCAAGTGTTAAAAATATTAGCCAATGCTTCTGTATTTCAGAAAAATTCTAGTAAATACAAATAGATGAACAACTGAAAATGTATGTTTCCTACCTCAATTACAAAAACATGCACTTAAGCATTTCAAGTCAAGTTGCTACAGAAAAATAAGTTTATACAATTGCACCATGATTTCCTCCCTCTTTTACATTTTTCCTGGCCAATTTAATCATCAAGGTTGGAATGGTCCAGAGTTTTCAAAGTGACTGTTTCCCTAGAATTTTCTTGGAAATCAGTAGTTGAACAGTAGAGAAACAAAAAATGAAAGCCTTACTGAAGGAAAAGCAAGAAAAACTGATATGAAGTTATGTCCTAAGAGTCAATAAGCCAGTGTTCAGAGCTGGTACCTCTCAACAGACACAGCCAATTCTGTCACAAGCTCTTCCAAGTAGATAAAAGACATAAAAAGGAAGCTCACAGGTAACTAAAGCGTGCCTACAGTTACGGAGTAAACTAGACTTCACTATTAATGCCACTAACAAATAATTTTACATTCTTTGTCACTTTAGAGAAGATATTGTTGTACTTTCATCAATATGTTTGAAGCGATGAAAGAAACTATGTTTTTACATTATCTCCAAGATATTTCTAGTTTTTTTTTTCCCCCTCATTTTCATAAGTTACAGCTACCTACAGCTTTCAGATGACCAAGTAAAGTTTGGGACCCCCTTGTAGGTAATTTATACTATAAAATTTCCTAATAATGAGAGGTATCTCCAACAAATCTGTTGAGTTTAAGCATGCCAGCTTAATGACTAGCATGATGTTCAGAAAGGTGTCATGGTGCACTGGACCCAGGAAAGACTTCAGTCTGACAAATTCTGCACTAGTGCAGAAGTGCATTTAAACATTAAAAAGACAGGTAGGATCCAAGACTGTAGTGATGAAAAATAACTGCTGAGAGACAGAATTTTGCAACTCTTACCCTGGACTTTATACAGTCGCATGGTATGCGTTACATGGTGGAAAAAACATACAACTTCTGAGAAAATCCTTCCGTGAGCAACTCTTATCGTAGGTGGATCGGTAAAAATATAAGGCTACAAAAAGAAAATAGAAAGTTAGAATAATTATTTTGAAAGTTTTGCATAAAAGTAGTGCAAATAAATCAAAATATTTAATAAATACTACATAGTCTTCTGTTTTTTTTTAAACTGTAGTACATCTTGGTTGTCTAATAACTCGGAATTAAAACATTACTCGTAACCTGAAATTCAGCAACTTCTCTTCAGAGCCTCACTTTTCCTTCAACTAAAATTAGGATTACCTTCATTACATATCTCACAGGTATTTTATGAGGATTAATGGATACAAGGCCTACAGACAAACACAGTAATGTATTAATATTGCAAACATCTGGATTGAGCTTTTTTGCTAGCAAAATTATACTTGCTAACCAGTAATCAGATACTGTAGTTTCATAATCTGTGGCAGATAGTTTAACTACAAAAATTTGTTGTTCCCATATAAGTAGAAAGCTGAAATGAGATGTGTTTAACAGCTCTCAGATTCTGCGATATTGCCCCAAACACTAAGTTCACACACCAGAGTCTCCAAGCTGCGCATGTAGCCAGATCAGCTCCCCAGATGAAGATAAAGGCAACCATATTTCCCGTTCTGAACTATATAGAAAGATGAAACGTTAGGGAAGAAGAAGAATTAAGTGTCATTTTGC